>OY757927.1:7064074-7136574 GCA_963585895.1 Sepioteuthis lessoniana
GCTAAATGTTTAGTACACCATTATATAGTGTTATTATCATATAATAATTTTCATACTGATCAAATTGGTCCATAAATAGAACCCTAACAGATACAACTTCATCAAAAGTTAACCTAGAATTAATAGTAATGAGAGAGCACTTATTGCTCTCCAGAGTTGTAGAACCGAAGCCTCACCACCAAATGAAATTAGTGTCATATCCAAGGAAACGTATATAAACGGGATAGCGGTTAAAACAACTTTTTAGCAAAGTTTTGCTTTCTGTATTTTAATTATTCATGACGTGTTGTTAGCGTACCTAAATTTAGTTCCCTAGGATTAGATTTCCTACCAACGCTAGAGGTCCCATTCTGCCCAAGTATTCATCAATAGTTGGAGAGGAAGGAGTGGATTCATGCCTTTTCTATGTATACTCGAGTATATTTAAATCGGATATAACTTAATACCTTCAAATATTTTATTGGGATAAGGAGCACATGGTTGGGATTTAGAATTATAAATTACGCCCAGAGAGACCATTAAATGCGTGAATAATTTAGTTTATTTCCA
This sequence comes from Sepioteuthis lessoniana, assembly GCA_963585895.1. Classification (NCBI taxonomy): domain Eukaryota; kingdom Metazoa; phylum Mollusca; class Cephalopoda; order Myopsida; family Loliginidae; genus Sepioteuthis; species Sepioteuthis lessoniana. Next base: position 7,064,624 of record OY757927.1, read on the forward strand.
ATTGTTGATTTTACAAGTACCTGATTTTATGTCAACCATCTGTTCGTAGTTTTGGTGTATAAAAAACTTTGTACGAAAGTTAAGGCCTCATTTTTGAAAACATTGATTTTTGTCAAGTTTCAATCTTAACTTTTTACATTACGGTAGACTTGTTAAACACACAACTATATATCTCAAATGACCGATGAAAATTTTTCGGTATTTGTCCAGAATAGTTCACACAAAAAACTCCGATATTTCTGGGCTAATGTACAAAAAAAAAATATATATCAAAGTCCATTTCATTAGTCTTTCCTTATCCCAACAACGAAGAAGTCACGTTATGGCCGATAACCGATTTCTTTTTGGAAACTTTATTGAAAGTACATATATTTCTAGAATTTTTCTATATCTTTTTTTTTTATTTTAATAATTTTTTTCTACATTAAACAAAATTAATGAGTAACATGGGTGGGATATTCTTTCTAAGCAAGAAATTTTTAATTCTTTATTGAAAATGATAAGACAAAAATCAAAAACAAAAAAAAAGCAATTAAAGAAAAAAAAAAAAAAAGTTTCCTTAACTTCATACAATTCATTCCTAAACGTATTATGGGAATGACGCTAGACTCCATCAGGTGGTGAGACTTCACTTCTGGAGATCTAATTAGTATTGAATACATCTTTGCAGGGCACCTCTGGTGGTGTTACGGTTAGGAAGATAGACTAGCAAACCTACACAAGTGAGTTTGAGTCTCATTGGGCGCCCCATTCATTCGGCCTTGTGTCACATCGAAACAAAGAGCTTCGTAAATTACTTGAATACATCTTTGCAGCCATTACTCCCAGATCCACTGATCTGAAATGTTAGTTTCTGTAAGGATCCCATTTATGGGTCAATTTAATATGTTGGAAAATTAAGAGAATCGTAGAGGAATACTTGAACCGATAGAACTGTGCAAATAAATAAGTTGTATTTAATTGCTTGAAAAATTACTTCGGTATTAAGTAACCCAGCTAGAGCTGACATACTGTAAAAATTAACACACCAATATATATTGTAAACATTTCCTGTATAAAAATTTAACTATTACGCGATAAAAGGGCACCACATGTGTGTGTGATGTTTACATAACTTGTTTTAGTAGTCTTATGTTAGAGTTCAATTCTAACTGAGGGCGCCATATTTCTACCCATGCACTTAACTAGGCTCAGCTGAGAGAGAGAGAGAGACAGAGGGAGTGACAGGTTATGTATTTTTTAGCCTTTAATCTTTATCCAGCGAATAATGTTTGTAATGAATAGCAAATAAATTGAAGGATTATTATAAAATCATTTAAGATGCAGTGAGTGAGTGTGTGTCACAGGATTAGACAACATAAAATCAGATGACATCAAAAATGGGACCACAACACTTAAATTGTACCAAAGTGGCTTTTTTTTTCTTTTTTTTAGTGGGGGTGTTCATGACTCACAACTTATTTGAAAACAAGTCTTCTTAAAATTTCAGTAAATATGAGTTTCTACACACGCAGATACATTTACCTAAATTCTCATAAAGCTTTGGTTAACAAGCTAGTCCCACGAACCATGTATTTCATTAAATTCTACATCTACAAGGTACTTTATTTCACCTGGTCTCTAGTCAGATTTAAAACTGTTTTGTAAACAGTTATAGGACTTAAAAATTACTATGCTTCTAAAATATTTTCTAACAGGAACAATGTAGAACACAAAAAGTCAAATTAGACTCACTGTTATAAAGACCCTATTTATTCATTGGTGTTTGTACACAACAGCTCATCTCTGAAAATTATGGATTTGTTTAAGGAAACAAGAATTATTTATTAGTATAATGTTTATATTCACAACAACGATAAAGTCTCTGTCATTTAACTTATTATTCAGCAGTTGAAGTCCCAAATTCATAATCGCCCACATGTCGACTCTTTCTAAGTTGTCGGGGTGGGAAGAGAAAGACTAAAGAAATATGGCCAAATTATTGCTAGTTGAAGAAGTTTTTTTGAGACTTCACTTTAGAAAAAAAAAAAAAAACACGAATGACTAATACTTTTATCTAGATAGTAAACATAAGTATTACATTTTCTATAATTCTATTTGTGTTTGACTGCAGAACTGGAATTTTTCCAGAGTGGACTATTCTGGACAAATACCTATTTATTTATATAGCTTCGTTTTGGCATAAGACCACAAATTTGGAGTGGTCAGTGCGGATCACACTCATGATTAACGAGCTACGAAACAAGCTTGTTAACCCTTACACCATGAAGAAGCGTAAACGTTACTCATGAAAAATGTTAAAGAAAAACTAAGTTTTGGTTGGAAAAATAGACGTAGCAAAGATAATTTTATATACCTTTAGACTCAAGAAAAACCTAAGTCTATATTTACCAACCCCTCTGTACAAGTAAGGTGTAACACAAGGTTTTTAAACGGAGTTTAACAAGTTTAAATTCAGAGTTTTTCTTCTCCTAGACTGGTTGCCACACTGAGGCTAAAGAGCCTAGTCTGCCCTTGTAGTACTATTTGCCCGCATATAAGATGCACATTTGAATAAGCAAAAATTGTGTGGTATGTAACTGAATTCAATGACTTAATATTATGACAAGGCGAAGTCCCAAAGTTCGAATTGAACAACTAAGGACTTAGAAAAGGGGCAGGGATCAGTAGACACTGTAATTCTAGCTTCTTATATGACACTAACACGACAGTATTCTGGGAAATTGAACATTATATATATATATATATATATATATATATATATATATATATATATATATATATATATGCATTGGCCTAAGGAGTTGAGTGTTCGTCAATGGTCCGGGAGACCAGGATTCAATCCCAGGTCCAATCATAGCAAAGATTAAAAAAAAAAAAAAAAAAGGTACTTGATGCCCTCTTGCTTAACACTCAGCATTTAAAGGTTAGGATCAAGGGTAAAGAGGAGCAATCCAGGGAAAGGAGTAGGGCCCTCCCTATACCTCGGTGTGGTAGCTATTGAAAAGGGAGCCTTCGGGTCACCCTCAACTAAAGTCGCCAACTTAGATATAACACACACACACACACACTAAAAAGTGTTTGTGGGGGGGGGATCATATGAAGCGCTAATTTTGCCACATGACTACTCATCCTGATTCATTCATTCATTATTTTTTAGTAAGGGAAGCCCCCATGACGTAGTGGTTCGTGTGCAGGACTTCGACATCGTAGTAAGCGAGTTCGAATTCCTATCTCTTTCGATCGAAAATCTTTGGAAAAGGTATGAACCACCTAATCTCCCCCTCCGGCTTTAAGCTAAATAGTATTTCTACCAAGATGGCTTTGGCATTAAATAACCTACGGATGTTGATATGCCATTAAATAAAGCATCCAAACTTATTTTTAAGCAAGTACATTGCGGCTGAGGGTAGCGATTATCAATTGATTTTTCAAATTAATTTTAAAAAAATATTTGTCCGGAGACTTTAAATTCATTGATGCGTCTATTTAGGAGGGAGTGAAAAATTCTCTCTCCGTATTAAGGAAAATTTGTCTGATCAGAAATAGACGTTCAAAATTATCATTCAGTCACAAATTAAACTAAAAATTGTTTTAGTCTCTAAATTTATAGTATTTTTATGTGTATTGCTCTAACAAAACTTTCGCTATCATTTATTGTTTTTGCTAGGTTATAAAGTAAAAGGTAAAGTGGGCGACCCGAAGGCTCCCTTTTCAATAGCTACTACACCGAGGTGTAGAGGGAAGAGCGCTACACTTTTCCTTGGATTGCTCCACTTTACCCTTGATACGTACCCTTTAATGCTGAGTTAATCAAGGATATATCAAGTACCATTTTTGAATCTTTGGTATGACTCAACCTGGAGTTGAACCCCGGTATCCCGGGCCATTGACGAACAAACCAGTAAACCATGATTAAATTATAACATCACTCATTAACTTAGCCTTGAGCCAGACTAAGTACACATGTACCAGATACATAAATAATAATTATGACACTTAACAGAATATTAAAAAAATAAAAATTAGGTGCTTTAAATTAGAACTCTATACTATGTGCTCCAAATTTATGACCTTGTGCCACTCTCAGCTAAGTTCATTAATTACCTAAACGTAACGGATATCCGAAGCTTATTTCCAGTACCGATATATCTAATGAACAGATTAGTATGGCACAAGACCACAGATTAAGGGGAACCTCGTGGAGATTGAATGCACAGTTGGTGTATAGATGTTGATCGTCACTGGGCGGATCACTATTTGGGGACTGTGTCGTATAAAGTTAAACTTACCAACTAAATGTAATCACAACACGTTTTTCTATACTAGAAAGACACTAGAGGAGCTGTGAACCATTTGGGTTCACGTTTTAACAGTGGTCCATAGTTATATTGACGCTTCTATTTTGGATAAAGAAAATAGAATTGTTAAACGCAAACGTGGATTCTCGAAATTAAAATTTTCTTGCAAATTGGACAGGAAAAGGGTTTATTCTGAGAGTATATCAAGAGTATTTCTCTTCGATGTACCGATTTCGCTGGGTTACACATATTTTAATGAAAACACTTATTATTATTATCATAATTATTATTATTATTATTATTATTATTAAATGGAATTTAATTTTGCTTAGTTGATCTTCATTTCTAAGGGAAATATTTTACGTTTGATATTTAATAAAAACTTGTCAACTTTCTTCACATTTACTAAGCAATATTTCGTCGTGGCAAAAGATTGGATGAGGCACCTAGTGAGACTCAGAATCACTAGGAATCGTTTTCAAGTCAAGAGTGCTAACTATTATACCACGCTAGGTACTCACTTTGGCACGGGAGTATTTAGGGAGAGTAATTGTTATCAATATCAATGACTCCACAGTCGGTGTTCGAGAATGGACTAAATGTCTTGAATGCTGGGGGGGGGGGTTGAGCATGAAGGTTTGTTTGTTTTTTTAAATTGGGAAAGAAGGGTCTAATACTCTTCCTAGTCTAAATTCTCCAATAGTCTCATGCTATTTTCATAGAGACTCTCACATTGTTTATAATGTGAAGACTAATTTGCTCGTATCTCTGAGGTGATAAATTGGAGAGTTTGTTTAGTAAAATCTATCAAAACACCCAGAAAAAAACATCTTAATGCAGAATCTTGTATACAATAACGAATTAAACAGTTTCAAGTTGGGTTTTTTTTTTTTTTTTTAAGTGAGGGAATATTTTTTACGTTCACATAAAAAAAAAAATCAGTACAAAAATATGTTTAAGGAATAAGTTTTTAAAAAAAAAGAGAGAGAAAGAAACGTTTACGTTAAGTTTAATAGAAATATCAAGCGTTATTTTTAAAGATTTTTTACAGATCGTGTAATTTTTTTTTTTAAGTTCTAAGGAAAAAAGATCTAATTTCAGTGCGGTGAATTTATCTGGGTCGTCATTACTGAGATTATAAGAGAGAAGAAAGTCTCTAAAAACAACTACAACTACAAAAACTTTAATGTATCCAAATCATCTCAACTTTTTTCTTTCGCTGTAGAAAATCTTTTAGAATTTAATTTTTAAATTTGAAAATAGAAGATTTAATCATTTTTAAACTAAGTTAATTTTTTTTTTATTTTAAGAAACTGTTTTATCCCTTGATTCTGGAAGATTTTTATCGTTTCGTTCGCCTCCTTATAGTTTTATGGGCAAACGACCGGCCTGTGTGATATGCTTAAACGCAAAGAGAAAGAGAGTGAAATAAAATTTAAAGGTTCATAAAATTCTCTATATGAATATCAGATCTAAAAAAAAAAAAAAAAAAAAAAAAAAAAAGTGTTGCTAATGGTATTTGTTTTTGTTTTTACATTTCTCTAATTTAAAAAAAAAAAATGTGTGCCTTTAAAGATATGCACACACAAATTTTGTGATGGGACGTAAACACAGAGAAAAAATATTACAAATCAAAATATATTTAGGCCAGCTAGCAACTAAAGTCGATATGTATATGTCAGTTGGTAGTGTTCCTGATATAAATCAGAAAACGTGCTTCTGACTTACATATTGTTTATTTACAACAATACTTATTTACAGTATGGCGTAAATATTAACCTATTCACAATTAGACTAGAGAGCCTATTTAGTTCCCGCTGTAACAGCCATCCATGATGATATTGATGCTTCTATTTAGGAAGAGCAAGGAGTCTCAATTAGCATTTTATATTTTACCTCCGTTATATCAGTTTTGGGTGATTAAAAAAATGACATTTAGTTACAAATTGAACAGGAAATTGCTTTATACTCAACGTTGAGTATTGCCCAAATAAAAGTCCCGCTATAAAGTACCCTTTAGTTGAGATTTGGTTACAAATACATATAATGTCGAGGATTTGAATGATTAGTTGTTTTTTTAAAGTCGGTCTGGGATTTACTGATCAATGTTAATAATAGCTCGAAGGCTTTAGCGTGTGTATAAAATAGTTTGAAGAAAATACCTACATTTCTGGGGAGAAATGATTTAATATTTGTAAATCAGAACTGAATGATTAGGAATAGAATGACGTATCTAACTTTTAAAAAAATACCTGCTTATTTTTATCTTGAGATGTACAAAAGAAAAAAAAAAGGAAGTCACTTACCTACACAGGTGAAAAAAGCCAAAATATTTAGGACCAGTACGATATAATTTCGCGACTTCCAGGTCGGTGATCTTGTAGACGACCCTGTTCGCCGACAGGTATCCAAAAATGCTGCATACGAACACGTATTAAACACAAAACTTGAAAACCACATAGAGCTGAGGTAGGTTAAAATAACAAATTTTGAAACAATACTTGAAGGGACATCTTTTTGCGTTGACGTAGTGGTTTTTGTTTGTGATGTAGGTATTATTGTTGTGTTTTTATTTACAGTTTTATTATTATTTGTTTGGGTGTGGGGACGATTGTATGGGGTCTTACTACAAACAGACCCTGTTGACAACTGAGTTGAAGAAGGGTGTCTCTCGGAAAGAGTACCCAGATAGGAAGAAAAAGCCAATGTGAACTTACAGCAATTCAGCTTTTCAGAAGAGAAATCCAAGATTTTTGTTAAATCATTATTATTATTATTATTATCAGTAGTAGTGGTAGCAGTAATATTATGGCCAGACGTTTTTATATTGGTCCTATAGACTGACCGTTGCTGATGACGTGATCGAAGTGCTGGAGTCATTATTTTGATAATTTTATTTTCCGTAGTTTGTGCGAATAGTAATGTATCCCGGTTAAAATATCCTCGAAGTAGTAGTGCCTCTCTTACTTGGTCGGATTTGGTTTCTTTTTCGTTCCGTTCTTCACTGACCGTATCTTCTTTTTTAACCATGCTACTAGCAGAGCTAGAACTGCCTGAAGACGACGACGACGAAGAAGAAGAAGCTGAAGAATGATTCTTGCCACCACCACCGGCCAGTTTCCCAGTCTGGATATCAAGGTCTACGTTAGCAGAAGCGAAAGAAGAAGGTAAAGACAAAAAAGGCGGCGGCTTCAACGAACTATGGGGACCATCTGTAATAATAATAATAATACCAATGGTAATTAGAGGATTTGTACCCGGAAAAGTGCTGGCCACCCGGCCAGTCCGTTGATGGACATTAGTTACCTCCAAGAGTAAAACGGTTTCCGAGTCGTAAGGAAAACAATCTAGCGATTTGTCTGATTTAGACGAAGAGTCAATGGTATATTTCAATAGAGTCGAACACAAGTCTCTAGGATCTTTAGTCACAGCCAGGGATTCACTTTGGTAGAGTATTTGGTTATAGTGTGTCTCCTGTTCTGAGTACGAGTTACGGCAAAGGCCGTCACACGACATTTCACCAGGGTCTTCTTCTTGGTTATAAATTTTTTGCTGCCGAAAATTATTAACTCTGTTTTTGTTCCGTCCTGTCGAGATATTCTTCGGCCAGATTCGACAGCCACGGCCGTCGTAATAGGAGCAGTAGTCGTAGAAGCAGTCAGCATTACATCCATTATTTAATTTTAGAAGTCTTTTTGACTTGGGGTAATACTCCATTATTACCTTCCATATAGTGAGTTTTCTTTTTTTTTTTTTTCCTTTGGTGAGCAACTGGCAAAAAAAGGTTTGTTTGACGATAAAGTCAAGGCTTTAGAGTTGGGCAGTGACTGCTGTTGAAAAAAATCCAGCAATAATATCTATAAAAAAAAAAAAATGAACCTTGTATCAGTCCTGTCGTTAATAGACTTACTCTACGTCTGATATTCAGTAAGACGAGCACTTGTGTGAAAAAAAAAAAAAAGGAAAATTTTTTAAAAAAATAGAGCTAAATCTCCAATACAAGCAAGCTGGGCCAGTAATACGTCTTACTCCTCACTCTGTCTCTTTCTCTCTTTCTTTTTCTCTCTCTCTCTCTTTACAACTAGACGGTGTTACAGCAGCAGCAGCAGCACTTGTAGTAGTAGTAGTTTTAGTAAAAAGCATCAGCAGGAGTTATCGTAGTAGTAGTAATAGTAGTAGTAATAGTCGTAGTAGTCCATGTTTAGTAGTAGTAGTAGTAGTAAAAAACGTACTCCTCAACTGCACTGACAACGCTTATTTCGTTCACTTAATAAGGATTATTTATTTAAAATATTGAGTTGGAAATATTACAATTCTCTAGTTGTGGAAATATCACTTTTATCATTAAAGAAATCTTTTTTTTTTCTCAATCAGTTACTTAAGCTAAAATATTTTAAAACATTCTTGACATCAATTAGTTGTTGGTTTGTTTATTTTTGTTTTTTTAATTAATTTGCAAGCTTAAAAAGTACCGTTAAAGATGTTTCTTGGATTTGATTGTTTCTTTGAATTTTTGATAAAGGTAGATATTTTACGGATTTTATGCGAAAAGTCTTACCGTCAATTTTTTTTTTTTTTTTTTTTTTTTTTTTTTGTGGGTTGTTACAATTTTTGATTCAACGTCGAAATTACTTTAAAATTGCTTTGGTGTTAAGGTAATTTTTGTTTGTAATTTCTTTTTTTTTTTCTTTTTTTTTTTTCCAGGACAGATTTCAATAATTGATCCTATGGGTTAAAACATTATTCTTGGTGGGTGCCACCTTTCGAATAGCATGGCAATACCCCGATAATACTTAAAAGAAATTGAGAGGGAAGAGGAAAAAAAAGGCTTTTGACGGAGAGGCTGTTAGATTTTTCTGTCTTTTGACACAGATTAATTTAGAATTAGAGTTTTAGTGAGTTTCCTTTAAAACAGAATGTTTTGTTTTTGTTTGTTTGTTTGTTTGTTTGTTTTACCAAAAAGAACATGTATTTATTTAGAAACCTTGACAGCGAGTAATTAAATTCAACGTTTATAAAACAGGTGCTCTTTTTTAATTAGATAGATAGATAGATAGATAGATAATTTATAAGCTTTCTGCTTAGATGTGGTACAAGGCCCGGTGAATGGGCCTCCCAGTGAGACTCTGACTCACTTGTGAAGGTTTGTTATTCGAAGATAGATAGATAGATATAAACTGATTTAGATCGATACGAACAGACTCAAAAAGATAGTAATTTACAAAGCTTTTTGCTTAGATGTGGCACAAGGCCGCATGAATGGGGCACCCAATGAGACTCGAACTCACTTGTGAAGGTTTGCTAGTTGATAGATAGATAGATAGATAGATAGATGTTTCCTTGAATTATTTAGTACATTTTTTCTTTTTTTTCTTTTTTTTAATTTTATTAATCTATTGCTAATAGATTTTTAAAACTCGTGTTTAAAAAAAAAAAAAGAACTTACTCGTCTTATCGTACAACAGTTTTGCATTTATTAATTCAGTTTTAGGTCGATAAATCGATATTTGTCAGATTTGAATTTAAAACGACAATCGGGAAATGCATTTTTTTTTTTTTTATTCTTACTGAGTTTTTCTCCACCGAATGTATTGCCCTAAAACAAAAATAAATAAATACGTAACGTCAGTTTGAATTCTTTCAGGTAGATTTTTAAAAATGAGAGTTGTGTAAGGCAGTGTGTGTAAGTATGGCGAAAGCAATGACAGCGGTTTATACGACTTTATACGACTTCTTTTAAGCTGGTTTTCCCTGATGATGATGATGATGATGATGATAATAATAATGACGATGGCAACAACAACAATAACAACAACAAATAAACTGCGGTGGGCAGTTCGTCCCACACGAGAAAAGGTTATAATGAAAAGGCTGAAAGGTAGAGAAGGAGTGTGTAGAAAGAAAGAAAGAAAGAAAGAAAGAGGGTGCAAGAAGAAGAAGAAGAAGAAGAAGAAGAAGGAGAAAGACTTTAAAAGGAGAGAGAAGTGAAGAAGAAATTAGATTAAAGAAGAAGTGAAGAAGAAATTAGATTGAAGAAGAAGAAGAAGAAGAAGAAGGGACGTGAGGGTGGTGCTGGTGTGTGTGGGGGGGTGATAAAAGCAGTAATTCGCTGAGTTCTAGGGTCGATGTACTAATCTGTACCAACGTCACCAGCAGATTTTTCTCTCCCCTCGTCCTTCAGTCACACACGCACTGGCGCGCACACACACACACATGCACACACACACACACACACACACACACACACATACATACACGCGCGCGCGCCAGTGCTTTTTTTTGCAGACCCCAGAAGCATATGTCGGATATCAGACCTACTTCAAATCGTACTGTTTTTGTTTGTTTATTTGTTTGTTTTTTGTATATTTTTACACCCGTAAAATAGAGGATAACGGTAGTTGCTACTTGTGAAAAATAAATAAATAAATAAATAAAAAGAAAATAAACAGATAAATAAAACTAAAAATAACAACAAAAATCACTCACTTCTGTCCCAGTAATAAGTAATATGATTCTGTTAGAGTTTTTTTTTAAAAAATTGATCAGATCGCGTCTTTTATATATGAAAACAGAAAAAAAATTTCAAGAAAAAAGTTTTAATAGTTGGACAGTGAATATATTTCACTTCCAGTCGAAAGGATTTTGTCACTTTTTTTTTATTAATTTAATTTTATTTATTTTTCTCTCTGAATTTTTTTCCTTTCCTCTCTTTCGCCACAGGAACGAAGGATTCGGTATTTTAAAAGGGATGCAGGCTATCAGATTGGACAATTTCAAGATTTCACCATCATTTTTGGATAGATTACCTAAAAGAAAAAAACAAAAAAAAAATATGAGTTTAATTGAGACGAACAAATGAATTATATATATATATATATATATATATATATATATATATATATATATATATATATATATATATATAAGTTGTATTTTTTCAGCAATATTTGTTTTAATTCCTGCCAACTGACAATACCTTTCTTTCGTATATTTAGACCATTAGAAAAAAAAAAGTCAGTAGCAATGTATTGATTTTATATAGATAACAACATTATATTTTCTAAATTTCTGGCCTCAAACAATACAGAAGAAGAAGAAGAAGAAGAAGAAGAAGAAGAAGAAGAAGAAGAAGAAGAAGTGTGTTGAAAAATATCGTGACTGAAGCTGTATTTACCAAAATGAAAATGTACAATGAATGAACCAATTTTCTTCAACATAAACCACTTGAAAATTAACTGGCTTCTACCTGTGAGTTTACAATTGTTCGGAACACCTTTCTGTATGCTGTGAATCTAATTGTTCCATCATATTATTGTAGTGTTCTACATCCTCAAATATTGGCCATGTGGTGAATGATGAGGTGACAAATGTAACATGATATGAGTCCTGGTGACCACAGAAGTAGATGTACATACAAAATCCTGTGGTTCACCAACATATTGATTTGAAAAAATCGAGACTGCTGATAAAAAACGGACGGGGGAATGACAATGATTTTTTTTATTGTATAAGTTGCTCGACTGGTCAACGACTACATTTAAATTCGAAATTGTGAACTTTAAAAAGTTCAAAATTCAGTCTCGATAATTTGTTGATAAATTATTTTTTTTAATAATCGTTTCCTAAACGAAGCAAGTTGCGTGAAAAGTCTCTCTCTCTCTATATATATATATATAAAACAAATGACCTATTTGATTGATACATAGACAGATAGATTAGACTGGCGGAAAGATAGATAGATAGATAGACAGAGAGAGATTCGCCGATAGAAAGCAATATATTCTTATATATGAATAGACAATATATATATATATATGTATATATATATATATATATATATATATACTATATATATATATATATATATATATATATATGGTCTGTTCTATCTGAGCATACTTTATATATATATTTACCAACTCTTCTGAACGAGAAGCATGTGACACAAGGTCAATTTTTAGGCGGAGTTTAAGAGGTTCGAATTCAGAGTTCTCATTCTCCAAGTTCGTTTGCCATAACAATGTTGAAGAGCCTAGTCTGACCTACTATTTACCCATAGATGGAGAGAGAATAATTAGATTCATACCTTTCCCAAGGGTATTAGCGCTATGTAAAAATCAAACAGCCTCATCCAGGATTTGAACTCGGATCGCCGGCCGCGTCCATTTCTTACGACGGTAAATATTACATTACGAAAGCTTCCATAACAAATATATATATATATAGTATATATATATATATATATAGTACGACTCGAAGGCTCTCTTTTCAATAGCTACTACACTCATTGCTCTAGTGGGGTAGAGTGTTCGCCAATGGTTCGGGAGACCTGAGTTCAATCATACCAAAGACTTTAAAAATGGTACTTGATGCCCCCTGGCTAAGCACTCAGCAATATAAAGAACGTATCAAGGGTAAAGTGGAGCAATCCGGGGAAAGGAGTAGAGCTCTCCCTTACACTTCGGTGTAGTAGCTATTGAAAAGGGAGCCTTCTGGTCGCCCTCGGCTATGGTCGCCAACTTTATATATATATATATATATACATATATATATATAATGGAAGCGTTCATGATGTTATAAGGCTGCTTATATATATATATATATATAATATATATATATATATATTATATATATATATATATAATATATGTTTATGTGTGTTTGTCTCAGAGTATATATGTATTTAAGTAAAGTTAGCGACCGTAGTCGAGGGCGACCAGAAGGCTCCCTTTTCAATAGCTACTACACCGAGTTGTCGGGATAAGTGCGCTACTCTTTTCCCTGGATTGATCCACTTTACCCTTGATACGTACCTTATGTTGCTGAGTGTTAAGCAAGGGGGTAATCAAGTACCATTGTTAAAGTCTTTGGTATGACGCTACCTAGGATTGAACTCAGGCCTTCCGGACCATTGGCGAACATTATCATTATCATCAAGTCAAGCTGCTAACACGGTTTTTTATACTCTCTCTCTCTCTCTCTCTCTCTCTCTCTCTCTCTCTCTCTCTCTCTCTCTCTCTCTCTTCATTCGTAGCAATCATCGATCCCTCCCGGAATGTTCTCCAGGCTACATCCTGTGTCCGCACAGAGAGTTGTTTTTACGTAATTTCTTCTTGGTCGGCCAACATTGGTACGTCCATGTGAAGGTTTAGTTTGGTTTCTTTGTTTAATGGCATATCAACCTTTGTAGGTTATTTAATGCCAAAGCCATTCTCCTAGAAGAACTACTATTCAACCCATAGCTGGTAGGATAAGGGGGTTCATAACTTTCCCAAGGGTATTTGCCCGAAAGTGAACGTAATAGCGCGACTGGAGTACGAACTCGCTTACTACGATTTCCGCAGTCCATCGCTTTAACCATTACACTACGAGGACACCCCCTCCATGTGAAGGGTGCCGTCGGAGAACGTCACTTATGAGTTCATCCTTGCTTCTTCAGCTGTGTCCAGTCTTGTTCATCTTATTTGGATGGTTATATATATTTCTTTAAGAAAAAACAAAAACCGGTCACATTAGAATTATAAATTTATTTCCATCCTGTCATGGGTTTTGACATAAATCAAAAACACCCAAAAATAATAGTACCTCGTCAGATCTAATAGATAAACTAATTCAGAATAGACACAGGAAAGAAGAGTGGGAGGGGGTAGAAGAGGGTGCAGAGTTTTCTCCTCATTTAGCCCACTTCTGTTTTTTTGTTTTTAAAACGGTTGGAATTTTAGTAAATTAATTTTTTTTAATTTTTTTAAAATCTAAATACATTTCAACTTAAAACTCCCGATTTATACTAATTTAGGAAAGTACAACTTTCCTTACGTAAGGATACAGTAATACTTATATTGAATTAAATTCAAAATATAAAATGAAAATTTTTAATTTCAAATTTTATTTTTATTTTTTAGCCTATTAGTTCAGTTACCCTTCCATAGAAGAGTACGTACACATCACATGGTTTCTTCTCATCTTTTTTATTTATTTTATTTTTATTCATTTCACCTTAAATCTCAATTTAGTCCTATGTTATTTTATTTAAGTATTATCTCTGATAATTTGTCTATAGTTTAAATGTATTCCTATGTCTACATCTAGCTATTTGACGGTTTAACTGGACCGAATAATACTATATATATATATATATATATAGTATATATATATAATATATATATATATATATATAGTATTATTCGGTCCAGTTATATATATATATTATATATATATATAACTCTCTCACTTGACTTATGAGTGTCAAGCAGCTGTTAACTGTGGCTGCTAACACTGGTGATTTGTTTCAAATGGTCGATACGTGTGCAGGATCAGCCTCACTCTTTTTGGATGAGCTGATAACTTGGAGAAGTGTGTACTAGTGTGTCACAGATGCTCAGAAAAGCACTTTTCTTGTTTTGAATTCAGCTTCTTTCCTTCTCCGAGACTGGTTACTGTACTAAAGTTAAAAACCCCAACTTGCTCTAAAACTCAGCGCTTAAAGCAGATTTCATACCTTACACAAGAATAATGATACAATAAGCTAATTGATGACGAATATGTGTATGTGGTAGTAATTTGAAAAGAATTAAAACGCCATTTCCCTTGGCAGACTATTTTTTCCGTTATCATCAAATGTCTGGATACTCTCTGATTATGTCATATATATTAGTATATATATATATATATATATATACTATATATATATATATATATATATATAAAGTACTCGTTATTTCGATACTGAAGTAGAGATGGAATAAACCATAAAATATTAAAATATTCGCAACTGATCAGAAGGAGCGACTAAAAGTTCCACGTGATATGAACCACAACCCTCAGACGTAAAATGGTGCTTCATATCTCGTAATAAGAACCGCATTTTGGCATTCGACAACCCATAAGAAGTCGATATGCTGTTAAATGAATAAACCAAATCGAACCAAAACAAATTTAGAGTGGAAGACCCTAAATCTGACGAACCAGCAAAGCTAAAGGATTAAGGGTAGTAAAAATTTATGAGACGTTTGGTTTGGCTTGGTTTATTATTTTAATAGCATATCATCTCCTTTCAGGCTATGTAATGCTTAAATTCTAATACCTATATTTCGTATGTTTCACTGTATTTTTTAAATTCCCTTTTTTATTTGTCTATAATCATTTTTGCGCAGTTATATGAATGAATGGGAGTCTTTGTAGTGACCTTGAAGTAAGCGAGTCCGAACTCCAGTCTCGCTATAACATTCTCTTTTGGACTAATACCCTTGGGAAAGATAGAGACCCTTGATATCCCCCTCTCCAGCTATGGCTTAAATAGCACCACAACTGTCCTTCTACAAGGACAGCTTTGGCTCTAAATAATCCACGAAGTTTGATACGCTTTCAAACGAAGAAACGAAGAATTATATTGTACCATAGCCATGATATAACTATGTGTGAAACGTACATCGAATGTCCATAAAGATAGAATATAGGAATCTCGAAATTCGAAAAACACTTACGACTTCTCAGTTCAGGTACGAAACTTTTTTTTATTACCTTTGAGTTTAAAGGTTCTTCCACATAAGGAGAGAGAGGCACAATCTTTCTATGCTGGCTTTATCATCTGCCCCCCCCTCCATCTCGTGCGGCGCTCGTAGCGCGTAAATTCGTCTCAACCTCTGCGAGCCCCGAAAGTCGACCAATCTCGTCCGGTGTCTAGTTTCAACTCTACTAACTTTCTTTAAATCCCCAAAATCCTCCGCGCGCTTCCGGTGCGTGACGTCATTCGCACTTGCTAGCCCCCGTTTCCCATCTCGGGCTATTGTGACATCTCTAAGTGACATGTCCGCTTTGCGAGCGCGCGTGAACACCTGTGTTAATGTTGCACCTAAATAACCCATGAACCGAGCCGAAATGGTCTCAGCCTAACTTAACCCAAAGGCATGAAACGAAATCCCTCGGCCATTATATTACAATATGATATCAAGTATTTCAATCTAATACAAATAATATGCACACAATTATATGGTTTCAAGTAACTGTTCCTATTTAATTATAACCATTTGTTTGCACACAGTCGTACGGGTAAACGCCCCCCCTCTATTTTACCGAGGGTCGTCTGGTATTTGAACTAGGTAGATGTTAATAAGCTGATCGCCTGGCCCCAGTGGGCTATCCCCCAGGTAATACCTGCTGGGTGGGGTTGAGTTTATCGCTTGGCACCCCAAGTGCCCCTAAACAAGAATGCTGATGGAATCAATCATCTTTAATGACGGTCCCCTATGAACCTCGATTCGTGTGTCTACTCCGACCTACTGTATTTTGTAAACTCATTTTGCAGATACACAGAGTTAAAAGATCAAACAGTTCTATTTCTAATAATTCAGTTTAGCATAAATGGTTCCAAGTATCTATCGCTAACAATTAAACATCAGTCATTTCTTTACACGCTGTAGAATGATCAAACAGTTCTATTTCTAAAAATGACCCTATCAAGTGATTCAACTCCGGGCGAGACTGGACCGGGGAACAAAGGCAATGAAAGGGTACTCTGCATTTCCCAAAGCTCCAGCATTACCGGGGCCTCGCCATTTTATTGTATTCTACTGCCCCAGCCATAGTCATTTGTTTGCACACAGTTATATGGTTTCAAATGACTACAACTAATAATAATTCTCAGTAAACAATTATAGTTGTTGGGGACCGTAGTCGAGGGCAACCAGAAGGCTCCCTTTCAATAGCTACTACACTGAGGTGTAGGGGAGAACGCTACTCCTTTCCTTGGATTGTTCTACGTACCCTTGATACGTACCTTATAATGCTGAGTATTAAGCAAGGAGGTATCAAGTAACATTTTTAAAGTCTTTGGTATGACGCAACCTGGGATTGAACCCAGGTTTCCCGGACCATTGGCGAACACTCTACCTACAGGGTCTATGAGCTGGTTATAGCTACAAGTAACTATTCTTAATACAAATAATTTACATGCATATCATATTCAGTATTCCTATCGAATATGTATATTTTTTAAACAAATCTATTTGACCCATAGATGGTACCCTAACAAGTACTGACACTTTGGGTCGGATTAGACCTGGCAGTAATGGCAATGAAAGGGTCTTGCACACATTCCACATCTTCAGGACTGGACCCTCAGTATCAGATGCAGTTTAGTGTCATACCCAGGGCATCCCCTCTTTGGGGGTGGGGAGGTTATTATTCTACTGCAGGGGAAAGTCAGCGTATTTTAGAGGAACATATCACCTGTGTTTTGGGAAAAAACATTACAATAACAAAGAGAAAAATGCACCTGAGAGAGAGAATGAGAATGAGAAGGAGACGTAGAAGAGAGAGAGAGAGAGAAAGAAAGAGAGAGAGAGAGAGAAAGAGAACAAGAGAAAGAAATAGAAAGGGTGAAGAGAACAAGAGGAAAAGAGAAAGAAATTCAGAAAGAGAGAGAGAAAAAGAGAGAGAGAGAAGAGGACAAAAAGAAAGAGAAAGAGAAGGCAAAGAGAGAGAAAGAGAGAGAAAGAGAGAGAGAAAGAGAAAATGAAACGAAGAAACTTCTTAAAATTCGGTAAAGGACTGAAAGTCGTTAATACGAATATAAGAGAAAATAGCAATAAAAAAAGTCAATTTAGGAGCTCAATGATCATGGCCTTGTGCAGAAATAAACTAAATTTATTATCTAAACGAAGTTCATGATTAATTGAAATAAATAATCCATTTGGGTTTTTAAAAAGTGTATGGATAAAAAACTGACTGCTTTGTGTAAAATAAAAAGACTTTACACATGAGGCCATGAGTATGGGAGCACTGAAAGAGTCATTTTTTGAGTCTCAGGTTGATTAAAGTACTGGACGTTATTAAGCAGTCACTCATCAAAGTACTGAGCAGGTTCATCGGTGCTTAACTTTAGTAACGTGACGAGAACAGATGCTGTCAGCTGGACTTGGCAGTAACCCTTCACTATTCGGTTTGGAAAGAAAGAAAGAAAGAAAGAAAGAAAGAAAGAAAGAAAGACTGTTAAAGTAGAAAGAAAGAAAGAAAGAAAGAAAGAAAGAAAGAAAGAGATGAAAGAAAGACAGATCATTTGAAGAAGAAAGAAAAAAAGAAAGAAAGAAAGAATGAAAATGGACGAAGAAGTAATGACGAAAAGAAAGAAAAGCAGAGAGAAGAACGAAAGAAAGAAGATAAGAAAAAAAGGAAAGAAAGAAGGAAAGTAGAAATAGAAAGAAAACAACAGCAAAAACAAAAAATAAGAAAATAAAAAAGACAGAAAACGAGGACAGTTTGATTACAATATCGAAAGTTAGTAAAGGGTCACCCATTTAAGTGCTGAGCAAAATCATCATTGCTTACCATTGGTAACCTGGCGGGAAGCGGAGTTTTTTTTTTTTTGCCGGGGCTTGACCGCCACTCGACTAATGAGAGTAACTATTAAGTTTGTTTTTTTGTGTGTCACTATATATGGTATCGTGTCAATAAACATGAGTGTCTTTGTGTTCGTACATACGCATACATACGCACACGTGCACACATACGCACACGTGCACACATACGCACGCATACCTATTGCTTGTGAGTGTCGGGGTGGAATACTGTGTGTCTGTGTGTGTCTTCTAATACCTTTGAGTTGCTCAATCTCTCCAACGAAGCAGACCGCGTCATATAAGCAGGTGGTTGTGAGGTATAGTTAAAACGATTCTCTCCTTCGTTCACTCGAACTGAATCTTGGAGAGCAAGCAATTTTTAAAAAAAAAGAGAGAGAAAAAAAAAAGAATGGAAGAAGAGTATTTATTAAAATAGGGAATGATAGTCCCGAGGCCAAAATTGTCGGGTGTGTGTGTGTGTGTGTGTGTGTTGGGGGGTGGGGACAGTAGTGTTTGTTACTGTGGTTGAAGATTAATTGCAAAATGACTGTTTGGCTAAAAGCCTAAAATGATGAAAATAGAATTTTTTTTCTTTTTTTTTATCCTCACAGCAAAGAAAGAAAGAAAGAAAGAAAGAAAGAAAGAAAGAAATTGTGGCTAGAGGAAAAAGAAAGAAAGAAAGAAAGAAAGAAAGAAAGAAATCTAAAAAATAAGATAAAAAATGCAGACAGCACAATAAATTCTCAATTAAATTAAAAATCCTAGTTGACTTTAAAATCCCAGTTAGATTAAAAATACCAGTTAGATTAAAAATCCTAGTTAAATTATAAATCCTAGTTGAATTAAAACTAGTAAAATTAAAACTCCTAGTATAATTAAAATTCCCAACTTAATCAAAAGTCCAATTTAAATTAAAAAACTTTGGGGAATTAAGAATCCTAGTTTAATGATGCGCGGAAGTTTTCTAGTCTCAATTTAAAATTCTTTAATTCAAGCACCTGTTTGTTATGTGATATTATTGGATATAAAATACTAATTAAAAAAATGTCATCCGTTTATTCCCAAAATATCGATTAAATCCAACGGACGCATTATCTTCGTTTTTAAAGAAATATTAGTTTTAAAATCTGTACTGGGATCTAAAAACCTTTTTTTTTATAAAACAATCCTGTTTCTAACGTTTTTTTTTTTTGTTTTTGTTTTTTTGTTTTTGTTTTTTTTTTTTTTTTTTTTTTTTGTTTTGTTTATTTGACTCAGGCAACAATTCTAATTAAAATCATTGAACGAATTGTTGAACATAACTCACGGTCATTTGTCTCTTATGAGGAGGGGGGGGTTCTCAAAAAACTCTTATCATAAAGCAAAACATCTTTATTAAAGATCACGATAATATTAGAGTTTTTGGACTTCCATACAGACGTATACATCACAGGAATTTTCACGGAAATTATAACTTTCCCTGATTGGTGTAATTTTAAACAACGACAGGCATAAAATTCTGATATCAATTCAAAGCCGATAATACACACACACACACACACACACACACACACACACACACACACACACACACATATATATATATATATATTCTTTTTTGGTTTTAAATCAAGATATATATATATATATATATGTGTGTGTGTCTGTGTGTCTGTGTTATATACATGAAAAGGGAAAGAAAAAAGAAATGAGTAAAAGAAAGAAAAGAAAGAAAGAAAGAAAGAAGGAAGGAAAAACCATAAGGGAATGAAAAGACAAAGTAAGAAAGAAAGAAACGATTGAATTAAATGAATGAAAGAAAGAAAAGAAAAAGTTCGATGGAACAAAGAAAGAAAAAAAAAGAAAGAAAGAAAGAACGAACAAAAAAGAAAGAAAGAAAGAAAGAAATCGAAAGAAAGAAAGAAGAAAATCTAGAGGCAGAAAGAAAGAAAGAAAGAAAGAAAGAAAGAAAGAAAGAAAGAAAGAGCAAAAAAGAAAGAAATCGAAAGAAAGAAATCGAAAGAAAGAAATCGAAAGAAAGAAATCGAAAGAAAGAAAGAAGAAAATCTAGAGGCAGAAATAAATAAATAAATAAATAAATAAATAAAGAAAGAAAGAAAGAAAGAAAGAAAGAAAGAAAGAAAAAAGAAAATCTAAAGAAAGAAAGAAAGAAAGAAATCGAAAGAAAGAAATCGAAAGAAAGAAAGAAGAAAATCTAGAGGCAGAAATAAATAAATAAATAAATAAAGAAAGAAAGAAAGAAAGAAAGAAAGAAAGAAAAAAGAAAATCTAAAGAAAGAAAGAAAGAAAGAAATCGAAAGAAAGAAATCGAAAGAAAGAAAGAACAAAATCTAGAGGCAGAAAGAAAGAAAGAAAGAATCTAGAATGAAAAGTCAGCAAAGCGAAAATTTAAAAGGGAAAGAAAGAAATTAACGACTGAAATATTCTAAATAACATACAAACAAACGAAACAAACGAAAATAAAAAAAAAGCCAAAAGAAAGGCAAGTCTGTGAGTAAATTTCTTCAAAGAAAAAAAAAAAAAAGAAAAAAAAGAAAAGAAAAGAATGTAATGAAAGAAACAAAGAATGAACAAAATGTATCAGCCTAGAATTGATCCCAAATGATATCTAAAACTTACATCAACGATATCTTCATTCAAAAAGTAACCATATCGCCTGACAAGTGTGGGCGAGATTCTTTAACTCTTTCAAATTAACTTGTAAGAAAAGTCAGCCAGCTTAATTATCAGACCATTATCATTAAATTCGATTCTCACTGAGTGCCTCATACTTCAGACCTTATGCCAAAGCTTAGTAAATAAGTCTTACTGGGTAGCCTATTTTACTGACCTCGTGCCAAGCCAGGCTAAGTTTATAAATACCTACAGTTGACATGGTTGAGTAAAAATACTATTCCCGCCTGGTTACCGAAGTTAAGCAATACTGAGCTTGTACAGAATTTAAACGGGTGACCATTTAGGAACTGCAGCTAATGAAAGTAAGCGTGAGTCCTAAATAAAACAACAAGAACCCCTGTAGACCAGTGGTTCCATATCGGTTTGGGGTCATTTTCGGTGATTCTAAAATTCTGATGCCTCCCCATTAATATTTGATTCTTTCATATTTAAAATTTTACTGCAATTCACACGAAATAAGCTTAAAACGTCGTTAACTTGGGCTCTAAACAAACCATGCCTTACCAAAATATTACCATGGCCCACCGGTGGGGCATGCGCCCAATGTTGAGAATTACTGCTTTTACCCGATCCCTCTACCAAGAGCAGATTGTGACATACGAGGATCATTAAATAAGTTTCCAGACTTTTTTCGTATGGGCACTTTTATTGATAGTACACACATGAAACTCTAATCCCCTTCGAAGTAATCTCCTCCGGATGCAATGGACTTGTTGTGCCGTTTCAACAACTTCTGGAAGGCCCCATGGAAGTCCTCTTGTGTGAGCGTGTCAATGACCTTCATCACAGCCTCTTTCATTTCCTCAAGCCTCTGAGCTTAGGGAATAAGCAAAAGTCACAGGGAGCTAGGTCTGGACTATAGGGAGGGTGAACAACTGTCTTGATGCCCATCTTGGTCAAATAGTCTGTGACAAGGATAGAGTTGTGGACTGGTGCATTGTCCTGCTGGAAATGACACTGAGCCAATTTGATGAGTGCTGGCCTCTTCCGACTGAATCTCTTCCTGAACTCCCTTAAAACCTCAACATAGTAGCCCTAAACCTAACTCTAACCCTTTGGCCAATCAACTCTGGTGTTCTGACTTCCTTACTCCTCCCACACTTCTCATCACCCCTCACAGACTGACTCCCTGCCTTCCTTGAATCTCTTATGCCACTCAAAAACTGATGCTCGATTTATGCAAGATGCTCCAAAAGCAGTCTGTGTCATTTTTTCCAAGTTTAAATACAATTTTATTGCATATCGTTCTTCTAAAGTGTCAGATTGCATTTTTGAAATTCACCAGCTGTGACAATCAGGCTTTAGTAGGGTGTATTCCAATTGCTCCTGTAGCTATTCATTTGAAGCTGAAATCATAAAAATTGGTCAGTCATCTCATAAGATGTATAGCAATAACATACTGAATTTTCAAGAGTCTACGACAAATTTCAATGCCTGTACGAAAAAAGTCTGGAAACTTTTAAAGCGGAGCACTTCCTTGAATTTCAGTTTTCCTTCTCCTTCATTGGTCAGCGTACCCAGGCTAAATATCAAGTCTGTCTAACTATTTACTCATAGTTGGCAGAGAGGAGTGGTGAATTCTTGCCATTCTCGTAGGCCTTTAGAGCGAAGTGAATCGCAAACAGCTTCGTCCGGTGTTTGAACTCAGCACGTCGAATCCGTTTCTAAAGATGATAAACGTTAGGCTGAGTGAACCTCTAAAAGTGGGAGTATATTGCAAATTTTTTAAAAAAAGTTAGATAAGTATCTTGACCCCCTCGATGACTTATAGAAGCTCTGTAACGTGACGGTAGTATCAGTAGTTGTTGGAGGCATGGAACTAATCCTGAATAAACACTCGCTCTCTTCTAAAAATGAAAGGAGTAGAAATCTTGAGAAGAATCGAAACAATTCAGACCACAGCATTACAGAAAATGGATATAATATTGAGGGAAGTGTTGGAATAGTAAAGAAACTTGTTGTCACTTGATCTACATTGAAAGCAGTCGGATAATCCTGGGTGAAAATTCATGTACATGTACAGCTACGCGTAAAGAATGCCGAGGAAAAATAGTATAAGTCTTGTTGTCACTTGATACCCATTGAAGGACACCATGTACCACTTGTTTGAAAACGCAACAAATACGAAATACAATGTAGTAGTAGTAGTAGTAGTAGTAGTAGTAGTAAGAGTTAACGCTTATGAAAAAGGAGGAGGTCAGAAGTTATAATGTAGGGGCGGGGTAACCGAAAACGAACGAAGCAAGGTTGACAAGCGCTCTCCTTTCCCCATCACCCACGTAGAGCAAAAAGAGAGAATGTAAAGGGAGGACTAACGCTATATAGGGAGGAGGACAGGTCTTTTTTGACACATATACTGGGCGGAGCCTCAGCGTTTAGAAGAAGCGACACAAACAGGAAATATCGTTGGGAATGTAAGTCAGAATACACAGGTATTTACAGAGTTGACTTGTCTGGCATAAGGCCAGTTCTATGGAGAATCTCTTCAGCACAGAGCCCTTGTTTTAGCATAGAAGACCAAACGAAAAAAAATTATCGATTTGGTTTATTTAATATAAACTCCTAATGGGTCGTTCAATGCCAAAATTTCATTCAATTTGTAAAGGTTTGGTTTATGTGTTTAACGGCATATCAACTCCTAATGGTTAATTTAATGCTGAAATTTGACTAATTATTAAATATGCGAGTGAGAGTAATCGTAAATATATTTTCAATGTTCCGTTACATTTTTTAATTGTTAGTTTTCTTTTTATGGATCTTTATTCATTTGTATATAGTTTCAAGTATTCCTATCCTATATAATACTCAAGTCCACCCACTACAGGTCAGAGTGGAGTTGGGAGCCATGGCAATGAAATAGTGCTTCATACTCCACAGATTTTCAAACCTGGAACCTCAGAGGTTTGCATGGAGTAGTCGCTATCGTGCTGAACAGCGACATCGTAGTAAGCAATTTCGAACTCCAAACACATTATCATGTTCCTCTTCGGACAAATACCATGAAGAAAAAAATGTGTGAACCCTCTTATCCCCACCTTCCAGCTCTTGGTTAAACAGTACTTCCACTGTTCTTCTTCAGAGTGTTTCAATATGCATGGGAACCATGTGAATGTCCTATTATTTCTGCTCTCTCAGTACATCAGTATAAAGTAAAGTTAGCGACCATAGTCGAGGGTGACCCGAAGGCTCCCTTTTCGATAGCTACTACACCAAGGTGTAGGGGAGGGCGCTACTCCATTCCCAGGATTGCTCCACTTTACCCTTGAACCGTACCTTATAATGCTGAGTGTTAAGCAAGGTGGTATCAAGTACCATTTTTAAAGTCTTTGGTATGACTCGACCTGAGATTGAACCCAGGTCTCCCGGGCCATTGGCGAACACTCTAACCGCTGGGCCAATGTCCCGGTTCAGTATATATATATATATATATATATATATACGTTGTCCCAATATACATGGAACCCATGTGACAACTAATAAATCTATTACTAATAATGTGATTTTTTTGTTTCAGATTTGAAAATTGTAAACTATATCAACTATTAATCATGGACAAGAGAGGAAAATATTTTGCGTCATTCCTTATTTGAAGACAGAATCAATCAAAACTGTGCAAGCAAAATTTCATAGGAAGATTAATTTAACAATCATCCCCAAAAGACCAAATTTATCTTTGGGTACACAAATTTCAAGGTGGGGGGTGTCCTCATGGTGTAATGGTTAAAGCGATGGACTGCGGAATCGTAGTAAGCGAGTTCGTACTCCAGTCGCGCTATTACGTTCACTTTCGGGCAAATACCCTTGGGAAAGGTATGAACCCCCTTATCCTCCCAGCTATTGGTTAAATAGTACGACTGCTGTTCTTCTAGGAGAATAACTGTGGCACTAAATAACCGACAAAGGTTGATATGCCATTAAAACAAAGAAACCAAAGAAAGAAAGAAACTAATTTCAAGCCACAGGTTCAGTAAACAACCTCGATAAGAAAGCAGAAAATCCCAGATCTGGCTGAAAGTTGACTGCAAGATTTCCAGACAATGTGGATGCGGTGAGAGATTCTGTCGGAAGGAGTTCGAAAAAGTCCTTCCGAAAACGTCCCACGTGCACTGTAGGAGAACGTCAATCAATTTCTGCCTTTGTCATCTAGTCTGATCTTTCTGAAGTGATATGTTTTTTTTAAGAATCAGATGAAAGATGACTTGATGTAATATGAATTATCGTATAAATGGGTTGCATCTATTTTGAAACACCTTGTACAAGAATGGCTTAAGCACTAAATAACACAAGAAGGTTGATATGCCATTAAATAAAGAAACCAAACCAAGCCGTATATGGCTTCAAATAGTAAACAGTTATAGTTTGGTTTGGTTGGATTTAATGGCACATCAACCATTCTCGGTAATTTAATTCTAAATTCTGATTATACAACTATTAAACATAGATGATTTTAAACACATTTTGTAGAAAGCATTTTTAAATAAATAATTTTTGCACACAATTAAATGGTGTAAAGTATTTCTTTTAACAATAAATCATTTTTTTGCACGCAGTTAAATGGTTTCAAGTATTGCTATGTAACAGAAACAATTTAATATCAATTGTTTTCACACTTACGTAATTTTATTTTTAATTGAGTCCAAACTAATTTGTTTGCGCATTAGTATTGCTATTGATTCTACCCAGTTAAATGGTTCCAATTAATGCTATATAATACAATAATTTTGTTTATTTGTTTGCACACAGTGAAGTGGTTCCCAGTATAACTAAATAATACCAATATTTCAACATAGACACACAGTTTCAAATATTGCGATTTAATACAAATATTTCAAGTCAAAATTGCTCATTTTTTTACATGCTGTTAAATGCACGAAGTATTTCAACGTATCACTTAAAATTTAATTTAACATAAGTCAATTCTTTGCTAACAGGTTAAAAGTCAAACAGTTCTATTTGGCCCATCAATAGGAATCTATCAGGTGCTACCACTCGCGGACAGAATAGACCTGGTAATTATGGTTATGAAGGGGAATTTCCACATTTCCCCAAGACTCTAGGACTGGATTGGTTGGTTGGTTTCTTTGTTTAATGGCATATCAACCTTTGTAGGTTATTTAATACCAAAGCTATTCTCCTAGAAGAACAGTAGTGGTACTATTTAACCTATAGCTGGGCGGATAAGGGGGCTCATACTTTTCCCAAAGGTATTTGCCCGAAAGTGAACGTAATAGCGCGACTGGAGTACGAACTCGCTTACTACGATTCCGCAGTCCATCGCTTTAACCATTACACCACGAGGACACCACTCTAGGACTAGAGGTTTATCATCTGATAGTTTAGTGTCATATCCAGGTCACTAGTTGAGATAGGGGGGGTCTTAACCTTTCTCAGAGATGCAGTCGGTATATTCTACACCCTCAGCCGACTAGACTGAAAACAATTATAGCTTCAAGTAACTTTTCTTAATATAAATAATTTACAAGCTATTTAATGCTAATATCTTTAACAGATCCTTTTGACGAATAGATGGAATATTAACAGGGTGGAACTGGGAGTAATGGTAATAAAGAGTACTTCACGTTCCCTAGAGCCTCAGAACTGGAGTCTCACCATAAGATGCAGTTTAGTTTCCTACCCAGGATATCCCTTCACTGCTTAGAAGGAATACAAAGGAAATTTTGATGGGAGAGTAAGTAAAAATAAATATCTATGGACTTGTCTGGCACAAGGTTTTCTCAGTGAAGAACACAATTTGTAGAGAAATCATAATCATGCAGATATTTACTACGTTCAAGCTAGTCTGATTCAAGACGAAAATGTTGGAGCTCCCAGTTATCTCTGAAGTATAGATACGATATAGTCTGGCAAAAGGCTTTAAAAACAGAGCATTGTAGAGGATTTCCCTTATTGCTGGAATAATTATCTCCGATATTAGTTTTCTGTTATGCAAGATTCGAAATACAACTAAGATATTATAAATTTTACAAGCATTTGAAGATACTGTCTACAGTGGGTGCATTGGTAACACACTTAGCGAAACGGTTATCGGGGTAGAAAATGGAAACGGTGATTTGAGTTCAAATCTTCAACGAGGTTGTTTTCGTTTCAATTTAAGCTAATGCTTTTGGGAACGGCATGTGTCTATCTTTTCTCTCCCCAGCTATAGGTAAATAGTTAGAGAGACTGAGTTCCTCCGTCTCTGTTGGGCAACCAGTTTAGGAGAAGGAAAACAATGCTGTACTTCGCTTAAATGATTGATCTTGTGTCGTATCCTGTTTGTGAGGGAGGGGTTGGGTATATACTTAGAGTAAGTGCATTGGCTCGTATAAGACTTGTCTAAGGTTAATTTCTCCCCTTCTCATTCTCGTCAGTCAAAGAAAACAACACAAAAATATTCTTAGAAAGTGATACCCAGCTGTTCGGACAATAACACGTAGTTGGCACCCAATGATCCTACACAATATTCGTCTCGAAAAGAGTTTGGTTTGACCTTATGGCACATCAACCATTGTGTAACATACCCATGATACGGATATGTGAAATAGACATAATGTTCATAAAATGTTCATAAACATATATAGGAATCCGAAAACACGACATTCACGAAATTGGTTCAGGTACGAAACTTTATTACCTTTGAGTTAAAGGTTATTCGACATGAGGAGAGAGAGACACAATCTTTCTATGCTGACTGCTTTTACATTGTCAGTTCTCAACCCAACCAACACGCGGCGCCCGTAGCGCACAAAGTCGTCTGGCCTCGCCCAGCTCTGAATCTCGACTCTCTCGTTCGGAGGCAGGAACTCAACTCACTGCTTTTTCTCAAATCCACAAATCCTCAGCCCATCCTTCCGGTGCGTGACGTCACTCACATCCCCTGGTCCTAATTCCTATCTGGGATTTTTATTTTGACATCTCCGAATGACACATCCTCTCCGCACGCACGTAAACAACTGCGTTAATGTTGCACCTACCTTACCTATGCACTAAGCGAAAGGTTCTCAGCCTAAATAAACCGAAAGGCAAGATGTATAAAACGAAATCCCTCCGCCATTATATTACAATTGTAGGTTATTAGATGCCAAATCCTTTTTATATATACATATTAAATTTATGATTTCTAAACACATTTTGTTGATAACATTTTTAAACGAACCTGAGCTAATTTTTTTCCCTCAGTTAAATGGTATCTTTATTTCTATCTAATATAAATAATTCTATTTACTATTAATCATTTGTTTGCACACAGTTAAATGGTTTCCAGTATTGCTATTTAAGAGTAACAATTCAATGAAACATCAGTCACTTGTTTGTACACAGTTTATTTCGGGGGTGTCCTCGTGGTGTAATGGTTAAAGCGATGAACTGCGGATTCATAGTATGCGAGTTCGTACTCCAGTCGCGCTATTACGTTCACTTTCGGTTAAATACCCTTGGGAAAGGTATGAACCCCCTTATCCTCCCAGCTATGGGTTAAATAGTTCCCCTACTGTTCTTCTCGGAGAATGGCTTTGGCATTGAATAGCCTACAAAGGTTGATATTAAACAAAGAAACCAAACCAAACAGTTTTATTTCGATCAGTTCAGCTTTCAATCAATTCAGCTTGACCTAATTCATTTATTTGCCCCCATAAAAAAAAACTATCCTACGCTACCACTCTAAGCCAGAGTAGACCAGGGAGCGATCGCTGTAAAGAAGTACTCTGTATTCTCCCAAGCTTCAGCATCACTGGAGCCTCACCGTCAGATTGTTTTGTGCCGTATCCAGGCAGAGTCTTACCACTTTGCAGAGATGCAGTCGGTGCATTCTGCAGCCCCAGTCAACTGAGCCAGGTACCCAAAGAGTAATGGCAAAAGTCAGCATTCCATTTGATTGGATGTCACAAGTTTTGGGACAGAAATAGATCAAACGAGAAGAAATGACTAGTTTGGATTATTTGTTTCACGGCATATCAACTCCTTGTTTAGTAATAGGAAAACTGTTTTACAAATAATGACTTAATCGCACTTCTCATACACCAATAAGAATTTTGATGTACTAAACAAAACGTTTATGAGAAATTCTACCGAAAGTCCTTGAAAATGACTAATGGATTAATCGAAAGAAACGTGTAAACTTTCTGACAATTCCTTTATACGCTTTGTCCCGAAATGATTTTATTTATGTATATTTAAGAAAATAGGTATATTGGAAACAACCAACACACTCCATGTCCGTCATCTTCAATGAAACACACACACACACACATATTAAATCACGTTAGTAGCACGGATTCCCTTGATTCTCTCGCCACCTGTCCTTATTGTCCATCGCTCCTGGGCGGTCTTTTAAACTGCATCGAGTGTCTGCAGTTACCTCCCATCTGTTAAACTTTTCAAGATGAACGTGAAATGATGGGTACTGGCTGGTGATCTAAAAACGAATTCAAAAGCTACGTTCTCTTATGGACTCCAACACATGAACACATCATTGTTGACTGACCAGTAAGGTCTTACGTACAGTGCAAACACAGGATATATATATATATATGAAGAAAAATAAAGTGACTACGGATTCCAATTTGATATTTCGTCTTATTTGAATTCGTTTTTAGCGTTTAGTTTATCCACTTTTTCATTTATTTTTCTTCATCTCGGTGGATTCATAAAGTCCACCATTTCTCCATATATATATATATATATATATATATATACGAGAAAATGTTCACACACACACACACACACACACACACACACACACACATATGTATATGTATATGAATATTTACTCGTTTTAACAGGTGATGTTTCCGTTCACGCTCTTTCTTGATGTCATCTCGTCATTTAATTAAAATCTTATGCCAGTGACGGGAGAAGTTCTGTGGTGAAGTAGTTAACGTGCTGAACTGCTACATCATATCAAGCGAGTCCGAACTCCGGTTGCGCTATTACGTTCACTTTCGGGCGAATACTTTTAATAAAGGCATGAAACCTTTACGCCCTTCAGCTATGGGTAAAACAGCCCTATTACTGTCTTTCTACAAGGATGGCTTTGATATTAAATAACACTTAAAGGTTCCTTAGCCATTAAAATTTTTTTTTTTAAATCGTAAAACTTAAATACGAATAGAAAACCAAGAATATCTGATGTCATTGGAAGAAACTGTCGTGACGCTTAAATTAAATAGTAAGATATTTATTAACCTCGTATCCAACTGTTATCATTAGATGAAGACTTTGTTGACTGTATGTATCAGTGTGGTCTTGTGGTTACTATCTCAGGTGAGAACCGACTGACTTTAAAATATTAAAATATTTAACAAAAACCAGTTCACTCATTCAGTGAATTGATACGCATACCTTATCACCACGACACAAACATAAAATGTGCGAGGATCATTAAATAAGTTTCCAGACTTTTTTCGTATGGGTACTTTTATTGATAGTACACACATGAAACTCTACTCCTTCGAAGTAATCTCCTCCGGCTGCAATGCACTTGTTGTACCGTTCCATCAACTTCTGGAAGGCCCCATGGTAGTCCTCTTGTGTGAGCGTGTCAATGACCTTCGTCACAGCCTCTTTCATCTCCTCGCTTGTTTCATAACGACAGCCTCTGAGCTTAGGGAATAACGAAAAGGCACAGGGAACAAGGTCTGGACTATAGGGAGGGTGAGGAACTGTGTTGATGCCCATCTTGGTCAAATAAGATGGAGTTGTGGACTGGTGGATTATCCGGGTGGAAATGCCACAGACCCGATTTGAAGAGTGCTGGCCTCTTCCGACCGAAACTCTTCCTGAACTCCCTTAAAACCTCAACATAGTAACCCTAACCCCAACCCTTTGGCCAATCAACTCTCGTGTTCTGACTTCCTTACTCCCCCCCCACCTCTCATCATCCCTCACAGACTCCCTGCCTTCCTTGAATCTCTCATGCCACTCAAAAACTGATGCTCAATTCATGCAAGATTCTCCAAAAGCAGTCTGAAGCATTCCATACGTTTCTGTTGCATTTTTCCAATTTTAAAACGGAATTTTATTGCATATCCTTCTTCTAAAATGTCCTCACGTCCAGATTGCATTTTTGAAATTCACCAGCTGTGACAATCAGGCTTTAGTAGGGTGTATTCCAATTGCTGCTGTGACTGTTCATTTAAACCTGGAATCATAAAATTGGTCAGTCATCTCATAAGATGTATAGCTATAAGATACTGAATTTTCAAGTGTCTACGACAATTTTAAATACCCATACGAAAAAGTCTGAAAACTTATTGAAGCCATCACGTATGTCGGCGAAATATTATTGGCTGGCTGATTGGTAGGTTTTATAGCATATCAACTATTTTTGGTGTATTTGATGCTGAAGTCAATCTCTTTTTCAAGCAATTATTTGGTTTCAAGTATTCTTTTTCTAATTCGAATAAATTACAAACAGTTGGTTTGGTTGGATTTTATGGATTATCAACCATTGGAGATCATTTAATGCTAAATCTTGTTTATACATACGCAGGAGTGTCCTTGTGGTGTCATGTTTAAATAGCTGGACTGCGGAATCGTAGTAAGTGAGTTCGTACTCCAGTCGCGCTATTACGTTTACTTTCGAGTAAATACTCTTGGGAAAGGTATGAACCCCCTTATCCTCCCAAGTATGGGTTAAATAGTACCACTACTGTTCTTTGAGGAGAATGGCTTTGGCATCAAATAACCTACTAAGGTTTATATGCCATTAAGCAAAGAAACCAAACAAAACTATGCATATGGTTTAGTAGACATTTTTAGATAACTTTCTAAAAGAAACCTGGGCTTTTTTAACACCCATTTAAATTGTTTCAAGTATTTCTTTATAACAGTCACAATTTAACATCAGTTATTTGTTTGCACACAGCTTTGTTCTATTTGACACTTAGATAGGACCTTATCAGGTGCGACCACTCCAGATCAGAGTGAACCTAGGAGCAATGGCAATGAAGGAGTCTCAGTACTCTTCAAAGCTCCAGCATTACTGGAGCCTCACCATCAAATGGTTTGGGGTGTCCTCGTGGTGTAATGGTTAAAGCGATGAACTGCGGAATCGTAGTACGCGAGTTCGTACTCCAGTCGCGCTATTACGTTCACTTTCGGGCAAATACCCTTGGGAAAGGTATGAACCCCCTTATTCTCCCTCCAGCTATGGGTAAATAGTAGGACGGACTAGGTTCTTCAGCCTTGGTGAGGCAACTAGTCTAGGAGAAGGAAAACTCTGAATTCAAAC
The DNA here is from genome assembly GCA_963585895.1 of Sepioteuthis lessoniana. Taxonomy (NCBI): domain Eukaryota; kingdom Metazoa; phylum Mollusca; class Cephalopoda; order Myopsida; family Loliginidae; genus Sepioteuthis; species Sepioteuthis lessoniana. Next base: position 7,097,167 of record OY757927.1, read on the forward strand.
CTGTTAAACTCCGCTTAAAAATTGACCTTGTGTCATATCCTGCCCGAGCGGAGGGGTTGGTAAATAGTACCATCAAATGGTTTGATGTCATATGCAGGACACTCGTCGGTGAGGGACAGCAGACTTGAAGTCGGTGTATTCTATCACCCCAGGCGACTGGGCTTGCAAGCAGTTATTTGGTTTCAAATAATTATTTTTATTTAGTTATAACTATTTATAAACAATTATAGTTTCACTAAATTGTTGTTTGTAACTATTTGACCATTGTAGGGGCTTTGTGGCTAACATAGTGGACTGCAACATCGTAGTAAACGGGTTCGAAATCCAGTCGCACAATTACGTTCTCATTCGGACTGATACTTTTGGAAAAAGTAGGAGCGCCTTTACACCCCGAGTTATACGCTAAATAGTACCGCTTATTCAAGATAACCTACAAATCTCGATATGCCATTAAACAAAGAAACCAAACCTATTCGGCCATAATTATATGGTTTCAAAAATGGTTATATATTTGATTAATACTTCTAAATAAAAACGTAATTGTTGCTATTTGTTACAATAAAAAGCAATTTTCATTTGACTGACAGACAAGCTGTCTCAAGTTAGTAATTGTAGGCATGTGTTCGTTTCTCTGTGTGTATGCAGGCGAGAATACTAAGGATATATGTGTTTATGTGTATTCAAGACGTTTTCTAAAGTATAGGCTGGTTGGTTGGTTGGGTTTTATGGCAAATCAACCTTTGTAGGTTATTTAACGCCAAATTCATTTTTATACAAATAATCAGTTCTATTTCAAATAATTTAGTTTAGCATGAGTAAACAGTTTAATCGTCAAAAACATTTCTATTTCAAGCTATTCAGTTTAGTCGAACAGTTCTAATTCAAACAACTCGGTTTAGTATTTGTACAGTTTTTGTCCACACACAGTGAAATGTCAAAGAAGTTCTATTTAAAAAAAAACAGTTTAGCATAAGTACAGAGTTTAGTTCTATTTGACCCATAGATAGGACCCTATTAGGTGCTACCACTCTGGATCCGAGTGGACCTGGGAGCGATGGCAATGAAGGAGTGCTCCGCATTCCCCCTTAGCTCCTGCATCATTGGAATCTCACCATCAGATTGTTTAGTGCCATATCCAAGAAACTTGTGGGGTTCTTACCCCTCTGCAGTGGTGCAGTCTGCATATTCTACAGACCCAGCTGACTGGTCAATCTAAATTATATATGAAGTTCTCAGTTTTTTTAAAATTTGGCAGATAGGCTAGAGGTGGATCCCAGTAACTGTTGTTACAAAGTGGTCACCCATCAAAATAATGAGCATGTTCATCGATGCTTAACTCTGCTGATTCAGCAGGAATAGGTGCTTTTTATTTTGCACTTCTATTAATTTTCGGTGCAATTGAGAAAACAAACATCACCAACCCAGCAAGAAGGGAGTATTCGTAGCGCAGTTACTAAACAGCTGGACTACGATATCGCTATGAGTGAGTTTGAATTATAGTCGCTGTATTTCGTTCACCTTCGGACTAATGTCATATTGAAAGGCATGAACTCCCTATTCCCCTCAGATACGGATTGAATAGCACCACTTCTATTCTTCTACAAGAATAGCTTTGGTATTAAATAGCCCACAAAGGTTCCTATGCCATAAAACAAAGAAACCAAACTAATACCATTTGAAACGTAATAATACTGGAGGTCTACAATGATTTTGTTTTCTTTGTTTAATAGCATATAAGTAAAGTAGTAAAGTTGTCTCCCTTTAGTCGAGGGTGACCCGAAGGCTCCCTTTTCAATAGCTACTACACCGAGGTGTTGGGGAGGGCGCTACTCCATTTCTTGGATTGCTCTACTTTACCCTTGATCTGTACCTAATAATGCTGAGCGCTAAGCAAGGTAGTATCAAGTACCATTTTAAAAGTCTTTGGTACGACTCGACCTCAAGATTAAACCCTGGTCTCCTAGACCATTGGCAAACACTCTACTCATTAGGCCAACGGCCTATTAAAACTTCTCGAATTATCTAATGCCTACACCATCCTTGCTGCTCGGCAAAATGGTTACCAAGCTAGACTAGCAAACCTTTACGAGTGAGTTCGATTCTCTTTGGGTGCCACATCAAAGCAAAGAGCTTCGTAAATTTCTTGAAGAACAGTGGTGGTTCTATTTAATCCACAGCAGGAGGAATAAGGAAGTTCATGTCTTTTCTAAGAGTATAAGTAAAAAAAGTGAACATGCTGGTGTGACCAGAATTCGAATTCACTAACTTTGAGGACACAAACCAACCATTCGGCCACGGACACTCCTCCTGCTTCGGTTATTATAATTTTTCTAAGTCGATAATTATAAAATGCTTTTTATGGTGTCCTTTTCCTTTCTTTTTATTTGCAATTGATTATATCGATAAGATGTTACTCAACACTGAACTTAGTGGCCACACGAGTCATAAATTTCCATCTATCATTTTATATTTGAAAGATATAATGAAAACACAAGGACCGCTCCCAAAAGAGCACCCCACATCTGATTTAGTAACATAATAGGATTACATAGTTAGAATATCTACACGTTTATCTTTTAAAAGGGGGATTCCCTGTGGCAAAGTAGCTAACAAATTGGACTGGTTAAATGCTGTTCTTTCACATTGGCATTAAATTGCCCAGGAAGGTTGATATGCCATTAAACAAAGAAACAAAACCAACCCAGTAATATGTACTGAGTGTTAAGTAATTGACAGAACAACAAAACGTAACAATACTGAATGCTCCCTTTCAAAACACAGAGAGAGAGAGAGAGAGAGAGAGAGAGAGAGAGATGGTGAGTTAATTTTATGTCAAATCGTTTAGGGTTATTTTAAGTCTAAGGTTAGGGAATCGTATTCATTGTACGTTTATATCAACATTTTTTTATGTATTTGTTTCCGTAGATTTTTTCTTACTCATAATTACATGATATCATGTATTTCTATCCAATGAAAATAGTTTACGCACATTTGTATGGTTTCAAGTTGGTTGGTTGGTTGGGTTTTATGGCATATCAACCTTTGTAGGTTATTTAACGCCAAATCCATTTTTATGAAAATAGTCAGTTCTATTTCAAACAATTCAGTTCTGCATGACTACACAGTTTAATTGCTAAGAACATTTCTATTTCAAGCTATTCAGTTTATTCAAACAATTCTAATTCAGCCAATTCAGTTTAGGATAAGTACAGATTTTGTTTACACAGTTAAATGTCAAAACAGATCTATATTAAACAATTCAATTTAGCGTAAGTACAGTTTCAATGTCAAAAACAGTTCCATTTCAAACAATTCAGTTTAGCATAAGTACACAGTTTAATCGTGAAAAACATTTCTATTTCAAGCTATTCAGTTTAGTCAAATAGTTCTAATTCAAACAATTCAGTTTAGCACAAGTATGCAGTTTAGTTCTATTGAACCCAAAGATAGGTTCCTATCTGGTGCTACCATTCCGGGCCAGAGTGAACCTGGGAGCGATAGCAATAAAGGGTGCTCAATATTCCTCAAATATCCAGCATTACTGGAACTTTACCATCAGATCGTTTTAAGTCATATCCAGGACAGTCGTTGGGGGGGGGCGTTCTTACCCCTCTGCAGAGGTACAGTCGGTGTATTCTACAGCCCACCATATTGGGCAATACACAGAGTTAATGTCAAAACAGTTTTATTTCAGATAATTCAGTTTAGCATAAGTATGCAGTTTAAATGTCAAAACAGTTCTATTTCAAACAATTCAGTTTAGCATAAATACGCAGTTTAAATGCAAAAAACAGTAAACTAAAAAAACACAGTTTAGTTCTATTTAACTCATTGATAGGACCCTTATCATGTGCTAGTACTCCGGGCCAGAGTGGACCTGGGAGCAATGGCATTCCCCAAATCTCCAACATTACTGGAACCTCACCATCAGGTTGTTTTGTGTCATATCTAGGACACTCGTTAGGGCATTCTTACTCGTCTGCAGAGATGCAGTCGGTGTATTCTACAGCCCCAGCTGGCTGGGAAAAAGTACGGTTTCAAGCATTCCTATCTAATACAAATAATTTATCCTTGATTATATGATTTCAAGTAACTATTTCTATTAAATAATATTTATTTGTTTGAACACTGATACGTAGTTTCAAATATTCAATAATGAAATTTAGTAAACATTTAGACTTTTAAATATCTTTTGTGAACAGAAATAATTCACAGTACTTCTATCAAATTCTAACAATTTGGTATATAATCGTAAGGTTTCAAGTATTTCTATCTAACACTAATAATTATATGGTTACAAGTAATTCTATATCTATTTCTTATTCAGGGAGAAGTTCTCGAGGCGTAAGGACTAAAATGATGGACTGTGGCCTCGATATTACATTCACTTTCGGACTAATGCCCTTTGGTAAGGTATGAACCTCTTATCCCTTCAGATATGGGTCAGTGTGTGGCCTTTCCTCTCCAGTTGTTGGGTTGCATTCGGTAGGCCGTCGTACCTCTGGGCGGTTCTACCGGGTGTGCTTCGGCACTGGAGAGTTCCTCCGACCTCAGGGGGCCATCCCCCTGGCTTTTACTCCCTTCGGGGGGTTGGGTTTATTGCCTGGCGCCTGAGGCGCCCCTAAAAAGGGGAATGCCGACGGGGCCGAAGGTATTTTTGACCTCGCCGGACGCGTGTGGGCTTCGGCCTTGCGACCGGACCAAGCTTAAAAACGGCCTTGTGCCACATTCGTGCGTTGGTGGAACGTATGATAAATAAATAGTATTTATTCCTGCTGTTATACAGCGATGGCTTTGGCGTTAAATAACCCACAAAGGTTGATATGTAATTAAAAAAACTGATATGATTTACAGTTGTAGTGTGTCAAATATTCATACATAATACTAATAATTCATACAAGATATGTAATAAGATAACTACTCGAATTTTTCGGTATACAAACATAGGATTTCAAGTAACTGTTAATAACAATCGTTAATTAACAATTATAACTTCAAGTAACAAATTAAAAAAATAATTTTCTCTTAGTTATATGTATTTACCCAACCCCTCCGCCCGAGCGGGCTGCAACACAAGGTCAATTTTTAAGCGGAGTTAAACAGGTTTGAATTCAGAATTTTCCTTCTCCAAGACTGGTTGCCATATCAATTGCTCTCAGTATCAACAATTCTAATCTAATAAAGATAATTTTCAAGTAGATCTACTCGACCATTCTATAGGGGACATACTGGGTGTTTTCTTAACCCCACCGACAGAGAGAGAGAGAGAGAGAGGATTGCGTGTGTGTAAATGGTAGTACGAAGAGATAAGAATCTCCTAGAAGACTGTAGTAGGTCATATTTGGGGCGTGGCTATGTATTGTCACTTTTCAGTATGTCCCACTTGAGCCACGCCCATACCCCTCGTCTTTGATTCTCGACTCACGACGCTTTACGTTGAGATAACGTCGTCAGTTTTTAAATATTTGCTTTTATCTTTTTAGCGCTTCTTTGGTTTCTTCGAAGAGAGAGAGAGAGACTCGGTGGTTAAATGAAAAATTAATAGTTTTCAACGCTTCTAAAAAAAAACGATTTTTAAAAACGATATTTTATGAAAAGTTTAAAATTCAATTTTTTTGATTTTGATAAATATGAAAATTGAACAGATTTCCAACAAAAGATTATTTTCTACTTTTATGTCTACTAGCGTTATTCACGTCACAAATCAGGGAATTTTTTATATATGCGAAACGCGCTTCTATTTGCCGAGGGAGGTGGCAATGATGGTATCAGTCGTGTTTGCGAGCAGAGAACACGAGAGCATCGGTTGATTGAAATCGTTTTAAATCACTAGAAAGAAAGAAAGAAATTTCTGTACCAGAAAGAAATGTTCTGTATCAGAAAGAAATAACGAAAAATGAAGTTGCTAAAAAAAAAAGAAAGAAAGAACGAAAGAAAATGTTGTTAGTAAAGAAAGAAAGAAAGAAAGAACCAGAAATGTTTCTAGTAATGAAAGTAAGAAAGAAAGAAAGAACGAATAAAAATATTGCTAAGAAAGAAAGAAAGAAAGAAAGAAAGAACCAAAATGTTGCGAAGAAAGAAAGAAAGAAAGAAAGAACCAAATTTTGCTAAGAAAGAAAAAAAGAAAGAAAGAGAGAAAGAGCCAAAAGTGTTGCTAGTAGGGAAAGAAAAAAAAGAAAAAAAGAAAGAACGAATAAAAAATATTGCTAAGAAAGAAAGAAAGAAAGAAAGAAAGAACCAAAATGTTGCTAAGAAAGAAAGAAAGAAAGAAAGAAAGAAAGAAAGAAAGAAAGTGAGAAAGAACCAGAAATGTAGCTAGTAGGGAAAGAAAGAATGAAAGAAAGAAAGAAAGAACGAATAAGAAATATTGCTAAGAAAGAAAGAAAGAAAGAAAGAAAGAAAGAAAGAAAGAACCAAAATGTTGCTTGTAGAAAAAGAAAGAAAAAAAAAACAAAGAAAAAGAAAGACCGAAAACGTCGTTGCTACTACTTAAGTAAACAAAGATATTGTTACTGAATACAGATTAGATGATGGCCGAAAGATTTTACGGTGACGAAGATTTGAAACTTCTAATAGGAAATGATCGATAAACCCGTGGCAAAAACATTTGTGATGAACTTCAATCGATTAATTAGAATGATTCGATAGCCGATTCACTAGAGAAGAAAAGAATTTTATTTGGGAGAATTTGTGACACACAGACGCACTGTTCTTCGATTATCAGTCCATCCAAAAACTATGGCTGGTTCTTCACAAACTTTCACCACAATAAATAAATCAGGTAGGAATTTTATTTGCTCAGCTTTTTCTTATTTAATTAAATAATTTGTAATCTTTTCATTTCTTTTCTTATTTCAATGTCATTTACTCAGCTTAACTAAGTGTAGCATAAGGCCTGAAGTACAGAGTGCTCGATCAAAAATGATCTCACTAACAATGGTTTGGTTGCTTAGTTTTTGTTTAATGGCACATCAGACTTCATGGGTTACTCAATGCCAAAGCCATCCTTGTAGAAGAATAGTATGGGTATCATTTAACCCGTAGCTCGAAAAATAAAGAGGTTCATACAATTCTTAAGGGTATTAGTGAAAAAGTGAATGTAATAACACGACTAGAGTTCGAACTCGCTTACGACGACGTCGTACTTCAGCACGATAGCCACTACACCACGAGGACGCCTTTCCCCATCAACCATGTTTCACCTGCTTAGTTGAATGACCTTTGTCTCCTTTTTAGGGTAACCAATCTGATAAAAGGAAAAACTCTTCATTTAAAACCTAAGGAATATTGTTCAGAGAATCTGTGGGACACAAGTGCATCATTTTCTTGTTATTAGCTCATTCAAAAAGTATGGCTGGTCTTACCAAAGTCTTCGCCACGAGGAACATGGTCATCTATGGAAGAAATCTTGTCGTTCGGATCTGTAATTGAAGTGTTCGGGTCTTCATTGGTGGTGTGCTGAGAAAGAGCGTCGTGTTTAGCATTCTGTCCTTCTTATAAACACAATATTCAATCTAAAAATCTTATTATGTATTGCTATATATTGTATCTCAATAAGGAGCTATACTTCCACTTCATGAAAGAAATAAAGAAAAGAAAATGTTTGTACTAGAAAAGAAAGTAAGAATGTTTGGGAAAGAAAGAAAGAAAGAAAAAAAGAAAGAAAGGTAGGATGAGAAAAAAGAAAGAAAGAATGAAAGAAAGAATGGTAGGACGAGAAGAAAGAAAGAAAGAAAGAAAGAAAGAATGGTAGGAGAAGAAAGAACGAAAGGAAGAAAGAAAGAATGGTAGGATGAGAAGAAAGAAAGAAAGAGTGGATAAAAAAATGAAAGAAAAATAGTTGAAAAAGAAAGAAAGAAAGAAAGAAAGAATGGTAGGATGAGAAAGAAAGAAAGAATGAAGGGATAAGAAAAAAAGAAAGAAGAAATGGTTAAGAAAGAAAGAAAGAAAGAGTGGATAAGAAAAAAAGAAAGAAAAAATTATTGAAAAAGACAGAAAGAAAGAAAGAAAGAAACAAAGAAACAAAATAAAAATTAATCTGAAGAAAAAAAAAAAAAGACAGCGCAACGAAAAGTTTTCATACAAACAACAAACACGGGATATTCGTCCAAACGAGATTCATCAAATTAAATGCAATCGAAATAACACTAATTTTTTTTATTTTTCATCTAAAATATACTACATGGCCAGGTTTTATTTTGAAGACTGTACAGAGCCAGTATCATTTTGACGGGAAAGTCTTCCTTCAAATGCAGTGTTTGTGAATTTGGAATCATCCTTATATTTTTTTAATAAGGTAACAGGGATGGACGTACGAATAATGTTGAAAAAGCTAAATCGCGATTGGTGAGCCTACTAAAGCACGTATTATTCTAGATATTCAATATACATACACACACATATATATATATATATATATATATATATATATATATATATATATATATATTTCCAGTGATCTGCACAGATTGGACTGTTTCTAGCTTACTTTCATTACGACAAAGGTGAAATAGTTTAAGTACAAATTGTCAAAAATACAACTGCATCCTTTTTTTATCACTATGAATATATATATATATATTGTGAATATATATATATATATATATATATATATATATATATATTCACAGTGATAAAAAAGGATGCAGTTGTATTTTTGACAATTTGTACTTTAGCTATTTCAACTTCTTTGTCGTAAAGAAAGTAAGTTAGAAACAGTCCAATCTGTGCAGATAGTTTCTCAGAGATTTTCTGGGCAAGCGAATTAAACGAATCAGGACACATGATCTTGGAGAGTCAACAAAAACATATAGCATAAAGACTTTTCGATTCTGTAAACTCTGAGTTTCACTGATTTTATCAACCAAACTGAATATTGTCGATTTATTGGTAACTGTAGTTTGCGAAAATTTCATATTAAATTCCTTATCACAGGTTCGTAAGATTTATACACGAAATAACACTAGTTTTTTAAAAAAGTTTTTTATATAAAATCTACAACATGACAAGGTTTTATTTTGAAGACTATATAGCGCCAGTATCATTTTGACGGGAAAGTCTTCCTTCAAATGCAGTATAAGTAAATTCAGAATCATCTTAAAATTTTTTGGGTAATGGGGACTGATGAACGAGTTCTGATGTGAAAGGAAACGCGCGATTGATGTGCACACTAAAGCACGTCCTTTGCAAGATACATTGGTAGGTACCCTATTTACAGTTACAAGCAAAATCGGAAAACGATAAATATGAAACATCACGAAAGGAATAGGTAATCTAACGTACAATGTTATCATTTTAATTACTAAATACCGTTGTTTCTTTCGAAGAAAAAAATGACTGAGTATATGTCACAAATGCGGTGCCTTCAATAAGTTTCTAGACTTTTTTGTACAGGCATTTAAAGTTGTCGTAGACTCTTGAAAATTCAGTACGTTATTGATATACATCTTATGAGATGACTGATCAATTTTTATGATTTCACGTTCAAATGAACAGCTAGAGCAGCAATTGGAATACACCCTACTAAAACCTGATTGTCACAGCTGGTGAATTTCAAAAATGCAATCTGGACGTTAGGAAGAACGATATGCAATAAAATTGTGTTTTAAACTTTGAAAAAATGCTGCCACAGAAACGTATGGAATGCTTCAGACTGCTTTTGGAGCATCTTGCATAAATTGAGCATGAGTTTTTGAGTGGTATAAGAGATTCAAGGAAGGCAGGGAGTCTGTGAGAGATGATGAGAGTTGCGGGAGGAGTAAGGAAGTCAATAGACCAGAGTTGATTGGCCAAAGGGTTAGGATTAGGGTTACTATGTTTAGGTTTTAAGGGGCTTCAGGAAGAGATTCAAATCGGTTTAGTGGCATTTCGACCAGGACAATGCACCAGTCCACAACTCCATCCTTGTCACAGACTATTTGACGAAGATGGGTGTCGAGACAGTTCCTCAGCCTCCCTGTCGTTATGAGACAATTAAGGAGATGAAAGAGGCTGTGACGAAGGTCATTGACACGCTCACACAAGAGGACTTCCATGGGGCCTTGAAGAAGTTGTTGGAACGGTACAACAAATAGTAGATTACTTCGAAGGGAACTAGAGTTTCATGTGTGTACTATCAATAAGTGTCCATACGAAAAAAGTCTGGAAACTTATTTAATGATCCTCGTAATTGTTATTTTCATGAAGAAATGGAGTCAACATGCCGAGTTCTAACCCTGGACCTGGTTGTTTGCGCTTCACTTCATACTAAGGCCTCTTTGGAAAGGCATGAATCCATTTTTCTTTCTTCCCACGGGTAAAAAAAAGCAGACTACTCTCTCTCTCTTTCTCTCTCTCTCTCTCTCTCTCTCTCTCTTACACATTTTTGGCTAGAGAAATATTCTAAATCCAAAACATGAGGTCTGCTGTTCGAAAAATCAGACTGCTGCACCATTTTTCAGTAATCAACACATCCTAAAAGTATAGGTGGTTCTTACACTCACCTTCACCACTATAAATAAATCCCTTGTGTTGGTCATTCACTAAGCTCTTAGCAAATGGTTGTCATCGAATCGATGGATGAATAATATATATTTATCGCTAAATACATATGGCAGAATAGGCTTTGTCGTCTTCGTAGGGCAACCGACCAAAGAGAAAGTAAAACTCTGAATCCAAAACTTCAAGAATGTTGTTCAGTAATAAAATGGCACATTGGTGAACCTTCTTTTGTTATCAGCTCATCCAAAATTATGGGGAATCCTGCAGTTAAGATGATGGAATGCACTTACAGTCTAGGGTTGTTTTGTTTTACGGCTTACCAACGCTTTTCGGGTCATTTAACCCCCAATTAAATTTCAAACAATTCAGTTTAGAATAAGTATAATTTTTGGTTTACAAACAGTTAAATGCCAAAACTGTTCTATTTCAGACAGTTCAGTTTAACATAAGTACACAGTTTCAATGTCGAAAACAGTTCTATTTCAAACAATTCAGTTTAGCATCAAAACAGAGTTTAGTTCTATTTGACCAATAGATAGGACCCTATCAGGTGCTATCACACCGGGTCAGAGTGGACGTGGATGCGATAGCAATGAAGAGGTACCTTGCATTCCCCAAAGCTGCAGCATTACGGGAACCTCACCATCAGATTGTTTAGCGTCTTATCCAGGACACTCATTGTCGGGAGTGTCTTACCCCTCTACAGAGAAGCAGTCGGTGTATTCTACAGCCTCACCCGACTGGGGCATACCGTCTATCGATAAGAACATTTCTTAACAGGTCAGGATTTCATAGTATTTAAATTCAATAAAAAAAAAGAAAAAAGAATAAATAAGATAGAAAAAACATATTTTCACAACTAATTTTGTTGCTTACTCAGACAATTTATAACATTTGAAAAATGTTTCGTAAAAAGTCAGCCCGGCCAGCTCAGTCGGCAGAGCACGAGACTCTTAATCTCGGGGTCGTGGGTTCGAGCCCCACGTTGGGCGAGAAGTTTTTTTTCTTTGTTAGTTGCTATTCTAAGGTATATCATATTTACAATATGTATTCAATGTCTAAACGATCTCTGATTTTTTTACATGCACGTACAAAAGTTGTATTTTTCTTGATTTTGCTTTTTCTTTATTAACAGAGAGGAGGAAGAGAATGATTCGTCATTGGATGAGCAGGTTCGTTTTGTTTTGGTTGAGTTTTATGTCATTTCAACCATTGTAGGTTATTTAATGCCAAATTCTGTTGACAAGTTTATCAAATATTTGTGGTTTTTAAACACATTTTGTAGAGAGCCTTTTAAAACTAGCCTGAGATTATTTTTCACACACGGTTAAATGGTTTCAAGTATAACATGAGGGCAGATACCATTACCATTAAAACATAAATGGCAGTTGACGTTGTATCGTTCTGTTGCATCTTGTTATATTAAAAGAAAGAAAACAAATAATGAAGGCGTTGATATTGATGGTTTTCAATTTTGTAGTTTAATGACAGCTTGAGAGGAAGTTTTTTCTTGTGTCGTGAGTGGATGGAGGTAAGAAGACAGTTGTAAATGGCTGTGCGGGAATTTAGTACTTAGCCAGTTGCTTCGGGGGTCCATTTGGTTTAGGAGGGAGAAATAATTGACCAGGAAATGGTCTCCTAAAGGAAGCAGAGGAACAAGTGTCGAAATGTGCTCTCTCAAGATGAAAAAGTCCCTCTCCCTGCTGTTGGAATAATCCTGGGTGAATGAGAGAGAAATGTTATCTCTCGTGTCGGTTGGTCTTACCTTGCTGCTAGCAAGAAGGAAAAGGAAAGAGCGAGCATGGATAGTGCTGCCTTTTATGGCACCCGGGGAGGTGTGCCCTGGCAGAATAGTATCGGCCATTCTCATTGGATGTAATGTATAATTTCAAACTCCAACGGCCAAAGCCATTCCTGCATTAAATGATAATTTGTCATTCTTTCTGCTACACAAGTATTGCTATGTAATAGTCACGACATGGCATCAGTCTTTTGTTGGCGCACAGTTTGTTGTTAATTTCATTTTTTTAATGAGTTAGAACGAATTTGTTTGCACACTAGTATTGCTACTGTTTCTACACAGTTAAATGGTTTTAACAATTTCAATTTCCTACTAATAATTCTATTCGATATCAATTATTTGTAGACAAACAGTGAAGTGATTATAAGTATTACTACTTAACACTATTCATTTGTTTGCACACAGTTAAATGGTTCCAAGTATTGCTATGTATCACTAACAATTCAATTAAACTTTAATCATTTGTATACACAGAGTTAAATAATCAAACAGTTCTATTTCTAACAATTCACTTTAGCATGAGTCATTTGTCTTTACACAATTTGCATGTCAAGTAGTTCTATTTGACCCATTGATAAGACCCTATCAAGTGCTACCACTCCGGGTAGACTTGAGAGCAATGACAATGAAGGGGTACTCCACATTCCCCAAAACTCCAATACTCTAGCCTCTCCAGATTGTTTTGTATCATATCTAGAACACACATTAGGGAAGTCTTACCCCTCAGCAGAGATGCACCCAGTGTATTCTGTAGCCTGGCTGACTGGGTTGAGTATGAGTCGGAGAAAACTATAAGGATCTTCGTTTCTATGATTTGAGAACAAAGCTGACATTAAAAAAATTAATAAATAAATAAAAAACTAACTCATATACATGCATGTGGAAAGTAAGAAACCATTTTGACCTTGTATTTACGAGGATCATTAAATAAACTTCCAGACTTTTTTCGGATTGGCACGTTTATTGATAGTACACACATGAAACTAAAGTCCCCTTCGAAGTAATCTCCTCCGGCTGCAATGCATTTGTTGTACCGTTCCAACAACTTCTTCAAGGCCCCATGGAAGTCCTCTTCTGTGAGCGTGTCAATGACCTTCGTCACAGCCTCTTTCATCTCCCCAATTGTCTCATAACGACAGCCTGTGAGCTTAGGGAATAAGCAAAAGTCACAGGGAGCAAGGTCTGGACTATAGGGATGGTGAGAAACTGTGTTGATGCCCATCTTGGGCAAATAGTCTGTGACAAGGATGGAGTTGTGGACTGGTGCATTGTCCTGGTGTAAATGCCAATGACCCGATTTCAAGTGTGCTGGCTTCTTCCGACCGAATCTCTTCCTGAACTCCCTTAAAACCTCAACATAGTAAACCTAACCCTAACCCTTTGACCAATCAACTCTGGCGTATTGACTTCCTTACTCCTCCCACACCTCTCATTATCCCTCACAGACTCCCTGCCTTCCTTGAATCTCTTATGCTAGTCAAAAACTGATGCTCGATTCCTGCAAGATGGTCGAAAAGCAGTCTGAAGCATTCTGTGGCATTTTTCCAAGTTTAAAACACAATTTTATTGCATATCGTTCTTCTATAATGTCCTCACGTCCAGATTGCATTTTTGAAATTCACCAGCTGTGACAATCAGGCTTTAGTAGGGTGTATTCCAATTGCTGCTGTAGCTGTTCATTTAAACCTGAAATCATAAAAATTGGTCAGTCATTTTATAAGATGTATAGCAATAACATAGTGAATTTTCAAGAGTCTACGCCAATTTTAAATGCCTGTACAAAAAACGTCTGGAAACTTATTGAAGGCACCACGTATATTGTAAATAGGACGACCCAATATGTAAGACTAGAGAAAATCATTATTTTTCACAAGTGAAAAATGGCTGAGCAAAGGTGTTCTATATAACAAATATTAGGCGCGAAAAAATCTTTTCACGGGACCTATCTGGTTCAGATGAGCCGGACCATCATCTAGATTTTGTAAAGTTTGCAAAAGTGTTCAGAAAACCCGCAATACTAATCACGTTTATTGGTACTAAAATTGAGAACAAAGATTAACAAGCCAGCCAAGCTAATCATTTGTAGGTCAATCCTCACCAGGGGTTACACCCGGAAAGCTTTGTGCTGTTCTAAGCTAAAATAAGACGACCTTCCGTAAAACAGTTGTTAGAAAACATGGATCCAGGATAAATAAGTTCAGATGTTATATTTGCTTCACGTTTATAGTCTTGCACTCTACTAAATTTTGCTAAATAAATATCTATGTCACTCTTCACGTGGGTAAATGTGATTAAGGGTTATATTTGATACCTGAGGGTAGAGACAAAAATTGTCCAGTTTACTGCGAAGTGAGTTTAAAAAGCGGTAGTGACAACCATCCTCTTTTTCGAACAATGAGGACAGGTGCTGTTTCAATTTACTGACCTGTTTTGCCTGAAGACAAAAACGAGGTCGATCCCAACCCCCAAGGTCCGGGGAATCCTGTAAACTTAGTAAATAGCAATTATAAAGACGAAAAGTTGAGCAAAAGATTTTATAAACGTTTTTATGTCAGATGTAAGTAGTCAGCCCGGCTAGCTCAGTCGGTAGAGCACGAGACTCTTAATCTCGGGGTCGTGGGTTCGAGCCCCACGTTGGGCGAAATCTTTTTTTAGATTTTTTGTTGGTTGGTGTTTTAATATCAACCCTTGTTGTTTACTTAATGCAAAAATCCTGTTTATATATATATATATATATATATATATATGTGTGTTTGTGTGTGTGTGTGTCTATATATATATACATATATATATATATATATATATATATATATATATCCTTTATATATATATAAAACTTGTAAGTGAATAGTTTGCCGGTAACTTTATTTTTAAACGGGTTGTTTAAGCTCATACCCTTACAGACAAATAACTTGAAGTATTCCTATCCAACACTAATAATTCTATTCAATATTATTCATTTACTTTCCCACAGATAAATTGTTTCAAGTATTTCTATCAAACAATTATAATTCTATTTGATATTATGATTTTTTTGCACATAGTTAAGTGGTTTCAAGTATTCCTATTTAACACTTAATATCAATCCTTTGTTTTCGTCCTGCTAAATGGTGTCAAGAGTTGCTATTTAACATTATCAAGTATTCCAAAGTAATATAAATAATTTCACCCAGCTGTATGGTTTCAAATTACTAAGAATTATTATCTGGTATGTCTCCGTCTTCCCATCAAGCCAGAATGCGGCCTAAGGCAGTAGCAAAAAATACTTGGTTCTGTCGGCTTTCCTCTATTGGATTGTCTCAGACGCTGAGCAATTAGCTCAACCCCAGAAAGCAGGTAGAGCCTTCGAAAGAGCAAGCGTATAAAAGATTTCCAACTACCCGGCACAACTACTAGATGGCCTACCCGAAGGCAACAGGAAAAATTCTAAAAAAAAAAAAACGATTATGCTAAAACTTAGTTAATGATTGAACAATTCGTTTTGGGACGCTAACAAGTAGTACCTTTTCTGATGTGAGTGGACCTGGAAGTAATAACAGTCAATTGGTTCTCCACATTCCTCAAGGCTCCTGGATTGGAGCTGCATCATCAGATGCAATTTAGTGTCGTACCCAAGATACTCGTTAGGTGTGATCGGGATATTCTACCCCTCATGCTGACAAAGCGTTTCATTGATCAAATGTTCTTTTCCACTTTAACTCAAATCAGGTAAATTACGCAGGTGCCCGCATTTCCTTAACTATATAAGTTTGTTTAAGATTAAGAAAAAATCAAAAGTGGTTAGTGACTGTCCGAAGCACCGTTGATTCTCAATCTACTCTCTATCCTATTTTCATTCTACATCTTTTCAGATGTAGATTAAAAATATATAGGAAGTATTCGTAGTATCATGGTCATGGAGGTGCCCGTGGTGTAGTCGTTATCGCCGTAGGAAATGAACACTGCGACACGAGTTCAAATCCTGGACGAGACTGATTGCATTTCACATAGCACTAATACCCTTGGGAAAGGTATCAATCCAATTATTCTCCCTCCAGCTATGGGTAAATAGTAGGACAGACTAGGTTCTTCAGACTTGGTTAGGCAACTAGTCTAGTAGAAGGAAAACTCTGAATTCAAACCTGTTAAACTCAGCTTAAAAATTGACCTTGTGTCATATCCTGCCCGAGCGGAGGGGTTGGTAAATAGTATCATGGTCATTGTTGTTGGAAATATGTAAACATATATATATAAATAATAATAATCATAATAATAATAATAGTAATAATAGTAATAATAATAAATAAATAAATAAATATATTATATATATATATTTAATCTTTGGAAAATATTGTTCTGCTACCTAAGGTTTCTTGAAGTTTATAACAACATTCATCAGGTAGTTAAGAAGAATGATAAATGTTGTTATAAACTTCAAGAAACCTTAGGTTGCAGAACAATATTTTCCATGGATTAATTATATATATAATATATATTTCTTTATTATCATCATTATTATAATAGCTCTATCATTGATATTGAGCACTTTCCATATTATGGGGGGTGTCCTCATGGTGAAATCGTTAAAGCATTGGACTGCGGAATCGTAATACGCGAGTTCGTACTCCAGTCGCGCTATTACGTTCACTTTCGGGCAAATACCCTTGGGAAAGGTATGAACCCCCTAATCCTCCCAACTATGGGTTAAATAGTACCACTACTGTTCTTCTAGAAGAATAGCTTTGGCATTAAATAAACTACAAAGAGTTGATATGCCATTAAACAAAGAAACCCAAACCCAAACCCTCTCCATATTATATTGCCCTTGGTTCGATACATAACCTCATAGTATTTTACTGATGACCAACACTCTCATAATAATATTATATATATATATATATATATATATATATATATATATAAAAGAAAAAGAAAATTCAATTCTTTTAAAAAAAATAAATTTATTTCTAGTCGTGATGACCATTTCCCGATCTCGCCATTCGTTCCTATCATCCATCTCTTCCGGCAGGTCTTCCACACTACACCCTGTGTCGGTACAGAGCTGTTGTAGGTAGGTTCTTAAAGGTCGGCCAACACTGGTACGTCCGTGTGAAGGGTCCATAGGAAAACGTCTCATAAGTTCGTCCTAGCTTCTCCAGCAGTGTTCCATATGTCTTGTTCGTCTTATTCGGATAGGTTTAGAGATGGGAAGTTGGTGGCTGCACACCTGCTGTTTCGTGGGATGTTGCTTCCAGGATTTGTTCAATATAGCTCGCACCATTCGTGTGCAGTGACCGTCTGGCGTTTTCTCAGAACGCATAGTCAGCATTCATGGGGTCCTTCTGATAAAATAAAATGCAATATATATATATATATATATATATATATGTATATGTATATAATACTTTGGCAACAGTCTTTCTCTGAAGTATATTTTATTAATAACCTGAGAAAAGATTATTTTTGTCCAGTCGGCTGGGGTTGTAGAATACTCCGACAGCACCTCTGCAGCGGGGTAAAACCCACGGCAGTGAGCGTCCTAGATATGACACTAAACGATCTGATGGTGAGGCTCCAGAGATGTTGGAGCTTCGGGGAATGTTGACCACCCCTTCATTACCATTGCTCCCAGGTCCAATCTGGCTTGGAATGGTAGCACCTGATAGAACCCTATCTATGTGTTAAATAGAACAAAACTGCATTTTTATGCTAAACTGAATTGTTTAAATTAGAACTGTTTGACTAAACTAAATAGCTTGAAATAGAAATGTTTTTGACAATTAAATTGTGTACTTACATTCAAACTGCGTACTTACTCTAAACTGAATTGTTTTAAATGAAACTGTTTTTGAAATTGAAAGTGTACTTACACTAAACTGAATTGTTTAATATAGGACTGTTTTGATATTTAACTGTGTGTAAATAAAATCTGTACTTTTACTAAACTGAATTAGCTGAATTAGAACTGTTTGAATAAACTGAATTGTTCAAATAGAAATGTTTTTGACAATTAAACTGTGTACCAATGCTAAACTGAATTGTTTGAAATAGAACTGACTATTTGCATAAAAATGGATTTGGCGTTAAATAGCCTACAAAGGCTGATATGGCATAAAACCCAACCAACCAACTAACCAACCAAAAGATTCTTTCTCGGATTTTTTATTGATTTTTTTTCTTGTTTTTGATTTCTTACGTTTAGTTTAATTTGATTAATAAGAAAACTTATTCATATATATATATATGTGTGTGTGTGTGTGTGTGTGTGTGTGTGTGTGTGTGTGTGTGTACACCTGCCTACAAAAACGAAAAGTGAAGGAACGGCTAAATTTTCGTTTGTTTCTAAAAAAAAAAACTACGGCTGTTAAAGGAGATATAATATATTATATGATAAACATTCTATGGTCTTATAGTTAAGAAAATATCCTTCTCCTTAAATTCAACAACTAAGTTGTTAGAATTTAATTTCTTCAGTCAATATCCTTTGCTTATTTGCTCCAAACTTATCCCTTAAATTATTACATACGTTTTCCACATTTTTGTCCTTTTTCAAAAAAATAACTTTAAAAATATTATAATCAGCTTTGGTATCATTATGTTTTATTCTGTATGACAAATTCGTTCTTTAAATGCCTTCGTACAAGAAAAAATAATAATCTATTATATTTATATGTTTGATTTTTCTTTTTAGATATAATAGCACATATCTATAATCTATTTAACTTTTGGTAACTCTTGCTTAGATTGAAAAAGCAGTTGTCACCCAACAAGTACGTAAAGATTATTTCAGTTTTGGATATAGTTCTTAACTTCAAGCCCATTAACAAAAAGCGGAAAGAAATTTCGATATTCCATTAACTACCATTCACAGTATTGTCCAGCAGAATCATCAAAGAGGATAAACAAGAAGAAAAAAATCAAACTCCAAAAAAGGAACTCAAAGACATGAGAGAAAGCTGGTCTAATCGGCCCAAACAATTACTTCTTTATTAACGAAATTCTTCTTGAAGGAAAATTTCTCTACGTCTCCAGATATACAATCAATTCTCTCCAAGAACTTAAAATTTCTAGTGGAGTTTATATCTGAAAGTGTTGACAGTCAAAGAACGTTTTGATGAAAAAAAACAAAAAAACGATTGAACATTATCCGGACAAGTTCCAGTTACCAGTGAATGTGATCTCCCTTGGGAAATGTGATCTTCCCTGCTATCCAGAACTGGACGAAGACAACTTGATGCTATAAGCATGTCTTAAAAATGGAACCAGTCCTCTTTTCTCTCTTGATAACCATTAGACGCAAAATTCTTATTTAGTAATATAATAGAGTTATATGGTGAAAATATCTACACCTATTTGTTGTAAATATAAAGTAATTCAATCAATGATCAATTTAGGGGCTTACTTGTAACTTGACACAATTCTCATCATAATACACAATGCGTTGACGCTGCAAGAGGCTGGGTGTCGGCTGCGAGTCGAGAAAACGGTATTTATCATCATCTCTACGGTGTTAGAATGTGAAACAAAATCAAATACCATAGGGTGCCTCAAAAGATGCATGCCACCCAAGAGTTTGTCGAAGAAACGAACTTGGACATCGTAAATAAAAATGATAATAATAATAATAATAATGACAACAACAGCAAAATAGCAAATGGTGGTGATATAGATGAAACGACCAATCGCATAATAAGCGAATGCAGCAAATTGGCGCGAAAAAAAAAAGAGTAAAAGACTAGACACGATGGTGCAGAGAAGGTGATCCACTGGGAATGGGGCAAGAAATATAAACTCGACCGTATGTGGTATATGGACAAACCAGAATCCGTCCTGGAAAATGAGACGCACAAAATTCTCTGGGATTTGGAGACACAAACAGATCACCTAATCTTGACCAGATGACCAGACCTAGTGGTCTAATGGTTACCGTCCAAGGAAATGGACACGGCGACACGAGTTCAAATCCTGGCCGAAACTAATTGCATTTCACATAACACTAATACCCTTGGGAAAGGTATGAATCCAATTATTCTCCCTCCAGCTATGGGTAAATAGTAGGGCATACTAGGTTCTTCAGCTTTGGTGAGGCCACTAGTCTAAGAGAAGGAAAACTCTGAATTCAAACCTGTTAAACTTCGCTTAAAAATTGACCTTGTGTCACATCCTGCCCGAGCAGAGGGGTTGGTAAATATGATCAACTAAAAAAAGAGAACCAGCCGAGTAGTGGACTTTGCAAAATTGTCGACTTTGCTGTCCCGGCCGACCACAGGATAAAACTGAAAGAATATGAAAAGAAGGATAATTACCTCGACCTTGCTAGGGAATTGAAAAAACTATGGAACATGCAGGTGACAATTATACCAATTGTAATTGGTGCGTTTGGTACGGTAACTAAAGGATTACTAAAGGGACTGAAGGAGTTGGAAGTTGGCGGACGAGTGGAGACCATCCAAAGTACTACATTATTGAGAACGGCCAGGATACTGAGAAGAGTCCTGGAGACTTGAGGAGACTTGCTGTCACTCAAACTCCAGTGAAAGACCATCAACTTAAGCTGATGCGAAAAACTCTAATGAGTAAATAATAATAATAATTATTATTATTATTGTTATTATTATTATTATTATTCCTTTAAGAAACTTTGCTTATTACAAATAATTGACGCACAATTGTATGGTATGAAGTATTCCGATCAAATACAAATAATTTGCTCACAGTAGTATGATATCAAGAATTGCTGTCTAGCGTTATAATTGTATTTCTTATTAGTCATTTGCTTGCACATAGTAATATAGTTTCAAATATTATTATCCAATACGAATAATCTGCAAACTAATATGTTTGAACTATAAATACAACCCAACAAGGTACTACCACTCCTGGTCCACTCTGACCAGGGAGTAATGAGAATAAAGGACTGTCTCAACTCCCCGCAAAGCTTCAGAACAGGTGTCTTACCATCAGATGCAGTTTAGCGTCATACACAAAAACCCTTTTTTGTGGGGATTCGTTTTTTAAATCCTCTTTAGAGGATACAGTTGGTGTATTCTGAACTCATCAGATATGATTTCATATTTCGCATTTATAATTTATACACAATTGGTGTTAACCGACCAGCAAAGAATTACATTCATCAGCTCTGTGTGGACACTGGATGCAGTCAAAAGGACCTGCAGGGAGCGATGATTGATAAGGATGGATGATGAGATAAAGTCAAGGGAATCTGAGCTATTACCAAGATTTGATGAAGAAGATATGGTTTAAAGTAACTATTTCTGTTTGATGATAACCATTTTTTTTATATCTATCCAACCTCGCTCACAGCCGGATGAGACGCAAGTGTGTATGTGGGGGGGGGAGACGAACTAATCGAGACTCATGCGCCATCCTCTCAAAAATGTTTGGTCCTGTCGGCATTCTTCCTTTTTGGGGCGCCTCAGGCGCCAAGCGATAAAATCAACCTTGCCAAGCAGGTAGTGTCTGCGGGGAGGGCCAATGATATTCATTTGTTTGCACACAGTTATATAGTATCAAGTATTCCTCTCTGATAAAGATAATTTTAAACAGGTATATTTGACCCGTAGATGGGACCCCAACAGGTAAAACCACTCCTGGTCATAGTGGACATAGGGGTAATGAGAATGAAGTGATAACTCCACACTCTCTTCAGCTCCAGAACTTGAGCCTCACCAGTTTTGGTGTAGTGTTTTATTTTGACCCTCGCCCCGGCCCAAAAATGCTATTCCAAGGTGATACACCGGAAGGAAGTGACACATTCCAATGGCCAGTAATCGAAAGAGATCGCGTGGGCGGATTAAGGCTTATGATATGGGACAAGGTGAAGGTCCCATTGTGCCACTACAGTGATGCACCGGAAGAGAGTAACCTCTGAACTGCATGACAGTTATTTCCACTTGATGACGATTAAACATCCAATTTCAAAGATCCAGTGGGCGATCGTGTGGGCGTTGAATTATTATTTAAATCAGTTGAGTTCGGGGTGCCAAAGCAGTTGCCAGCGGACTTCCAGACAGCTAGAGACCAGATGTGGTAGGGAAAGCCACACCCGCCCAAGGGGGCCCTCGGAAAGCCCCGATGGAGTAGACCCCAACATCAGGAGAACAAGAAAGACACAACGTGACGGTCATAGCAGTGGGGTCAAAATATGAAGTTTATGTTCGGTCTCCAGCACCCTCTCACATGCAAACCTTCAACAACCCTTTCGAACCCTTGCAATAAAGTGAGAGGTAAACATATTTGTAAAGAAGTCTTCCTGCGTTTTCCTTCCTGCATCTTTGTCAATGCGTTTTCCTTCATGCGTCTTTATCGTTGTGAATTATTCTACATATATATGTGCTTATATGTAGATGTGAATCTACATATGTGACTATATAACAGTAGTTTAGTGTTCTACAATGGACAGGTTAACGACAAGTTTCTGTGGATTATCATCATTTAAATTTTTGTTTGATTTTTGTTGCAAAAATGGCACATTTTTTTTATTCGCACAACAGCACCAAAACACTATAAGCGAATAAAGAATTGTTCAAATGGAGTGGTTAACGTGGTAGACTGCGAAATCGTAGTAAGCAGGTTCGAACCCAAGTCACTCTAAGACGTTCACTTTTGGTCTAATGCTTTTGGGAAAATCATCATGATCATCATCATGTCGTGCCGCCAGCATGAATATCCCTGACCCTCTCTCGTCTTTTTTCCCTATCGTTCATCGCCTCTGGCAGGTCTTCAGGGCTACATCCCGTATCCTCACATAGCTGCTGAATGTATGTTCGAGCTGGTCGTCCTGCTTTTGCTTGGCCATATGTGGGGGTCCATAAGAGTACATCACTTATGAGCTCGTCTCTGCTTCTCCAGCAGTGTCCTGCATGTCTGGTTCGTCTAGCTTAAATAGTTTTCGTGATGGGAGGCAGGTGGCCGTATAGTTGGTGCTTTGTGGGGTGTTGTCGCCAGGACTTGTTCAATATTGCTCTCAACATTCTTGTGTAATTGCCGTCTAGCTTCTGCTCCAGCCGTTTTGTTAGCGTCCAAGTAGTGCATCCATATAGCAGTATCGATATGACCGCTGCCTGGAAGAAACTGCGTTTCATTTTATCGGTTAGGTCTGACTTCCATACAATCGATAGCCTATTGATAGCTGTTCGTTAGCCGTGTGTCGATGTCTTTTTCGGTTGATTAGACGCTGCTTCCTAGGTAGGTGAATTTGTCTACTAGTTTCAGAGAGGTTTCGTCTAGTGTGGAAATGTCGCCTGTTTGGTTATAACACATATATTCAGTTTTGTGTGCATTGACATGGAGGTCAATGCCTGAAGCGGCTCGTTCCAAACTATGCAGTAGTGTTTCGGCTTGGTTGGGTGTATTCGCCAGTAAAGCTATGTCATCGGCGTAGTCGGCGTCGGTAATTATTTTGGCGGGGTACCACTGCTTCTTTTCTTTGTCAGCCATTTTCTCTGATTTTGTCGATCGAAGTTCTAAGCACGTAGTCAAGACAGATGATAAAGAGGTATGGGGCTAGCGTGTCCCCTTGTTGTACTCCTACTACATTGTCGAAGTAGTCTGTGTCTCCATCCGGTGAACGTACTTTCACTTTGGTGTTTCTGTAGAGAATTCTCCCAGTTATGGATTTAATCGTATCAATGTTGTTCTTCAACGAGGATGATTTTGGCATTAAATAACCCATGAAGGTTGATATGCCATTAAACAAAAACCCGAACCGAACATTTACAGTGTAGATAGAGAGTAATTCAATCAATGATCAATTCAGGAACTTGTCACTTCGCACAATTACTCTATTTAAATGTTGTCCTTGTGTCGCCTCTTGCTTGGAGCAGAAGAGTTGAACAAATTCATACATACTTCTCACAATTCACTGGACTTTTGGCTGGGCCGTCTGGCATTCGTGTCGGATGGGGTATTAATCAATGGCAGATTCGAGGCCGAAAGGCCCCCAACTTCGGTTGGGCCACCTTCGGGTAGGCGAGCTGCAACCTTTGTCCCCTATGTATAGCACTAGACCTTGTTGTCTAGTTTAAGCTATAACCCGGCATACGTGCCTGGATCCAAATTTGGATTCGTAAAACTGCTTACCTCATTAGACCCACATTGTACTTAGTGGGTCGATGAGCAGCATAGACCAGCAGGGTTCGAGTCTCAGCTCGTTCCAGACCTTCCCCTCCCCTTTATCCCCGCTTTAATCGGCCTTCGGGCTTTTGACCTTGTGTCAAGTCGTGTCTGGTGGGAAGCAGCGACAAATACAATACTTCACACAATTCACATTTATTTCTTTAATTTACTAGTCCTCCTTGACTCGGAAAGTTAATATCTAGGAGTGAAATAGATGTTTGAAAATTATTCGTATTCGATCAGATCGTGTTCCAAAAAAAGCTTTAATCATTCCACAAGAACTATAAATATGAACTGATTCCCTAATCTCTAGGCATAAAATAACCCTAGATGGGTTGACATACCGTTAAAATCAATCAATCAGCATTCCACATTATATTACTTTAAATAAACGCCTTAATACATTTAGCGCCGTTTGGTGTCGTCAGTGATGTTTTGCTTGGTTCCTTGGAGAGTTTCGGGTCTTCCAACATCATACTCCCCTCCCCTGCAAACCCTATCGAAGATGATCAGTCTCTGATACACCCTACCGTTTACGCAACATAGGAAAGAAAAAAAACAAAAAACAAATTGAATTGGCTTTTTATTTATTTGGACGATTATTGACCGCTTATCCGCGCATCTGATTGGTTGTTGCAAACAACCAATCAAATACGCAGATCTGTCTTTTTAAGTGATCTTCGAGGACACTAGCACTTTTTTAACATGTGGATTTTTCGAAATTATTCATTTACACGGCTTTTGTCTTCTTGTCCAGTAGTCAGCTCTCGCCGGACAGTGATGTTCTTTTTGATTTCTTCATAGTCATAAAGTTCCGCTGTACATTACATATTAAAATAGAGATATTTGGTTGATATTGTTGATATGGAGTTTGTGTCAATCTTATATAATTTCAAATGTTCCTTAAATAAAATCTTTTATCTACTGGGGCAAAAATAAATAAATAAATGAATAAATAAATAAAGGGATGTAGAATTCATTGTTTAAGAAAAAATTTAAATACTACCTTGGGCAAAAAGTTATAGAATTAGCATATTTAGAAAATGCCCACTTAAGATTTTTATGTTGCAGTAAATAAACTAATAGCAGATAAGATGCAAAACATTTTTCTTTCATCACTAAGCATTCTGGCTTCGTGAAATAGACTTTAAACTACCTAGATTAAGTTATTCAGATTATATAGATTTATAATATATATATCAAAATGAATAGGTCCACAAGTAGATTTATTTTCTAAGTTATTCATTTTTCTTCTACACGTGTTTCTATTGTTTTCACTATTATGAAAGTTTAACAAAAGGATCAGACAATTAGGAATATTTTTTGTATTGTGTTATTTTATTTATTAATTTTTTGTTTTTAACTAGTTTCGAACTAAAGAGGTCATCGTCAAGAGAAACGTTTTTGGGAAGAAAAGTTTATTTAGAATAATTCTCAAAAGGGTTGATATGCTATAAAATAAGCTATTAAAAATGAACTGCTGACGGGATATACCCTTTCATGGAATGCAAAGTTTTTCCTGATATCCAAATGTCTTCAACTGACCTTTATATGATCTCTGCTATTGTGGACACCTGGTACTGAGCTCTCCATGTAGGATATGAATATTTGTTCAGGTATTTGTTCATGTAGGTTTGGTTGTGTTTTATGGCATATCAATCATTAGAGGTTATTTAATGTCAAATCCTGTTTATATATATATATATATATATATATATATATATTCAATATATATATACTTTGTAAACACATTTTGTAAATAACATTCTTAAATGAGCCTGCACTGTTTTTGTACATAGTTAAATTGTGACACAACAGTAATAATTTGACATCAGAAATTTGTTTGCACATAGTTGGGTTGTGTTTTATGGCATATCAATCATTAGAGGTTATTTGATGCTAAATCCTGTTTATATATATATATATATATATATATATACTTTGTAAACACATTTTATAAATAACATTCTTAAATGAGCCTGCACTGTTTTTGTACATAGTTAAATTGAGACACAACAGTAATAATTTGACATCAGTAATTTGTTTGCACATAGTTTGTTCTATTTACTCTATAGATAAGACCTTATTATCTGCTACCACTCCGGGTCAGAGTGGACCGGGAAACGATGGTAATGAAAGGATGCTCCACATTCCTCAAATCTCCAAGGCTGGAGCCTTTCCATCAAACGGTTTGATGTCATATCCAGGGCACTTGTTGGTGACAAGGGGGTCTTACCCCTCTGCAGAGATACGGTCAGTGTATTCTACCGCCCCAGGCGACTGGACTGTTTATTTTGGTGTTCATGTGTCACCTCAAATCTGTCCATTCCATTTCAAAGAGGTGTTTTGAAGATCGTTTAATGTTAAAGCCATTTAGAGGAAGTGTTGAAAGCTGCTTTATTCATTTATTTTCGCTGAATCTAGAATCTTCATGTCAATGTCCAATGTTTTTCGATTCTT
Organism: Sepioteuthis lessoniana; assembly: GCA_963585895.1. Classification (NCBI taxonomy): domain Eukaryota; kingdom Metazoa; phylum Mollusca; class Cephalopoda; order Myopsida; family Loliginidae; genus Sepioteuthis; species Sepioteuthis lessoniana. The sequence goes on from OY757927.1 coordinate 7,124,024, forward strand.
ATAAATACGAGAAAAATACTCGCTCTCCGAACGCAACTATTTAAGTTTTAATTTTATAAAATATACTAAATTAGAAAAACCAAACAAAATAATCCATATAAAAAGATTACAATTATTTTGTTTTTGGTTGTAATATACTGACTTAGCTGTAGACGTGCATAAACTTAGCAGATTCAATGCGGTCGCAAGGTAACATCGACAAAGTGGTTTCACAGGAAATAAAAAAAATAAAGGAGGCTGGAGAAGAATATAATTCATTGCATGTGGATAGAGTGACAGATATTTTCGTTCGCAAATAAGATCAACAAATGACTCGAAAAAAACGGAAGTATGTAAATTCCGACAACCAGCCATAAACAGAAAATTACGTTGGCAAAGAGGCGTGTTCATGAGACTTGAAAGACAACATAAGGTCTGAAATTTTGGACTGAAGGCAGAGATCCACTGGTCACTCAAGCGAAGGGCAGATCCGCAGGTCACTCAAGCAGGCCTGTCAGCTCCCCTGTGTGTATTCTCCGGCCGGCCGTTGAACTACTTCACAAAAAGGATCCCCGCCATAGAAGAAACATATATGCGAATTCTCTCTGACTGTATTCCTACTTCACACAAACGTCACCATCGAAGAACAAAAATATAAATTATATCTTTGTATATGTACGAGTCCTTCGTTGTTTGTCAAGCAGTTCAATAAACGAAGTGTTTAATTGATTTCCATATAAAATACTATGAAGAATGAATCCCTTCATGTTTTATGTTTAAGTCTCACTGAAAACGTTTGATTCCTGCTAGATCATCGAAGTTAAGCATCAATGAGCTGGGTCAGTACTTACATGGGTGAACACTCAGCAACAGCGGATATTGTTAGAACCTTTAGGTGTACTTATACTAAACTGAATTGTTTGAAAAGAACTGCTTATATGCATAAAAATGATTTGGCACTGAATTACCAAAAATGGTTGATATGCCATAAAACCAAACCAAACTTATCCAATCGTGTTAGGTGAATATGTAATATAATCACCGAGGGATTTCGGTTCATGCCTTTGGGTTGAGTTAGGCTGAGAACCTTTCGGCTCAGCACATGGGTTATTTAGGTGCAACATTGATGCAGGTGTTAACGCGGGTGCGCGCAGAGCGGATTTGTCACTCAGAGATGTCACAATAGCCCGAGAAGAGAAATGGGTGACGGAGTGCGAATGACGTCACGCATCAGAAGCGCGCGGAGAATTTTGGGAATTTGAAGAAAGTTAAGAGAGTTGAAACTAGACGCCGAACGAGGAGGTTCGACTTTTGGGACTCGCTGAGGCGAGACAAGTTTGCACGCCCTGGGTGCCGCACGAGATAGGGACCAGATAAAGAAGCCAGCATAAAAAGATTGTGTCTCTCTCCTTATGTCGAAACATTTAACTCAAAGGTAATAAAAAGGTTTCGTACCTGAACAAAGAAGTCGTTACGTGTTTTCGAATTTCGAGATTCCTATGTTCTTTATGTATACATGTTATCTAAATGAGTTATGGACAATAGATGTACATTTCCCAAATAGCCATATAATGGCTATGGTACAAATATATTTAACAAATTAACGCAGAGATTAGTAAGAATTAATAAAACTTTAATACAAATTAAGTATTATATTAACGTTATATAATGCACCAAATCCACAGCTGATGACTTGACAGTTAACACAAACCAATAAAATGTACTTATTATTAAAAAAAACTAACCTTGGAAATTTCCTACAATATTCATAATAAACCATATAGAGAAAAGTATTACAATAATTTGACGCAAGTAAATTTGGCCTAATTACATGCTTTTGTTACAGATTATCATAGCCTATCCGCATGAAGAAGTTTCACTGGGTAAGTTTAAACCTGCTAGTAGCCAGTAAATCTGGGGGTCGACCTATACTTCCGAAACCAGAATTTTGAGTTAAAAATTTTGAGGTCGACTTAAACGCTGCAATTTGCGGTAGTTAGCATTTTATCATTATTTTTACAGGTTAAAGGGATTAATTTTAACGTCATGTCAACCTGTCTACGTTTATTTGATGCCTAGAAGTTAGGGAATAACGTTCATTATATTTATTTGTGTTGTTGGTTCTTAAGAGTTTTTTTGAACTCTGTCATATCGAATACGATAATTCTAAAACAGATCAAATTGACCAATAAATAGGATCCTAATAGAGTGGACCTGGGAGTAATGGAAATGAACGAATACACTTCACTTCTCACATTAAGGGGTGCTCTACATTTCTCTTATTATCCGATACAATTTAGAGTCGTACCAAGGACACAACTTTTTTTAAGCGTTGGTGGTGGTGGGGGGGTGACCTCTTAGCAGAAGATACAGTCAGTGTATTCTAAAACCCGGCCACAAGACTATATATATTTACCGACCCCTCACCACGAGAGGGATGCGACACAAGGTCAATTTTTAAAGTGGATTTTGACAGAGTTTTCCTTCTCCTAGACTAGTTGTCATACCAAGTTTAAAGAACCCAGTCCGCCCTACTATTCACCCATAGCTGGAGGGAAAATAATTGGATTGATACCTTTCTCGAGGGTATTAGAAATACAAACAACCTCATCCTGGGTTTGAACTCACCAACAAGATTTTATACTTCAAGGTTTGTTTGTTTGTGTTTTATGACATATCAACCGTTGTTGATTATTTAAAGCCAAATCCATTTTTATACAAGTAACATGTTCTATTTCAAGCAATTCAATTTAGCATGACTACACAGTTCAATTGTCAAAAAACATTTCTTTTTCAAGCTATTCAGTTTAGTCAAACAGTTCTATTTCAAACAATTCAGTTTAGCATAAGTATAGTTTTTATTTACACACATTTAAATGTCAAAACATTTCTATTTCAAACAATTCGGTTTAGCGTAATAACAGTTTCAATGTCAAAAACAGTTATACTTCAAACAATTCAATTTAGCATAAGTACATTGTGAAATGTCAAAACAGTTCTATTTCAAGCAATTCAGTTTAGTGTAAGTACGTAGATCAGTCCTATTTAACTCATAGACTGGACCCAATCAGGTGCTACCACAGCGGGCTAGAAGGGACCTGGGAGCAATAGCAATGAAGGGGCACTTTGCATTCCCCAAAGCTCCAGCATTACTGGAACCTCACCATTAGATTGTTTAGTGTCATATCAAGGACACTCGTTGTGGGGATTTTATCCCTCTTCAGAGAGGCAGCCGGTGAATTCTACAGCCCCAGCCGACGGGACAAACAATTCTTGAATCAATCTCTTTAATTTCATGTCTTGCACGTTAAAGAATCTGCATGTGGTCATCTTTACATTGAAAGTTTCATAGAAGTAGAGAAAGTAATACTCATATATATTTGAACAGAGAGAAGGTCTATTTAGGATTTTTGACAAGTAGAATAAAGTTGAAATATTCTATATTTAGCTACTCTTCTGAATGGTAATGGGTGTTCACTTTTTCAGTCTACGTGATCGATTCGGAACCAGATTTCAGAATGAGACTTTTTAAAAAACTTTTTATTTAACTATTTAATTATATTAAAAAACATTTTCCAGATATTTAACATTCAGAGCCACAAATCATGGCCGAATGCATCCTTTTGTTCATTCTTTCTATTTCATTTTTTATTTATGTATTTATTTTTATTTTCCCGCCCCGTCAAAAACAAAATCTACGCGCTCACTGATGCGCGAAAATACATGAAGAGGAAATTATATTCATATGAATGAAGAAACTGAATCAAATCTATCTAAATCTATTCACATATATATACACAGACATATATATATATATATATATATATATATATATATATATATATATATATATATATAATCAACTTGCTAGCCAACTGAATAACCAGCTAGCAAGATATACCAATTTGTTCATATCAAGCCACTCATATCTATCTATCTATCTATCTCGACCTGTTCATATCTATCTATCTATCTATCTATCCATCAATCTATCTATTTTTTCTTTATTTATTTCTTTCAAACTATCTTTTTTTTTCTTTGTCATCTCGTTTATTCAACATACCAATATGCATGTATATATATATATATATATATATATATATATATATATATATATATATATATATATATATATATATAACGTGTATGAGGATATGCTTACGTTTTTCAATGATTCATTGATATCTCTAATGTATGTCTGTATATCTGTATATATGGGTCGAGTTGGTCTGATTGTGTATATATATGTTGACCTGTCTATGTAAAATCTATTTATCCATCCATCTTTCTTGGTCTGTTACGAGTGTCCAGGATATGACAGTAAACACTCTGATGGTGAGTTCTGGCAATACTGGAGCTTTGGGAAATGTAGAGTTCCCCTTCATTGCCATCACTCCCGGGTTCACTTTGGTCCAGAGTGGTAGCATCTGTTAAGGTCCTATCTATGGGTCAAATAGAATAAAATTGTGTACTTAGGCTAAACAGAATTGTTTGAAATAGAACTGCTTTGACATTGAAACTGCGTACTTATGCTAAACTGAATTGTTTGAAATGGAACTGTTTTGACATTTAACTGTGTGTAAACAAAAAATTATACTTATACTAAACTGAATTGTTTGAAATAGAACTGTTTGAGTAAACTGAATTGCTTGAAAAAATATTTTCGACGATTAAACTGTGTGCTCATGCTAAACTGAATCGTTAGAAATAGAACTGATTATCTGTATAAAAATGAATTTGGCATTAAATAACCAACAAAGGTTGATATGGCATAAAACACAAACAAACATATAAATCAATAATTTCATAGGCAGTTTTCTCAAACCTCGCACCCGTCTTTCTTTTTTTCTATCAAACTATTTATTTATGTACTCATATGCATGGAATTTATAACATTATTTAAGTATGAATATATATATATATATATATATATGTGTGTGTGTGTGTGTGTGTGTGTGTGTGTGTGTGTGTGTGTGTGTGTGTGCTGTGAAATCTTGGAGACTTTTTCAGAGTTCAGAGTATAGTAAATTGTGAGGTTTAATATAACTCAAGATTGGTTTTAATTGTGTGATTTTACAAATAAGCCAGCTCGAAATACAGATAAATTTATAAAAAAAAGCGATTCAATAACCTGCAAACCATATTTGCAGCAAATCATATTAATAGACGGTTGGTGTGTGCAAAGCGACCATGTGTATAAATTCAGCTCTAAAAGTTTTATGCCGGATCTAAATTGATCATCAAATTAGATTTTCTCTCGAACTCTGACCTGTCCATCGGTAAAAAAAAAGTCACCTCTTCGTCAGAAATCGATGATTGAGCCAGATAAAATCTTAAAAGGAATGCCATTGTTGTCACACATACACACACACACACACATACGAAAAGACTGGCCACCAATTCTCTTCATTCTTATCGTGCTTTCGTCCTAGTATTTTGTGTTTTAAGATAATGGGTTCGTTACACACTGACCATAAATAGAAATGTAATATTTTCATTTATAGTGTGTATCAATATAGATAGGGCCCATGTGACTGCCCTATTATTTCTGCTCACTCAATTCATATATATACACGTTGTCTCAATATACTAGGGACGCATGTGACTGCTAATGACTCTACTAATAACATTGTCTTCTTTTTTTTATTTCAGATTTGAAAATAGTATACTATAACAACTATTAATCCTTGGTATTGTAACAAGAGAGGAAAATATTGGACAAGAGAGGAAAATATTTTGCGTCACTTCTTATTTGGAGACAAAATCATTCAAAACTGTCTCAAAATAGAAGCAGCCCATTAATATGATAATGATTTATTACTGAGACAAGAAACCAAAAAAAAAAAAAGATTGCATGTCCTGGAAGCTGATATAATGCCACTTAAAAAAACATATTTCAAACATCAGTCCACGTGACAACAACGTAGTAATATTTTCAAAAATAAGAACGCTGAATTAGCTTTTATGGATCTTTTTTTTATACACATTTTTTTTTTCTTCTGTTATTTAATAAGATATTCATGGCTATGTTAACAACATTTTTCATGAATATAAAGTCCTGAAGAATGTTATTACAACCGAAACGTTCAACGCCGACTTTTATAATAAATTCATCAAAGTTTGGATTATTTGTTTTTTCAACTATTCTTCATATATATATACATATATATATATATATATATATGAAGAAAAATTGACAATTAGTAATCCAAATAGGAAGTGGGGATTTATAGAGAAACAATGTCAGTCGACACTATAGAGTTTCGGTTCTGCTGAAGCATCATCAGGTCTGTGAGGGGTTTTATCAGTGATGTTAAGTGTGATGGATGTATAAAAAGTGTAAGAATATATAAAAAAAATTTTATACATCCATCTACACTTAATATCATTGATAAAACACTCACAGTCTTGATGATGGTTCAGCAGAACCGAAACGCTATATTGTCGACTGACTTTGTTCCTCTAGAAATCCCCCCTTTCTATTTGGATTACTTGTTGTCAATTTTTCTTCACAAATTGTCAGATTACTATCCATTATTTTCTTCCATATATATATATATATATACATATTTCGTTGAACATAATCGACATTTTCTGTCTACACATTTTCTTGTTGATCCTTTCATATTGCCGTATTGATTTTATAGAATTCGGTGGGAATTGCTTGATATATTTTCCATAATTGTTTATTTCCCAAGTATTTTCTGCCAGACTTTGGGCCATCATCAGGGAAGGATGTATTACAAAAGTGATGTAACTTTTCATAGCTACTTTGTAAGAAGAAGAGCATCTGGGCCGTTGCAGTGTGTAGCGTTTACTTTAAAAATTGTTCTATAATTAGTGTCAGTAGCTAAAGACATTTAAGTACATTAGCACTGGTTTGAAAATTAATTCTGTTAATTTTGGTTGCATGTTTCTAATATATAGTGCTTCGAGAATCTGTAGTTTTTGTTTGTTATTTTGATGTTCTAATATTGTTGTATTTTTGGTGAGAATTTGCCGTATTTCTGTTGCTGGGCATGAATGATTTTTTAAATGCCGTGCTATGTATCGGAAAGGTGCATTGTAAGTCTCCTTCATCGTAAGTCTTCTTACATAGTTGTAGTGTACATAGTGTTGCAATCAATTCCCGCCGAATATTATAAAATCATTACGGCAATATGAAAGGATCAACAAGAAAATATGTCGACAGAAAATATTTGTTATGTTAAAAAAAAATTGTATTAATGAAGAAATGCTGCCAAAATACACACACACACACACACACACACACACACATATATATATATATATATATATATATATATATATATATATATATATATATCGGAATCACTACGAACTAAAGAAGCATAAATCTTACTGCAATATGGTCCAGTTGGTTGGGGCTGCAGAATATACCGACTGCATCTCTGCAGAGGTGTAAGATCCCCCCAACTAGATTCCTGGATCTGACATTAAACCATCGGATGGCAAGGCTCCAGCCTTGAAGATTTGGGGAATGTAGAGTACCGCTTCATTGTCATACCTCCCAGGTCTACTCTGGCTTGGAGTGGTAACAACAAAGGATTTATGCTAAACTGAATTGCTTGAAATAGGACTGTGTGTAAACAAATGACTGATTTTTAATTAAATTGTTAGTGATACATAGCAGTACTTGGAATCATTTAACTGTGTGCTAACGAATGACTTATGCTAAATTGAATTGTTAGAAATAGAACTGTTTGATCATGTGACTGTGCGTAAACAAATGACTGATGTTTAATTAAATTGTTAATGATACATAGCAGTACTTGGAATCATTTAACTGTGTGCTAACGAATGACTTATGCTAAATTGAATTGTTAGAAATAGAACTGTTTGATCATGTGACTGTGCGTAAACAAATGACTGATGTTTAATTAAATTGTTAATGATACATAGCAGTACTTGGAATCATTTAACTGTGTGCTAACGAATGACTTATGCTAAATTGAATTGTTAGAAATAGAACTGTTTGATCATGTGACTGTGCGTAAACAAATGACTGATGTTTAATTAAATTGTTAATGATACATAGCAGTACTTGGAATCATTTAACTGTGTGCTAACGAATGACTTATGCTAAATTGAATTGTTAGAAATAGAACTGTTTGATCATGTGACTGTGCGTAAACAAATGACTGATTTTTAATTAAATTGTTAGTGATACATAGCAATACTTGAAAACATTAAGCTCTACAAAGAAATAATAAAATGGAGCTATTTATATTAGATAAAATTTAGTGAAACCATTTAACTGTGTGAAAAAATTGAGCATATGCTCGTTTATTGATGTTATCTACAAAATGTTTTCAGAAATCAGATATTTAATGTATATGTATAAAAAGGATTTGGTATTTAATAACCTATAATGGTTGATATGCCATAAAATAAAACCTAACCAAACCAAATTTTAGAGCTATAGCTGTAAAAGTTTATTATGCGCTGCTTCTCAATCGTATCCGATCCGTAAGTAAAGTTGGCGACTGTAATCTAGGGCAACCAGAAGGCTCCCTTTTCAATAGCTACTACACCGAGGAGTAAGGAAGGGTGCTACTCCTTTCCTTGTATCCGATCCAAAGCTGTGGAAATTCCAAAAATAATCAGAAGGTTTTTGGATGAATCGATCCACAACATCTCAAAATCTTTATATTAGTCAAATCATCGAAGGAGTTCGTGTAACAAAACATTTAAGCCAAACTATTGTTTTTATATTGCTTCATGGCATTTTATTCTCTACGCAGAGGAAAAAATAAAGCAAATATTTCAATCATTTGATTTCTCCAAAGAAACTTTCACCACTATAATGATTCTCAACAACAATACAAAATCAGTATTTCGCCCAGTCTATGGTGACACTGACATCGTCATTGAAACGCTGCATGGAAATACGTTAGCACCATATCTATTAATAATTGGCCTACAATACTTACTACAAACGTCAATACATATTTAAAAAAAAAAAAGAATAAAGCAAGAAGCAAGCAATATTAGGCGGAATCTATCATGGATTAAGACAACATCAACGATATAGCGTTTCTTACAAATACACCGACCCAAGTCAAAAGTCTACTACATAGCATTGTCTTCTATGTTGGCTCATATAGAATAGAATCGAGGTTTTAAATTAGATGGAACCATATCTACATTAAACGACGGCCATCTGAAATTAGAACACCATTTCATATACCTCGGCAGCAGTATCTCATCTACCGAAAGCGATGTTAGTATAAGCCGATGAAAGGCATGGACTGTTATCAAGAGAATATCGACAATATGGAAGCCTAGTCTCTCTGATAAACTACTCCTAATCGGCTGGGATTGTAGAATATACCGACTGCATCTCTGCAGAGGGGTAAGACTACCCCACCCCAATGAGTGCCCTGAATATAATGATAAATTATCGGAGAGCGATTTGGTGTATATGGACTACTACTTCGTTGCCGTTGCTCCCAGGTTCACACTGTTCCGGAGTGGTGGCACCGGTAGGGTCCTATCTATGGTCAAATAGAAAAAACTGTGTGCAAACAAATGACTGATGTTATATATATATATATATTTATTTAATATATATATATATATATATAATATTTAAAACCTTTTTTGTTGATAGCACTCTCAAACGAAGAGTTCTGATACAACGAAACAGGTCTGTCTGTGGATGACAATATATTTAATATATATGTATAAACAGGGTTTGGCATTAAATAATCAACCATAGTTGGTATGCCATAAAACCCAACTAACCCAACTGATAAACTAAAACAGGCATTCTCTAAAGCTGTACCCGTGTCAGTACTTCTGTATGGTTGCACCACTGGGACTTTAACGATACCTATTTAGAAAAAGTTATGTGGGGACTACAAAAGGATTTTGTGAGTCGTTTACAACAAAGCCTGGAAGCAGCACCCGAAAAAACAGTTGTGCGGCCATTTACCGACTATCTCAAAAACAATCCAAGTAAGACAAACAATACATGCTGGTTACTGTTAGGAAAGCAGGGACGAAATCGGAAGTTTTCCTTTAGGCTCTCACGTATGGGCCCACTTGTGTTAGACGATCATCAGAGACTTATATTCATCAACTTTGTACGGACACTATGTGGCGTTCAGAGTACCTGCGCAGAGCGATGGACTGTAGGGACGGATGGCGAGAGAGAAAGAGAGAATCAAAGGAATACGTGATATCAACATGAATAGATGATGTATATATATATATATATATATAGTAAATGAGAACTGTGAATATATATATATATATATATATAGTAAATGAGGAATGTGAATACATACATATATATATATATATATATATATATATAGTAAATGAGGACTGTGAATATATATATATATATATATATATATATATAATGTACATATATATATATATATATATATAGTAAATGAGGACTGTGAATATATAGATATATATATATACATATACATATACATAGTAAATGAGGACTGTGAATGTATATATATATATATATATATATATATATAGTAAATGAGGACTGTGAATATATATGTATATATATATATTCACTCTTACTCATTTGAAGTTCTTGTCCCAATGTTTTTATAGCACTCTGAATAAATATATATAAATGGATATTTCTCTAGATGCATAGATATTTGTTATATAAACATAAGTATACAAATACATAGATCCAAATATTCTCTTGCCCAGTTGGCTGGGGTTGTAGAATACACCGACTGCATCTCTGCAGAGGGGTAAGATTACGCCTATGAGTGTCCTTGATATGACACTAAACAATCTGATGGTGAGGTTCCAGTAATGCTGGAGCTTTGGCAAATGCAGAGCACCCCTTCATTGTCTTCGCTTCCAAGTCAACTCCGGCCCGTAGTGGTAGCACTTCATAGGATCCTATCTGTGGGTGAAATAGAGCTAAACTGTGCTAAACTGAATTGTTTGAAATAAAACTGTTTTGACATTTAAACTGCGTACTTATGCTAAACTGAAAAGTTTTTACATTTAACAGTGTATGCAAATGACTGATGTTTAATTGAATTGTTAGTGATACATAGCAATACAAGGAACCATTTAACTTTGTTGACTAAACTGAATAGTTTTAAATAGAACTGTTTTTGACGTCTAAACTGCGTACTTATGCTAAGCTGAATTGTTTGAAATATAACTATATGTATAAAAATGCATTTGACATTAAATATCCTCAAATGGTAGATACACCATAAAAACCAAAACAAACAAAAAAAATGTTTTCATCAAAATGTCTCGATTCGGCAATAAATGACCCTAAAAGTGTTGATATGCCGTTAAACAAAACAAACAACCAACATACCATATATAGGTACAGACCAAGGCAAAAGACCATCAGTGTGTATATGTGCGTGGAATAATAAATTGAAAGCACAGATTATTTTAATTAGGGAGACTTATTTGTGTAAACATCGGCAAATGCACTTAACCCGTTAAAAAGTCAGAAATGCATCTCAGGATTCGCTGTCAAAATAGATAGCAACAGATAGAAATAGGTTATTTTAGCGTTGGGCAAACGGGATAGAAATGACAGTAGAAAGATTGAATGATAATTTAAATGGGAAGGCCTAGCACAAATTGAAAATCTGTGATTCCATTATGCTACTGACAACTTACACCGAACTGTAAAACAGCTATAAAACAGGTACCATCCATATATATATACGTGGTGGATTCAAAAAGTTTCCAGACTTTTTTTGTACGGGTATTTAAAATTGTCGTAGACTCTAGAAAATTCACTATGTTATTGCTATACATCTTATGAGATGACTGATCAATTTTTATTATTTCAGGTTCAAATGAACAGCTACATCAGCAATTGGAATACACCCTACTAAAGCCAGATTGTCACAGCTGGTGAATTTCAAAAATAAAATCTGACACTTTAGAAGAACGATATGCAATAAAATTATGTTTTAAACTTAGAAAACAATGACACAGAAACATGTGGAATTCTTCAGACTGCTTTTCGACCATCTTGCATGAATCGAGCATCAGTTTTTGAGTGGCATAAGAGATTCAAGGAAGGCAGGGAGTCTGTGAGGGATGATGATGAGAAGTGTGGGAGGAGTAAGGAAGTCAATAGACCAGAGTTGATTGGCCAAAGGGTTAGGCTTAGGGTTACTATGCTGAGGTTTTAAAGGAGTTCAGGAAGAGATTCTATCGGAAGAGGCCAGCACTCTTCAAATCGGGTCAGTGGCATTTCCACCAGGACAATGCACCAGTCCACAACTCCATCCTTGTCACAGACTATTTGACCAAGATGGACATCAACACAGTTCCTCAGCCTCCCTATAGTTCAAACGTTTCTCCCTGTGATTTTGCTTAATCCCTAAGCTCAGAGCTGTCGTTATGAGACAATTGATGAGATGAAAGAGGCTATGATGAAGCTCATTGACACGCTAACACAAGAGGAATTCCATGGGACCTTCCAGAAGTTGTTGGAACTGTACAACAAGTGCATTGCAGCCGGAGGAGATTACTTCGAAGGGGACTAGAGTTTCATGTGTGTATAAAAGTGCCCATACGAA
>OY757927.1:7141574-7146574 GCA_963585895.1 Sepioteuthis lessoniana
CTCTCTCTCTCTTTCTTTCGTATGTTCATGGGGGAGTACTCGTGGCGTAATGATTGTCGTGCTGGACTCCAAATGCACAACAGCATTCACTTTCGGACTAATTCCCTTGGGAAAGGTATGGACACCCTTATTCTCACTGCAGCTAAAGGATTAAATAACACCACAACTGTCCTTTTACAAGGCTATGTTATTGAATAACCTATGAAAGTTGATATACCATTAAATGAAGAAACCAATGAAACCAAACCAGCTTGTTCATTTACCCTCATCTCTCTCTCTCTCTCTCTCTCACACACACACATACACACACATACACACACACACACACACACATAAACGCGCATACACACATGAATATCTATACTTATATATATATATATATATATATAGGTTATCAAGTTGTGCTGATAATACGAAGTTCCCAGCCTCTCTCTTGCCATCCGTCCCTATCAACTATTCCTCTGTGTAGGCCTTCTAAAGGGCACCCAGTGTCCGCACAGAGCTGATGCATATAAGTCCTTGCTGATTGGCAAACACAGGTATGTCCATGTGTAGGAGTCCATAAAAATATTGCTTCTGAGTAAGTCGTAACTTCATCAGAAGTGCCCAGCATATTCGTCTAACTGAGATGGTTTGTGAGATGGGAAGTAAGTGGCAGTACAGTTGGTTTTTTGTTGAGTGCTGCATCCAGGATTTGTTCTAAACGGCACACATCATTTATATGTAGTTCCCATCTAGCTTTTTCTCCATGCGTTTCTTTAGCGTCACTGTAGTGCTTCCATACTGTAGTACTGTCACAGGCAGAGTTTAGAAGAAATCCTGTTTTATTTTATTAGAGAAATCAGATTTTTATATGATCGATAACTTGTCTATAGCAATGCATGCAAGGCATATGATAACTTAAATTTCAGTAGATGAAATATTGTTCCCGAGGTATCTCTCTCTCTCTCTCTCTCTCTCTCTCTCGGGGGTGTCCTCGTGGTGTAATGGTTAAAGCGATGGACTGCGGAATTGTAGTACGCGAGTTCGTACTCCAGTCGCGCTATTACGTTCACTTTCGGGCAAATACCCTTGGGAAAGGTATGAACCCCCTTATCCTCCCAACTATGGGTTAAATAGTACCACTACTGTTCTCCTAGGAGAACGGCTTTGGCATTAAATAACCTACAAAGGTTGATATGCAATTAAACAAAGAATCCAAACCGTTAAACCTCTCTCTCTCCCTGTCCTGCTCTCTCTCTCTCTCTCTCTCTCTCTGTTCAAAATATACGTAAAAACAAATTTTCAAATTTTTTCTTTATTTATTTTTATTCGTTTCTCAATCGTTATCTTAGCGGGTGACCTGTACGTGTCTTTGCCACGAGACATATCAGTCGGTGTTCGAATCTGCGTCCAAGCCAGGTTTTCAAATCCTGATTATCAAGGCAGCAAATAGGTTTTCTCGTGAAAGAGCACGAAACCGGAGTTTTCTGTAATTCTCAGAACGTTTGTGGATATTTGTAAGTAAAAGCCAATAAAATTAGATAACATTCCCGACTGATCAATGTGGAAAAGTGTCAGCTGACGTTACATGTCTAAATGGAAGATACACACACACACACACACACACATATATATATATATATATAAGCGATTGGGATCGATACGCCCGCAACTTAACCATTCGTTATCACAATTTTGTCTGAAATTATTTACTGTATAATATTTACATATGTGAGTAATATTCCATACGGAATTAAGTGCATTGACAAATAAAGGCATCTTGTTGAAAAATTTATATGGGATGTGCAACATAAACGCATTTTTCATCTTCTGAGAGGTGCTATGCAAATATATATATATATATAAATATATATATATATATATGTATATATATGAAAGACCCAAGATAGGGAAATTAAAAATATATACATATTCATGTACATGTGCAAATACAGACATTCACACCTGCTGTTATATATATATATATAGGTGGGTCATTCAATAAATAGAGTTTTTCTGAATAAAAGAAAAGTAAAAATTATATTTGCTTTGAGGCTATTCAAAATAGCGACAACTCAAACAAAGTCCACCAGGCTTGAACAGAGGTCTGGCCAAAAATTTTGCCTGGCTAATAAGGGAAAACTATTTGGAATTTACAGTAGAATGTCAGAAGTGTAAAATGAAAAATATTTTAATTTTAAAAATGTTTACGAGTGATTAATTATGAGTCTGCCGTTCTGAGTCTGCGTAGAAAAGACACTCCATGCTGTGGAAACTCACTGACTAACCAGGTAAGAAAAAGTTCCCCAATAGCCTGGGAGACCTGGGTTCAATCCCACGTCAAGTCATACTAAAGACTCAAAAAATGGCACTTGATGCCTCTTTGCTTAACATATGGCATTATAAAGTATGGATCCAGCGTAGAGCGGAACAATCCAGGAAAAGGAGTAGCGCCCTCCCCTACACCATGGGGTAGTAGCTATTGAAAAGGGAGCCTTCAGGTCACCTTCGACTACGGTCGCCAACTTTACTTACTTCAAATTTGATTTCCTTGAAACATAAACAATGTTTCCTCGTGGTGTAATGGTTAGAGCGATGGACTGTGGAATTATAGTACGCAAGTTCGAGTTCCAGTCGCGCTGTTCACTTTCGAACAAATTCCATTGGGAAGGTTATAAAAAACTCTTTCTCCTCTCAACTAAGGGTTAAATAGTACCACTACTGTTTTTCTAGAAGGATGACTTTGGCATTAAATAACCTAAAAAGGTTGATATGCCATTGAACAAAGAAACCAAACCAAAGATTATTTATTGAAAGACCCTTGTATAGATTAAAAAAACTGATGAAACGAAATCATAAAAATATGAAAAAAGAAAATATTCAAAGGACATTTTTATTTATATTTTTTTTTATTCCTATGTCAACGTTTGATATTTCTGATTTTTGTCAAAATATCTTCAGGATGATGTTGGAATGATTTTTAATCTGAAAATCATTTTGATGAAACAATGAAAAAAAAAAAAATCTTACCGTTGTATAATTTTCAATTACATTTTGAGTAAGAATTACGGTGAGTTAACTTGTGTTCGAAAAGTTTTTAAAAAACAATTTTCAGTTCATGCCTTATAACATAGCTGGTTTAACCTAAGAGTACGATCAAATGAACAATGGCATAGTATAATATGTAAATGCATCGTCAACAATATATATATATATATATATATATATATATATATATATATATATATATATATATATCGACACACACTTATATGTTTGTAGATACATATATAGACATTTAGATATATGTACACGCATATATATATATATATATATATATATCAGATACGCATATATATATATATATATATATATATGTATATATATATATATATATATATATATATATATATATATATATATTCTATCAGACATATTCGTTCTATCACACATATTTCGTTCTATCACACACACACACATATATATATATATATATATATATATATATATATATATATATATATATATATATATACATATGTACACATACATGTGCACACACACGCATAAAAACACACACATATATATACATATATACATATGCACAATATTAATATATATATATATATATATATATATATATATATATACATGCACACACACACACACACACACACACATATATATATATATATATATATATATATATATGCATATACATATCGACGCACGCACGTACATACTCACACAGACACACACGCACACAGATATATATATATATATACATATATATATATATATATATATATATATATATATATATATGCATGTACAGACACACGCACATATAGATAGATAGATAGACAGGTAAATGGACATAGATAGATAGATAGATAGATAGATAGATAGATAGATAGATAGATATGCAAGGAGATTTACTCTGCTCGTTAATTAGGATTGAAAAAAAATGAACTGTCAATTGAAGCTTGTACCTGAATATTTTCATCTACGTTCCGACAGAGAAAGAACATTCTTGATTCAGAAATATCTCATGATCTTTCTATTCGAAAAATTGTCCGAAGATTCAGTGTATATTATGAAATAGTTTCATTAAATACCAGAAAATAAAGAAACATGTTCTTTTTTTAGGTGGGGATTTAACAGAAGTTAATTATATATTCACTCCAAAACAGAGAATCTAAGAACAAAGACGCTCGGCATTTTTACTAAAAAATCTCATTCCAGTATAAATTCCAATTTATGTACCAGATTTTTCGAGGGAGGCTAATCAAAGATGACTTTCTTTGAAAGTACAAAATTATTTTTCGATCACAGCATTTTGGCCATTCAAGATGAAATTATTAATTCTAAATTGTGTGTGCCGATAAAAATCTGTTGATATTTTTCCATTTTCTATCTCCCTCAATATATTTTTATGTATATCTGTCAAGGAAATAATGATATGTATCATGATGTGATTAATTTTGGACACAATCGTACACACACACACACACACACACACACACACACACACACACACACACACACACACACACACACACACATATATATATATATACATATATAAAACACACACATACGTATATACATATGTATGTAAATAATACATACTTACATATATACTACAAACATATATATATACATACACACTTATCTATAAATATATATGCATGTGTGTGTAATATAAATATAAACACACACACACACACACACACACACACACACACACACACACACACGCATATATATATATACATATATATATATATATATATATATATATATATATATATATATATATATAGTCATCAACAGGCAGATCTGTTTCGTTCTATCAGACATATTTCTTTTTATCACCCACCCCCACATATATATATATATATATATATATATATATATATATATATATATATATATATATATATGAGTGTGCGAGATTCTGATTCAATTCTTTAATCTATCAAATAATTTTTAGATAATCAGTTTATAATCTGTTT
>OY757927.1:7154074-7159074 GCA_963585895.1 Sepioteuthis lessoniana
GTACAAATTTTTTTTACAGAAATTTTCATATATATATATATATATATATATATATATATATATATATATTAGAAATCCAAAAACTATATATATATATATATATATATATATATATATGACAATTGGCCTTGTGTGAAGAGCATTCACCAATGGACCAGGAAACTGGGGATCCATTGCAGATTTGAGTCATACCAAAGTTTCAAAAATGGTACTTGATGCCTCCCGGCTTAACACTCAGCTTTATAAGGTAGAGATCGATGACCAATCCAGGGAAAGAGTTGCACCTTCCTCTACACCTTGGTGTAGTTGCTATTGAAAAGGTCATCCTTGACTATGGTGTGTAACTTTACTCATATATATATATATATATATATATTCACATGAATCATTCAATGAGTACAGGAGATCCTTTTCACAAAGTAAAAATTTTTCAGCATTGTTTAAAATTGGTTTGTTGCAAAATTTATCCTAATTTTGGCAAAATATATTTTTTGAAGCTATTCAAAATATCAGCAAATAAGACAATACTCCAGGCTTGAACAGAGGTCTTTTATCAAATATTTGGTGGCATAAAAGTGAAAACCATGTGAAATTTATTCAAAAATCTGTGATGTCTACTTAGAAGCATGTTTTAGTCAAAGAAATATATATATGACTGGGCTAAACATAAGTTTACCTCTATAAGATCAACTGGAAAAACTGTTAATGAAATAGAAACATACTGATTCTCTGGTAAAGAAGTAGGAGCAACGGTCAATAAAGAAGGTCATGCTGACAGTCTTTGCGGATACAAAAGGAACCATCAATATTAATTTCCTTGAAAAAAGTTCAACTGTACACATTTCTTTTAATCTCTTACTCCTTCAGCAAAATTAAGAGCCATTCAATAAATAAGGTGAATATATATATATATATATATATATATATATAATATGAGACACTCTACACTATCTGCACAGTCCATTTGTTTAAAATGGTGAAGGTCTTTATCGGATTAGCCCAATATTTTAAAAAGAACTAATTACTGATAAATAGATCACCAATGTACCTCAGATTTTCTCCTAAACAACAATCCTTGAATTTTGATTTCCTTGGCAAAAAAAGACAGTCTGCCCTATTATCATTAGCAGGAGTGAAGAGTGTAAGTTTCATGCCTTTCCTAAAGACATTACTATAAATTAAAGCATAAAAACTCTTCTACAGAACTTGAACTTAACTTGTTAGTCCATCTCCTTCCTTCCTTCCTTCCTTCCTTCCTTCCTTCCATATATATATATATATATATATAGAGAGAGAGAGAGAGAGAAAGAGAATCGGATATAAAAAGTGAAAAGTGAGGTAGACATGACTACATTATTAAAATTTGATTATAACGTTACATTGATTCAGTGTCAAGATAAACAATTAAGCAAATGCGTATATTTGACTACATAAGTATAGGTCTACATATATATATACACACACACACACACACACATATATATATATATATATATATATATATATATACATGTATATATATATATATATATATGATTGATAGGCAAGGAATTGACCAAGATACACGTGAACGAATTGAAAAAAGTCAATATATTAAGAGAGAGAGAGAGAGAGAGAGAGAGAGAGAGAGAGAGAGAGATGTGATAAAATCAGATTGATTGATAGATATGCGCAGACTGACTAGATAGTTACAAAAAGACTGACGTAGATATGATCAAAATGATGATATATATATATATATATATATATATATATATATATATATATATATATATATAGATAGATAGATAGATAGATAGATAGATAGATAGATGTGTATATATATGGATATATAGAGATATACATATATATGTATGCACATATATGTACATATATGCATATATATATATGTATATATATAGATATAGATGTACATATATATGTATATACATATATAGAGAGACAGAGAGACAGAAAGACAGAGAGAGACAGAGAGACAGAAAGACAGAGAGAGAGACAGAGAGACAGAAAGAGAGAGGTTGAGAGATAGGAACTGACAGATTCAGACATGAACATTGAATAAATAAATCACAATATTGTGATTAAGGCATAAACAGGATGAATATCTATCTGTTGATAGATATTTACACACACACACACACACACACACACACACACACGTGCGCGCGCAAACAGATAGATAGATTGATAGATAGATAGATATGACAGTCTGAGATAGACAGATAGATAGATAGATATGACAGACTGAGATAGATAGATAAATAGATAGATAGATATGACAGACTGAGATAGATAGATAGATAGATAGATAGATAGATAGATAGATAGATAGATAGATTTTTTTGTTTGTGTTTTTCCACTTTTTTTTCATTTTAAATAACAAAAAGCAATCAAAAGCAATCTTCTCCCAGTTACTATTTAGTCGAGATGATTTTCTTTAAAGATTTTAACGTCGTCACCTTTGGAAATGGGGTTTTGACGAAATCTTTATAAAGAAAGAAATCTTATATATATATATATATATATATATATATATATACACACACCAAAAAAATTCAAGACAAAACACAAGAAATGATTTTTATCTTTGTCCTTTTACTTACCTACAGATCCTAATATTCTTTCTTCCTCCACTTTTTAAAGGAGTCTGGGCGTTATTTTCGTCCAAGTCCATCCATGTAATATCCACAATAACAAGTCTTGCCGCTAATTAATTATTAGCAATTTCTCATTAATACTTTTATTGATTGCTACGTCTGGCCCAAAGCCACAAGTGGGGAGCTTCTAGTGAGGAACAAACTCACTTCTTTATCAATTCTGATAGCCAGATGAGCTTACGAATTCCACAGTATTTATTCTTTCAATCAACTTTTCGGCGTTCTTATAGCTTATGTAAGCACGATTTTAATTCCGACTAACCATTCCCAACTATTTATATACATACATACATACATATATATATATATATATATATATATATATATATATATATATGTCTATATTATGATATTATGTCCCTGTGTTATATATATATTCATAATATATATATACATATATTTATACGTATCCATGTTTCTCCGACTTTTTCTCTCTATATATTCTATGTAAGTTTTAATTTTTTTTCCCCTTTCTTTTCAGTGTATGTCTTTTCGTTGAAGTGAGCAGGCGAGATTACGTGGCTTCTGGTTCGTTTTTTAAATCTACAAAAACGCCGTAGATTGTATGACAGAAGCTGACGAACCCAGGAATTGATATAACAAGAGGGTGCGGCCCTGTATAGCAGTGAGCCGGCTGGAACTGCGTTAGCAAGTGCACCAACGGTCGTAGATGCGTGCGTTTGTGCGTGTGTTAAGTCTGCCAGGGAAGGAGAATTGATTTGCGAGGAAAGAGAGAAACGAGTTAGTCGAGAAAATGTGCTTATTTACCTTTCTTCATATCATGTTGGTTACTTTTTACACCGTCTTTTGAATGATTGATTTTATCGACATGTCAACCCCTCTGGGATTATTTTATTCCTATTTACAGATATTCAGAAATTATTTCGGTGTTTTTCTTACAAAAATAAATCAATAGATATATAAAAATGTAAAAAAAAAAAGAAAATGGTGATTTTTGCAATGATAGCTTAATATGTGGATATAAAAAGTAGAATTTTACTGATAATCATTAAACTATATTACTAAACCTTTCAGTCCAAAAATAAAAGCGGACCGTTTCAAGAGATTATCGCGGTATTTTGAATTACGAGGATCATTAAATAAGTTTCGAGACTTTTTTCGTATGGGCACTTTTATTGATAGTAGACGCATGAAACACTAGTCCCCTTCGAAGTAATCTTCTCCGGCTGCAATGCACTTGTACTGTTTCAATAACTTCTGGAAGGCCCCATGGAAGTCCTCTTGTGTAAGCGTGTCAATGGCCTTCGTCAGAGCCTCTTTCATCTCCTCAATTGTCTCATAACGACAGCCTCTGTGCTTAGGGGATAACCAAAAGTCACAGGGAGCAAGGTCTGGGCTATAGGGAGGCTGAGGAACGGTCTTGACGTCTATCTTGGTCAAAGAGTCTGTGACAAGGATGGAGTTGTGTACTGCTGCATTGTCCCGGTGGAAATGCCAATGACCCGATTTGAAGAGTGCTGGCCACTTCCAACGGAATCTCTTGCTGAACTCCCTTAAAACCTCAACATAGTAACCCTAAGCCTAACCCTTTGGCCAATCAACTGTGGTGTATTGACTTCCTTACTCTTCCCACACCTCTCATCATCCCTCACAGACTCCCTGCCTTCTTTGAATCTCTTATGCCACTCAAAAACTTATGCTTGATTCATGCAAGATGCTCCAGAAGCAGTCTGAGGAATTCCATACGTTTCTGTGGCAGCATTTTTTCTAAGTTTAAAACAGAATTTTATTGCATATCGTTCTTCTAAAGCGTCAGATTGCATTTTTGAAATTCACCAGCTGTGACAATCAGGCTTTAGTAGGGTGTATTCCACTTCCTGTCGTAGCTGATCATTTGAAGCTGAAATCATAAAAATTGGTCAA
Source organism: Sepioteuthis lessoniana (assembly GCA_963585895.1). NCBI lineage: Eukaryota > Metazoa > Mollusca > Cephalopoda > Myopsida > Loliginidae > Sepioteuthis > Sepioteuthis lessoniana. The sequence goes on from OY757927.1 coordinate 7,158,616, forward strand.
TCATCTCATAAGATGTATAGCAATAACATACTGAATTTTAAAGAGTCTACGACAATTTTAAATGCCTATACGAAAAAAGTCTGGAAACTTATTGTATGCCCCTCATCTACGACAATTATAAATACCTGTACAAAAAAGTCTGGAAACTTATTGAAGACACCACGTAATTTTTCGATATAACTATCAATTTCAAAGCCCCATTACTTTCAACGAAATATGATAACAACAAAATTAAGAAATAAGTTTTTAACACAAAAGACAAGATTGTGAATATGCACATCATTTTCAAAATAACCATTTTCTAGCCCTGTCCCCACTATGCAACCCACGAGAGCAGGATGTGAAACAAGGCCAAGTTTATTGCCGGAACTCTCCCAGGTACATATAAGTGGTGATAAATATAGCCTCAGCTCAGACATCAGGGATTAACCATAACCCACTCTTTTTTTTAATGCAACA
>OY757927.1:7161574-7196574 GCA_963585895.1 Sepioteuthis lessoniana
AAAAAACACTAATAATTCTCTCTGATATCAATTATTTGCTTGCACACGGTTAAAAGGTTTCAAGTATTGTTATTTAACATAAGTAATTCTATCGATCAAGTTTTCATTTTTATACAAATAATTTGCACATAGCTGCATGCTTTTAATAATAATAATAGCCAATTGTGATTGGTGCGTTAGGCACAGTAAAGGAATATTTAAAGGCCCTGGAGGACTTGGAAGTTGGCGGACGGGTAGAGACTATCCAAGCGACAGCATTGCTAAGGACGGCCAGAGTACTGAGACTTGAGGAGACTTGAGGAGACTTGCTGTCACTCAAACTCCAGTGAAAAACCATCAGCTGACACTGATGTGAAAAACTCTAAAGGAGTAAATAATGATTATAGTGGAATTTGTCCTTTCAGCTGACCACAGGGTAAAACTGAAAGAAAGCGAAATAAAAGATAAGTATCCAGACCTTACTAGAGAAGTTAAAAAACAAATTCTGGAAGATGAAAGTGACGATGATACCAATTATAAATGCCGTGCTCGGAACAGTCACCAAAGGATTGGTACAAAGATTGGAGGACTTGAAAATAAGAGGATGAGTGGAGACCATTTAAACTAGTGCATTGTCGAGACCAGCCAGTATACTAAGAAGAATCCTGGACACTTGAGGAGACTTGATATGACTCAGACCCCGGTAAAAAGAACCATCAGCTAAGGCTGGTGTGAAAAACTCTCAAAAGAGTAAAATAATAATAAAAATAAACTTTCGTAAATGATTGAACAGTTCTATTTGAACAATAGATGGGACCCTAACAGATACAAACACTCCGGGTTAGAGTGGAACTGAGAGTAATGGTTATGAAGGGTTACTCTCTATTACCCAAACTTCAGGAATGGAGCCTCACCATCAGATGCAAATAAATATTGATTTCAAATAGAATAATTCTAAACGATAAAATAAAGATAGATTGTTATTCCTTTTTATATATTTTTATTTTATTCTTTTTGTTATATTAAAATGTCACGTAATAGGAATTTTTTCCGCGTGTTTTTTTTTGTATTCTTAAATGAAAGAATAAATCGAATACTTAGAATCGAATCAATTTTTATTATGCTTAATTTTGCAAACGTGATTTTTACCCTGTCGGAAGGGGTCCGAATACGCTGACAATATCCTCTGCAGAGGGGGAAAGAACCATACACTACCATCTCTCATACACACAAAAAGGCGTGTCCTTGGAATGACAGTGAACAGCATCTGATAGCGAGACTCCCTTTCTGGAGATCTGGAGAGTGTAGCGCACACCTTCTGATCCGGAGCGGTGGTGTCAGTAAGAATCCAATCTTTGGATCAAATACTTCAGCTTAAAAATTATTCGTATTCAAATAGATGGAGGAGTCTTCGAGGCGTAGTTTTTAACGTACTGGTGTAATATAATGGCCGAGGGATTCCGTTTTATATATCTTGCCTTTCGGTTTAGTTAGGCTGAGAACTTTTCGCTTATCGCATGGGTTAGTAAGGAGCAACATGAGCGCAGATGTTCACGCGCACGCGGGGAGGATGTGTCATTCACAGATGTCAAAATAAAACCCCAGATAGGAAATAGGACCAGGAGGTGTGAATGACGTCATGCACTGGAAGCGTGCGCGGAGGATTTGAGAAAAGTCAGTGAGTTGAGTTTTAGCGTCCGAAGATGACGGTTGACTTTCAGAGTTCGCCGAGCCTTGCAGCGGGTGCCGCACGTGGTGGTGGAGGGCAGAAGGAAAAGTCAGCATAGAAAGATTGTGTATCTCTCTTCCTTATGTCGAAAAACATTTTAAGTCAAAGGTATTAAAAAAGTTTCGTACCTGAACTAAGAAGTCGTAAGTGTTTTTTGTATTTCGGGATTCCTGTTATCTATAGATGTGAGTTATGAACATTCTATGTGCATGGCTACACCGGACTGTGACATCAAAATAAGTAATTTCAAACCCCTTTAACGTTATTACGTTCAATTTTGGACTCATAGTATAAACACCCGTACCTCCCCAGTTATTGGTTAAATAGTACTACTAATGTCCTTCTATGATTGGTTTCGTTTCGTTGGGTTGAATGGCATAACAACCATTGTTGGTTATTTAATGCCAAATCCTCTTTTTACATATATATCAAATATATGATTTGTAAACACATTTTGTCGATACATAAAGTTCAATGATTTAAGTTTGGTTTGGTTTGGTTTGTTTTTATGGCATACCAACTTTTGTAGGTTATTTAATGCCAAGTGCATTTTTATAAAAATAAAGTTCTAATTCAAACTATTCAGTTTAGCATGCAAAAACTGTTCCATTTAAAAAAAAAATCAGTTTAGCATAAGTACGCAGTTTAAATGTCAAAGCAGTCCTCTTTCAAGCAATTCAGTTTAGCATAAGTACACAGTTTAGTTTTGTTTAACCCATAGATGTGGGGTGTCCTCGTGGTGTAATGATTAAAGCGATGGACTGCGGAATTGTAGTAAGCGAGTTCAAACTCCAGTCGCGCTATTACGTTCACTTTCGGGCAAATACCCTTGGGAAAGGTATGAACCCCCTTATCCTCCCAGCTATGGATTAAATAGTACCGCTATTGATCTTCTAAGAGAATAGCTTTGGCATTAAATAACCTACAAAGGTTGATAAACAAAGAAATCAAACTAAACCCATAGATTGGACTCTATCAGGTGTTACCACACCGGGCCAGAGTAGACCTGGGAGCGATGGCAATAAAGAGGCGCTCTGCATTCCCCAAAGCTCCAGCTTTACTGGAATCTCACCATCAGATTGTTTTGTGTCATTTCTCGGACACTCATTGGGAGGGGGGTAGTCTTACCCCTCTAAAGAGATGCAGTCGGTGTATTCTACTGCCCCAGGATTTAAGAGTTCTGTTTCTGACAATTCAATCTCGCTCAAGTCAACAAAGTTAAATGGTTGCAACTATTGCTATCTATGACCATCAGTTCAATAAAACATCAGTCATTTGTTTGTTATGAGTCAAATGATCAAACAGTTCTTTTTCTAACAGTGCAATTTAGCATAACTCATTTGTTTCCACTCAGTTTAAATGTCAGACAATTCTATTGGACCCATAGATAGAACCCTATCAAATTCCACTACTCCGGGACAGAGTGGACCTGAGAGCCCTGGTCATGAAGGGGTAATCCACATTTTCAAAAGCTCCAGCATTACTGGAGCCTCACGATCAGATTATTTAGTATTATATACAGGACTCTTGTTGTAGGAGGGTATTACCCCTCTGCAGAGATGCAGTCGGTGAATTCTGGAAAAATCAGGCGTGGCTGACCACATATGGAGAGAGAAGGGAGATCACCACTCTCTGTGGGACCAGGATGAGATCATAGACAAGAAACACCATTGGAAAATACGTAAACTTAAGGAATCAGCACATATGCTAAGCCACAAAACTCTCCTGAGCCGACTAAGTATAGAAATTAATACAATATAGGAACCAGTAATAAAGAATGGCAGAGAAAAACAATAATAACAAAAAATTTACAATATGAGCTCTGGTAAAAAAATGATAAGAGCAAAATTGCAATATGAGCACTGGTAACAATGGTTGCTGAAGACATTAGGTTTATAATACCCAGAAATTCGTACACAGATGTCCTCAAGGATAAAGTGGATGAAGGCGTGGGTTAGATCCAGTGACATACCCAAAAGAGTTTGAGTTCAATACCCAGTGAAGGCAGTGGAGAACTCTCAGATGGGGAAATTAACAGGAGATAACTGATAACTGACATCGATTAAACATGGCTCGTGGAACGAGAACAGTCTTCCCCGGTGAGCGAAATAAAGGGTAAAGTTTGACATTCCAACCACCTGAAGAGGGCCGAAACGTCGTGATAAACATGGTGACAAAGATGAGGACAATAGTCCGAAAAATGTAAATAATGAAGTGTTACTGTCCGACAAATATTATAAGTCTCGCGTTGTGGGTGTTACGTCCGAAATTGGTCTTACGACTGACCGAGATCTTTCAGTCCCGACATGCTTAAGAAACACGACGTTTTTTTATACCTCCGAGATACTGGAAGTCATGTGGTACGAGCTACTATGCAACCATTATTATTGAGACCATGTAATTGTGGGCAAACACAAGAACTGTTAATGAATAAGAATAATTACTTAAAAACCATACAATTTTTAGCATTTGATTGGAATACTTAAAACCATCCAACTGTGTTCAATTTAATATTATATATGAATACTCGGTATAATATAATTGTGTGAAAAAACTCTTTTGAAACGACTCAGTAAATATAAAATCTAATGAACGCGATTCTCTAACTTCTTTGCATAAAGTGACCCTAGATGAGATGACATGCCGTTAAAATCAATCAATCAATTAAATGTTCATTGTATATAGTATTGACTTTATATAATATTTTCTTTGATTTTATCAATCGATATTCTTAGCACGTAATCAAAGAAAACGGCTTCGAGCTGACAAAGAAAAGACGCCGAAGGTACCCCACAAAAACACTTACCGACGCCGACTACGCTGATGACATAGCGATTCTGGCAAACACACCCAACCAAGCCGAAACATTACTGCATAGTTTGAAACAAGCCGCCGCAGGCATTGACCTCCATGTCAATGCACACAAAACTGAATACATGTACTTTAATCAAACAGGCGACATTTCCACACTTGACGGAAGCTCTCTGAAACTGGTAAACAAGTTCACCTACCTAGGAAGCAGTGTCTCATCAACCGAAAAAGACATCGACACACAGCTAACGAAGACAAGGACAGCTATCGATAAGCTATCGATCATATGGAAGTCATGTTGTATATTGACCTTCGACCCGGCCAAACATGCCATTCCAAAGTGATGCACCGGAAGGAAGTGAGACATTCCGATGGCAGTTATGGGAAGAAATCGCGTAGACGGGCTTGGCTGACAATATGGGACAAGGTAAAATCCTATGGTACAGTCATAGACTGATGCACCGGAAGAGAGTGACCTGTGAACTGCATGACAGTTATTTCCGCTTGATGACGATCAAACATGCCATTCCAAAGATATTGAGTGGGTGATTGAACTATTATATAACTCGGTGAAGACGGGAAGTCAGTTAGTTTTTGGAGACCAGACCAGTTGGTGACAAGATGCGGTAGAGGAAGTCAGCACCCAGAGAGGCTGGCCCCCAGGAGCAGCCCTGGAGAACGAGAAAGACACAACGCTGATGGCCATAAGAGTGGGGGTTAATATGTTGCATTTCTGTTCGGTCTCCAACTCCCTCGCACGCACAAACCTTTCAAATAAAGTGAGAGGTATATTTTTTTAAAGAAGTCTTCGCTCGTCTTTATTCATTGAGTAAATATGTATTCTGCATGTATATATGCATATCTATTATGTGTTGAGTATACAACAGTCAGACCTGACCGATAAGATGAAACGCAGTTTCTTCCAGGCAGCGGTCGTGTCAATACTGCTGTATGGATGCACTACTTGGACGCTTACTAAACGGCTGGAGAAGAAGCAAGACGGCAATTACACAAGAATGTTGCGAGCAATATTGAACAAGTCCTGGAGGCAACACCCCACAAAGCACCAACTATACGGCCACCTACCTCCCATTACGAAAACTATCCAAGTTAGACGAACCAGACACGCAGGACACTGCTGGAGAAGCTGGGACGAGCTCATAAGTGATGTAGACCTGTGGACCCCTACATATGGCCGAGCAAAAGCCGGACGACCAGCTCGAACATACATACAGCAGCTATGTGAGGATACGAGATGTAGCCCTACAGACCTGCCAGAGGCGATGAACGATAGGGAAAAGTGGCGAGAGAGGGTCAGGGATATCCGTGCTGGTGGCACAACATGATGATGATGATGATGATTATATAATATTGAAAAAATGCTATAGCAGTTGTTTTCTTGGAGGAGTCCCCGTGGCGCAGTGGCTAGTGTGTTAGAATGTAACATCGCTGCAAGTTCAAACTCCAGTCTCTGGGCTATGTTCTCTTTTGGACTAATACCAATGGGAAAGGCATGAACCCCCTTATCCCTCCGGCTATGGATTAGATAGTAGCACTACTGTTTTTCTACGAGGATCATTTTGGCATTAAATAACCCACAAAGATTGATATGCTATTAAAACAAAAGAACCAAACCAATTTTTTCTGGATTTATTTTAATTTAAAAGAAATGTTTCAATACAAATTATGGGAACAATAACTTACGTGACAGTGAGCAACTGGTTCGATTGAAAGACGCATTGTATAGCATTCCCAATGAAGACATATTCATCTCCTCGCTAGGTGGCTCGATTTAACAAAAGGTTGATATCAAGCATTTCTCCTTTAAGCGAGCTTACCAAACTGCAGGTGCGATATTTAGCATAGTCCCGTCGGTTTTCCCATCTATGAAAACACTTCAGATCTGAAGCAATAAAACCCACCTTTATCTCTTTAATCAATGGGTGTAATTGCTGGCTGGAGGGACATCCTTCTGACATAGGATATTAGTAAATCTGTCACTCTCAACGAAAAACGCCAAGTAACCTTTTTATCCGACCCATCCACCACTTAGCTAGTATGCAACACAAGGTCGATTTTATGTGTGGATCTCGTAGGAAGAAAGTCTAAAGGTAGGATGAAGTGAGTATCACATGATCAGAAAGACAATTTCATCAACTACAGTTTAATTGCCCCCTCAAAAATCTGAAAACAAAAAATAAAAATAAAACAAAAAATTAAAAGATTTAAAATTGATATACATCAAATTTTTAAATTATCGTCTGATAATCTCAAATTCAAAAAAGGTGCGAGTCTCGAATGAGGGAGCCGATTAGTCAATAAACGCAAAATTACAGAGACAAAAAAAAATAGTTTCTCCAGTTTCTTTTGCAGAAAAATTAAGTTTTTTGTATGGAAATCTGTTGATTTTACACACAAACTGAACGACTGTTGCGTATATACACTTACACACGTCTATCTCTCTCTCTCTCTCTCTCTCTCTCTCTCTATATATATATATATATATATATATATATATATATATGTATGTATTTATTTATTCATATATATATTTATATATACATAATTATGATTATAATTTGACACTAAAAGGGTTTTTAACCTTTACAAAATAATATAATCGTATATTTTAAGCATGAACATAAAATATATTTAATGTTTATCTGTTTATTAATTTAAAAAATATCAAATGCCAAAATTTAGTTCTCATTATTCATTGACTGAATTACTGATTTTAATTTTTAATTATTTTGTTTGGTTGGGTTTCTTTGTTTAATCCTATTTACCAACCCCTCCGCTTGGGCAGGATATGACACAAGATCAATTTTTAAGCGGAGTTTAACAAGTTTTAATTCAGAGTTTTCCTTCTCCTAGACTAGCTGCCTAACAAAGGCTGAAGAACCTAGTCTGTCCTACTATTTACCCATAGCTGGAGGAAGAATAATTGGATTCATACCTTTCCCAAGGGTATTAGTGCTATGTGAAATGCAATCAGTCTCGTCCAGGATTTTGAACTCGTGTCGCCGTGTTCATTTCCTACGACGATAACAATTACACCACGGGCACTTTCTTTGTTTAATGGCATATCAACCTTTGCAGGTTATTTAATGCCAAAGCCATTCTCTTAGAAGAACAGTAGTGGTACTATTTAACCCATAGCTGGGAGGATGAGGGGGTTCATACCTTTCCCAAGGGTATTTGCCCAAAAGTGAACATAATAGCGCAACTCGAGTACGAACTCGCTTTAACCATTACCCCACGAGGACATCCCCAAATTATTTTTTTAAAAAATACTGAATTCAAAATAAAAAAGAAAAAAAAAAGAAAAGAAAAAATAATATAATGTCATCCACAGACAGACTGTTTCGTTGTATCACAACTCTTCAATGTGGCTAGACACGCAAGACGCTTCAAGCCGGGATTGAAACTGTGTGTACGTGTTCAGAACGAGTTTGTTTGCGCACTGTTACGCTCTAATGCCAATGTGAAAGGCATGAACCCTTCTCTTCTCCTTTCAGCTATAGGTAAATTGTAGGAGAGACCGGATTTTTTGTCTTTGCATGCCAACTTTTCGAGGATCACTAAATAATTTTCCAGACATTTTTTCGTATGGGCACTTTTATTGATAGTACACACATGAAACTCTAGTCCCCTTCGAAGTAATCTCCCCCGGCTTCAATACAGTTGTACTGTTCCAACAACTTCTGGAAGGCCCCATGGAAGTCCACTTGTGTAAGCATGTCAACGACCTACGTCATAGTCTCTTTCATCTCCTCAATTGTCTCATAATGACAGCCTCTAAGCTTAGGGAATAACCAAAAGTCACAGGAAACAATGTCTGGACTATAGAAAGGAACTGTTTCGGTGTCCATCTTGGTCAAATAGTCTGTGACAAGGATGGAATCGTGGACTGCTGCATTGTCCTGGTGGAAATGCCACTGACCCGATTTGAAGAGTGCTGGCCTTTTCCCAAGGAATCTCTTCCTGAACTCCCTTAAAACCACAGTACAGTAACCCTAACCCTAACCCTTTGACCAATCAACTCTGGTGTATTGACTTCCTTACTCTTCCCACGCCTCTCATCATCCCTCACAGACTCCCTGCCTTCTTTGAATCTCTTATGTCACTCAAAAACTTATGCTTGATTCATGCAAGATGCTCCAAATGCAGTCTGAAGAATTCCATACGTTTCTGTGGCATCATTTTTTCCAAGTTTAAAACAGAATTTTATTGCATATCCTTCTTCTAAAGTGTCATCACGTCCAGATTGCATTTTTGAAATTCACCAGCTATGACAATCAGGCTTTAGTAGGGTGTATTCCAATTCCTGGTGTAGCTGATCATTTGAACCTGAAATCATAAAAATTGGTCAGTCATCTCAGATGTGTAGCAATACCATAGTGAATTTTCAAAAGTCTACGACAATTTTAAATGCCCCTACAATGTCTGTAAACATATTGAAGGCACCACGTATATATTAAATATATTTGATCTATGAATGAATAATTTGTTGGTAACATTTTAAAAAGATCGAAAACTCGTTTGTTTTCACACGGTTTAATGGTTTCAAGTTTAGAAAATGATTTCATATTTCTATTTGACCCATTGATAGGACCATAACAGGTACTTCAAATTCGTTTGGACAACTGTTTAAATCTTTTAAATTCATCTATACCGTATTCTAATTAAAAGATTCAGTAATTTTATAGTTTAGCATTTTTACACGGGCCTTCACCACAATAAATAAACTGAGTAGGTTGTCCAATAGTTCACATTTTAGCTAAAACATTGGGCCCTCATGCATCAAGATTGATATATATATATATATATATATATGTTATGGGGACATATCCTACCATACCCCAAAGATGGATTCGTCCATAAACATATTCTCCGAGCTTAGCCCGGTCGAGGGAGACAACCTCTTGTTCCTTACGAGACATTTGACAGACGGACTGCAAGCCGAACACGGCTAGTACTTCCCGCGTATGACTTCCTTTTTCTGCTAATACAATAACGTTTACCTATCACCCGTTGTTTTGAATTGTTCTTCCACCGGTCTTATCTGTAGACCGCAACAATAGATAGATAGATAGATAGATAGATAGATGATAATGTAATGGTTACTGTCGAAGGAAATGGACGCAATGACCCAAATTGAAAACCTAGACGAGGCTGTATGTATTTCAAAAAACGCTAATATCCTTAGGAAAGTATTAATCCAACTATTCTCCCTTCAGCTAAAGGGAATTAGTAGGACAGACAGAGATCTTTAACTTTGGTATGGCAACTTGCCGAGGAGAAGGAAAACTCAAATCTGTAAAACCCCACTTAAAAACTGACCTTGTGTCACATCATGCTTGTACGGAGAGGTTTGGTAAAAATGTTCACACACACACACATATATATATATATATATATATATATATATATTTACCAACCCCTCCGCTCGGGCAGGATATGACACAAGGTCAATTTTTTAAGCGAAGTTTAACAGGTTTGATTTCAGAGTTTTCCTTCTCCTAGACTAGTTGATCGCCATGCCTGAAGAACCTAGTCTGCCCTACTATTTACCCATAGCTGGAGGGAGAATATTTGGATTCATACCTTTCCCAAGGGTATTAGTGCTATGTGAAATGCAATCAGTCTCGTCCAGGATTTGAACTTGTGTCGCCGTGTCCATTTCCTACGATGATAACCATTACATCACGGTCATCTCCGAATATATATATATATATATATATATATATGTGTGTGTGTGTGTGTGTGTGTGTGTGTGTGTGTGTGTGTGTGTGTGTGTGTGTGTGTGTATTTATGGTAACATGAGGATGTCGGTGATACTAATCGTAAAAAGAGCACTAGGAACAGTCCCCTAAGGCTGAGATGAATTTGAAATCAGATGAAGAATCGAGACCATACAAACCATAGCATTGTTATGATCGCTTTGAATAGTGAGAAGTGTCCTGGGCATCTAAGAAGACTTGGTGTTACTCAGACTCCTCAGAAAAATTATCAGCTAACGGTGGTATGAAATACGCGCTAGAAAAAAAATCGTACACGTCTATCTACGACGGATTGGTTCTTCAGTTGAGTAGAAGAAGCAAACATACCTGAATGGATGACTAAGTGAAAACACCAACCCCAAAAAAAGAAAAAGGCTACTTTCAAAAATGGACTGAGAGCGTGTCTACCTATGGTGTGTAAAATCCTTATATCACATATTTGAGAAGAGATGTATTACACGCTCGTATCCCGTAGACTGTTTCCAAAGAATCGAAAGATTGCCACAAGGAAACTAGAGAAACAGGTGATTTACCGTATATTTATCAGGGCATCGTCAAGGAAAACAAAGCAATGCAAAAAAAAAAAAAAAAATGTAGCTATGGCGAGGACTGATTACATAAAGGCCTATGATATCATAGATTGTCCCTAAATGTATAAGTTATCTGATTGCCCAGTCGGCTGGGACTGTAGAATACACCGTCTGCTTCTATGCAGAGGGGTAAGACCCCCCAACTAAACAATCTGATGGCGAGGTTCCAGCAATGCTGGAGCTTTGGGGAATGCAGAATACCCCTTCATTGCCATTGCTCCCAGGTCCATTCTGGCCCGGAGTGATAGCACCTGATAGGGGTCCTATCTATGGGTTAAATAGAACTAACAGCATACTTATGCTAAACTGAATTGTTTGAGTAAACTGAATAGCTTGAAATAGAAATATTTTTGACAATAGAACCGTACTTACATTTAAACTGTGTGCTTATGCTTAACTGAATTATTTGAAATAGAACTGTTTTTTTGACATTAAAACTGTATTTACACTTAACTGAATTGTTACATATGACTGCTTGAATAGTTTGAAATAGAAATGTTTTTGACAATTAAACTCTGTACTTTTGCTAAACTGAATTGTTTGAAATAGAACAGATTATTTGCATAAAAATGGATTTGGCGTTAAATAACCTACAAAGGTTGATATGCTATAAACCCAACAACTAACCAACCAACCAACCAATTCCACAGCTGATGACATGACAGTTAACACAAACCAATAATATATACTTATTATTAAAAAAACTAACATTGAAATTTTCCTACAATATTCATGATAAACCATATTGAGAAAAGTATTACAATAATTTGACGCAAGTGAATTTGGCCTAATTACATGCTTTTGTTACAGATTATCATAGCCTATCCGCATGAAGAAGTTTCACTGGGCAAGTTTATACCTACCTATAGCCAGTAAATCTGGGGGTCGACCTATACTTTAGAAACTAGAATTTTGAGTTCAAAATTTTGAGGTCAACTTAAACGCTGCAATTTGTGTTAGTTAGCATTTTATCATTATTTTTACTGGTTAAAGGAATTAATTTTAACGTCATGTCAACCTGTCTACGTTTATTTGATGCCTTGGAGTTAGGGAATAACAAACCAACAAACCAAACCAAACCAAACCATAAGATATCTGACAAAGTCATGAAATTCTTCACGGAAACAATGAGATACAGGAAAGATGTGACTGCAGGAGAAAAACGTTTGTAATAGCAATGATGTCACGCAATTATATTTACTTAGGAAGTGCAATAAAAGTAAAAGTAAAGTTGTCTCCCTTTAGTCGTGGGTAACCCAAAGGTTCCCCTTTCGATAGCAACCACACCAAGGTGTAGGGGAGGGCGCTACTTCTTTCTCTGGATTGCTCCACTTTACCCTTGATCCGTACCTTATAATGCTGAGTGTTAAGCAAGGAGGCATCAAGTACCATTTTTTGAGTCTTAGGTATGGCTTTTTTGAGTCTTTGGTACGGAGACCATTCTTAAAAAGGGCAAGAGAAGAAACCAGAAAAATGGACCAGAGGACCAAAAAATTTAATGTGGCCTTACATCTGTGAGATTATATTGATAAACTATTTGTCAAGAAAAAAAGGAAGAAGAGGGCTCGCCAGCGTTGAAAATAGCGTGGATACATCAATACGACGACTCGACAACTATATTAAAAAGCGCAAAGGATTAATTACAGCGGCCAGTAACAGTATTAAAAACATAAGGACTGACAGCGAAAATAATAACTTGAAAACAAAAATGGAAAGAAAAACAACTCTATGGATATTTCAAGCGACAAACTGATCAAATCTCACACGAGAAGATGTGGATATTGCAAAGAAAAGGAAACTTTAAGAGAGAAACTGAATCTTTTCTAATAGCTGCACCAACAACGCCATAAGGACCAATCATATATAAAGCGAAAAGTGATAATACGCAACAGATTAGTATCTGTTGAGTATATGGTTATAAAGACAAAACGATTAATCACGTAATAATCGAATGTCGCAAACTAGAGCAAAAGGAGTATACGACTACATATGACTGGGTGGGAAAGGTGATCTACTCGGAATTATGCAAGAAAATGAAATATGACCATACTACCAAATGGTATATGCAGAGAATCTGTCCTGGACCATAAGACGCATAGAATTCTTCGTGATGTTGAAATACCAACATGTCACATAATCTCAGCCAGACGACCAGACCTAGATATAATTACAAAAGAAAAAAAGAAGAAAAAAAAAAAGAGAAGACCTCCAGGGTAAAAGACTTTGACGTCTCGGCCAACCACTGAGTGAAAATCAAAGAAAGCGAAAAGAGTACTTAGACCTTGCCAGCTTGGAACACTAAGGTAGTGGAGATACCAGTTGCAATTGGTGTGCTTAGAACGGTCCCCACAGGCTTGGAAAGGAGACTGGAAGAGTTAGAAATCCAAAATACAGCATTGCTGCGGTCGGCCAGATTACTGAGATGAGTCCAGGAAACTTTAAGATGCTTTCTGTCACTCAGACTCTAGTGAAAGGCTCTAAGCTAACGCTGGTGCAAAAACACAGACCAAACACTAACACAAGAACAAAAAATAAATTTAGAAAATTCTAAGAGAATAATGGAAGAAAAAAGACGACTTTACCATCACAAAGAAAAATAGATTGGAGAAAAATCAAGGTGGAAATGAAAAAAAAAATGAATGAAGTATTAATATATATATCAGCAAAAAACATCACCAAATTAAATAAACAAATCTATACAGGAGCGAAGTTAGTTTGTGAGAAAATCGGGGTTCTTTTAAGAGAACACGAACAGAAAATCAAAACCTGGAGGAGAAATTCGACTGGAAACGCAGATAAAAAAAAAACATACGAAAGCAGATAAAAGGATAAAACAAAGGAAAAACACTGGAACGTGTCGGGATAAAAAGGAAAAGGCAAGACAAGATAAAATATCTATACAACTCGAGGAAATAAACGAGAAAATTCTGGCAAAAGAAGGAAGATTAAAAAGATATCGAGAAAGGGTAAAACTATACAGACAAAACAGAGCATTCCAAAACAACGAAAGAAAATTCTACCCACAAGTAGGAAAAGATAGCACGAAGACATTCCAACAACTGAATGCAAGAGAAGCTAAATAATTTTGGAGTAAATTATAACAACTAAGAGAAACCGAATGGATGAGTAACAGCAAAAAAGATAGATGGACCGAAAGCGAAACTACACATAGAATAATAAAGAACAACACTAAATGTCAAATTAAAAACACCTGGCCATGATGACATACTGTAGCATACGACCAAAAAATTAAAACGTTGTGTCAAAAAGAAATGAATTCACAGAAAAGAAACACTCAAAACTTGAATCGCAAGGAAGAAAATAGTAACGGACTGTTGTTAAAAAGTTCGTTCAATTGCGTTCTTCCTCACCTTCTCTTTTTTTTTTTTTTGTCACAATCAAACGTCTTCTTTCTGTATCACTCTTTCCCACCGTGCACTTCACATAGCGTACGTAGAAAAGGTTCACCTTCCTCTTCTTGGCGATGACGGCAGCGTTGTTATTGTCGGCCAGTTGATACTTATCATATCAGTCGGATTGCTATGACAGGCTGGGTTATGACATGGGTCGTGCGGCGAGCGTCTCTGTTGAAACCTGTTTGAAAACCCGTCTTGAACTGCCAAAATCTCGCTACTTGATTTTCTTATATAGCGATTTGAAGAATCAATTCGCAGGTTCCTGAAGGTTCGATGATCCCCAGTGGAACAGTAGTGCAACACGTGAAAGTTCACACGTGATTATATTAAAATCAGGCTTGAATTCTACAGGTCACTCTGCCTGAACGAGCGAGGTTCGTGACATTTTTGATCGTCAGACCTTTGCACCCAATGACTGATGACAGCTGATGTGCTCGAATGTTCTTTAACCTTGAGAACGCCGCAATTTAATGACGGCGCCCGTCCGTAATATTACCATACATGGATTCTGGTTTAAGAAATTCACCTCCATCCATGACAGACAAGCACTCGAAATGAACAGATGCTTACAAAAAGCAGATGTACTCGAATGGATCACCAAAGGAAAGACCACATTCATCCAAAATGACCCTTCCCTCAACGGAACCCCCCCCCAAGCAACTATAGACTCATGACGTGCCTACCTATGATATGGAAAATGCTAAGGGCAATAATAACGGAAGAGATTTATGACTCCCTAACAAGCCACAGATTGTTCCCCGAGGAACAGATAGGATGCTGCAAAGGATCCAGAGGCACAGAAGAGTTACTCTATATTGATCAGCACATCTTCAACGAGAGTAAGACGAGACGAAAAAATGTAGATATTGCCTGGATTGACTACAAAAAGGCATATAACATGGTCCTACCAAGCTGGATAATAAACTGTCTCCAAATGTACAAGATATCAGATGAAGTCATAAACTTTATCGAGAAAACCATGAAAACCTGAAGAGTCGTATAGATAGCAGAAGGGAAAAGCTTAGCTGAAGCGAAGATCCAAAGAGGTATATTCCAAGGAGATGCACTATCACCATTACTATTTATAATTGCCATGATACCACTCAATCACATACTCAGAAAATGCACAGCCAGATACAAACTTTGTAAATCGTACGAAAAGATCACTCACCTTATGTACATGGACGACATATTTGCATTAGTTTGCAAAAAATGAAAAAGAATCGGAAACTCTAATACACGCTGTGAGAATATACAGTCAGGACGTAGGGGTGGAATTTGTAATGGGAAAATGTACCATGATGATAATGAAAAGCGGAAAACAACATTTTACGGGCAGGATGGAACTACCAAATCAAGACAAAATTAGAACGATCGGAGAAAAGGAAACTTACAAGTACTTGGCAATGTTGGAAGCTAACTCCATCAAACAAGGGGAAATGAAAAAGAAAATTTAGAAAGAGTATCTCAGGAAAACCAGAAAGCTATTCAAGACAACACTATAGAGCAGAAACCTTATCAAAAGAATGAATACCGGGGCTTTCCCCATCTTAAAAATATTCAGGACCATTCTGGAAGTGGATCATAGAAGAACTTAAACAAATGGACTAGACAACAAGAAAACTAATGACCAAGCATAAGGCATTACATCCCAGACGTAGAATGACAAGAAAAGAAGGAGGAAGAGGACTTACCATCATTGAAGACAGTGTTGACGCATAGATACAACGACTTGAACACTACATAGAAAATTGCGGAGGAAGACTGATTACAGCCACAGAAACTATACTGACAACGTAAGGACCTACAGAACGGAAATAACTAGAAAACAAAAATGGAAAGAAAAACAACTGTATGGATGTTTTAAGCAATTAACAAGTGACATCTCCCATGGATGTGGTTAAGAAAGGGAAACTTTAAGAGAAAAACTGAATCTCTTTTTATAGCAGCGAAAAACAACGCCATAAGGACATACAATTCATAGGACAATTAATTTTAGTTTTACAATTATTATTATTATTATTTACTCCTTGAGAGTTTTTCACATTAGCTTTTGCTGAGGGTTTTTCACAGGAGTTTGAGTGACAGGAAGTCTCTTCAAGTGTCCAAGACTCTTTTCAGGATTCTGGCCGTTCTCAATAATGTGTTTGGATGGTGTCCATTCGTCCGCCAACTATCAAGTCCTCCAGGCCCTTCAATAATCCTTTAGTTACTGTACCAAAAGCACCAATTACAATTTCTATAATTGTCACCTTCATGTTTCACAGTTTTTTAAATTCCCTAGCAAGGTCGAGGTATTCATCCTTCTTTTCATATTCTTTCAGTTTTATTCTGTGGTCCGCCGGGACAGCAAAGTCGACAATTTTGCAAGTTCTCTTTTTTTTTCCATCATTTTAAAGTCTGGTCTTCTGGCCGAGATTAGGTAATCCGTTTGTATTTCGAAATCCCATCGGAGTTTATGTGTGTCATTCTCTAGGACAGGTGCTGGGTTGTGCATATACCATTTGTTCGTATGGTCAAATTCAAATTTCTTGCACATCTCCCAGTGGATCACCTTGCCTACCCAATCGTGTCTCGTCTTATACTCCTTCGGTGTTAATTTGCTGCATTCGCTTATTATGTGATTGATGATTTCGTCTCTATCACCACATAGCCTACATTTGCAATTTTTCTCTTTTTGCTTTGATGTGATTGGTTCTTATGGCGTTGTTATGTGCTGCTATTTGGAGAGATTCTGTTTTTTTCTTATGGTTTCCTTTTCTTAGCCAGGTCGAGGTTTTCTGGTGTGAGATGTTGTTTATTAGTCGTTTAAAACGCTCATCAAGTTGTTTTTCTTCCCATTTTTTGTTTTCTAGTTATTTTCATTCTGTTGTACATCGTGTTGTCAGTATTGTTTCTGATAGCTGTAATCAGTCCTCCTTCGTGCTTTTCTACGTTGTCCTCGAGTCGTTATGTCGATGCGTCACGCTGTCTACAATGCTGGCTCATCCTCTTCCTCCCCACTTTCATGATACATATAGTCTGTCAACCTTGTTTCTGGGATGTAATGCCTTATGCATGGTCATAAGTTTTCTTATTCTTTGGTCGATTTGAATCAAGTTCTCTGATTCACTTTAAAAAGGGTTCCGAATATCTAACGAGGAGTACAGCCTAGGTATTTATTTCTTTGATAAGGTTTCTGCTAAACAGTTTTGTCTTGAGTAGCTTTCTTGTTCTTCTGAGATAGTCTTTCTTAATTTTTTCTTTCATCTCCACTTGTTTGATGCAGTCAGCCTCCGAGATGCCTAAGTATTTGTACATTTTCTTTTCTCCGAGCGTTCTAATCTTGTTTTGATTTGGTAGTTCCATTCCATCAGTCAGATGTCGTTTGCCACTTTTCATTACTAGCATGGCACATTTTTCTATACCAAATTCCATTCCTATGTCCTGGTTGTAGATTCTGTATACATAAACCTTCTGAATAAATAAACCCACAAGATCTACTTTTTGATGTTCCTATGGGTAGATATGATTCTGCTCAAATAGCAGATCTTGTGGGTTTATATAAATTAAATACTCTTTGTAGGATCGTTGACCCGGTTCAAATTGGATTATATCATAATGATAAAATTTTATTCATCCCGAATAGTGATGGTCTAGAGTGTTCTAGTATACAGAAAGAGATTATATGAGCTTTTAAATTCTTAGGATTTAAAATAGAAATTGCTTCTAATATCAAAATAGCTAATTTTCTAGATGTTACACTTAACCTTACAGACAGGCCATTCCTTAAAACAAACCAATATATCTCCAATATTAGTATAAATTCAAGTTCTATAATTATCAAGTTCCTAAAGCTGTTAATATGAGAATGAGGAGATTATCATTAGATAACAAAAATTTCCATGAAAGTAGTAAAATGTATATGGAAGCCCTGAAGAATATTGGTTTTAAAGAAGAGATTACTTATCGAGAATTTAAAATGATTGAATCTAATAATAGTGTCACGTGGTGTCCCATAGAGAAGATAGAAATATGATTACTACTATCCTCTTGTTTGAATTAACAGTAGCAAGCCATCAGAGAATGACCGTTAAGAAAGAATATGGGTCACAGGGGAGACCAGATGTTTATACTTGGAGACCTCACTCGGGTCCCCTGACACGGGAAGGTAGAAGCCAAACGATTGGCTGGGACCCCAAAACGGAAGTGGGGACTCTCTCCCGTCAGCGGAAATAGAAAAGGAAAAAGTTAGTCGTTGGACAGGGTTCGTAGCGGGCAGAACCAAAGCCAAGTACTCCGGGTAGAAGAAGACAAAAAATATCTCGGACACGAAGGAGCCATTTTCTTCAAGCCAGTGTTAAAAATAAGATAAAGTCTACTAGCCCGTAAAAGAAGAAAGATTCTCCACAGGACTCCATCAAAGAAAAAAGATAAGTAAACTTTGAGACCATTTCTCCTTATAACCAATTTTATATACCCTCTCTCTCTCTCTCTCTCAATTTGAAGAAAAACGAAAGACAAGAAAAGAAGAAAGACATTTATGTTCATGGACTGTTCATTTATAATATATTTGACACGTTGAAGGTGTATATCTTTGTATAGTAAAAGATTGATATATTTTAATGTTCCCACGTGCCTGAAGTTGTTATTTGCAGCGTCTGCTACGAATTAGTTATTTTCATGTTTCTTTTCCAGCTTCACGTCGCCTTATGTTATCTTGCTTAAAATTGTCCAATAAATTCCTTTAAAATATCACACGGGAAACCGGAATTGCCGACTACTATAATTAATATTATCACATCTCAACCTAGAGGTCCATATCTTCCATTGTCTAGGGGAGGAAGATTATTGGCCTTGGTGGGTGTGTGTATAGTGTGAAATTTGGAACCCCTTGCCAGCGGCGGTCAGTCTAGCCCTAAATTAATCCCTCATATAATATGCCAGTTCTTATGTGCCCGAGGAAAAAACTCTGAACGAGGACTTATTCTACAAGGGATCAAGTGCCAACCTGCCCCGTCTTCACAAGTGCGAAAACAAAACCCCACTTTGGGATTTTAAAGAATTTGCCGTCACAATAGTAAGAAGATAAAGAAACGACTGATAATTGTAATATTAAAATGAATTGTCATAAAAATAAAAAAAAATAAAATTATATGGTTCAACCCCCGCTTTTTCGTAAACTTGTAAATGTAAACAAAGGAAAATATTTTTTAAATTAATAGATAAACACTTTAATCAGTATTATATATTACATAAAATATTTATAAGGAAAACCTTAAAAATTAGTTATTCTTGAACGAATAACTTTTCAAAAATAACAAACACCCATAATACGGAAGTAATTAGAAAATATTGTGACCAACTTGATCATCAGCTAACAGATGTGAATAACTCTAAAAAAGTAAATAATAATAATAATAATAATAATACCTTGCCCACCCTGTCGTGTCTACAAGTACAAGGCTAAACACGACTGGGTGGGCAAGGTGATCCACTGGGAAGTGTGCAAGAAATTTAAATTTGACCATGCCAACAAATGGTATATGCACAACTCAGCACTTGTCCTAGAAAATGATACACACAAACTCCTATGGGACTTTGACATACAAACCAGACCTTATCATAATCAACAAAAAAAAAAGAAGAAAATCTGCCAAATTGTCGACTTTGCTGTCCCGGCTGACTACAGAATAAAACTGAAAGAATGTGAAAAGAGAGATAAGTACCTCGACCTTGCTAGAGAATTGAAAAAACAAAGGAATATGAAGGTGACAATTATACCAATTGTGATTGGTGCTTTTGGCACGGTAACTAAAGGTTTATTAAAGGGCCTGGAAGATTTGGAAGTTGGCGGCCAAGTGGAGACCATCCAAACTCAGCATTATCGAAAACGGCCAGAATACTGAGAAGAGTCCTGGAGACTTGAGGAGACTTGTTGTCACTCAATCTCCAGTGAAAGACCATCAGCTTACGCTGATGTGAAAAACTCTAATGAGTAAATAATAATGATAATAATAATAAAACTAAAATTAATTTTCCTATGAATGGTTTGTATAATTTGAAAAACGTAGAATATCAAGCTATTATTTTCCCCAAGGAGAATATAAAAGATAAAAAAGAATTATATTGGAATTTCGTCAGTTAGATGAAAATTAGGATATAATAATCATATTCATTCGTTCTCTCATGATCGCTCGAGAAATCAAACAGCTATCCAAACATTTTTGGAAGTTGAATAATATGGGTTTAACCCTAGAAATTCAATGGAGAATATTGAAAAGATCTACTACTCCGAGCTGCTTTGGTGGTAGATGTAATTTGTGTCTGGAAGGAAAGATACAAATAATGTTATACTCTTGCTAAGCTATTAAATCAGAAATGTGATTTAATAGTTAGATGTTGGCATGAAAATAAATTTAGACTATTTTCAAAAATAAGTGAATAAATAAATAAACAGAAAATGAATAACTATGATTTATCAAATTGGTAAATGAATTAGAATTTGAAATTATATTTGTGATTTTTACTCAAATATTGTAATTTGGTGCGAGGGGGTACCATAATTAACATTAGTTTTAGATTTTTTAATTCATTTTAATGATAAAAATTGATATACTAAAATTAGATTGAATAATTTTTTTATAAATGTTTGAAGTTTTGACACGCATGATCTTAAATGTAATATTTGACTCTGTTATGAAACCGGATGTTGTTTTATATGTCATAATAATTTGATACTTATTGTTACTTGAAGGGTTAGGCTTGCTTTAATACATAGGAGAAATAAGGGGGGTTACTGTGTGTGTCTTAGTCTGGTTGTAAATATGAAAAAAAATATTTTAATCCATTTCTTGTTTGGTCTGAAGAAGCCCTGGAAATATTTTTAAAGCATTGATTTATATTAATGTTTTTAACAGGATGGAAATAAATTTATTATCTTAATGTGACCGATTGTTGTTTTTTTTAAGAGAAAATTATTTTCTCTGTGGATTTTATTTACATTGAGCTCTTTACCAGGAATATTTAAATTCAATATTCTATTTTTGAATATCTTATTGATCCTCATTGAAATTATTCGCTACTCCGGATTTACGGGATTGAATAATATATATATATATATATATATAATGTTTGATTTGCAAACACATAGTTTGTAGATAACATTTATAAACAAGCCTGAATTCATTCGTTAGTATACTGTTTAGTGGTTTCAAGTATGTCCGTCTGACACTAAGAATTCTATCAACAATTAATCATTTGTTTGTACACTGTTAAATGCTTTTAAGTATTGCTATCTAACACTAACAATTTAATCTAATATCAGTTATTTGTTTGAACACGTTTGAATGTATATATATATATATATATATATATATACGTGATGCCTTCAATAGGTTTCCAGACTTTTTTGTACAGGTATTTAAAATTGGTGTAGGATCTTGAAAATTCATTATGGTATTGCTGTACATATTATCAGATTATTGGCCAATTTTTATGATTTCAGGTTCATATGAACAGCTACAGCAGCAATTGGAATACACCCTACTAAAACCTCATTGTCACAGCTGGTGAATTTCAAAAATGCAATCTGACACTTTAGAAGAACGATATGCAATAAAATTCTGTTTTAAACTTGGAAAAAATGATGCCACAGAAACGTATGGAATGCTTCAGACTGATTTTGGAGTATCTTGCAAGAATCGAGTATCAGTTTTTGAGTGGCGTATGAGATTCAAGGAAGGCAGGGAGTCTGTGAAGGATGATGAAAGGTGTGGGAGGAGTAAGGAAGTCAACACATCAGAGTTGATTGGCCAATGGGTTAGGGTTAGGGTTACTATGTTGAGGTTTTAAGGGAGTTCAGCAAGAGATTCCTAGGGAAGAGGCCAGCACTCTTCAAATCGGGTCAGTGGCATTTCCACCAGGACAATGCACCAGTCTACAACTCCATCCTTATCACAGACTATTTGACCAAGATGGGCATCCAGACAGTTACTCATCCCCCCTATAGTCCAGACCTTGGTCCCTGTGACTTTTGATTATTCCCTAAGCTCAGAGGCTGTCGTTATGAAACAATTGAAGAGATGACAGTGGCTCTGACGAAGGTCATTGACACGCTCACACAAGAGGACTTCCATGGGGCCTTCCAGACGTTGTTGGAACGGTACAACAAGTGCATTGAAGCTGGAGGAGAATACTTCGCAGGGGACTAATGTTTCATATGTGTACTATCAATAAAAGTGCCCATACGAAAAAAGTCTGGAAACTTATTTAATGATCCTCGTATATATATATATATATATATATATGAAAGTAAATATGGATAAAATCCGACAGTATGAAGGTACCAGGAAAAAATATAATCCAAATAGGTGAATATATCATGATGTGAAGTCGACGTTAACGTTTCGGTTATAATAACCATCGTCAGGACTTGGATATAAAATAGTTCACAATATAGATGGGTGATTGCTGAGATGACAGGAGCAAATGAGAAATATACAACGAAAAGATAGATAAACATGCACATAGCGTTCAAAATTCAAAAGTCATCAGAACGTGTTTGGCACGTGGAAAAATATTAGAAAATGTAGGATTTTTCAAAGAAACGAGACAAAACCTCCCGTTTATTGAGAAATACGCAACAAATAAGTTTTCATATGTATAGATCATTAGGAATCATCCATGTTAAATGTTATGTAAGAATGTATTTGGTATTAGTTTTTTCCGAAAAGACAGTATGAAAGTAAATATGGATAAAATCCGACAGTATGAAGGTAGCAGGAAAAATATAATCCAAGTAGGTGAATATATCATGATGTGAAGTCGACGTTAACGTTTCGGTTATAATAACCATCGTCAGGACTTGGATATATATATATAGAGAGAGAGATTGATGTGTGTTTGTGTGTGTGTGTGTGTGTGTGTGTATTTGATCTGTAAGTGAATAGTTTGAATGTAGTTTAATATTTTAAAATTTTGAGTGGATTTTTCTCCAGATAATTAAGTATTGCTATTGTTTGCACTTAGCTAAATGGCTTTAAATATTTCTATCTTATACTAATAATTCTATTAAATAAAAATCATTTGTTTGCACACCACAAAATGGTTTCAACTATTGCTATTTAACATTGATATCTAGATCCAACAATATTCATTCATTTGCACTCAGTCAACTGGATCCAAGTAGAGCTACGTCATACCAATAATTTGATTTTTGCACACATTTAAACAGTTCGTGATGTTACTGTTGGGTATCGCCCACCTTTCTCCACACAATGAACAAGTCCATCTGCCATATATAGCAGTAGCTACTAATACCAAGACAGACTAGAAGATGAAGAGCAGCTTCTTATAGGAATAGTATTAGAGCGTTGGAGACTGGAGATCGCACTAGATCACCTTACTTGCTACCGTAATAACAGAAGCCAATACTATCGTTGGACTATATCTTTATTCTGTATTCACTAATCCTATGTTCTTGTCTACTAATAGTCTCTCTATTGTATATACTTTTTCCTGAGAATATAACTCTATTTCCTCTCATATCGTGGTTTGTCCTTTAATTAATATTACAAGCGTTCACTAACCAGAACGCAACAGTTACTATACAATGCAAATAATTCAATTTAGGTACACAATTAAAGGGTTTCAAGTACTGCCATTCAACACTTATAACTCAATTCAACATTACTGATTTGCTTGCACACAGTTAAATTGTTCCAAGTATTTCTATGTAACCCTAACAATTCAACATCAGTCATTTGTTTTTTAACTGGTTAAACAGTTCTATTAGATCTATAGAAGTGATCATAACAGGCAATAACACTTCCGGTCGGCGTGGACCTGGGAGTAATGGCTATGAAGATCTATTCTACATTCTCCAAATTTCCAGGATAGGAAACTCACCCCCAGATTGTTTAGTGTCATATCCAGGACACACGTTACAGGTGAAATTACCCCTATGCAGAGATGCAGTCAGCTTATTTTACAGCTCCAGTCGATTGGGCTGAGTTTTCTTTGGATGACAGGCTTGATGATCTACTCGACGAAGGCATCTAGTAACTGTCTTTGTCAATGTATTTAACTTTGCCGTCTTTATATGATTGAAAATGCACTTTGTTGTTAAGTGAAAATAACTGAAGACATCTTGAACAAATTTCTTTTCCACTCTCTCAGAAAAAAAAAAACAACGTTTTCTGACACAGCTTATTGTTGCGGCCCCGAAAAGGATCACTAATGAAAACCCAAACATGGATAATAGAAACAGATTATATTACACAAGAAAGATGGAGTTACATAGAAAAGGTAAGAAGTCTCGTACTGTTCGGATAACGCCGGTATTGATCTGCCTCTGGCAGCGAAATCTCTCAGTTCTAATGACGGTGAGAAGAATCCATTATGGTGAGATGGGTAAGGCTCCCACAACACTTATCTTATTCTCAACGCAATGAGCCTCAAAGTACTTCTTGATAATGATTCGAATTATCGATCTAGGAACATTAAAAAAGTTGAAAAGTGCTGTATATACATCCATTACTTTGCATGTACATGTGAATTATCTTCCTTCAGAGCTTCTTGTTAAGTTTAGCAGTCTTCATCACGGTTGCAGATCGTGAGACATATCATGGTACTTGGAATAAAAATTGCAATTTACAAAGCTTTTTGCATAGATGTTGAACGAATCCGTATGATTGGGTTCCCAATGAGACTCGAAAGCTTTTGTAAAGGTTTGCTAGTCTAGCTTGTTAACCATTACACCTCCCGGAGGGGGCTTATGTGGCACAAAAATATTGCTTTCTTCAGAAACATCCAGAATCAGGTCAATACCATGTCATTTTCAAAGGGTGTTAGTATTAAATGTCAAATTAAAAAAAAAAAAAAATTACGACTGCCATGAAATAATATCATTTCATTATTTCTATGAAGAGGTTTGAGAATAATCTTGGACAGTAAAATATTTTAGAAAAATCTATGACTATGAATATAACAGATGAGAAATTCTTTTAAAAAGACGTGAATTGTTTAAAACTAAATAGGAAATAAACTACTGTCAATTATGGTTGTAAGTTCTTGCTAATACTCGCATTTTCCTTTGAAAATGAAGGAATATTCAGTAGGGTGTATAATTCTGACACAAATCACATATATATATATATACATGTATATATATATATATATATATATGATAACTACTACTACTACGACGACGACGACATAATATTGCTGATAAACAGTCTTTTTCAGCAAAACTGCATCTTTGTGTCTGAATCTGCTTGCTGCATTTCGAGGCTTTTTTTCCCGAATTTAATGATTGTCTTTTGAAGACATTTTTTTTTTACTCATTATCCAACTCTCTTCTCACATATTCGTTTTTCGGTAGATATACTGTCGCTCGCATTCTTCAACTTTTAAATTCTTCTACTCTTTAAATGCAGCCAATGAAATTCTATTTCATAACTATCTCTATATAAGTCGACCCTTTTAAAGATTTAAACTTACTGTCCGTCTATCTCCCCCCTACGTTCTTTTACTTCATATCAAAGGTTCTATCCAACTGCATATATATAAAACCGTGTATCTCGCTGAGCCTCTGTCTTGTGTTCGATATATATATATACATTTATATAATAACAGTGTTGGTTGTCACTAAATTACTTCGTGGGCTTGTGTCGAACCAAGTGCAATATAATATGGAGAGTCCTCAATATCAAGGATAGAGCTATTATATAATAATAGTTATAATAAATAAATATATATTAGATATATATATATATTTAATTCATGGAATTTAGACTGCGACCCGTGGGTTTCATGTAAGTTTTTGCAAAACAGCAATCATCAGGCAGTTAAGAAAATGAAATGAATCAAAAATCAAAAAAATACAAAAAATAGTAAAAAAAACCTTTGGGGTTTTGTTTGATTATTTACGTGAAGTTGTAAGTGTGTGAGTATGTGTTGATGTGTGTGTATGCTTGTGTGGGTTATAGTTGTGCATTAATGTTTTTATGTATGGGTTTGTTTAAATGATGGTGTTTTGTTCCTTAGCTATAGTCACCTACAAATACAGAAATAAAATAATGTAGTGAAAAATTAAGATACACCAACGAATTTACATCCGGCTAAAGCAATGTGCTGCGTTTGTAAGTTCATTTAAACCCAAACATAAAAACATTAATACGCAACTATAACCCACACGAACATACGCACACACTCACACACACTCACACACTTACAACTACACGTAAAGAATCGTACAAAATCCTAACAGTTTTTTTATTATATTTTTTCGATTTTCGATTCATTTCATTTTCTTAACTGCCTGATGATTGTTGTTTTGCAAAACCCACGGGTCGCAGGCTAAATTCTATGACTTAGATATATATATATCTAATATATATATTTTTTATTATCATTATATATATATATATATATATTGTCATCCACAGAAAGACTGTTTCGTTCTATCAGAACTCTTCAGTGTGGCTAGACACGTAGGACGCTTGAAGCCGGGCTGGAAACCCGGTCCAACTTAACGTTAAACTTAGTATCAGACCCTTCGGCCAACAAGCGTACCACGTTGACTAACGGAATTATAAGATATTATATAGGGAACAGCAGCAGCAGCAGCGTCCGTTTGTTTATACTATTATACCCTATCGGCTACCAGAGTGCTCAATTCTTTCGAAGAGCTTTGCATTATGCGAGCCGGACATACATGTATATTATCATTCGTTTGGGATCTATAAATAGAATTAGACTGAAAAAGATAAATGGATGGTGTTTTACGTCATATCAACTCAAAAGGGTTATTTAATGCCAAATCCTGTTTATGAACATGTATATATTTGGGAGAACTATACATTTTCATATATATATTGTCATCTACAGACAGACTGTTTCGTTGTATCACAACTCATTAGTATGGCTAGACACGTGAGATGCTTCAAGGTGAGATCGAAACCGGTTCACTTTACGCCAGTCGGATATCTTACCGCACAGCGATCAACAACCTTAATGTAAGCGTAGGGATTTAACGTATATATATGATTTTTCTTTTGTTTTCATATAGACAAGCAACGAGTGTCCTGTTTATGACACTAAACAGTATTTGATGCTGAGGATCCAGTCCTGGATCTTCAGGGAATGTGGAGTACCCTTTCATTGCTCTCAGGAGAGAGGAAAATTGAATTGAAAATTGTATTTTATCAATTATTCAGTAAAAATCAAAAGCAAAATTTTGTTTTTGATTTTTACTGATTAATTGATATACTTCAATAACTAAAATATCAATCGATTTGGGGAACTCTTTGCAGTTCTTTTTCAAGTACAAAAAGCACGAACAACTACTTCAGTTCTTCTTAAAGTCACCCATGTTTAAATATCGCACAGATACCATTTGCGAAATTTGAATTTAATGTTTTTTTTGAAAATTATTCTTTTGTAATTTATGACAAATTATTAAAAAGAAAAAGTCTTAATTTTTTTGAGAACTAAACAAAATAAATGAAAATGTTTCAAACCAACGATTATCTTTTTTAAAAGATTATTTTAGATGTAAACTAAAACAAGAAATTAGGAGACGAAAAATTTTACATTTTCAATACTTAGCCTTTTCTTTTTTTTTAATGTCAGGACAGATTTTTATTTCTTAGCTTCCTTTTATTGTACCAACCTATAATGTTACATTTTTAGAGGTTAAAAAAGAAAAAAAAAACTCACAAAAATTAAACGAAAGCATTGTTTATTGATAAGTTAAAAAGCGATTTTTTGAACGAATTCTTTGCATATTTCTAAGAACGATTCAAAAACTTTTTTTTTTAAAGAAATAAACTATTTATTGAATAAACGAATATTTTTCATTTGAATGAACACGCGAAATTCCCCGGCCAAGGAAACATTTTAAATTCTTAACTTCTTTTTATCGGGAAAAAATAAAATAAATTAAACAAATAAGTTTTCATCATTGTAACTCAACAGGCATTTAATAAATGGATTTAAATTTTTGTTGTATCTTTAAAAAAGTCTTTTGAAAAATGGAATTATAAAAATGTTTCAAATCATTCAGAAATTTAGGGCTACTTTTTAAAATAATATTTTAAAGAAAACAAACAAAAACAACTTAAAATTATATGGAGGTGCCCGTGGTGTAATGGTTATCGTCGTAGGAAATGGACACGTCGATACGAGTTCAAATCCTTGATTGCATTTCCCATAGCACTAATACCTTATTCGCCCTCCAGTTATGGGTAAATAGTAGGACAGACTCGGTTCTTTATGTTTGGTGTGGCAACAAGTCTAGGAGAAGGAAAACTCTGAATTCAAACCTGTTAAACTTCGCTTAAAAATTGACCTTGTGTCATATCCTGCCCAAGCCGTGGGGGGTAGGTAAATATGAAAACAACTTAAAATAAAAGAGTATAAAAGTATATGTGTGGTAGTATTCTACACACACTCTGGGCAATTTTTTTATAAAGTGAATATAATAATTTACAAAGCTCTTTGCTTCGATGTGGCCAAATGAATGGGGCGCCCAATGAGACTCGAACTCACTCGTATAGGTTTCCTCGTGTAGCTTGCTAACCGTTACTCCACCAGCGAAATTTAGAGTAAATGTGGAGTAAATAGAATCATTTATCACATTATTTGCTCATTTAGCCAAACGATTCATAGGAGAAAGTGCTGTTTGTTGAAGATTCATCTAAAAAATGGTTTCATTAAATTTTATAATAATGTGAAGGCTAAGATTGTTTTTATCGTTAAATCTTTTGGGAGTTGATAAAACTATCCTGCTTTTTCGAAAATTATTAACTAAAAGATTATTTCATAACAACACTAATCATAAAATATAAAGATTTGCTGAAGACAAAAAGATAAAACTTTTTAAACCTTTCATTAATATAAGGTTACATATTTATATAAATTATTCTGTATGCAAACTAAAAAAAAAATGAAAAATAATGACCAAATTAATCGGCGAAATATTTCAACAAATAAGGACACAATTTTTCATTCATAACTGACTGCTTTCTTCCCTTTCTATCTCACTCACTCGAATTCCTGAAGTCATTTTAGTTCGGACATAGATTGGGTACCTCTGCTAATATATACGTGATGCCTTCAATAAGTTTCCAGAATATTTTTGTATATGCATTTAAAATTGTCGTAGACTTTCGAAAATTCATTATGTTATTGCTATATATCCTATGAGATAACTGACCAATTTTTATGATTTCAAGTTCAAATGAACAGCTACAGCAGCAATTTGAATACACCCTACCAAAGCCTGATTGTCACAGTTGGTGAATTTCAAAAGTGCAATCTGGACGTGAGGATATTTTATAAGAAGGATATGCAATTAAATTATGTTTTAAACTTGTCACAGAAACGTATGGGATGCTTCAGACTACTTATGGACCATCTTGCATGAATCAAGCATGAGTTTTTGAGTGACATAAGAGATTCAAGGAAGGCAGGGAGTTTGTGAGGGATGATGAGAGGTATGGGAGGAGTAAAGAAGTCAGAACACCAGAGTTGATTGGCCAAAGGGTTAGGGTTAGGGTTATTATATTGAGGTTTTAAGGGAGTTCAGCAAGAGATTCCTAGGGAAGAGGCCAGCACTCTTCAAATCGGGTCAGTGGCATTTCCACCAGGACAATGCACCAGTCCACAACTCCACCCTTGTCACAGACTATTTGAGCAAGATGGGCATCAATACACTTCCGCACCCTCCTATAGTTGAGACCTTGCTCCCTGTGACTTTTGGCTATTTCCTAAGCTCACAGGCTTTGGTTATGAGTCAATTAAGGAGATGAAAGAGGCTGCGAGGAAGGTCATTGAGACACTCACACAAGAGGACTTCCATGGGGCCTTCCAGAAGTTGTTGGAACGGTACAACAAGTGCATTGCAGCCAGAGGAGATTATTTCGAAGGGGACTAGAGTTTCATGTGTTTACTATCAATAAAAGTGCCTATACGAAAGAAGTCTGGAAACTTATCGTATGCACCTCGTAGATAGATAGATTGATAGATAGATTGAATATGTGAGAGAAAGAAAAAAAAAGAATAAATTAATGAAACTATTAGATCAGAAATCTTGTTTTTCAAACTCTCCCACGCAGATAAAATCTGTGAAAAGCGATAATTAGATAGGAGAATAAGATTTTCTCTTGCAATTTTTCGTGAATAGAGAAAAAGGGAAAAGGGACACAGTAACCATGAGTCGCCTACCTTGGTGTGATTAGTAACAAGCTCTTTTTGCGGAACATTCCTCGGCACTCACGAAAAAAAAAACTTAATATGATCGCCTCACACCATTCAAAGCTCAAAGCAAATGCATCTTTATACATCTTTATTTGTTTAATATATACTGCATATCTATATTTCTAATATATTTTGCTTATATATATATATATATATATATATATATATATATATATATATATATATATTGATATGGAGGAATTAATGATATATTAGAATTATCATGACAAGAAAATCCGGCAAATACATACGTGCGATTTTCTAGTCAAGATAATTCTAATACATCATTAATTCCTCCATTCAAATAAATATAATATAATTTCTTGTCCATGAGGTAATGTTGTGAGGACTCATTACTCCAACTTGGGAGGACGTAGCCCTGGAGGTGGCCGTGTCCTCTGGAGTTAATATGTACTTTCAAGACACATTCGGTCAAGTGGTCGCGTATTGTTACGATGACTAGTTATTCAGCATCAGTTATGTATGACATTAACCGGTGGCTCAGTGGTAGAGTTTCGGGTTCTGCATCCTGTGGATGTTGGTTCGAACTCCAGTGGAGATTACGGTTTACAGTGCTGATGCGACCCAATATTGTGGAAACATCTGTTTAGTGTTCCGTATGTCGCAAGTAGGTGTTTGCCGGATTTTCTAGTCATGAAAATTCTATTATGTATGTGTGTCCCCTAAAAGTGGGGATTTTAAATTTCTACACACTGTTATTATTCAAACGGTTTCTGACGGAAGAAAACTTTAAGAACGAAAAATATATTTTCTTTTAATTATGAAAAATTATCTGACGTAAACATCCTCCATTTTCGACTACCATCTCACGTGCTCTTTTCATAGTATTTTCTATAACAGAGGTCAATAACTGTGGCTATAGCCCACAAATTATTGCACAAGTATTATCCCTCAGTTTTTGAATAAGTTTGGGGTTTGTTGATGAATAACCGTCCCGTAAGATTTCCCCTAAGAAAATGAACTGAACTGCTGGATCAGAAGAACATGATTGCCCAAGAATTTTTAAATTATTCGATTACCAAAAGTTTACCTTAGGAACTCTATTTCTGCCCAGGGTTACGTAAACAGTGGCTCTTTATTGCCGAAACCACATCTAAGATTTGTTCTCAATTGCTGGAAGTAAAAATGTCTAAACCATGACCAGATTTGTTCCTAATTGCTGGAAGCAAAAATGTCATAACCATCTCCTGATTTGTTCTTAATTGTTGGAAGAAAAAATGTCCCAACCATAACATGATTCATTCACAATTGAGAGTTTTGCTAATAGTATTTTGATATTGATTTTTAAAAGATTAAATGCACTGATCCTTTCGGGCGTTTGAATCTTTGTTCAGTTGTGCAGTTTTCCTTGGGTAATTTTTCAATGTAAATCTAAGTTCTGAAAAAATAAGAAAACAAAAATTATAAAATTTTGACTTATGTCATTTTTAAATACCGAGGTGACAATTAGGACACCCTATATATATATATATATATACGTGTGTGTGTGTGTGTGTGTGTGTGTGCGTGTGTGTGTTTATGTGTGTGCGTGTGTGCGTGCACAGTTAAAAATGAAGGAAATTTACGCCTGATAATTTTTCGTATCAATCCAGTGTTTCGAATGTAATAAAAAACAAGTGTGAATTTTTTCGATAAATCAAAAACGAATTTATGAACATAAAAGGAACCTAACAATTGGCCATATTTACCAACCCCTCCGCTCGGGCAGGATATGACACTAGGTCAATTTTTAAGCGGAGTTTAACAGGTTTGAATTTAGAGTTTTCCTTCTCCTAGATTAGTTGCCTCACCAGGGCTGAAGAACCTAGTCTGCCCTACTATTTACCCATAGCTGGAGGGAGAATAATTGGATTCATACCTTTCCAAAGGGTATTAGTGCTATGTGAATTGCAATCAGCCTGGTCTAGGATTTGAACTCGTGTCACCGTGTCCAATTCCTACGACGATAACCATTACACCACGGGCACCACCCCAAGGAACCTAAAAATTGGCGATGAAAAGGAAACTTTAATCAAACATAATCAAGAAAATGATCACAACTTAAATTTTAAAGATTCCAAAATGTTAATTAATATAAATAATAAAAAACACAAATGGTTAAATCTAAAATTATTTCTAATTCCAATTCAACGAAAAAATTTATTATTCAACTTATTTAGTTAAATTAGAGCTAAACATTTACCTGATTCCCAAATTACGCTGTATGTTCTATCTGGGACTTCTTCGGGAATCTTGGGTTTATCTTAGTATCTGTGTCATCATCATGTCGTGCCGCCAGCACGGATATCCCTGACCATCTCTCGCCACTTATCCCGATCATTCATCGCTTTTGGCCGGTCTTCAGGGTTACATCCCGTATCCTCACATAGCTGCTGTATGTATGTTCGAGCTGGTCTTCCTGCTTTTGCTTGGCCATATGCGGGGGTCCATAGGAGTACATCACTGATGAGTTCGTCCTTGCTTCTCCAGCAGTGTCCTGCGTGTCTGCATACCCATAATAAACGGATGTATGAAATAAACATAGGGAATCCGAAATACACGACATTCACAAATTTGGTTCAGGTACGAAACTTTTATTCACCTTTTTGAGTTTAAAGGTTATTCGACATGAGGAGAGAGAGACACAATCTTTCTATGCTGACTGCTTTTACATCGTCAGTTCTCAACCCAACCAACGCGCGGCACCCGTAGCGCACAAATTCGTCTGGCCTCGCCCAGCTAAGATCTCAACTCTCTTGTTCGGAGGCAGGAACTCAACTTACCGCTTTTCTCAAATCTCAGCCCACGCTTCCGGTGCGGGACGTCACCCACATTCCCTGTTCGTATTTCCTATCTGGGACTTTTATTTTGACATCTCTGAATGCCACATCCTCTCTGCGTGCGCCTGAACACCTGCGTTAATGTTGCCGCCTAACTAAACCGAAAGGCAAAATATATAAAACGAAATCCCTCGGCAATTATATTACATCTGCGTTCACTTATTTTCTTATAAACAGACACAAAGACTGTTTAGTTTTCGACGTCTTTATTCAACCAAATTCCCATGTCAACCGTACGACTGGAATTTAGCCATTTTAGGCGTCCATTCGTTACAGCGCCCTACACTGATCTGTTCAACTTTACGACTGAACGAACCAATCAGAGAACTGCTAAAAAGGTCAGCCAGGGGTCAAGTCTAGTCTATTGTATCACTGATTATTTTCTACTCTTATTTTACAAATTTAATTGGCAACCAATTCATGTAACAGTGAAATTAGTTTTCATTAATTAGTTTTTATCTATACCCAAATTTAATGTTTTTAAATGACTCATCTAATCATGATTTTTATTAAACTATAAATCATCATCATCATGTCATGCTGGTAGCACGGATATCCCTGACCCTCTCTCGCCACTTTTCCCTATCGTTCATCGCCCTAGGCAGCTCTTCAGGACAATATCCCGTATCCTCACATAGTTGCTGAATGTATGTTCGTGCTGGTCGTCCTGCTTTTGCACGGCCATGTGTGGGGGTCCACAAGAGTACATCACTTATGAGTTCGTCCCTGCTTCTCCAGCAGTGTCCTGCGTGTATGGTTCGTCTAGCTTGAATAGTTTTCGTGATAGGAGGCAGGTGGCCGTACAGTTGGTGTCTTGTGGGGTGTTGCCGCCAGGACTTGTTCAAGATGTCGATAAAACAAAATCTAAATCTAACGGATTTATTCTGAAAGTCAATGTTAAACGTTTTGGTTTTAATAACCTTATTATTGGCTTAATGGTTAGAATGTTTGCCAATGGCTCGGGAGACCTGGGTTCAATCCCTTCGGCTCACCCTCGACTACGGTTGCTAACTTTAATTACTTACTTTAAAATTATGAAAAATGTTGTTTAAACAGTGATGGATGTTTGTTGAAATAACAGGAGAAAAGAAAGTGTGTATAAAAAGAAAAACATTTTCTTTTTTTCTTCAATTATGCATATATATATATATATATATTTCATCCACAGACTGTTTGGTTATATCACAACTCATCAGTGTGGCTAGACACGTTGGACACTTGAAACTGGGATCGAAACCCGCCCAACTTTACGTTAGACTTAGTATCAGACCGCACAGCCAACAAGCGTACCACGTCAGCTAGGGAATTATAAGGTATTTAGTAGCAGCGTTCGTTTGTTTACATTTTATACTTTACCGGATACCAGGGTCCTCAATTCGTTCGAAGAGCTTTGCATTATGCGAGAGGCAGCCGTAAATATATATATACTAACTTACTGACTAAAAGCACTTAGGGTGACAGGCAAAAAGAAAAAAACCCGGCCAGAATTCGGAGATAAAATATATCACGAATCACGAAAAAAGAAAAAAAAAGTAATCGGAAAAAAAAGAAAAGGCCAACCTTGTCACACCAATTGAAAAAAATCAAGAGATATGCAATCAGTTGGTCAA
>OY757927.1:7199074-7251574 GCA_963585895.1 Sepioteuthis lessoniana
ACAATATGTCTTTTAAGATCCTCAGAGAGTTCTTTGCGATGTGGTGCCATGTTGGAACTTTCAGTGACCAGTATGAGAGAGTGTGAGAGCTGCACTACAAATTTGAACACACCTGCTCCCTATGCACATGGGCCTAGTAACACATGGGGTTAGTAAGACTAATGAGTCACATGACATTTTGGAGGGAAAATGACAAGCAGTAACCAATTTGGACAATTAGGGGTGTAGTTTCTTAAGGGTGTACTCACTTTTGTTGACTGGAGTTTCGCTTTTAATGGTTATATTTTGAGTTATTTTGAGGGGAAAATAAATTAACTCTGTTATATAGGTTGAATACAGACTATTTTTCATTGTGTCAAAGTGTCATTTTGTCAGTGCTGTCCCATGAAGAGATATACTTAAATATCTGCAGAAATGTGAGGGGTCTACTCACTTTTGTGATATGCTGTATATGTAGATGTGTGTGTATGTATGTTATAAGTAAAATGTATATATATATATATCATCATCATCATCATGTCGTACCACTAGCACGGATATCCCTGACGCTCTCTCGCCACTTTTCCCTATCGTTCATCGCCTCTGGCAGGTCTTCAGGGCTACATTCCGTATCCTCACATAGTTGCTGAATGTATGTTCGGGCTGGTCGTCCTGCTTTTGCCCAGCCATATGTGGGGGTCCATAAAAGTATATCACTTATGAGCTCGTCCCTGCTTCTACAACAGTGTTCTGTATGTCTAGTTCGTCTAACTTGGATAATTTTCACGATAGGAGGCTGGTGGCCTTGTGGAGTGTTGCCGCCTAGACTTGTTCAAGATTGCTCGCAGCATTCTTGTGTAAATGCCGTCTAGCTTTTTCTCCATCCGTTTCGTTAGCGTCCATGTAGTGCATCCATATAGCAGTATCGATACGACCGCCGCCTGGTAGAAACTGCTTTTTATTTCATCGGTTAGGTCTGATTTCCATATGATCGATAGCCAATTGATAGCTGTCCATGCCTTCGTTAACCACGTGTTGATGTCCTTTTCGGTTGATGAGACGCTGCTTCCTAGGTAAGTGAATTTGTCTACAGCAATTTATATATATATATATATATATATATAGATGTGTGTGTATGTGTGTGTTACAGGTAATATATATATATATATATATATATATATATATCCCAATTATATATATATATATATATATAGAGAGAGAGAGGTGTGTGTGTGTTACTGGTAATATATATATATATATATATAAGCCATCTTTTTCTATCATATGTATCATTAAATGTCACACAAGAAAAACTGATAAAAGCCTTGCTTGGTGTTTTTAACAAAATATGCTTAATATATATATATATATATATATATAGAGAGAGAGAGAGAGAGATGCATGAATGTATGTATTTGTTGAATTGAAATATTACTCCGAATCCGCCTATAAAGTAACTTTATACAGGTGTTTCACGTTTTTGTTTTTTTTCTTCAATTGACAACATAAATGTGCTTTTAACTTGAAGTGAAAGAAGAAATTTTGTCTGCCAAATTGTCAGTTTCGAGCTGAATTGGAGTCACTTCAAATAGATAATTATATCTGGTTGTATTTTTTCTCTTTTGATTGGCTTTCTTTGCTTTACTTTGGTTTTATGGCCTCGCAACCATTTTTGGTTATTTTAAGCCAAATCCTCTTTTCTTCAAATATAATGAATATATGATTCGTAAAAACATTTTGTAGACACACAGAGGATCAAACAGTTCTATTTTTAACAATTCAATGTAGCATAATTCATTTATTTACACACAATTAAATGATCAAACAGTTTTTTTCAACAATTCAGTTTAGCAAAAGCCATTTGTTTACGTACAATATAATATTTAACAGTTCTATTGGATCCGTAAACAGGCCAGAATAGACTTGGGAATGATGGCATTTCTCAAAACTCCACTATTACTGCAGCTTCACCATCAGATATTTTAGTATTATATCCGGGACACTCATTGGGGCAGGGGTCTTATCCCTCTGGAGAGATGCAGTCGGTGTATTCTACAGCCTCAGCCGACGGGGATAGTTTTTATTATTGCCATTATATATATATATATATATATATATATATTCTCATTATCTAGCAAAAACTGTATTTGACAACAAAATATTGTTAAAGCAAAATACTTAGAATATCGAAAATGAATGAAAGCATTTCCCTTGTATAGACTGAGGTGTGTTTAAATATAAAAAAAAAAATGGCATTAGGTTTATCCTTGCATTAACTGTCTGCAAAGTCAATCAGTACGCATTTGTTGACGTTAGAATGTTCAACACAGAAATATGCCTTTTTTTATCGTGGGACAAGTCAAGAAAATTTCTAATGTATGTGTGAAAAGAATAAAGGAATTGAAAGAATTCGTCAGTGAAGTCACACTGGAGTTTCCAAATTTCATTTTTATTTTTCAATATCATTGAAAGCATGTTTCTCGGAGTTACTTTATTTGTTCATGACAAGAGTAATATTACTTCTCTTCTTGTGTCTTAATTATCAGCCGCCTCCCATCACAAGCGAATCTTTTTCTTGGATTCCAGAAACTTTTTGTTTTCTTTCTTTCTTTTGAGGAAAAATGCGGTGGGTGACATTTTGTAGGGGTGGGGTTGTAGCCGGTGGGGGGTTGGTGTGAGGTGGCGTTGGGGGGTATAGTTACGCTCTAACGTACAAACAAGCGTCGCTAGATTCACAAAGTCAATAATAATAATAATAAAAAAAACGAACAAGATAGGCATAAACTGCATTTAACAGACGCAATCTAATTTGCACAATCCATCCGGCCGTTTAACACGTTATTCGCAAATGAAATGAACATCTACATCTCCCCCACCCCCGCCTGTCTTTCCGTGCCCCTCTCTTCCCCTCTTCTCTCACTCTGTCACACACACGCACATGAACGGTATGTATATCAATAATCTGGAAGAGTTTGCATGTCTGTTCTCCATAATCTGACAAAATGTTTTATGAGTCACTCACCGGATTTCGAATGATTTTTTAAAGATAAAAATCATTGAGCAATGCATTTTTATAGTAAAAAGCATTTGCAGTGCATTCTTACAGAAAAAAAGCGTTTTCCCATGCATTTTTGTCGTTAAATCATTTTCGATGCATCTTTATTGTAAAAATATTTTCCAATGCATTAATTTTATAGTAAAAATCGTTTCCAATGCATTTTCTAGAGTAAAAATCATTGGCCAATGCCTTTTTATAGTAAAAATCATTGGCCAATGCATTTTTGTAGTAAAATCATTTCCAATTAATTTTTATGGTAAAAATCATCGGCCAATGCGTTTTTATAGTAACAACCATTTCCAATGCTTTTTTATAGTAAAAATCATTTCCAATGCATTTTTATGGTAAAAAGCATTTCCAATGCATTTTTATAGTAAAAATCATTTCCAATGCATTTTTATAATAAAAATGATTTCCAATGCATTTTTATAGTAAAAATCATTTCCAATGCATTTTTATTGTAAAAAGCATTTGCAATGCATTTTTATTGTAAAAGTCATTTCCAATGAATTTTTATAGTAAAAATCATTTCCAATGCATTTTTATAGCAAAAATCATTTCCAATGCATTTTTATTGTAAAAATTATTGGCCAATGCATTTTTATAGTAAAAATCATTTCCAATGCATTTTTAGTGTAAAAAGCATTTTTATAGTAAAAATCATTTCCGATGCATTTTTATAGTAAAAAGCATTTCCAAAGCATTTTTATAGTAAAAACCATTTCCAATGCATTTTTGTAGTAAAAATCATTTCCAATGCATTTTTATAGTAAAAATCATTTCCAAAGCATTTTTATGGTAAGAAATCATTTCCAATGTATTTTTATAGTAAGAAATCATTTCCAATGCATTTTTATAGTAAAAACCATTTCCAAAGCATTTTTATAGTAAGAAATCATTTCCAATGCATTTTTATATTAAAAATCAATAGAAGTGTATTTTTATAGCGAAAATAACTGACCATAGAATTTTTATTGTATGAGTTATTGGCAGTGAGTTTTTATGGCAAAAATCATTTCCAATGTCTTTTAATTCTAAATATCATTGATCAATACATTTTTAAAATGAAAAGGCATTTTCCATGTTTGGTTTGGTTTGGTTTTATGGCATATCAACCTTTGCAGGTTATTTAATGCCAAATCCATTTCTATGTAGATAATCAGCTCTATTTCAAACAATTCAGTTAAGCATGAGTGCACAGGTTGTCAAAAAAAATTTTATTTCAAACTATTCAGTTTATTCAAGCAGTTATATATAACAATTCAGTTTAGTGTAAGTACAGTTTCAATGTCAAAAACCATTCAATTTCAAATAATTCAGTTTAGCATAAGCGCGCAGTTCAAATGTAAGTACAGTTTAATTGTGAAAAACATTTCTATTTCGAGCTATTCAGTTTAATCTAACAATTCCGTTCAGCATAAATATGCCGTTAGTACTATTTAACTCATAGATAGAGCCCTTATCAGGTGCTACCACTCCGGGCTAGAGTGGACCAGGGAGCGATGGCAAATAGGGGGTGCTCCGTATTTCCCAAGGCCTCAGCATTACTGGGACCTCACCAACAGACTGTTTAGTGACATATCCAGGACACTCATTGGGGGGGGGGGATCTTACCCCTCTGCAGAGGTGCAGTCAGTGTGTTCTACAGCCCCAACCGACTGGACAATACACAGAGTTAAATATCAAACAGTTTTATTTCAGATAATTCAGTTCAGCATAAGTACACAGTTTAAACATCAAAACAGTGCTATTTCGACCAATTCAATTTAGCATTAGTACGCAGTTTTATTGTCAAACAGTTCTATTTTAAACAATTCAGTTTAGCATTAATACGCATTTTAAATGTATAAAAACAGGAAACGCCAACCACCGTTTAGTTCTATTTAACCCATAAATAGGACCCTTATGGGTGCTACCACTCCAGGCCAGAGTGGACCTGGGAGTGATGGCAATAAAGGGGTACTCCGCATTCCCCAAAGCTCCAGCATCACTGGAACCTCACCATCAGATTGTTTAGTGTCATATCCAGGACACTTGTTGGGGGGGGGGTCTTACCCCTCTGCAGAAGTGCAGTCGGTGTATTTTACAGCTCCAGCCGACTGGGCAAGCATTTTCCAAAGCATTGCTATAAGTATATTTCATTTTTATTATAACATCGTTCAATTTGAATTCTGTACAATTAGGGTCACTTACAGCAACATGGCTTCCTGCTGATTTACACATACCTAGTTTGCTTGTTCTATCCAAACAGTTTCTCAAAAGAGAAAAACCCAGTTGGATGGAGTAGTAGGATACAACAATCGTTAGAAATCGAACTGTTTGATCATTTAACAAATGACTGATTTTTAATTGAATTATTAGTTATGCATAGCAATACCTGGAATCATTTAACTTCGTTGACTTATGTTAAATTGAATTGTTAGAAATATAACTGTTTGATGATTTATCAAATGGCTGATGTTTCATTGAATTATTAGTTATACATAGCAATACTTGGAACCATTTAACTTCGTTGACTTATGTTAAATTGAATTGTTAGAAATAGAACTGTTTGATCATTTAACTGTGTGTATCTACAAATTGCTTTTACAAATCATATATTCAATATATGTCTAAAAAGAGCTTTTGGCTTTAAATAACCAACAATGGTTGATATATCATAAAACCAAACCAATAATAAAAACACACGAAAATGAATGTTTTAAATGTTTCAAATCCCTAATACAAAATAGGTTTGACATCAAGCGAAACCATTCTCAAAATACCGTTTTGAAATAGAATAGACAGGTATGAATTGGAACATAAACGCCTAAAAAAACAAATGCTAAAGTTAAATATCTAGCAAAAAACAGTTACGGCTAATTTAAAACAACCCCCCAACGCACTTGTTTAGCAGATATCTTCCGAGTGTTGAGC
Source organism: Sepioteuthis lessoniana (assembly GCA_963585895.1). Classification (NCBI taxonomy): domain Eukaryota; kingdom Metazoa; phylum Mollusca; class Cephalopoda; order Myopsida; family Loliginidae; genus Sepioteuthis; species Sepioteuthis lessoniana. Next base: position 7,205,028 of record OY757927.1, read on the forward strand.
TTACTGCCATGTTTTTATGATAACTAGAGATCGTAAAATAGTCAGTTGAAGATTCTAGGATGCCAACATTTTTTTTTTCATTTAACGAACAGACTTGCTACACGATCAGTTTATTTTTTGTTACTTTTTTTTATAGTATATATATATATGTTATATTTTGACCTTCGACCCGGCCCAAAAATACTATTCCAAGGTGATACACCGGAAGGAAGTGACACATTCCAATGGCCAGTAATGGAAAGAGATCGCGTGGGCGGATTAAGGCTTATGATATGGGACAAGGTGAAGATCCCATTGTGCCACTACAGTGATGCACCGGAAGAGAGTAACCTCTGAACTGCATGACAGTTATTTCCGCTTGGTGACGATTAAACATTCGATTTCAAAGATCCAGTGGGCGATCGAGTGGGCGTTGAATTATTATATAACTGAGTTGAGTTGGGTGCCAAAGCAGTTGCTAGCAGACTTCCAGAGAGTTGGAGGCGAGATGTGGTAGAGAAAGCCACACCCGACCGAGGGGGCTCTCGGAAACCCCCGATAGAGTGAGCCCTAGGCCTCCGGTTGAACAACAGGAGAACAAGAAAGACACAACGTGACGGTCATAACAGTGGGGTCAAAATATGAAGTTTATGTTCGGTCTCCAACACCCTCTCACATGCAAACCTTTGAACAACCCTTTCGAAATCTTACAAATAAAGTGAGAGGTAAATATGTTGTTAAAGAAGTCTTCCTGCTTCCTTTCTTCATGCGTCTTTCTGTCTGCGTCTTTCTTTACTATTATTGAGTCGTTATGATACGGCAAATGAGAATATAACATATATATATATATATATATATATATATATAACTTTTATAACGAACAGATATGGTACACAATCAATTAAATTTTTGTGGCTTCTTTTATAATATTATCAACTCTTTTAAAAAGTATTTAAAAAATTTTCCTTCACAAAAACTTTTCTCCAGACAATAACCAAAAATGGAAATTTGTTGAGAACAATTAAAAAATAGATCACTATAAAGAAATAATTTTGTTTTATCACTTTCCTTCTCTCTCTCTCTGTCTCTGTCTCTGTCTCTCTCTCTTTCTGTACATATATATCTAATCTCTCAACACTTCCCCAATAATAGCCCCTCCCCCAGCCAAAATCTTCAATAAAAACAACATCAAGATCAGCCACAGTTGCCCAAACAACATGGCACAAATAATAAAAAAAACAACAAAAAAATCGCATCCACCAACAGTACACCATAAACCTACAACCAACGCAATTGTAGGGTCAAAAGCACATGCCCCTTAACAAATAAATGCCTATATACAAACGCCATATATAAAGCCACAGTAAAAACAAACACTACTGCGGTGCAACGGAGGGCGCCATAAAACAAAGAATCCACAACCATAATCTTTCTTTTAAATATAGAAACTACGCATCCTCCTTATCCTTGTACATATGGCAACTAAAAGACACAAACATCTCTCCCACAATTACCCGGGAGGAGGTGCCCGTGGTGTAATGGTTATCGTCGTAGGAAATGGACACGGCGACACGAGTTCAAATCCTGGCTGAGACTGATTGCATTTCACATAGCACTAATACCCTCGGGAAAAGTATGAATCCAATTATTCTCCCTCCAGCTATGGGTAAATAGTAGGGCAGACTGGGTTCTTCAGCCTTGGTGAGGCAACTAGTCTAGGAGAAGGAAAACTCTGAAATCAAACCTGTTAAACTCCGCTTAAAAATTGACCTTGTGTCATATCCTGCCCGAGCGGAGGGGTTGGGTAAATATGATTACCTGGGAGATACTGAAACATGCACCTGCCTACAACAAAACATTCAAAAAATGCCTTCTCTGTCCCCACGAAAAATTAGCCATCATCACATATCCATCACAAAACACCCTCCTTAATAAAGAATCTGAAATCCTCTCAAAATGTAGGCATGAAAACAAACACCTTTCACACTTCAGCCCACGCACACAACCCACCTAACACTTCGTACACGTATTTAATGAAAAAAAACAAACAAACCCTAAAGCACCGTAAGTACCATTTTCCTCCCCCTACCATCACATCCATCACACAATACACCCATACGTCTCACCCATTTAACTTTTAAATTTTTACGAGCATTAAAATAGAGCTCTACGTTCCACATTCACCTTACCTACCAAATTCACTCTAAACGTTTCTACAAGAGTATATGTACCAACCATCAACAAATAATATCACAATCAAAAAACAACCCCAACCTTCAAACCCGCTATCTGATCAATTTCCTCATACAACGTGTGAAAGCACGTGCGATACCCTGCCCTCATCAGCCGCCAACCAGGGGTGATAACACAGTTTCGGTAGCTCAGGGCGGTACTGCTACTCCTGGCGCTACCAAGCAGCTTTTGCTACCGGACAGGGTATTTAAAAAAATTATATATATACAAATATATATATATATATATATATATATACGCCAGATCAATTAAAAGCAGAGACTACATTGGATGTTCATCCTCATTTTTAGTGTACAGTTTGTGATTTTTGAAAAACGTGTTTACTTTCGGCTGTTGATGTTATTATGCGTTTACAGTAACCGCTTCTTGATGTTACGTAATCACACGGGAATGGTGGTTCCGCGTGCATTTCATTCGTGCAGAAAACTTTTCGCTTTCGACCAAATCCAACTTGATGCATATTGCGCCGTGGTCTGAAAACGATTTGAGGCAACTTTCAAACTGCAGTCAGTGATTCCTATTTTTGAAAAAAAAAAAACGAAATGACTTAGTGTCCTCATTTTTCAACATAGTCCCCGTTGTGGTCCACACACTTCTTCCATTGGTGTTTCAGTGCTTGAATCCTATGGGTAAAATTATTATCAAGAGCAGATATGATATCATCAACAACGTTTCTACCGCGTCTTGTATATATATATATATATATCATTAAATAGTAAAGACACATTTTGTCTGTATAATTCAATTAAGATCCTTTCGAGTTTCCTGATAAGAGTCTTGGTTTCATGTTGGAATTGGTAAATGAATTTACCGAAATCGTCCCGAGCGGATCTTAATTAAATTATACAGACATAATGTGTATTTACTATTTAATGAAACATGCTTAAATGAACGACTGCTGCCACAATACGCACACACACATACACACACACACACACACACACACATATATATATATATATATATATATATATATATATATATATTAACACGAGGGTAATTGTATTGATGCGATGAAAGATTGCCTAAGGAGTTGGCAATCGAAAGCACTGTGTACAGTTGCATGTTTTTCAAGGAAAGCAATAGTCATTCGTCCTTTTATATCCCAGAAGAATGTCAGTATGTTTTTTTACTGACCGCTGAACCCGGAACTTTTTCTTTATTTATTGAATGAGACGTTTGGAACGTCATCATTTGATGCAGTTTCGTGTTATAGCCAGGTCACTCTATTTCGAGAGGGGTAAGTCTTACCCTTCTCTAGAGAATGCAGTTGAAGTAGTCTAAGCCCCTCCAATTAAAATGAAATACTTTTGAACAGATTTTTAAAAATCTGCTCTGCTTTTTCCTTCTCCCAGAATGGTTGCCTTTGTCAAGACCAAACAATTCAGTCTGCCTAACTATTTAACTATGCCTGGAGTGAGACGACAATGATTTATGGACTTTCCAAAAGGCATGTTTGAAGTTAAACGCACACAGCCTTCTCCAGGATTTGAACTCGGGTTTCATATACCATTTCCTATAAGGTGCTTCCAAGCCCCAACACCGCCAATAACAAGATCGCCCACATTTTCTCCTGTTCATCTCTACCTCCCCACAAAACAACTCCAAAGAACTTGACAATCATCCAACCCTCCTACGGAACCCCCATTGTTCCACAATCTCGGCCACCAGACACCTACCACTTACTCCGATGAAATTACAAGCCACCTGTTGTATTACTTTTCAACGCTATAATAAAATTGAGGAAATGAAACGAAAAAAAAAACAAAAAAAAAACAACAAACATTTAAAATGTATTTGCTTTTAACAAGTTGTTATTTTTGTTTTTTTAGGATTGTTATTTTTTCGGGATAATTTTACTGGGTTTTTTTTTTTTTTTTTTGTATTTTGGGCCTGTTTTGCTCACTCTGTCTACCATGTCGAGGTTAAGAGTGAATAAAATGTACGAAAAACCCAGATGTGCAGATTATTTCAGAGAACATGTAATTACTTTTAATATTGAATAAATCATTAAAAAATTGCATATATATATATATAAAACAATTAAATATATACGAGGATCATTAAATAAGTTTCCAGACTTTTTTCGTATGGGTACCTTTATTGATAGTACACACGTGAAACTCTAGTCCACTTCGAAGTAATCTCGTCCGGGTGCAATGCACTTGTTGTACCGTTCCAACAACTTCTTCAAGGCCCCAGAGAAGTCCTCTTCTGTGAGCGTGTCAATGACCTTCGTCACAGCCTCTTTTATCTCCCCAATTGTCTCATAACGACAGCCTGTGAGCTTAGGGAATAAGCAAAAATCACAGAGTGCAAGGTCTAGACTATAGGAAGGCTGAGGAACCGTCTTGATGCCCATCTTGGTCAAATAGTCTGTGACAAGGATGGAGTTGTGGACTGGTGTATTGTCCTGGTGGAAATGCCACTGACCCGATTTGAAGAGTGCTGGCCTCTTCCCAAGGAATCTCTCCCTGAACTCCCTTAAAACCTCAACATAGTAACCCTAACTCTAACCCTTTGGCCAATCAACTCTGGTGTTCTGACTTTATTACTCCTCCCACACCTCTCATCATCCCTCACAGACTCCCTTCCTTCCTTGAATCTCCTATGCCACTCAAAAACTGATGCTCGATTCATGCAAGATGGTCGAAAAGCAGTCTGAATCATTCCATACGTTTCTGTGGCATTTTTTCCACGTTTAATACAGAATCTTATTCTAAATGCATGTACAAAAAGTCTGGAAACTCATTGAATGCACCACGTATATATATATATATATATATATATATATATATATATATATAATACACACACATACACGCATATATATAAATATATATATATATATATATATATATATGCATGTGTGTGTGTATTTAGAAAGTCTATAGGCTTCTTTCGGAAACTTTATATTCTCTTCAATCTCTCTACGACCCTCTCATCTCACGTGTAGGACTGAGTTTCTTCTAATTGTAATATTGCTTGTTGATAATAAAAAGAAATTAATTGTAGTAATATTTGTTTGTATGTCTTTTTTGTGTCATACTAGTTTCTCATTAAAGAAGACTCAAATCAGATGATCTTGCACGTTTCGCAATTACACCTGCCCAAAACGAATCCCTACATCATAGCCGGTGTCAAGCAGGAAGAAGCATTGGTCTCCACGTGAACGCAAGTAAAATGTCTTTCGACTCGTGTGTTTCAAACAAAAAGGAGCCATTTCCAATTTAAGTGGCAAGCCTCTGAAATCTGTAGACCGAATCACATGCCTTGGCAGCAATATCTCATCTACTGAATGTGAAGTCCATATTTACCAACCCCTCCGCTCGGGCAAGATATGACACAAGGTCAATTTTTAAGCGTAGTTTAAAAGGTTTGAATTCAGAGTTTTCCTTCTCTTAGACTAGTTGCCTAACCAAGGCTGAAGAACCCAGTCTGCCCTACAGAAACCAGTCTGAAAGTGATGTCAACATACGCATAGAGGTGGTGGGGATCGCTATTGACAGATTGTCGAATACGTGGAAATCTGATCTCTCTGATAAAATAAAAAGGGATTTCTTCAAAGCTGTGGCTGTGTCAATACTAGTGTGTGGATGCACCACCTGGACGCTACAGAAACACTGGGAGAAAAAGCTAGATAAGAACTACACAAGAATGTTACGTGTTGTTTTGGACAAATCCTCGAAGCAACACCCAACAAAACAGCAGTTTTACAGACACTCACTACCCATCTCTAAAACCATCCAAGTAAGATGAACAAGACTGGCAAGACGCTACTGGAAGAGTAAAAACGAATTCATAAGCGACATTCCCTTACGGACTCCACTCTGCGGACATGCTAGTGTTGACCGACCAACAAAGACTTTCATTGACCGGCTTTGTGCGGACACTGAATGCAGTCTAGAAGACCTGCTAGAAACGATGGATGATAGGAATAGATGGTGAGAGAAATCCATGTTGTCAACATGACTGGACTATGATGATAATGATATATTGACCGGCTTTGTGCGGACACTGAATGCAGTCTAGAAGACCTGCTAGAAACGATGGATGATAGGAATAGATGGTGAGAGAAATCCATGTTGTCAACATGACTGGACTATGATGATAATGATATATGTAATGTGTGTGTGTGTGAGTGTGTGTGTGTGTGTGTGTCTGTGTTTGTGTGTTTGTGTGAGAGAGAGTGTTTGTGAGTGAGTGTGTGTGTGTGTGTGTGTGTGTGTGTGTGTTTATATACCAGTAAAATATTTTCTTTGTTTTTTCGCTTTTTAAAGTGAATTTTAATCTCTTTCTTTCTTTCTTTCTTTCTTTCTTTCTTTCTTTCTTTTAAGTAGATTTTAATCTCTTTCTTTTTTATTGCTTTTTTAAAATCTTCTTTCTTTCTTTCTTTCTTTCTTTCTTTCTTTCTTTCTTTCTTTCTTCGCTGTTTTCTGTATTTTTCACAACATTTTAGATAACAACATTATATACAAAATAAAAATAATGACCAAAACTTAAAATCAGGTATGAAATTGAATTTTAAAATATGAATGAAATTAAATTTAAAAAATAACATTTAAAAATGAAACGTTTTCCATAAAGGAAATGAAACAAATCTGATTTCGAATGAAGAAATAAATTTTATTTTATTGTATTTCCTTCGGCTTCTTAAAAAAAAAAAACTTTCACGGACGGAATGAAATTCCTTGTCTTTTAAAAAAGAAAAATACAACTATGACAAAATATACATACTTAGAAATATTTTGATACATCAAAAGATATTTTTATTTTTATCTATCTTTATTGCACTATATATTTTATGTGGATATCTAAATATCGACATGTCTTCAATATTATCAAAAACAATCTTCTGCTCATAGCTTCCTATCTTCCTGCTTGTGTAAGAATTTTACCCTGAGGACGTTAGTTTGTAAATAATTAAAGTGCATCGCACCACTTTGGTTAGTACTGGAAGTGTATGTCCTTGTGTAAAAATTTGAGTTGTTTGTTTTGGTTTAGGTTGGTTTTATGGCATAACAACCATTCTTGGTTATTTAAAGCCAAATCCTTTTTATACATGTATATCAAATATATGATTTCCAAACACATTTTGTTGATAACATTTTAAAACTCGCCTGAGCATAATTTTATTGACTATTAATAATTTGTCTGCTCACAGTTCAGTGTTTTCAAGTATTGCTATGAATTACTAACAATTCAATTAAACATCAGTCATTTGTTTACATGCCCAGTCGGCTGGAACTGTAGAATACACCGACTATATCTCTGCAGAAGGGTAAGACCCTCCCACTTCTACGAATGACTTGGATATGACAATACAGGATCTGATGGCGAGGTTCTAGTAATATTTGAACTATGGGGGATCCAGAGTACCCCTTCATTGCTGTCGCTCTCAGCTCTACTCTGACCTGAAGTGGTAGTACTTGATAGGATCCTATATATGGGTCAAATAGAACTAAACTGCGTAATTTTGCTAAACTGAATTACTTGAAATAGAACTGTTTTTGACATTAAAACTGTTCTTACAGTAAACTGAATTGTCTGAAAAAGAACTGTTTTGACATTTAACTACGAGTGGACAAAAACTATACTTATACTAAACTGATGAGCTTCTATGCCATTGGACAAAGATCCTATTGAGGATTTGTTTTTGGAAAATATGGATCAGTTATTGTTTCCCAGCCGCTCTTATATCAAGCTATGACTCCTGCGAAGTTTATGGCATCCAAAGTAAGAATCCAATATGAAAGTTTGTCTATAGCAAATAAATCAGGCAGAGGAAAATGTCCAACACAATCTGAAAAATATCTTTCAAAATAAGTTCAAGAATGCATTTAGGGACTTGAAATCTGATTTACAGAGGGCCCATTGATCAACAAATAAAATCTTTCAGCAGAATTATATATGACGTTTGTCTCGAGTGCTTTTGGGCAGTAACGCATAAATGAAAGAAAAAGAACCGAATAGATAACGGATATAGAAAGGATTTCAACATGAATGTTATACACGCGGAACCACCTTTCTCGTGTAATTACGCAAAATCAAGAAACGGTCGCTATGACATCTAACGTCCGTAAGTAAACGTATTTTTAAATCACAAACTGCACCAAAACGAAGATGAACGAACGTCCAATGTAATGTCCGCTTTTAGTCTATCTTGTGTATACATAGATATATATTTCTTTTAAATACCCTCTCCGGTGGCAAAAGCTACTCGGTAGCGCCAGGAGTGGCAGTACCGCCTTGAGCTACCGAAACTGTGTTATCACCCTGGTTGGCGGCTGATGAGGCTAGGGTATCGCACGTGCTTTCACACGTTGTATGATGAAAAAAAAAAAAAAAAGGACTTGAAATCTGACTTAGAGAGATTTTTTGGCGACAACTTTACAATATCTTCATGCTAGTTTTGATTTGGGGAAAAAAATAACAATTCTTCGTTTCTTTTTTGTATTTAGTGTATCTTATTTATTTATTTTTTGATAACATGCATAAAAAATGGTGGAAGCTATCAGGCACCCCAGACATTGTATGGAGCCACAAATCTTGCGACTCTTCGTCTACTACTCTACCAATGATAACGTCAGGTTTTAGGCCTCAATGAAAAACCTGTTGTGATTCACTTTGAAAGAGTTTAATTAAAAGCAGCTTAAATTAATGACGTGCGAATATTTTTCAAATTTATTTTACGTTATGAATCTGGCTCGTAAAACACGCTGCGACCTTGGGGTCAGTTTGTACACACGCAAAAAATATCTTAATTAACAGATTATTTTTTCAAACGTTTTTTCCCTTAAACTAATATTTTTTAAAGTCTCTAAAAATGCAAATTTTCTAGATTATTGACCCCTTCTCTTTTTTTTTTTTTTTTTCTCGAGACGAAGGGGCCGATGGTTGATACCCCTGAGAAGACAAATAATGCGTTTAGTCTAATCTGTATTGTTGTTCTATTTAATTGCAGTTTCATAATTCCCTTTTGTTTTTCCCCTCTGCAAGCAAGTCTTCGAATACTCTAATTCTCCACCTTCCATCCAAAAAGGATATTAAACCGAATCTATTGTTGAGATTCCATTTCTGGAGATCTGAGGAATGTTGAGTCATTCTTTCGTTGTTATTACTCTGCATGGCCAGCCACCCTGTTATCGGTGTTTTAAATAAGCCGACTGTATCCCCTACAGAAGGGTAAGACACGCACCCCGCCTTTGTTTGACATTAAATTACATCTGATGATGAGGTTCCTGTTACTGAGAGCTGAGGAATGTGGAGCATACTTTCATTTCCATTAGTCTCAGGTTCACACTCACCCTGGGTGCTGGTACCTGTTAGGGTCAAATATATCAGTTTGAAAACTATTTGTATTAGATAGGAATTATCATCATCATCATCAAGTCACGCTGCTAGCATTGATTGTCCTGACTCTCTCTCTCTCGCCATTTGTCCCTATCATCCATGGCTCCCGGCAAGTCTTCTAGACTACATTCTGTGTCTGTATGTGTGTGTTTGTTTAAATTAAACAAGAAGCAATAGGGTTATATGTATGTATATTTATGTGTATATTGGCCTAATGAGTAGAGTGTTCGCCAATAGTTCGGGAGATTGGTGTTCAATCCCAGGTCGAGTCATACCAAAGACTCAAAAATGGTGCTTGATGTTGCCTTGTTTAACACTCCGCATTATAAGGTAAGGGTAAAGTGGAGCAATCCAGGGAATGGAGTAGCGCCCTCCCCAACTCCTCAGTGTAGTAGCTATTAAAAAGAGAGCCTTCGGGTCACCCTCGACAAAGGACAAAGACTAACTAGTATATATATATATATATATATAGAGAGAGAGAGAGACAGAGACAGAGACAGAGAGACTGAGAGATAGGAATAATTGATACCCTAAATTATATCTATTAAGAAGAATTTCTTGAATCTGCGTTTACTAAAGATTATTACCATTTTATACTTGAAAACATTTTATTGTGTGCAAATTATTGGTGTTTGATAGGAATACTTGGAATAAGTGGTAATTACAAATAGAAATAGTTACGTGCGACTACATAAGTGCGTATAAATTTTTAGTATTAGATTGGAATACTTGAAAACATAGAGCTCTGTGCAAATTACTTGTATTTGATAGAAATACTTATTATTTCATGAGTGCGTGTAAACAAAAGATTATAGTTAAATGAAATAAGAAGTCTGTAAGGCGGACAAAAAATAAACCTTACCTAGTCATATCCCCTGGGTGTATCAAAGTCAGCGTATGGACTTTTCAATTGACCCTCACACACACACACACACACACACACACACATATATATATATATATATATATATATACAGGGGTTGGAAAAAATAATGGAAACACCTGGAAATTTCAAAAAAATTTATTTTGATATGGTTTTCTGATTACAGCCCTCCCGTGAAATCCGGCTTTGCGCAGCACCCTTCTTACAGTTTTTGAGGAAACTGAGTTCTTGAAATGGTCATTAATCTCTGCTGTAATTTTCGGAGCTGTATTCTTGTGATCCTTCCTAACAATCCCCGTAAGAGTCTGACAGTCCCTATCAAATAGCTTTCGTTTTTTTTTTTCAGAGTTCTGCCTTAGTGAGAAGATTTTTCCTCCTTTCTGAAATGCTGTCACTACTTTCCAGACTGTACTCCTGACGACACGAAATAATTCAGCGGTTTTACGAGCACCAACAATTTGATCTCTTTTAAAGTTTGATTGATCTGCCATTTTAATGAATTTTGATTCATTTCTTTTGATGATATCTGCAAAAAACTTTTTTGTAAAAAAAGACGATAAAAATTAATAATAAATAAAAAACCATAAAAATAACAAACGTTTGGTGGTTTTGTAGGAGTTTCAAAATTATGATACCAAGATTCTAGGTGTTTTCTTTATTTTGTCCAACTCATATATATATATATATATATGTGTGTGTGTGTGTGTGTGTGTGTGTGTGTATAGATTGAACTAGAAGCAATAGGGATATATATATATATATATATATATATATTTGTGGAGAGAGAGAGAGAGAGAGATCATAACACCTGTTTTTTGGGTTTTTTTTTTTTAAAGGCGTCGACAAATTTCTCAGCGTCAACGAAAGTACAGCCTCACCGGAAGCTTCAGAAAAATCTAGTTTGACCTTTACCCTCAATCTTCCCACAATAAAATTTTTTTAAACCAACTTCCGCCTCATTACCCTGCGCAATCCTCTTCCTCCTCCTTCTCACCCCCACTGAACGTGAATATTTGAGTATTAGTGATTAAGTGTGAGGAGGTAATGCCATTGGATTTGGAGGCTTCAGGTGTTTGAACTGAGGGTGGATGTGGGTATCTAGCCGGGTTGGTGTAAGTGATGAGGGTTTATGTCCGAGACGTCAGTTAGCGCGCTTACAACGAGACGACTTCCGGTTTGTTATTACACTTCCGTTTTCTGCCAAGTGAATTTCTAAATGTCTCACCTGTGTAAACCTCTCTTGTCGTCCAGGACATATTTACAAACCTGGACTTAGCATGACAAAAGGGAACAAAAAATTGAGCTCTTATGAAGTGGTACCTGCATTTGAAATTTGAGAGAATAATCCCGAGATCAAACCCAAATTTGAATGAGCTTCCATCTCAACGGGTAAGGATCCCATTAAGGGTTTTTTTTTTTTTTTGCTGTCACCTTAGTCGACCTTTCATGGTGGACTTTAGCTGAGCAAACAAAAAAAGATAAGGGAGGGCAGAGATTACTGGTTATTACTTTCATAAAAAAAAATCTACATTTGGATCGTTGTCTGTTGCCATGGAAGATCATAAAGGTTTTAGGTTATATATTACTGGTTTCGAATGCTGGTACCATTTATAAGAAAACTTGCAGCCCCCCCCCACTCCGAAAGAGTTGTTACAAATCTACAAAAGACTTTGGAAAAACATGGCTATTTTAGGGACTCTTTGGGATTCGCTCTAACCACACAGATTTATTGGTTTTAATGTCACATCAACCCGTGTAATCAAATTCAGTGCGCAGAAAAATGAGTGGGGTTGATTGTGATGGTGATACTAGTTGTAGCTGAAGCCCCTGGAACGGCTTTCAAAGACCAGGAAAAAAGACTGGGTGAACTGGAGATTAAAGGCAAAACTGAGACTGTCCAAATCAAAGCCTTTTAAAATCATTAGAATACTTTGTTTTATATATATATATATATATATATATATATATATATATATATATATATATATATATATATATATGAACTTTTCAGCTGACAATCGAACAGTAATTTCTTGGTTAGCGTTGCCTTGCTTAACGTCGATGTATCATAATCACATTTTTTTTTTTTGCTTTTTGCTTCTATTTCTTAAATATCTTTTGAACATATAGAATACTTTGGAGAGTCCTGCAGATCTGAAATAGAACTAAAATAAATGTTTTTTCAACTCAAAATGTCAGACTCTTGACCATAAGTTTGTTTTGTTTTGGTTTTATGGCATATCAACCATTGTAGTTTATTTAATGCCAAATCCTCTTTATACATATATATTAAATATATATGGTTTGGTTTGGATGGGTTTTATGGCATATCAACCATTGTAGGTTATTTAATGCCAAATCCTTTTTATACATATATATTAGATATATGATTTCTAAACACATTTCACAGATAACATTTTTAAATGAGTCTGAGCTCATTTCTTTTTCACAGAGTTAAATGGTATCACTTATTTCTATCAAATATGAATCATTCTATTTACCATTAATCATTTGTTTGCACACAGTTTAATGTTTCAAGTATTGCAATGTATCACTAACAATTCAATTAAACATCAGTCGTTTGTTTACACACAGTTAAATGATAAAACAGTTCTATTTGAAGCAATTCAGTTTAGCATAAGTACACACTTTAAATATGAAACGGTTCTATTTGACCCATAGATAGGACCCTAGTAGGTGCTATCTATCGGAGCCAGGGTGGACCTGGGAGCAATGGCAATGAAGGGGTACTCTGCATTCCTTAAAGCTCCATTGGTGGATGATTTTACCTCTCTGTAGAGATATTGATGGTGTATTCTACAGCCCCAGCCGGCAGGGCAATTTGCGAAGGAAAATTGCAATGTTTAGATAAAATATGTAACCTAAAGTTCCTGTTTTTCATCTGAATATTGTATTGTCGAAAGAAAAACTTTACAATAATTTCGATCTTAGTTCAACGTGGTTTGGCGTTGTTTTTCAGTAAAACTAAAGAAATTTGGTAATGTTAGATTAGAAGAAGAAGAAGAAGAAGAAGAAGAAGAAGAAGAAGAAGAAGAAGAAGAAGAAAGGCCAAAAAAGGAAAAATATAAAAGAAAGAAAAAAGAAAGAAATTTACTGTTATTTCCATTGTAGCGCAACCTCGTTTCGCGTTGTTTTGAGAGAAAGAGAGAGAAGAAAAAATTGAATAATAGAAAGGACGAAAGAGAAAAAATTCAAAAAAGAAAAAAGAAAAAATGAATGAATGAATGAATAAATGAGAATTTACCATCATTTTCCCGCTTTGTGTTCTCTTGTTAAATGCTAATTTGTTTTACCTCCCTTTCAAAAATATTTTTCGAAATAAAAAAAAAAAAAAAAAACAGAAAAAGAAAAAAGAAAAAATATAGGAAAGTAAAAAAGAAAATGAAGAAAGAAACCAAAAAAATTTGGGGAACTGAAAATTGATTGTATAATGCTGATGCTGACTTTTTTCCCAAAAGGATTTAAGCACTGCAACACCGTTGGAAAAAGTATGTGAACAGCAAGAGGGACTACGTCGTATAATAGAATTTTGTCACTTTTAAAGAGAGTATCTTGGTTAGCCTTTTAGCCGACCTTCGTCTATATATATATATATATATATATATTAGATTTATCATGACTAGAAAATCCGGCAAACACCTAAGTGCGATATACGGAACACTGTACGGAACACTGAGCAGCTGTTTCGACCTTGGGTCTCATTAGCAGTGCACACCGTAATTTCCACCACAGGAGTTCGAACCAACAACCACAGTATGCAGAAGCTGAAAATCTCCAACTGGGCCACCGGCTAATGTCACACATAAGCGATCCCGAATTAACTAGTCATGGTGACAATGCGCGACCACTTGACCTCCGGAGGCGCTCTTAGCGTCGTTCGAAATGGACTCGTCTACCAGAGTTCAAATCCTGACCTAGGCTGCCTACATTTCATATGCTTATTCTCTGGGTAAAAGTATCAATGAAACAATTCTTCCTGTAGCTATGGGTAAATGTTGAAAATTAAACTTTTGGTCACAAGAGAGTATCTTGGTTAGACAATGAACTTTTCGGCTGATAATCGAACAGTAATTTCTTCCTTAGCGTTGCCTTGCTTATCATCGTTGTATCATAATTCTTTTTTTTCTTGCTTCTATTTTTTTAAATATATATATACTGACTAGTTAAAATTTCTTCCTAAATATCTCCGCCTGTTAACTGTATTTGCTTGTCTAGTTTTATATACATTAGATACACACACACATACACACACATATATATAGACTATAATATATCTATTTTTAAAGGAAATAAATGTAATGATATAATTGTCTTTCGATAATCTAAGTATATTTTCTTCCGCTCTCTCTTTCTGTCTCAGCCCCATTTTATTTCTTCCGCATTGAACAAGTGGATAGAGTGTTCGCCAATGGTCCGGGAGACCCGGGTTCAATCCCAGGTCGCGTCATACCAAAGTCTTTAAAATGCTACTTGATACCGCCTTGCTTAACAATCAACAATATTAGGTACGTATCAAGTAAAGTGGGGAAATCCAGGGAAAGGAGTAGCGCCCTCCCCTACATCTCGTTATAGTAGCTATTGAAAAGGGAGCCTTCTGGTCGCCCCCGACCGCTGTCGCTAACTTTACTTATATATATATATATATATATTGTGTTTTTTTAATATATTTCTTTTGAAAATGACAGACAAGGATTTAGTTTGTTTTTTTTTTATTCCGGATTCCAAACATAACTACGACAACACTTTTATTGTGTTGTAGTTATGTTTGGAATCCGTTTACAGACTTTCCAAAGTCTCTGTAAGTGTAAGTCCGAGATTGGGTACTTACGACCATCTTTGGTCATTTTCGAGGATGTAGGTGCTCCTGTGTTGTGGAGTGATTGATTGATTCAATGTTCTAGGAATATTTTGGTCGACATCACCTCATGTGTGGATGAGTTGGTCACTTCATATTTATCAATCATTTTCAAAAAAACATGTTAACAAGAGAATCTGCTGCCTGTATGGTTGGTTGTTGGTGTTTTATGGCATATCAACCCTTGTGGGTTATCTAATGCCAAATCCTGTTTATATAGTTTTGATTCATAATCGAATGATTTGTTGGTAACTTTGTTTTTAAACGAGTTGAGATCATTTGTTTGCACAGAGACGGTTTCAAGTACTGCTGACTCTAATAATTTTATTTAATATTAATTATATGTATATATATATATATATATATATATCATCATCATCATCATGTCGTGCCGCCAGCACGGATATCCCTGACCATCTCTCGCCATTTCTCCCTATCATTCATCGCTTTTAGCAGGTCTTCAGGGTTACATCCCGTATCCTCACATAGCTGCTGTATGTATGTTCGAGCTGGTCGTCCTGCTTTTGCTTGGCCATATGCGGGGGTCCATAAGAGTACATCACTGATGAGTTCGTCCTTGCTTCTCCAGCAGTGTCCTGCGTGTCTGGTTCGTCTAACTTGTATAGCTTTCGTGATGGGAGGCAACTGGCCGTATAGTTGGTGTCGTGGGGTGTTGACGCCAGGACTTGTTCAATATTGCTCTCAATACTCTTGTGTAATTGCTGTCTAGTTTCTTCTTCAGCCGTTTAGTTAGCGTCCAAGTAGTGCATCTATATAGTAGTATCGATACAACCGCTGTCTGGAAGAAACTGCGTTTCATTTTATCGGTCAGGTCTGATTTCCATATGATCGAGAGCCTATCGATAGCTGTCCATGCTTTCGATAGTCGTGTGTCGATGTCTTTTTCGGTTGATGAGACGCTACTTCCTAGGTAGGTGAATTTGTCTACTAGTTTCAGAGAGGCTCCGTCTCGTGTGGAAATGTCGCCTGTTTGGTTGTAACACATATATTCAGTTTTGTGTGCATTGACATGGAGGCCAATGCCTGCAGCGGCTCATATATCGTGTAGGTTTGTTTTATTAAAAATGTCAGACATGGATTTAGTGTTTATCTTTTTATTCTGCTTTTCTCTTTAATAAACCAAATGTCGTAAATGTGCTTCTTGTCAGTTTTCAAATTCTCTATAAGTGTAAATCCGAGTCTGGGTACTTTAAAACATCTTCGGTTAATGTCGAGGAGGTTGGTGTTCCATCATCATTTGTATGCATACAGATGCTTTCCTGCTAACTCGAATAATTCCATTTAATTTTAATCATTTCTTTACCCGCAGTTAAATGATTAGAAATATTGCAATTTAACACAAAAATTTTTAATTCATCAATCAGATATTCTCTCACTTTTTTAGGTATTGATATCTCAGCGCAATTGACACTCTGTCACTGTTTTCTCACACCTTTGAGATGAAATAGGGTTGGGTATCTCATTGCTATAGGCACAATTGTCTGAACAAACTTAGAGGTGCTAAGACTGGTCGTGACCAAATGATTGATCGGAACGGGCCTTCTCGACTGTTGTCTAACACTGCAAGTGCTTAAGTGGAGTGTGGCAAGTCACGTGGCCAGCTCACGAAGGGCTCGGTCAGCAGGATCCTGTCCTCAAGCAATACGGCTCGTCACTCAAGCCAACAAGTTGACTAGCTCGGTTTATTTTGGCTGTTTTCTTTGATTAATGGTATATCAATCTTTGTGGGTTGTTCAATCCAAAAGCAACCCTTGTAGAAGAAAATTTCTTTGTTTAATGGCATATCAACCTTTGTAGGTTATTTAATGCCAAAGCTATTCTCCTAGAAGAACAGTAATGGTACTATTTAACCCATAGCTGGGAGGATAAGGGGGTTCATACCTTTCCCAAGGGTATTTGCCCGAAAGTGAACGTAATAGCGCGACTGGAGTACGAACACGCTTACTACGATTCCGCAGTCCATCGCTTTAACCATTACACCACGGGGCCACCCCCCTTGTAGAAGAACAGTAGGGATGCTATGCTAACCTTAGCTGAGAGGATAAGGGGGCTCATACCTATCACAAAGGTATTCGTCCGAAAGTGATTTTATTAGCGCGACTGGAGTTTGAACTGGTTTATTTCGAGGTCGCTGCCGAACATTTTACCCACTACACCAAGGTGACTTTCCTCCACGTTGGGGGCCAAACTTACTCTGCAGATTCTACTGACCCAGTCGTTAGGTCGGTGATACTTATATATATATGTATGTATATGTACATGTTTGTATTAAAGACATCAATCAATCATATATCGAATTATCGACAAATGCCCACTTTCCTATGGTCGGTCACACCAGAAAATCTTTTTTGAGATGATTAATATAATCTCATTCCATTTTACTCCTCTGAATTTTTGACTCAGAGTGATTTGATAAACGAACATTGGTTTGTTTTAACTGGAATTTTTTCATTCACTGCTTTCATTTATTCTTCTTTCTTTCATCTTCTCTTAAAAATATCGTTTTCTTTCTATTTTCAACGCTTTCTTTTTTAATTAATAAAACAAATTCAGCAATTAGATTCATCTTTTCATTTAATTCATCTTCTTTGAAATTTTTCTTCTGTTTAGTAAAATTTTTCTTCTTCTTCTTCTTCTTCTTCTTCTTCTACAACTTGCTTCGATTTTTCTTCTTCCTTTCCTTTTATTTTCTTCCTTCTGCTCTTCTACCAATTTTCTTTCCTCTTATTCTGATTCTCTCTCTTCCTCTCTTTTCTTTTTCTTCCTCTTCTTCTGCCTCTCTTATCTACCAACACCTTCTTCTTCTTCTTCTTCTTCTTCTTCTTCTTCTTCTTCTTCTTCTTCTTCTTCTACAACGTGCTCCTACTTTTCTTCTTCTTTTTGCTGCTACTTCTCTTTTCTTTTTTCCTTTTTCTTTCCCCTTTTCCTTTCATTTTCTTCTTTCTTCTGCTCTCTCCACCTATTTTCTTTCTTGCTTTTTTTCCCTCTTATTCTGATTCTGTTTCTTCCTCTCTTTTCTTTTTCTTCCTCTTCTTCTTTGTCCTCTAACCCCCTTTTTCCCTTATCTACCAACACCTTCTTCTTCTTCTTCTTCTTCTTCTTCTTCTTCTTCTTCTTCTTCTCTGAAGTTTTCTTTTTATCTCAGAAATCAATCCTTACGTTTTTTTACCTTCTGTATAGAAGTTTGCTATTTAGAAAATTCTTTCCCAAAACATACACTCGACAGATTTTAAATCCTTTGCCCTAAAAACCCTCAACTCAAAAGAAATTCCCAACCTTCGGCCTTTGGCTTCTGACCGTCTTCCTTTCAAAATTACGAATTAAGAATTCACCCATGTTTAGCTAGGCGACAATAAACAGTTGTCATTTACTGATCAAAATTAGCCAACGTCTTGGCACTGAGAGGAAGATTTATTCCATGTTTTCTCGTCTTTTTATTTCTTTTCTATTCTTTTTTGACCCGAGAGGGCGAATGGCCAGTTATCAACACTTGGGAAATATCTCGGATTATTTTCTTAAAATGCTGATCACACTTGGATAAGCAGAGATTTTGATAGTGTTGTCTTGTTTGCGAGAGAGAAAAAAACGGCGTAAAGTTTACAACATTAACATAACAACGGAAGTTTTAGTATTAAAGGTAGTCTCGCATCAGTGGTTAGATTCAGTGGGAGTTGAACAGTAAGACGTTGCCCACGTTATCCAGTCATTGTTAAAAGTTACACACGTACAACTAAGATATCCCCACCACCTATCTAGTCTAAGTATATATTTAAAAAAAAAACCCATCCCAGCGCTCTTTTGGGGAAAGACTACATAATGAACGTATCGTTGAAACATGTTTTTAGCCATATATATATATGTATATATATATATATATATATGTTTCTGCGTACGCGTAAATTAAGAGTATTTGAGATTTATCCAAAATTCCACCAGGTCGGCTTGAACAAAAGAAAAATTTTATCGTGTTCAACGCATAAATCGAGACTCATTCACGGCTGTCACAACAAATACTTGATCACAGTTTTGGGGCGCCTGGGGCGCCAAGCGGTGAATTCAGCCCTGCCAATATAGTATTGCCTACGGGCAAGGCATCCTCTAGAACCGGGTAGTGTGCACTATAACACATACCAGGCGCGAACTCCTGGTGGATCGTAGAAAACAGAGATGGGTGCGTAAATTAGGAGCGTTTATTTTAAAACTGTTTGAAATTTCTGGTAATTACTGTCACGATCAGGATTTTGATAAAAGTTACCTGGAACAACAAAGAATTCTAAGGTAAAAGGTTTTGATTTGTTATTGTAAATAAACACAAACAAAAGTAAAAAAAATTGGTATAATAGTAATTTGGTTAGGGAGATAAGATTTCAATCCCAAGTCTAGTCATACCAAAGACTCAAAAAATGGTACTTAATTCTTCGTTGCTTAACACTCAACATTATAAGGCACAGATCAAGGATGAATGGAGCAATCCAGGGAAAGGAGTAACGCCCTTCTCTACGCCTCGGTGTTTTAACTATTAAAAAAGGAGCCTTCCGGTGGTCCTCGACAACAGGCGGCTAACTTATATATATGCATATCAATATTTTAATCTTTATATAAATCTGTTGGTGTGAAAACAACAGATTGTACAATTTGCAAATTCTACAAACTGATATCTGGGGAAAAAATTCAGTAAAAAACGAGAAGACGAAAAACACACGTGCTACTTGAAAATAATCAAGAGGCATGTATATCTTGTCAAAAGAAAAACACTGACAGAATTACCTAAGCTAAAATGTAATTAATTGCTCAATATATGAGATAGAGCTAAAATTATGAAAATAATTGCTACATGGCCAAGAGCGAGTCTTCCTAGGTTTCACCAAACAGCTCTTCAGAATTGCACTGGTGAAGTGGGTTTGGATAAAATACATTTTATTGGTTAAAAAGTCCGCGCATCTATATAAAGATTAGTATTAAAAAATAAAAATAAAAAACAACCACTTTATTCGAGAAACCGACAAAAAAATTTCCCTTTTTCTACGTTGAACAATTTTTATCAAACCTTTTATTCAATGTCTGCAAATATCAAATATTTCAGACCTTTAGTTAAGCAATTCCTTTGGTTTATTATATGTAGCTATGGTTGATTTTCCCTCCATACATAGTTTACAATATTTATCATCCTCCCCCTTATATTTACTAGATTTTTTTCAGGATTTCCCATTTCAATATAGGATCTATACCAAATTTGTTTTTGTCTTCTAATACGTAATTGGACAAACTAGTTTTATGTCTATATATTTCATAACTTACATAATACTCAGCAATATAAGGTACGGATCAAGGGTAAAGTGGAGCAATCCAGGGAAAGGAGTAGCGCCCTCCCCTACACCTTGGTGTAGTAAGCTATCGAAAAGGGAGCCTTCGGGTCACCCTCGACTATGGTCGCCTACTTTTTTACTTACATATAATAAACCAAAAGTATTGCTTAAACAAAGGTCCGAAATATTTAATATTTGTAGACATTGGAAAAATTGGTTAATTAGTGGATAAAGGGGATTAATAGTAATTGTTCAATGTAGAAAAAGATTTTTTTAATGCTAATTTTTGTATGAATGAGCGTTTTTTTATCAATAAAATATATTTTATCTTCACTCAATTCGCCACTACGATCCTGAAGAGCCGTTTGGTAAAACCAAGGTAGACACCGTCTTAGCCAGGCAGGAATTATTTTCATAATTATAGATATATATAATAACAACGTGACCAAAGAGGAAGGAGAGATTTATGGAGAAACAAAGTCGACAAAAAAAAATTGGCCGTTTAATTAGTTAATCAGCGTTTGTTTGTTTTGTTTTTTTTTAAATTACGTTATTTAAATAACAAACAAACGCTGGTTCACTAATTAAACGGTCAACTTTCTCTTGTTATACAAATTTTCCCTAGATTTTTGTATTTTGTACTTTTAAACATCCATCGTTGATTTAATATCACTAATATCATCCCTCACAGTCCTGATGATGGGTCATTAGAACCGAAATGCTAAATTGTCGACTTTGCTTCTCAATAAATCTCTTCTTCCTCTTGGATTACCTTGTTACCAGTTTTTCTCTCTATATTGTTGGATTACACTAGGACTAGGACTAGACCCGGGACTGAATCTTCCCGGCCATTGGCGAAGACTCTACTCACAAGGCCAATAAACTGCTATGTAATTCATTGGCGTAAAATTGGTTTAAATTAATTCTTTCGCAGGCAGATAAATTTTTTAACCGTTGTATAGAGGATGAATTATTTTCAGAAAATTCGCAAAGTGGAGGGTATGTTCAAACAAATCAATTATATATATATATATATATATTTTGTTCTTTTTGTTATGTAAATTTTAGGCTAGGTGGGTTTTTGGTGAATATAAAAAACGGCGTTTTCTCCTTTAGCATTGGTCGGGATTAGACTTCCTGATGATCCGTTAAGGTGAAACTTTAGTAGGAGATTTCCCACTCGCGATTTAAGTTAATTTTATAATTGGCTCCACTCGTGTTGAGCACTCTTGTAATTGTAGCATTGCAGTGTTTACGGAGGGTTTTAGTTTTCTTTTGACCAACTGACTGCATATCTCTTGATTTTTTTCAAGTAGTGTGACGGAGTTGGCATTTTCTTTCTTTTTGTCCTATGTTATTTTTTTCTTTTTCCCCCGGGCGGTGATTCGATATATTGTTATCTCTTGTTCCTGGCGGATTTTTTTTCTTTTTTTCTGGTAACCGTGAATGCTGGTAGATATTAGATTAGTAAATATATATATATATATATATATATATATATATATATATATATATATATATATATAAGAGCAATAAACAGCAATAAACAGTTATATTCATGGAAAAAGTCTGAAAAAATCTATTTAGCTTAAAAAATTACTAATTAAAAGATACTCGTGTATACATACACACACTCACACACATATATATATATATAATTTTCTTTAAAAGTTGAATGTTAAAATGTACATCTACGTGCAGGTCTCGACTTTTTTGTTTTTCTTTTTAAAATATAATGTGCCGCTTGAACTCTAACAAAGAATTGCTACATGCCAGGACTTCGTACGGTTTTAAGACAAATAATCTCTTGTGACGCCATCTTTCTTGTCGCTTCTCCTATGCAGGTGTGCGTTTCCTCCTCATTTTTCCGCTTTTCTTTCGGGTCAAATATCCTTACTTGTATTAAAGTAAACAAAAGACCCCCCACTAAAAAACAAAAAACAGCATTGTCACCCGCCAAAACACTATTTCAAAGCGGCTCACATTGCCGACCACTGCCAAACAGGTGCGCAGAAATGCGTCAAGTCTGAGGAATGAGGGTAGGGACGTCTTGTGGGTCAGTTGAGTTTCTTATGAGCCAGGGTTTTATAAATCATTTCGTGGGGCGGAGTTACACTTGCCGAAAATTTATTTGCGACTGCCTTTCGGAGAATTTGTCCACAATTGAGCTACCGTAATTTATCTTACACACTGAGCGTAACGGTTATCACTGTTGGAAATGGAATCGGCAAGCCTAGTTCAAATCCTGGACTTTAACTTGGTGCTTATACACTTGGGAAAGGCATGAATCCATATTTTCCCCCACCAACTCTGGATAAAATAGCTGTGCAGCTGGCGAAGGAAAAAATTGAATTAAAATCAGCGGTACTCCGCTTTAAAATTGACCTTGTGTTATATCCTGCTTGTTGTGGAGGGGTTGGGTAATTCATCTGCGGATATGTTTCACCGGTATTTACAGTGTTTGCTTCATTCTTCTGTTATCAACTGTTATGAAGGCTTGTCTTAATCATGCCTTCGCATTTGTTACGTCCTTTTCTCTCGTGTCCGGACGATACTCTCGATATTTTGGCATTTCTTGTCCCCGGAGACGTCGACAAAGAAGTACGTAAACGAATAAAAATTTATAATTCTTCCTATTTCTCGAGCTGGCTTGTAAGGTATCATCATCATCATCATGTCGTGCTGGTAGCACGGATATCCCCGACCCTCTCTCGCTACTCCTCCCTATCGTTCATCGCCTCCGGCAGGTCTTCAAGACAACATCCCGTATCCTCACATAGCTGCTGAATGTATATTCGTGCTGGTCGTCCTACTTTTGCACGGCCATGTATGGGGGTCCATAAGAGTACATCTCTTATGAGTTCGTCCCTGTTTCTCCAGCAGTGTCCTGCATGTCTGGTTCGTCTAACTTGAGTAGTTAACGTGATAGGAGGCAGGTGGCCGTACAGTTGGTGTATTTAGGGGTGTTGCCGCCAGGACTTGTTCAAGATTGCTCGCAGCATTCTTTTGTAATTGCCGTCGAGCTTCTTCTCCAGCCGTTTTGTTAGAGTCCATGTAGTGCACCCATATAGCAGTATCGATGTGACCGCTGCCTGGAAAAAACTGCGTTTCATTTTATCGTTTAGGTAAAAAGAAACGCAGTTTCTTCCAGGCAGCGGTATAGTAATAATAATAATAATAATAATAATAATAATAATAATAATAAGAAGAAGAAGAAGAAGAAGAAGAAACAATGTATCAGATTGACAAACAAAACACAATTAAATACAACAGTAATTTCAACAACATATTCAAGGATCATTAAATAAGTTTCCAGATTTTTTTCGTATGGGCACTTTTATTGATAGTACACACATGAAATTCTAGTTCCCTTCGAAGTAATCTCCTCCGGCTGCAATGTACTTGTTGTATCGTTCAAACAACTTCTGGAAGGTCCCATGGAAGTCCTCTTGTGTGAGCGTGTCAATGACCTTCGTCACATCTTCTTTCATCTCCTGAATTGTCTCATAACGACAGCCTCTGAGCTTAGGGAATAACCTAAAGTCACAGGGAGCTAGGTCTCGACTATAGGGAGGCTGAGGAACTGTCTTGATGCCCATCTTGGTCAAATAGTCTGTGACAAGGATGGAGTTATTGACTGGTGCATTGTCCTGGTGGAAATGCCAGTGACCCGATTTGAATAGTGCTGGCCTCTTCCCTAGGAATCTCTCCCTGAACTCCCTTAAAACCTCAACATAGTAACTCTAACCCTAACCCTTTGGCCAATCAACTCTGGTGTATTGACTTTCTTACTCCTCCCACACCTCTCATCATCCCTCAAAGACTCCCTGCCTTCCTTGAATCTCTTATGCCACTCAAAAACTGATGCTCGATTCATGCAAGTTGCTTCAAAAGCAGTCTGAAGCATTCCTACGTTTCTGTGGCAGCATTTTTTCCAAGTTTAAAACACAATTTGATTGCATATTGTTCTTCTAATGTGTCCTCACGTCCAGAATGCATTTTTGAAATTCACCAGCTGTAGTAGGGTGTATTCCAATTGCTGCTGTAGCTGTTCATTTGAACCTGAAATCATAAAAATTGGTCCGTCATCTCATAAGATGTATAGCAATAACATAGGGAATTTTCAAGAGTCTACGACAATTTTAAATACATGTACAAAAAAGTCTGTAAACCTATTGAAGGCCCCTCGTAAAATGAATTTATTCCTTTAGCATTCCACTAACAAAATAATCTAAACACATAATAAGGTTCAAAATATATATGGACAGGACTTATCAGAGAAACGATGTTTAACGGAAATATTCGATACAGACATAATATAAAATAATGTTCAAAGAGGCTTCTTCTGTGTTGCCAATATTCCCGCACGTGGTCATCCTTTTTCTTCGTAAACTGTTTACGCCGCTTTTCCTTTTTCAACTGTTCATGCTGCGGGTCTCTGCCTAACTGTTTCGTTTAAAGCTACCCCCACCTTTCAATTTGCATTGGTAGGTAAAAGAGGTCTCATTCTTTTTACTCCAGGGACTTCCGGTCAACAACTTCTATCAACTCCTCTCCCAGTGTGTCCATTGGCTGTGAAACGTCACAAGTCTACCTAACGCACTATAACAAAATTACCAATGCAAGATGTCTGCCAGTTCACATCTTTAACGGAATGGGTAGGCATTTATTCTTCGAATGTGTGTGTGTGTGAGTGTGTGTGTGTGTGTGTGTATTAAGCCCCTCTACACTAGCAGGTGGGACACAGAGTCAATTTTAAAGTTAAGAGCTTTCCTTCTCCATGACCAATTGCCATGCCTAGAGAGGTCAGTCTGCCCTACTATTTACCCTTAGCTGGAAGGAGAATATAAATTCCAAGGATTTTTCATCGCAATAACCATTACACTAGAAGCTTATATATATATATATATATATATATATATGAAGAAATAGAAAAACTAAGTAATCCTAAAATGATAAATTTAATTTAAAGGAAAGTCAACATTAAAACGTTTCAGTTTTAGTAAACCTTCGTCAAAGCTTTGAGATTTTTATCCTCTTTCAGTCAATTGCATCTCCTAAAATTTTCACACATTTAAACATCATTCCCTTTGCCAATATTGCCCAGTCAGCTGGGGCTGTAGAATACACTGACTGCACATCTGCAGAGGGGTAAGATCCACCCCCACCCCAATGTCCTGGATATGACATTAAAAAATCTCATGGTGAGGTCCAGGTAATGCTGGGGCCTTGGGGAATACAGAGCACCCCTTCATTGCCATTGCTCCCAGGTCCACTCTGGCCTGGCGTGGGTGCACCTGATAGGGCCCTATCTATGAATTAAATAGAACAAACTGCATACTTATGCTAAACTGAATTGTTTGAATTAGAACTGTTTGACCAAACTGAATAGCTTGAAATAGAAATATTTTTGACAATTAAGCCGAACTTACATTTAAACTGCGTGCTTATGCTAAACGGAATTGTTTGAAATGGAATTGTTTTGACATTGAAAATGTACTTACACTAAACTGATTTGTTTAATATCGAAGTTTTTTGACATTTAACTGTGTGCAAACAAAATCAGTTCTCATACTAAACCGAATTAGCTGAATTAGAACTGCTTGACTAAACTGAATAGCTTGAAATAGAAATGTTTTTCACTATTAAACTGTACTTACATCTAAACTGCGTACTTGTGCTAAACTGAATTGTTTGAAATAGAAGTATTTTCATAAAAATGGACTTGGCGTTAAATAACCTCCTAAGGTTGATATGCCATAAAACCAACCAACCAACCAACCAAGTAAAATCAGTCGCTTACTACGACAACTTGAGACAAGAAAACGTCTGTTTCGAAAGACAACCTTACTTCATAACTGGTATATTCTGTGTTTCGGAAATATTGTCACTTATTTTTACTTACATAGTTCTGTTAAACATTTCGTACAATATTTACCATTTAAAAGAAACTAGGTTTTTCAGGTGTCTTTTTTTAATGGCATAGTAAGCTATGTAGGTTATTTAATGCCATCCTTCGAGAAGAACAGTACAGGTATTATTTAAACCGTAGGTGGGACGATAAGGGTTTTTTTTTTTTTTACCTTTCCTAAGGGTATTTGTCCGAAAGTGAATTTAAAAATAACTATAGTTCGAACTCATTTTCTCTGATGTAGCAGTCTATCGCTTTAATCATTACACCAAGAGGACAACACACGGTTACTTAAAATTTTCACGACTAAATCATAATAAAACGTTGGATATTGAACGACGAATAAATAAGTCAATAATAAAGAAAACACTTGCTTCTGACGAAGACTAGACAATGCGATTTGTGCCCGAAATAGAATTTCAAAATCTATTGATTAATGAAAAAAAAAAGGACTTACGTTTTTAAATAAGTCAGAACTGATGTCGTCAAGCTGTTAAATGTTTGTTCTGTCAACTGGCGGCGAACTCAATATTAGTCACATGGTGTATCACCTACAAATTGATTAATTGATTTTTGTGGAGGTGCCTGTAGTGCAATGGTTATCGTCGTAGGGAATGGACACGGTGACACGAGTTCAAATCCTAGTCGAGACTGACAGCAGTTCACATAGCATTAATACACTTGGGAAAGGTATGAATCTAATTATTCTCCCTTCAGCTATGGGTAAATAGTAGGGAAGACTAGGTTCTTCAGCCTTGGTGAGGCAACTAGTCTAGGAGAAGGAAAACTCTTAATTCAAACCTGTTAAACTCCTCTTAAAAGTTGACCTTGTGTCATATCCTGCCCGGGTGGAGGGGGTGGTAAATATGGATTAATTGATTTGATTTAACGGCATGTTGATAATGATGCTAATAATGATATGGTTAAGGAAGAGGAACTTTATGAGAGTGACTGAATTTCTTTTGAGAGCTGCACAAAACATAATTGAGAACAGATAAGACACGACAAAATAGAAAGTGTAGAATATGTGATGATAGAGACGAAAAGATCAATCACTTAATAAGTGAATGTATCAAACTAGCACAAAAAAAAAAAGAATAAGACAAGACATGACTGGGTGGGAATGGTAACCCACTGGGAATTATGCAAGAAATTGAATTTTAACCCTACTACCAAATAGTATATGTACAAGCCAGAATGAAGAATGGGACGAAAAGACTTCTCTGGAATTTTGAGGTACAAACAAATCCCCTCATCCTAGCCAGAAGACTAGACCTAGTGATAGTCAACGAAAAATAGAGAACTTGCCGAATAGAGACAGATACTTCGATCTTTTCAATGAACTGGAAAAGCTCTGGAACATGAAGGTGACGGTGACACAAATTATTACTGGTGCGCTCAGAACGGCCCCCCAAAGGCTTGATAAAACGGGTGGAAAAGATGAAAATCGGAGGATGACCTGAAACCATCCAAAATATAGCCTTATTGAGATCGGCTAAAAGTCGAGGAGTTTTTAGGAAATCGTCGTCACTCATATTTAAGTGAAAGACCATCTGCAAACGCTGGTATGAAAAAGCTTGCAAGGAATAATAATAATAATAATAATAATAATAATAATCAAGGCTAGACACGACTTGATGGGCAAGGTGATCCACTGGGAAATGTGTAAGAAATTTAAATTTGACCATGCCAACAAATGGTATATGCACAACCCAGCACCTGTCCTAGAAAATGACAAACATAAACTCCTATGGGACTTTGATATACAAACGGATCACCTCATCTTGGTCAGAAGACCAGACCTTATCATAATTAAAAAAAAAAAAAGAAAATCTGCAAAATTGTCGACTTTGCTGTCCAGGTTGACCACAGAATAAAACTGAAAGAATGTGAAAAGAGAGATAAGTACCTCGACCTTGCTAGAGAATTGGAAAAACTATGGAACATAAAGGTGACAATTATACCAATTGTGATTGGTACTTTTGGCACGGTAACTTAAGGATTATTAAAAGGGACTGGAAGATTTGGAAGTTGGTGGCCGAGTGGAGACCATCCAGACAACAGTATTTGTTGAAAACTGCCAGAATACTGAGAAGAGTCCTGGAGACTTGAGGAGACTTGCTGTCACTCAATCCCCTGTGAAAGACCATCAGCTAACGCTGATGTGAAAAACTCTAATGAGTAATAATAATAATAATAATAATGACCAGACCTAGGGATTGTAAACAAAATAAAAGAATCTGCCAAATAGTGGACTTTGCGGTTCCAGCTGACCACAGGACAAAACTGAAGGAAGCCGAAAAGAGAGAGGAATACCTAGACCTTGCTAGAGAACTGGAAAAAAACTATGGAACATGAAGGTGACGGTGATACCAATTGTAATTCGCGCACTCGGTACAGTAACCAAAGGATTGGTACAGGGACTGGAGGACTTGGAAATAAGAGGACGAGTGGAGACCATCAAAATTACAGCATAGTTGAGGTCAGCCAGAATACTGAGAAGAGTCCCGGGGACTTGAGGAGACTTGCTATCACTCTGAACCCAGTAAAATATCATCAGCTAACACTAGTGTGAAAAATTCTCAAATAAGTTAAATAATAATAATAATGATAATAATAATAAACTCCTATGGGACTTTGACACACAGACGGATCACCAAATCTCGACCAGAAGACCAGACCTTATAATAAGCAACAACAAAAAAGAGAATTTGCAATATTGTCGACTTTGCTGTCCCGGCTAACCACAGAATAAAACTGAAAGAATGTGAAAAGAAGGATAAGTACCTCAACTTTGCAAGGGAATTGAAAAAACTATGGAACATGCAGGTGACAATTATACCAATTGTGATTGGTGCTTTTAGTACAGTAACTAAAGGATTACTAAAGGGACTGGAGGACTTGGAAGTTGGCGGATGAGTGGAGACCATCCAAACGACAATATTATTGAGAACGGACAGAATACCGAGAAGAGTCCTGGAGACTTGAGGAGACTTGCTGTCACTCAAACTCCAGTGAAAGACCATCAACTTACGTTGATGTGAAAAACTCTAATGAGTGAATAATAATAATAATAATAATAATAATAATAATAATAATAATAAGAAGAAGAAGAAGAAGAAGAAGAAGAAGAAGAGGAATTGCTCTGTTATCATCTGTCGGTGTTTTTTTTTTCACTTAGTCGTATGAGTAGCAGAGAAAAGGCTATTTGATGCCAAGAGGTAAATAGTGTGATACGGACAGATTTATTTAAATTTTTTCCTAGGCTCTAAATAATAAGGAGAGTAGCGTATATTGAATTGCCAACATCTGTGTTTTGTCAACTACATTTGCCTGGTGATCAACTTCCGTGAAACTTCAATTTATGAGTTAAATAACCAATTTTTCATCTTAAGAGATAGGGTGTTTCAAAAGTCACCAAGGGATTAAAATAAAAGTAAAAAAAAAAGAAAAAAATGAATAAAATAAAAGTTTGATTTTTTTAACATTTTTTTTTTATAGATTTGTCCTTTTTCTTTTTAGAAATAAAGAAAATTTATATTCATTTTATAAGTGTTTCGATGTTACAAAAAATACAATACCAACAAAAATTCCTGGTTTTTTTGTTCTTATTTTTTCTAATTTTTAAAAAACCTGAATGACATTTAAAATACACTCTATATACAGCTGGGGTCAGAATTATTCGTCTCAACTGTATATTTGTATATTTTCTAAGGAAAACGCAAATATTTACAAATACTTACTGAATTTATCATAGTTTATTCCGTATAATCACCATCATATCCCTGACCCTCTCTCGCCACCCCTCCCTCTCGTTCATTGCTTTCGGCAGGTCCTCTGGGCTACTCTTGTATATTGATCTCCGACCCGGCCAAGCTGTCAAAATAGGAAATGCACCTGTGTAAACAACAGGTGCATCCGGTCGAGGAATATCAGGAAATAACCTTGACTGTCGATGGGTTGAATTGAGTGCGAAATTGTGACGCTCGCAGGAAGAAGAGTGGGTGTCAAATTATTATATAACCCCGGCGACAGGAAGTTCAGATTAGTTGGAGATAAGATGCTGTAGAGAGAACCAGCACCCAGCAGAGGGGGCCCTCAGGCCCCCGATTGAGCAGTTGCAGTTGGAGAGAAGAGGTTGGAATGAGGACCATGTCCCAGAGAGGCTGGGCCCCCAGGCCCACGGTTGAGCAGCTCAGGAGAACGGGAAAGAAACGCTGTTATGGCCATAAGAGAGGGGGTCTATATGCTGCAGTTCTGTTCAGTCTCCAACTCCCTCTCACACCCAACCCTTTCAATAAAGTGAGAGGTATATTTTTCTAAAGACCTGTGTCCGCTCTTCTTCATCGCGTCGTTATGTTTCTGTATGCATATGTGTATGTATAGTTGTTCATGGCTTTACAACACTACATCCCGTATCCTCACTGCAGTAAGTAGGTTCGAGTTGGCCGGAGTACATCACTAATGAGCTCGTTCCTACTTCTCCAGCAGTATCCAGCATGTCGGTTCTTCTAATTTGGATAGTTTTCGTGATGGTTGGTAGGTGGCTGTATAGCTGCTGCTTTGTTGGGTGCTGCCTCCAGGACTTGTTCAATATTGCTCGCAGCTAGAATTTTCATCAATCATTTTTATAATTATTAAATTTTCTAACAATTGGTGCAAATCAAAATTATTTACACACACCTTTATGAAAACTATGCAGTAATATTGATCTAGGTTAACAGTTATTTTGCTCTTAAAGTAGCCTTTGAAAATAAAATAGTATTGATTTGATTCTATAACTTTCTGGAAGGTTCTGAAGAAGACAATATGTTTGTGCCATTTGACGTCTCGGTTGGTGCAATGGTTAGGAAACTAGACTTATAAACCGTTACGAGTGAGTTCGATTCTCACTACGTACCCAATTAATACGGCCTTGTGTCACATCTAAGGCTAAAGCTAGGTGAATTATTATGTGTGTGGTACGGGGCGCATTGGGTGGTGTAATGGTTAGAGAGCAAGACTTGCAAACCTTCGCGGATGAGTTCGAGTCTCACTAAGTACCCCATTCATACGGCCTTGTGCCACAACTAAGTTAAAAGCTTAGTAAATTATTATGTTTGTACCATGTGGCGCCTCAGGCGGTGTAATGGTTCGGAAGCTAGACTAGCAAACCTTCACAAGTGAGTTCGAATCTCACTAGGTACGAAAACAGTCATTAGATGACTTCATAGAGCAGGTCTTTGAGCTCGTCGAAGGAAAACTCCCTTACTTTATGCTACCCACGTAAAAACCTGAATGTCTTATGCTAAAACATAAGAGTAAGTAACGGATCCCTGTTTTATGGTCAGATGAGACCAAACTAAAATTATTTGGTCACATGACCTCCCAGTAAGTATAGAGGAAATCGAATGAAGCTTACAAAACAATTAAGCATGGTGAATAGATCATTATGATTTGGGGAGGTTTCACTGTGTCTGAACCAAGAGAACTTGCGAAAAAAAGGGTCTCATAGAAAAGGAGATGTATTTGGATATTCAAATATATATATATATATATATATATCATAACATTTTATTATATATATATATATATATCATATTGTATATACAGAAGAGCATTCCAGTGGCTACCTGTGAAGCTCTGGTAAACTCCATGCCCAGGATAGTAAAGGCAGTTCTGGATAATGATGGTGGCCACACAAAATATTGACAGTTGACATGGTGTATGTTAATATTAACAACTTTACCTAAGGGGTGTACTCACTTTTGTTAGCAGGGGTTTAGCTTTTAATGGTTATATTTTGAGTTATTTTGAGGGGAAAATAAATTAACTAAGCTGCACACAGACAACTTTTCATTGTGTCAAAGAGTCATTTTGTCTGTGTTGTCCCATGAAGAGATATACTTAAATATCTGCAGAAATGTGAGGGTGTACTCAATTTTGTGATACACTGTATACATATATTATATGTATATTAGATTATAACAGTGTTGGTTGTCATTTTATATATTATATTATATGTATTATATATATATATTATATTATATACATATTACATATATATATATATATATATATATATATATATATATATATATATATATATATATATATATACGAGGATCATTAAATAAGTTTCCAGACTTTTTTGTATGGGCACTTTTATCGATAGTACACACATAAGCAGTCTGCAAGGCGGACGAAAAACAAACCTTATCTAGTCATATCCCCTGGGTGTATCTTGGTCAGCCTATGGACTTTTCAACTGACACACACACACACGCACACACACACACACACACACACACACAGATATATATATATATATTATATTATATTATATTATATATATTATATTATATATATGTACATCATATATTATATATATATATTATATTATATATATATATATATATATATATTATATCACACACACACACACACACACACACTCACACACACACTCACACACATATATATATATATATATATATATATATACATATATATATATATATATATATATATATTGTAACAGTGTTGGTTGTCATTTTCTTATAGCAGTGTTGGTTCATTTTCTTAACTGCCTGATGATTGTTGTTTTGCAAAAACTCCATGAACCCCAGGGGTCGCAGTCAAAATTCCATGAATTATATATATATATATATATATATATATATATATATATATATAACAAAGTGCACGAGGTTGGGGCTTCACTGAGCGTTCCAATATAACAATGATTCGGAACACACGGCTAGAATGGTAAGGAAATACTTAAATAACATCAAGATCAAAGAATTATCGTACCCTACACAGAATCCTGACCTAAACCCCATTGAAAATTTATGGGTTTACTCGAATAAAAATGTAAGAGACAAATCCTTTAGATTTATAGAAACTAGAAGCTATTGCCTGGGAAAAATGGAACTAAATACCTGTTTGTGTGCGTAGTGATCTTGTAAGGAACTTAAAAAAATGATAAACGACTCTAATCGAAAATTTTAGTTGCAGAATTGACTATTGAAGAAAAAGGCAAATAATTTTTTTCGATTTTAAATGTTTCTTTGAATATTTTTTGTGTCATTGTTTGACATTAGAATAAAATTTTGTTGTGGATGAAACTGCACTTTCTTTAAAACTAATTATTTCATTGTTTGAGACAAAGTGCACGTGAAATTTCCATTGAAATTCAAATTATTCTAGTGTTATTGCTTATTATAGAGGAAGGACAAATAATTCTAATATTAATTGTATATGTTTAGGAAAATCTTATAACATTGATTTTTGACTCGTGGTGTAATGGTTATCGTCGTAGGAAATGGACACGGCAACACGAGTTCAAATCCTGGACGAGACTGATTGCATTTCACATATCCCTAATACCCTTGGGAAAGGTATGAATCCAATTATTCTCCCTCCAGCTATGGGTAAATAGTAGGGCAGACTAGGTTCTTCAGCCTTAGTGAGGCAACTAGTCTAGGAGAAGGAAAACTCTGAATTCAAACCTGTTAAACTCCGCTTAAGAATCAACCTTGTGTCATATCCTGCCCGAGCGGAGGGTTTGGTAAATATGATTATTGAAAAAATTGTTACCTTCCCATTGCAAATGAATACCTTTTGACTTCCAATTTTTGTTTTCGTTTGATTTAATCTTTTTCAGCTAAAACGTTTCGACCGTTCCATTTTCGACTCTTCCTCAGGTGTCCGATCTGTATGGAGTGAGATGCTCTTTCTTCTTCTGTAGCCTCTTTCCAACTCTTTCTTGATGTCTAGTTCTTTAATTCTTTCTCTCTTCTTTGCTCTTTCCTACTTTTCTTCAAGACTGTCTTTTTTCTTTTCAAAGCCCCCTCTCTGTCCCTCCCCCTCTCTCTCTTCTCTCTTATTCTTCCTTTTACATATTCTCTCTCTTTCTTTTCTACTTTCCTTGTTCTCCCCTGTATTTATTAAATAACCTTTAAAGGTTGATATGCCATAGGAGGTGCCCGTGGTGTAATGGTTATCGTCGTGGGATATAGACACGGCGTACACGAGTTCAAATCCTGGACGAGACTGATTGCATTTCATATAGCACTAATACCGTTGGCAAAGGTATGAATCCAATTATTCTCCCTCCAACTATAGGTAAATAGTAGGACAGACTGGGTTCTTCAGCCTTGGTGAGGTAACTAGTATAGGAGAAGGAAAACTCTGCATTCAAACTTGTTAAACTTCACTTAAAAATTGACCTTATGTCATATCCTGCCCGAGCGGAGGGGTTAGTAAATATGGATATGCCATAAAACCCAAACAAAGCCAATCCTTAATATATAAAATTCTTCTTTCTTCTCTCCTGTACTCTCTCTTTCTATATATCTCCTTCCTTTTACCTTCTCTCTCTTCTTCTTTCTCTCTCTCTCTCTCTCTCTCTCTCTCTCTCTCTTACACACACGTACTCTCTCTCTTACTCTTTCCCTCTCCCTCTGATTCTTTGTTTGAAATTTCCCATTATCTCGCTTACTTATCGTCCTTTTCTCTCTAAATTTCTTCTTTCTTCGTTCCTGCACTCCCTCCTTCTGAATATCTCCTTCCTTTTACTCCTCTCTCTCTCTCTCTAACACACACACACACACACACACACACACACTCTCTCTCTCTCTCTCACTCTCTCCTTCTGTATCTCTCTTACCTTCTTCCGACTTTTTTTGCTCTTTTTCTCCATCGTCTTTTTATTCTGTTTTCTTTCTTTTAATCTTTCTATCGCTTTTCTCTCTGTCTCTGTCTATGTCTCTCTCTCTCTCTCTCTCTCTCTCCCTCTCCTTCTCTCTCTCTCTCTCATCTAAATTCCACATTTTTGTCATTTGTTCTATCCGGGTGTTTTTTTTGTTTTGTTTTGTGGACTAGCTGGGTGGGCACCCAGGTGCACGTATGAACAAGCCGGGCTGAGTAGGCCAGAAATCGGGACTGAAAGTCGATCCGAGTGAAGATCGGATAGATGTCGGATTTATATAACTAAAGATACAAGTCTATTACTTCCTTCAGTCCACAAAGATGAGAAGGAAGGAAGTATTTCGAGGGAGAAAAGAGGAGGAGGAAAGTGGAGGGAAGATAGAAAGAGAAAAAGAGCTGCGGAAAAGGAAAAAAGAAAAAAGAAAAGGAAGGAAAGAAGAAAAAAACGTTGAGAAACATAAATGAAGAAGAAAAAATAATGGATGACTACGAAGAAATAAATGAAAAAATGAACGGAATAAATGAAAATGAAAGAAGGAATGATTTAATGAATTATTGAATGAATGAATGAAAATAAAAAGGAAAGAAAAAAGAAAAAAGGAAGGAACAAAGAAATGAAAAGATAAAATGAAAAAGAAAAATCAGATAATAGTTAATGAGTCAAGAAAAAAACAAAGAATTTAAAGAAAACAAATAGATTTAATGAATGACAAATGAAATAAACAAAAATGAAAAAATCATGAATTATGGCTGGTTTTACGGCATGTCACTACTTTTGGGATATCTAATGCCGAAGTCAGTCATATGTAGAAGCATTGGTGTAGCTTGTTATGTACAACCACGGTTCTCGAATTGACTTTTGTAATGCTACGACATCAAATAGACATTTGTTGCACCCAAACACCCAATAGACATTTGTATCATCACGGTTCTAAAGGGTCTATCCGGGTAGAACTACCCCTTAAGTTTCAGGCAGACCCCCGTGCAACTTCACCTTGGAAAAAAGTGACGAACACGCAAAACACCGTCTTGGTTCGCTTCTACCGCTCTTAGTAGTCACTAAAGAGAGAAATGAAGTATGAAAAATGAGTTGACCGCTTTAGATAGACGGAAATAAATCGTTGCAGGGTATGAGAGGCAGGGCGAAAGAAGCAGACACAGAACTTGATATTATCCCTCTCATTTTCCGTTATTGTTCTCGCACGTGTTTGCCCTTCACGGCTCCGCGGCCCGTGTCCAACTAACTTTCTTTTTCTGTTTTCTATCCCACGTACATTCGACCAGCTCTTTTGTCGATTTTTTTAGCCGATCTCAGCCAGCGGCCGATTTCTCCTGATACATTTCTATTTTTAACCTGGACGTCGGCTAATAATATGATCTGTATTTCATGAACCTACCTTTCACTTTCCTATTTGTTTCTACCTTGTCATAATGCCCCCTCTATCTCTATCTCTCTCTCTCTCTCTCTCTCTCTCTCACTGCTTCGAATCTCTTTCTCATATATGTCAATTCTTCACTACTGTCCTGTGGTTGACCTCTAAATCTAGCGAGGAAACAATTTACTTCTAAAACAATCAAATGGAGTCCTTAATTATATTACAGTTAATCGTCAGTCTCCGCCAAATTCCGTCAAATTGCAACGAATAAATTACATGAAACTTTTTTCCCAAATCAAGAAAATAAACGCTATTATCAAGATTTGAACCTGTGCCGGCAGATATTTTACACATCGACAGGAACCTAACAGGTACTATCACTTTAGGTCAAAGTGGAACTGGGAGTAATGGGGCCGAAGGAGTATTCCAGTCTCCCCAGAAAAACAGAACAGCAGCTTTACAACGGAACCTTGTTTAGTGTCATACAAATGACACTAGTTTTGTAAGGAGGTGGATGCTGATCCTGCTACAAGAGATGATGTCCGAGTATTCTAAGTTTTACTGATAGAGTGACGAATAAGTGAATGAATAAAAGAAAAAAAGAAAAGAATCAATTAATGAATGAAAGGAAAAAAATAATGAAAGAAAAATGAATGAATAGAATTTAAAAATCGCGAATCCGGAGAGTTAGCCTGGACAAGAGATGGAATGCTATCTTCAGCAATTCTGAGCAACCTAATTCAATTGCAATCTAACTTCTAACTTCTAGAACACATCGGTCTTATGACTGAAATTATCTAATCACAGCCAAGTTTTCAATTTGATCTCGGGGTCATCACCTGTCAATTAAACTGTTTAAATCGGTTAATCTATAATTTAACACAACGATTGCAGCCTAAATGGAAGGCAAAGTCTTAATTCTTTACTTTTAAATCTTCTGCCATTTCTCTTATGTTCGAAACAATTGAAAATCTGTCAGTATTAAATTGTAGTGGATAAGATAAAATTAAAATAGAATTAAAATTAAATCAAAAAATAAATTCAAAGAAATGTAGAAACTCCTAGAAGCCCCTGGCAGGAAGTAGAAGCGACGCAGGCGCAAAGTAAAGGAACCGTCTCGGCAAAAGAGTCCCGTTCTCTCTCTCTCTCTCTCTCTCTCTCTCTCTCTCTCTCTCTCTCTCTATTTCAGCGGTGAGCATTAGGTTGAAAACAACCTGTATATTTCACGCTGCTGGTGGAGGGACACGTGTCCGTTTTATGTGGCACCCTGTTTGGTGTCTCCAAAAGTAGCTGCCGTCTCTGTTATAACGGACTTATGACTGAAAATACCGAATTTGGACACATCAATCCCGAAAACGACTAGTAAATTTCAATGCCTTATTTGGAAAAACGACAGTTCCAGCGGAAATGTCAAATGAAATTAAAGTTGAAATTAAAAGATATCTCGGCCTCCTTTCTTTTAGCCTTCAGTAATTCCTTTACAGCCTTCATTGACAAGAAAACCCAGCTAAATAAGATGGGATTAGAAGAAACCAAAAATGTCTCAGATATCGATATAATAATACGAAAACTCAAACCAAATGAACAATCACCAAAACATCACTCAGGCCCATAAAATCTAATGAGAATGGAGGATGTAGAAGAGCCTCCCACCCTAAGGATTTAGCCTGGTTTCTTTATTTAATGGTATATCAACATTTATAGCTTATCTAATAATAAAGACGTCCTTTTAGAAGAACAGTATTGGAAGAAAATAACACATATCCAATGTATTAAGGAGTTTCATACCTTTCCAAATGGTATTTGTCCAAAAGTGAATTTACTAGCGTAACTGGAGTTCGAACTCGTTACTACATTGTCGCAGTCGAGCACTTTAGCCACTCTACAACAAGAACTTCTCTTTACCAAACTCTCCACACGAGCAGAGTGCGACAAAAGGTCAATTTTCTAAGGAGAGTTTAATCGGTTTAAATTCCGATGTTGGTTGGGTTGGGTTTTTATGCCATATCAACCATTGTAGGTTATTTAATGCTAAATCCTCTATACATCTACGAGGATCATTAAATAAGTTTCCTGACATTTTTCGTATGGGCACTTTTATTGATAGTACACACATGAAACTCAAGTCCCCTTTGAAGTAATCTCCTACGGCTGCAATGCAATTATTGTAACGTTCCAACAACTTCTGGAAGGCCCCATAGAAGTCTTCTTGTGTGAGCGTGTCAATGACCTTCATCACAGTCTCTTTCATCTCAATTGTCTCATAACAACAGCCTCTGATTTTAGGGAATAACCAAAAGTCACAGGGAGCAAGATCTAGACTATAGGGAGGCTGAGGAACTGTGTTGATGCCCATCTTGGTCAAATAGTCTGTGACAAGAATGGAGTTGTGGACTAGTGCATTGTCCTGGTGCAAATGCCACTGATCCGATTTGAAGAATGCTGGCCTCTTCCGACCGAATATCTTGCTGAACTACCTTAAAACCTCAACATAGTAACCCTAACCCTAACCCTTTGGCCAATGAACTGTGGTGAATTGACTTCCTTACTCCTCCCACACCTATCATTATCCCTCACATACTCCCTGCCTTCCTTGAATCTCCTATGCCACTCAAAAACTGATGCTCGATTCATACAAGATGGTCGAAAAGCAGTGTGAAGCATTCCATACGTTTCTGTAGCAGCATTTTTTCCAAGTTTAAAACAGAATTGTATTGTATATCGTTCTTCCTCACGTCCAGAATGCATTTTTGAAATTCACCAGCTGTGACAATCAGGCTTTAGTTGGGTGTATTCCAGTTCCTACTGTAGCTGTTCATTTGAACCTGAAATCATACAAATTGTCCAGTCATCTCATAAGATGTGTAGCAATAACATAGTGTATTTTCAAGAGTCTACGACAATTTTAAATGGCTGAACAAAAAATAAGTCTGGAAACTTATTGAATACACCACGTACTTCTTCACAGTTAACACCAAAAGGCGAACAGAAAATTTTAGTTTAGTGAAGAGCCACACGAATATGCCTCTGCCAATTTTTCCGAGGCTGTAGAATACAACGACTGCATCTCTGCAGAGGGGTAAACCCCCCACCGATGAGTCTCCTGTATAAAACATTAAACAATCTAATGGTGAGGCTCTAGCAATACTGGAGCTTTGGGGAATGCGGAGTACTCCTTTATTACCATCGCTCCCAGATTCATTTTGACCCGCAGTGGGAGCACCTAATAGAGTCCTAGCTATGAATCAAATAGAACTGTTTGACATTTCAACTGATAGCGAAGAAATGACTTATGCTAAACTGAATTGTAAGTGATACATAGCAATACTTGGTACCATTTAACTTTGTTGACTTATGCTAAATTGAATCAAATAGAACTGTTTGACATTTCAACTGAGAGTGAAGAAACGACTTATGCTAAACTGAATTGTAAGTTATACATAGCAATACTTGGAACCATTTAACTTTGTTGACTTACGCTAAATTGAATTGGTAGAAATAGAACTGTTAGATCCTCTAAATGTATATCAAAAATCATATATTTGATACATGTGTAAAAACAGGATTTGGCGTCAAATAACCAACAATGGTTGATTTGCCATAAAACCTAACAAAACTAAACTAAACCAATTGGATATGGCTCGAGTGCCGCCGCAGCTTGTGAACCCCAGTTATTAAGAGACGGAATTAGTTCGTTTACCAATATGCTTTATACGTGACAAAATAGTTTTCGTCGACTGGTGTCAATTTTTCGACAGGTACGTAGAGGTACAAACTAATATTCAATTGGAAGGTATTTGCTTAGGCTAGCGCAAGTAATTAAAATACTTGTTTAGGGTTTAAGTGTTAAGTGTGTGACATCTGTGTGTTTGCAGCCAGGTGTGTATACGAAAGTGTGGTGGGCATCTTTTTGGAGGATTTTACTCCAATGTATATATTGATGTATAAAAATATGTTCACCTGTGGCTTTTTAGGTGGCTTTTTGGACGACTGCGTGAAATAGGAATTTTAAATGAAGCCATAAAAGAAAGGACAATTTGCTTGTTTGGTGGCCAGTGACACAGCAGCCCAAGAAGAGACAGACTGGTGTTATAGAAAAGCATTGTTTATTATAAAATGTTGAAAGACTTTAAATGACTCCCTTCACACAAAAAAATGAATAAATAAACAAATCATTTCCTCTCTCTTTTTTATTCGTTTTTAACGTTTCTTTCTCTTCTCTTTCACCGCTTTCTCTTTCTTTCTTTCTTTCTTTCTTTCTTCTTTTTTGTTGTGTGCTCAGAAACAATTTTATTTGAGGACTAACGAAAACTTTTCTTTCTTTCTTTCTTTCTTTCTTTCTTCGTTGTTTGTCCAAAAATGACTAAAATTTAGGGATCCTCTTACCACAAAGATCGGTTCTTCTTTCTTCTTCTTCTTCTTCTTCTTCTTCTTCTTCTTCTTCTTCTGCTGCTGCTGCTGCTGCTGCTGCCGCTCCTACTGCTACTGCATTGTCGTTCTTCTTTTTCTCTCGATCAATTCAACTCTTACCGAGAACTGATATATCTCATGTCCTTAGACAAACAAGTAAAAAAAACTCTTAAAAATTCATGACGTAAGAAAACACCAATCACTACTACTACAAATAATAATAATAATAATGATGATGATGATAATAATAATAATAATACTCTATATAAAAAATTAAAAGTCCATTTTAGCTTCTTTAGTGGTTTATTGTGATATATTTTTTGTATTCCACAATAGCCCGTCTGTATCTAACATTAGGCACAAGAATGTCTCAGTTGAATTTGCGAAGTAAAAGTTATAAAAGAACAAGTGGTATATATATATAGTATATATATATATATATATATATATATATATATATATATATATATATCTTCCTCTCGTTCTTTCAAAGTTTTTACTATATATATATATGTGTGTGTGTGTGTGTGTGTGTGTGTGTGTGTGTGTGTTGTATTTAGAAAATATTCACAACGAGCAAATTAGCTCTCTCTCTCTCTCTTCTCTCTTCTCTCTCTCTCTCTCTCTCACTCTCTCTCTCTCACTCTATATATATATATATATATATAGAGAGAGAGAGAGAGAGTCTGTTCGTAGAGAGAAAAGGAACAGAAAGTGCTCAGATGTTGAAAAAGGAAAAAAGAAGACGAAAACATAAAAGAATTTAATTATTTTAGAAGGAAATGACAGGAAAAAGAAAAAAAAAAGAAAAAAGAAAGAAAAAAGGACTGGAAAGGATGGTAAAAAAGCAAGAATAAAAAACCTGAAAATTTAAACGAATGGAAGTGAAAGAAAGAAAAAGTATTAGGAAAGGAAAAGAAATATTGAAGTGAAAAGAAAGAAGAAAGAAAGAAAGAAAGAAAGAAAGAAAGAAAGAATAAAAAAAACAGAAAATTTAAACGAACGGAAGTGAAAGAAAAAATATTAGGAAATAAAAGAAATATTGAAGTGAAAGAAAGAAAGAAAGAAAGAAATGAGAACTAGACAAAACAGAAAGAAAGAAAGAAAGAAAGAAAGGCAACAAAGAAAACGGAAGGAGGAAGCAAAACAGAAAGAGAGAAAGACAGAGAAAAGAAAGATAGAAAACGAGAGAGAGAGAGAGAGAGAGAGAGAGAGAGAGAGAGAGGAAGAGAAAGGAATAAACTATTTTCTTCTTCCTCTTAAGTAAAGCAACAAAGTGAATGCCACGTCTCTACCCACACTTAACCCCATGCACAAAGTTTAAAAACAAAAACATTAGTAAAAAATAAAGAATAAATTGCCAAAAGAAAGTTAACAATGGAAGCTAAAGTAGAATGGACGAACAAGTCTGGTTCGAACTACGACAATGTCGTTGAGTTAGATGAAAAGCTATAAATGGCAATGTGAAGCAATGGCAGACGATAATATTCAAGCACACAAACTGGTTTAACAAGATGGACATTCGACTTGTCTATTTTTAGCTTCATACATATTCAGCAAAGAACAAGGCCAAATACAAGGAACTGGATTTCAGAAGATGCTGCTGCGCCAATATTTCAAATAAGATCAGCCAATATGCCTTAAAAATCAATATTTGAAATCTATATATATTTACTAAGTATAGCCTAACAGGATTAGGAAGATTTTGTTGCGCCAATTTTCAAGTTAGAAGTGTCCATACGCCTTGAAAATCAAAATAGGAAATCTTGGTGTTTGGAACTCAGGCAGTTGCTGATACTATGCTTCTAACCTGATACTGACGAAACATACCTCAAGAATATTAGGAAGACTGTATTGCGCCAATCTTCAAGTTAAAACCCCCACTCGTCATAAAAATCAGAATGGGAAATCTTATCATTTTCGAACACTGATAGTGATAAATAGTATGCGATTAATTTGATTTTTTTCTAAGCATAGCTTAACAAGATTTGGAAGATTGTGCTGCACCAGTCTTCAAGTAAGAAAGATCAGACATTTGTAAGACGAGTGACTAGCAAAAAGGTTGTAAGTGCAAATGAAATCCCTCGTCGAAGTTTGGGAATAGAGATTTAGAATTGTCAGTGAGTATCTGATATGTGATCATTTAGTAGGGTTTTTTTTTTTTGTTGAGGAAAAGATAAAAAGTCCAAGTCGTTTAGTTCCTTTTGTTATAGAGGTTTTTTAATCGAACCACAGAAAGAGACAGATGTGTGTTGAGTTATAAAAGAGAGGGCTTTAAAAAAAATGAATATTTACTGAGTTTATTTGAACTAACAGAAACTCACAGAAAAGGCCGGCTTAATCTAATTAAACATCAACCAATAAAATATACAAGAATCGTTCAAAAAGTTCCAAGCCTCACTCAGAAAGTTATAACCGAACAATTTGATTGTGGCAATGCATCAACATTTTGTTTAAAAGTCTGAATTCGTTTTTTTTAATCTTAAAAAGAAGTGGTTATGCGTTTAACTGAAATGTTAAGCTGTGCTCATCTTTCTTGGTGAGGCGTAGAACTTTTTGAACCACTATTGTTTTTATGTATCATATGAATATCTGTTTTAACACTTTTGCCAACTATTATAAAAAGACAATCTTTTTAAGCCTCTTGAAAATATTACAAAACCTTTTTGTGTATCTCTTTTACAAAATTTAATGTATGTTTTTTAAGTGATGTGTTTGAAAAAGACAATCTAAGGATAGTAATGCGATTTTTTAACCAAGTCTTGTACGCCATCAGCGCTTAGGTTAAGGACTCTGCATAAAATAACTTTGTTGGTGGAAAAGAAAGTACTGTCTCCTTTCAAAATTATTATACTTTCAACAAACTGAATGATTTTAACGTCATGTCAATCCGACGAGGGTCATTTTATGCCTAAAGGTTAGGGAATTGGGTACATTGTTCATATTCATATTTCTTTGAAACAGTTTTAAAGAGTTTTTTCACGCACTTGTGTTGTTGGTTAGTATGGTTTTACGGCATATCAATCCTTGTAAGTTATTTAATGCCAAATCACGTTTATACAAGGACTTATATATATATATATGTGTGTGTGTGTGTGTGTGTGTGATTTGAGAACGAATAGTCTGTTGGTAACGTTTTTCAAACGAGCCAGAGCACAAGTTTAAATGGTTTCAAATATTCTGATTTTAATAATTTTATGCTTTTAAATACTCATATCTAGTACAAATAACTTATACACAATTATATGGTTTCAAGTATTCTTGTCTAAAACTAATAATTCATACGCAATTCTATGGTTTCAAGCAATAGTTGTGGACTTTTTATTGGTTTTAACTCTATGCCAATATGTCTGGAATTATTTCATACCTAGAGGTAAGGGGATCACGTTCATAATACGTTTGCATTCCCCTTTTTTATATAGTTGTTCTCACGATTTTTTGTGCGGTCCTATCAAACATTATTAATTTGTAAAAGTTCTCTTTGACCCATAGATGAGACCTCAACTGGTACTAACACTGCGGTTATGAATGGATCTGGGAATAATAGCAATAAAAGTGAACACTCTCACTCTGGAGATCTGGGGATCTTCAGAACTGGACCCCCATCTTCAGTGTCGTATTCAAATCACCCAATTATTTTTTATAGGTTTGATATGTGGGAAATGTTTCACGTTGACATTTTCTACGACCTTACATCAGCGTTTACCACAACGATCAGAGAGTTGCATTTGTATACATTGTATAGCCGTAATACAAATACAAGCGGAAACATAATCAAAGATAATGACGAACGAAACACTTTCTTATAAA
Source organism: Sepioteuthis lessoniana (assembly GCA_963585895.1). Lineage (NCBI taxonomy): Eukaryota > Metazoa > Mollusca > Cephalopoda > Myopsida > Loliginidae > Sepioteuthis > Sepioteuthis lessoniana. Next base: position 7,249,897 of record OY757927.1, read on the forward strand.
TATCTCTCTCTTTTTATTCTTTAAAGGGCCCATCGTTTGTTGTTGTTTGAGAGATAGATGAAGGGACATATCTCAAAGAGAGGACTTCTTCTTCCCATATCTTATTCAAGGAGCCAGGGGGTGCCAACGCTTGCACCCCCTTGCAAGCTCGTCAGAGATGCCTCTGATCGACTGCATGTCCGCCGCTCGACTGCTTCTCTACCACTGTCTAAATCTGACCGCGTGGTTCTCATCACGTGGTCTCCTTCCGGTTACACACCTGTTGAACCCGAGTGCACTGATCGTGCTCTCATGTTTACTAATCACAACGTGACAGCTTGTCAAAGCACACGGGGTCACTAGGAACTAACCGAAAATCCATGGCATATGTTACATAACATATAACTATGTTGCACAGGGCACCTCGGGTAGTGTAATGGTTAGTAAGGTTGACTAGCAAACCTGCAAGAGTGTGTTCGAGTCTCATAGGGTACCCATTTATTCGGCCTTGTGCCACATCTAAGCAAAAACGCTTAGGAAATTACTTCTATGTTACACAGAGTTAAGAAAGAAGTAAATTCATGTCTTACATGGGAGTATTAGTGCGAAGGGAACGCACAAATCCATCCATGGCCCAAATTTAAACTTGGCCCATCGGTACTATTTTCCGCGACGAATATCAAAGTAGCATTGTCTTCCTCTTGTTGCCAATAATAAACTGAATAAAAAACAACCCAGTCGGCCGGGGATGTAGAATACACCGACTGCATCTCAGCAGAGGAGTTAGACTGCCACTCCAATGAATGTCCTAATATGACAACCCCTCCGCTCGGGCAGGATATGACACAAGGTCAATTCTTAAGCGGAGTTTAACAGGTTTGAATTCAGAGTTGTCCTTCTAGAATAGTTGCTTCACCAAGGCTGAAGAACCTAGTCTGCCCTACAATTTACCCATAGCTAGAGGGAGAATAATTGGATTCATACCTTTCCCAGGAGTATTAGTGCTATGTGAAATGCAATTAGTCGCGTCCAGGATTTGAACTCGTGTCGCCGCGTCCATTTCATACGGCGATAACCATTACACCACAGGCACCTCCTTTTTTTTGACACTAAATCATATGATGTTGAAGCTCCAGTCCTGGATCTTTGGGTACTGTAGATAATTCCTTCATGGCTGTTACTCTCAGTTATACTCCCCCACCCCAGAGTAGTAACACCCGTTTGGGTCCCAGCTATGGATAGAATAGAACTGCTTACTAACAGTGTGTAAACACATAACTGATGTTAAATTGAATTTTTATGCTACAGAGTAATGCTTGAAGGTATTTAACTGTGTGAAAACAAAATTATTGATGCTTGACGGTAATATTTGAAGATATCTAAACGTGTGCAAGCAAATGATAAATACTAAATGGAATTATTAGAGTTAAAAAGCAATCCTTGAAACCGTTTAACTGTGTGCAAACAAATAATTAATATTGAATAGAATTATTAGTGTTAGATAGCAATACTTGAAACCATTTAACTATAAAACTATTTATGTGAGCAATACTTAAAACATTAAACTGTGTGCAAACAAATGAGCTCTGGCTTGTATAAAAATGTAATCTACAAACTATACGTTTACAGATTATATACATTTTAAACACACACACACATACACACACACACACACACACACACACATATATATATATAT
>OY757927.1:7254074-7261574 GCA_963585895.1 Sepioteuthis lessoniana
ATTCCCCAAAGCCCCGGCATTACTGGGACCTAACCATCAGACTGCTTAGTGTCATATCCAGGACACTCATTGGGAGGGAGTCTTACCTCTCTGCAGAGGTGCAGTCGGTGTATTCTACAGCCCCAGTCGACTGTGCAAAAGTATTCCTTCTGCTAATAGTTTTATTTGCACACAGTTAAATCGCTACAAGTATTCCATTTAATACCATTCATTTGCACCAAGTTTAATGGTTCCAATCATTGCGATTTAATACCAATAATTCAATTTTAGTACACAATCAAATGGTTTCAAGTATTCCTCTCTCACATGAAAAATTCTATATCGTATTAATCATTTGTTTTCACTCACTTAAATGGCTTCAAGTACTGCTATCCAACAGCAATGCGTTTAGTGTCATCACGTGCAAACACACGTAGATATTGAATGAAAGTTGTCGAGTACATCTATCTGAGTCTAGAATTGGTGATTACCTCGTGATCTATGCCAGTCAGGATTGCTCATAAATATTTGTCATTTGATCGAAATTTACAGAATATGCACCTTTTTTTTTTCTATAAAGAAGTGTTTCTTAGATCTTTTCAGGTGCGTGGGAATTCGGTGAATGTTTTCTTTTCCACGCTATAATGAATGGATTAGTTGAATATTTCTACAAGTTTCTGCTGACCGGAGATGCTTTCGTTGAGTTTCGTTTATTTACTAAGGTTAGCTTAGTTGTGGCACAAGGCTAGAAGAATAGGACCCCCAATGAGAATCGAACTCACTAACTATGGTCTGTTAATCTAGGCTTAGTTTAGTTGTAGCACAAGGCCAGAAATATAGGGTCCCCAGTCAGTAGCAAACTCACTTAGAACGGTCTGCTAATCCAGCTTGCTAAACATTACTCCACGTAAGTTAACTGCTCTATTATTGTTTTGTTTATATATTTAATGAGTTTTTTAATGACAAAGACATTCTTGCAGAAGGACGGTTGTGTTAATATTATCTCATAACAAGGGGTTCATACTTTTTCTAAGGGAATTTGTCCAAAAGTGAACGTAATAGCTCGAGTGGAGTTCGAACTTGCTTACCACAGCGTCACAGTCCAGCATATTAGCCACTACGCTATGGAGATACTAGCCAGAATTACAGAGCAACCAGTGAGAATCAAACTTCTCAGCAATAGCTTGTGTGGTACCATGGTTTTATTTATTTAACGGCGTATCAACACCTCATGTGTTATTTAAACATATCATTTAACAAATTTGTTGATGCTTGATATTAATCATTAATTTCACCATTTCGTTACCAAAATATCGCATTTTTTTATTTATCTATGAAAATCATTTATTTGCACAAAGTTGTATGGTTTCAAGTATTCCTAACTAATACTAATAATCTACTCACGGTGATTTGGTCCCTCATTGTCTTGGTAAATAGTAGGGCCGACTGAGCGCTCTAGACTTGTGGGTAGGCAAACCGGTCAAGTCGGAAAACACTGAATTCAAAACTTCCTGCCTTCTGGCATTTCACACTTTATAGCCCACTCTCAGAAAGACTTAACCCTCCTTATACCTACCTACCTACCTTTGGAATTTAAAGAACGCATCATAGGAAAAGAGAGGAAAGAAATATAAAGAAAAAAAAAGAGATCCTTACTTGTTATTGCTACAATGTAACCGCATACAAACTTGGAGAGAAGATGGAAATTGCCTGATAATCGTCCCGAACAAAGGCCACGAAAAGGAATTGTTCAGCATGTTGACTCCCAAGACTTTAAAAAGCTTATGGTACTCTAACATAGCATATGCTAATTGGAGAGAAGATGGGCGCTACCAATAACCCACTAATTGCCTTGATAGATGTCATGAGATTCGGCCATGTTGTCCAGATACAAGCGGGTTTCTGTTTCAATAGTTTTTTTAGGAATATTAAAGGAAGGAATCCCCGTGGAGATTAGCGAACTAGATTGGGACATCTTTGTTTGCAAGTTCGAATTTCATTCATGTTATTCCATTTATTCTCGGATTAATACCATCAGGAAAAAAAAAACAACAAATCCCAAGCTGTGCTTTAAATCAACCTCGAAGGTTGATATACCATTAAACAAAGAAACCAAAACAATTTATTTGAATTCTTTTTGAACACATTGAATATACTTAATAGTTATCTCCTTCGCCCAGTTCACATATCTTGGTACCAATATCTTATCTACTAAACACAATTTAAATATAACCATAAGGAAGGCGTGGAATGTTAATTATATACTAATGATGATATGGGAATCTGATCTCTAATGAAAAAAATAGTTCCTCTAATGTTTACCTGCGTCAGTACAACCCTATGGTCGCATCACTTTGACGAAATACTCGGAAAATCTACATGGGAACTACACAAGAAGGCGACGTGATGTTTTGATCAAATCCAGGTAGCAACACACCCGCCCCCAAATAAATGAACAGCAATTATACAGCCACTTACCTCCCATCACAAAAACTATCCCAGTAATACCAACTAGATATGCAGGAGCTCAGTGTGTGAGTTCGGTAAAATACGCCGACTGCATCACTGCAGAGGATTAAGATCCCTCCACCAAAGAGTGTTCTGGATATGATACTAAACAATCGGATGGTGAGGCTCTAGTTCTGAAGCTTTGGTGAATGTGAAGTACCTCTTCATTGCCATCACTCCCAGGTCCACTATGTCCCGAAGAAGTAGCACCTGAAAGAGTCCTATCCGTGGGTCAAATAGAACTGTTTTGACACTTAAACTGTGTGCAAATAAATTATCTTGAATTGAATTCCTTGGAATAGAAATATTTAAACATTTAATTTTGTGTAAATAAATTACTGTCAAATTAAACTGTTTGTGATATATAACAATACTTGCAACCATTTAATTTGGTGAAAACGAATGAGTAAAGTTGAATTAAATAATTAGTGTTGAATAGCAATATTTGAAAGCGTTTAACTGTATTGCATAGCAATGCTCGGAACCATTTGATTGTGTCCAAATGAATGAAGAGTAATAAATAGCAATACTTGTAAGCACTTCACTGTCAACAAAGAATGATTGACATTGAATCGAATTATTTGTATTAAATAGAAATAATCGAGACCAATCAACTGTGCAGAAACAATACTAATACTCGTGTATAAACAAATTACTTTTAACTCATTTAAAAAGGAAATTACCAACAAAAGATACCTTTATATCCATCTAAATGTATGCAAACAAATGACTGATGTTAAATTGTCACTGTTACATAGCAATACTTGAAACCTTTTTACTGTGTGTAAACAAATGACTGATGTTAAATTGACACTGTTACATGGAAATACTTGAAACCCTTTAACTGTGTGTAAACAAATGACTGATGTTAAATTGTTACTGTTACATGGAAATACTTGAAACCCTTTAACTGTGTGTAAACAAATGACTGATGTTAAATTGACACTGTTACATGGAAATACTTGAAACCATTTAACTGTGTGTAAACAAATGACTGATGTTAAATTGTTACTGCTGCATAACAATACTTGAAACCATTTAACTGTGTGTAAAAAGTAAAAAAAAAGGGGCTCTGGCTCATTCAAAAATGTTATCAGCAAAATGTGTGTAAAAATCCCATATATTTAATATATATGTATAAAGAAGATTTGGCGTTAAATAATAGGGTTGATATGCCATAAAAACTAAACCAAGATATGCGGAGCACTGATGAAGAAGCAGGCCTGAACTCACAAGCGACGTTCTCCAATAAACTACTACACATGGACACACCAGTTCTGTCCGATCATCAAATGCTTATATTCATCATCTCTGCTGGAACACTGGGTACCATGTTGAGGGCCTATCAAGAGTAAATGCGAATAGGGACAGATGGTGAGTAAGAGCCAAGGGAATCCATTCTATCAGCAAAGGCTTTGCTTGTCTTAGTCTCCTGCACGTTCAACTCACCTTGTGTGACGGACACTAAATTCCGAAGATAAAGGTAGGTTGTTAGTTCTCTCTCACTTACTCGTCTAGTAACCTATTTTTGGCTGTTAGCCATTATATGGGCTTTGGGCAGAAATAACTAAACGGACACCATCCCTTTTCAGGTCTAACTGGTTTGAATTCAGAGTTTTTTTTTTTCTTCTAGACAGGTTGACATACCAAGGTTAAAGAGGCCAGTCTACCCTACTATTTACCTATAGCCGGAGGGAGAATTTCTGTACTCATACCTTTCTCAAAGAAGGGAGTTAGCGCTTAGGATTATACAACCGGCTGCGTCCAGGATTTGAACTTCGGGCGCTGAGTTTTACTTTTTACGACGATAACCGTCTTTGAAATACACAGTCTTTGGCTTAGAAAGAATTATTTCTTGTGAATCCATGAATTTTTTTTTTTTTTCGATTAAGAGGCATTTCTTATATCAAGTCAACAATTCAAAATATAGAGAGATCCATATGTACACAGTTATCTCCCTTGCGTCGTATGAACTGATTTTCATTCAGTTTGTAACAATGGCGTCGGTCGGGTTGTACTTTCATCTTTTCATGCTTTCATCTTTTTATTGTGAATTTGGAAAGTGTATGCGAATAACCTACTTTTTTTTTAATTTAAAAAAAAATTGTGAGAAATTGCAGCAAATTAAAACCTTTTGATACAAACTTAAATGCCATACCCACGTAGAAAATGAATAGCGAATTTTACAATTCAGATATTCAAACCAAACACTTCACATCAGAGGCGGAAACACATTACAACAGTGTTTGGCGACGGGGTCAGTACCACCCCAAAGAAAAGGGGGAGCGTTCAAAGTTTTTAAAAAAAAGGTGGTGTCTAAAATTATTTCTCGGCGTTGAGATAAAATTCGAATAATCTTTTTTCATCGTTTTATGAGAATAAAGAAACCGTCTCAATAGTAACATAATGAATTCGAACTCCAGTTGAGCGATTAGGTTCCCTTTTGTACTAATACCCTTGGGAAAGGTATAAACCCTCTTATCTGGAGTGATTAGATTATCCCTTCATTTCCATTACTCCCAGGTCCACTCTGACTCGGAATGGTAGTACCTCTTATTATCCCATCTCTGGGTCAAATATAAAAGTAAAAGTAAAGTTGGCGACCGTAGTCGAAGGTGATCCAACGGCTCCCCTTTCAATAGCTACTACACAGAGGTGTAGGGGAGGGCGCTACTCCTTCCCTTGGATTGCTCCACTTTACCCTTGATACGTACCTTAAAATGCTGAGTTTTAAACAAGGAGGTATCAAGTGCCATTTAAAAAAAAGATTTTGGTATGACCCGACCTGCGATGGAACCTCGGTCTACCGGACCATTAATGAACACTCTACCCACTCAACCAACTAGACTACAATTATTCGTATTTGATAGGATATTACATAATCGTATGCAAAAAAATACAATCTTCACAAAAATGTAAATATGAATGCATTCAATGTTCAATGAATGCAATTCTCTTTTAAAAAGTATTAACACCCTTACTTTCTCAGTTATTGGTTAAATAGTACAACAAATGTCTTTCTATGACTGGTTTGGTTTGATTGGGTTTTATTGCATATCAACCTTTGTACGTTATTTAATGCCAAATCCTGTTTATACATACGAGGTGCATACGTTCACGTTCCAGATTTTTTTCGTATGAGCACTTTTATTGAAAGTACACACATGAAACTCTTGTCCCTTTCGAAGTAATCTACTCCGGCTGCAATACTCTTGTTGTACCGTTCCAACAACTTCTCGAAGGCTCCATGGAAATCCTCTTGTGTGAGCGTGTCAATGACCTTCGTCACAGCCTCTTTCATCTCCTCAATTGTCTGAATTTTTGAAATTCCCCTGCTGTTCCAACCAAGAGCAAACAAATGACAGAATTGTTTGAAATAGAACTGTTTGATTATTTAACTGTGTATAAACAAATGACTGATGTTTTATTAAATTGTTAGTTATATATAGCAATATCTGGAAACATTTAACATTGTTGACTTATGCTAAATTGAATTGTTAGAAATAGAACTGTCTGATCATTTAGCTATGTGTATCTACAAAATGTGTTTACAAATCATATATTTAATATATACGAGGTGTATACGATAAGTTTGCAGACTTTTTTCGTACGGGTATTTAAAATTGTCATAGACTCTTGAGAATTCACTATCTTATTGCTATACATCTTATGAGATGACTGACCAATTTTCATGATTTCAGGTTCAAATGAACAGCTACAGCAGCAATTGGAATACACCCTACTAAAGCCTGATTGTCACAGCTGATGAATTTCAAAAATGCAATCTGGACATGAGGACACTTTAGAAGAACGATATGCAATACAATTCTGATTTAAACTTAAAAATACCACAGAAACGTATGAAATACTTCCGACTGCATTTGGAGCATCTTGCATGAATCGAGCCTCAGTTTTTGAGTGACATAGGATATTCAAGGAAGGCTGGGAGTCTGTGAGGGACGATGAAAGGTGTGGGAGGAGTAAGGAAGTCAATACACCAGAGTTGATTGGCGTAAGGGTTAGGGTTAAGGTTAGGGTTACTATGTTGAGGTTTTAAGGAAGTTCAGCAAGAGATTCCTTGGGAAGAGGCCAGCACTCTTCAAATCGGGTCAGTGGCATTTCCACCAGGACAATGCACCAGTCCACAACTCCATCCTTGTCACAGACTATTTGACCAAGATGGGCATCAAGACAGTTCCTCAGCCTCCCTATAGTCCAGACCTTGCACCTTGTGACTTTTGCTTATTCCATAAGCTCAGAGGCTGTCGTTATAAGACAATTGAGGAGATGAAAGAGGCTATGATGAAAGACATTGACACGCTCACACAAGAGGACCTCCATGGGGCCTTCCAGAAGTTGTTGGAACGGTACAACAAGAGTATTGCAGCCGGAGGAGATTACTTCGAAGAGGAGTTTCATGTGTGTACTATCAATAAAAGTGCCCATCCGAAAAAAAGTCTGAAAACTTATTTTATGACCCTCATATTATATATAAGATTTGCAAGCGAACACTTTGTAGGTAAAGTAATTTTAAAAATAGTCAGAACCCATTTGTTTGCGCATAGTAAAAGGATTAAAAATAATGCTAACAATACAAATAATTATTTTTGATATCAATCATATATTTGCACGCAGTGGTTTCACGTTTTGTCCACACTATTAGTTTTATTTGCACACAGTTAAATGGTTTAAAGCTTTGCTATGTAACACCAATAATTCTATCCAACACAATTCATTCATTTGCATACAGTCAAATTGTTCAAAGCATTGCTATGTAATACTTATGATTAAATTTTTGATAAATTTTAAACAGTTTCAAGTATTCCAATTCAACACAAACAATTTTATACAACATTCGTTTGCAGTCATTTGTTTGCACTCAGTTAAATGGTTCCAAGCATTGCTATGTATCACAAATAATTCAATTAAACATCAGTCATTTGTTGACACTCAGTTAAATGGTCAAACAGTTCTATTGCTAACAAATCAATCTAACGTAAGTCATATATATAT
>OY757927.1:7266574-7274074 GCA_963585895.1 Sepioteuthis lessoniana
GTTTATCTTATCCCTCTGCAGAGGCGCAGTCGGTGTATTCTACAGCCCCAGCTGACTAGGCAAAACGTAATAGAGTACAAATTACTAGAATAATTTTAGTTATTTAAAGGTTTTTTGTTTTTTCTTTATTCTTATTATTAGTTGACAGACTTTGGTATTAAATAACCCTGAAGAATTGACATGCCGTAAAATTAACCTTTATATCATCCAGCTAAAGATACTATTAATTCACCAGTGCATATTTACAAGATGTGTGCATATTATCTTTCATGTTTCTTGTTTTATGTTCCTTGTTCTTAAAATGTTTTTGTTTTTCTTTGTGTGTGTGTGTGTGTGTGTGTGTGTGTGTGTGTGTGTGTGTGTGTGTGCGTTCTTTTATTTGCGTGTTTTTTTTTGTAAGCACTTGAGCTTCTGTTATTTGTTATGTTGAAGAGTTGGGCGAAAGAGTACCTTTTAAAGTAAGATCATGCTTCCCTCAAAATGCTTAGATTTCGTATTCATTTTAAAATTAAATAAAGACGTTTTTAAAATTAAATAATTTTTTAAAGTTAAATAAAGACGTTTCTTTTTAAAAAGATTTAAATCTTTTCTTTTTTTAAATTTTTTTTTTGTAAAATTTTTTCTGTTTTTAAATTTTTAAAATTAAATAAAGACGTTTCTTCTTTGCTCAGTGTATAATTTTTGAATTAAATAAAGACGTTTTTAAAATTTAATAATTTGTTAAAATTAAATAAAGACGTTTCTTTTTTAAAATTTTAAAATTTTTTCTTTTTTAAATTTTTCTTTTTTTAATTTTTTCTTTTTTTAGATTTTTAAAATTAAATAAAGACGTTTCTTCTTTGCTCAGTGGAAAATTTTTTAATAAAAATAATATATCAATTAATATTAAATAAAAATAATATATCAAATGAAAATAATATATCAAATTTTTCTTTTTTTAAATTTTCTACTTTTAAAAATTTTTAAAATTAAATAAAGACGTTACTTCTTTGCTCAGTGTATAATTCTTTTTTAAAATAAGAATAATATATCAAAGTGCATATCGGGCTAATGGGTTTCATATATATTTCGGTTCAATTGGCAAAATTCCCTTTTTATTTTAGCAGTTGTTGTTGTTGTTGTTGCTGCTGCTGCTGCTGCTGCTGCTGCTGCTTGTAATGATGGTACATCTCATGACAATTAAAAAAGTGTTTATTGTGTGTGATATTATCGTTGTAATTAATATTTTGTTACGATTTTTGTATTACTTTTAAGTCAATTTTATTTGTTTCTCAACATTATTAGGGAATTCGTTATTCATATGCCATCAATATTAGTGGGTTATTTACAAATTGTATAGAAGAAGAAGAAGAAGAAGAAGAAGAAGAAGAAGAAGAAGAAGAAGAAGAAGAAGAAGAAGAAATGTCTTTGCATTTTCAACTGATCTTACCTGCTCAACTCCCCATAAAATTACAAAAAGAAACAAGAAACCAGCAAAATAACACCGAAGCAATAGGGAACCTAGACTAGCTGACTAGTGAGTTCGAATGGTACTGGGTGCCTTTTTATCACAACTGAGCAAAGCTTAGGAAATAACGACTCTTTGGTCAAATGGACGCTTCGTCTAGCGTAATGGTTGGCAAGCTAAACAAGTAAGCCATTACAAGTGAATGAGTCTCACTGGGTGCCCATCACCAGACCTTGTGATACAATTAAGGAAAGCTTAGGAAATAACTAACAACAAGGTAATAAACTTCAGCATGAGATAATAACTCAATAAGTAACCAGGCTCTGAAAGACGGGGATCAGAATACACCGACCGCATTCTCTGTAGAGGGCTAAGACCCTCCTCCCCAAAAGAAGTGTCCGGGTATTACCTTAAATTATATCTGATTGTGTGGCTCCAGTTCTGGTGAGTGTAGGGTACCCTTCTATAGTCATTACTCCCAGGTCCTCTCTAACCCGGATATGCTGTACTTGTAGGGTTCTATTTATTGGTCAGATGCCTTTGAAAATTACTTGCTTTAAATAGGAGTAGTTGATACTATATAAGTAAAATTGGCGACCGTAGTTGAGAGTGACCCGAAGGCTCCTTTTCGATAGCTACTACACCAATGTATAGGGGAGGGTGCTACTCCATTCCCTGGATTGCTCCATTTTACCTTTGATCCTTACCTTATAATACTGAGTGTTAACCAAGGAGTCTTTGGTATGACTCGACCTGGGACTGAACCCAGGTCTCCTGGCGAACACTCTAACCATCATGCCAATGTCCAGTACATGATACTTTATAACTGTGTGTAGATTAATTGTATTTGACAAGAATACATGATACTATACGTATAATTGTGTTTGAATTTTTAAAATAATTGTCAGGAATACTTGATACCAAATAATTGTGTATAAATTATTTGTATGAGACCGGAATACGTGATAGCATATAAGATGGCGACCATAGTCAAGGTCAATACGAAGGCTCCGTTTTTGATGGCTACTACACCGAGGTGTAGGAGAGGGCGCGACTCCTTTCCTAAGATTACTCCACTCTACCCTTGATCCGTACCTTATAACACTGAGTGTTAAGCAAGGAGGTATCAAGTACCATATTTTGAATCTTTGGTACGACTCGACCAGGAATTGAATCCCGGTCTCCCGGGCTATTGTCGAACACTCTACACTTTACCAAGTTACTTGAAAGTGTAAATGTTTAATTAGTTGAAACCTTGTAAATGTGAACAAAAATGGCTTGTATTAGATTATGAGAGAATCTGCTAGGGTCCCATCTATTGGTCGAATAGATATGTTCAAATATTTAATGTTTTGGCTCAGAATACCTGAAATAATTTAACTCTGTGCAGACCAATGATTATCATTACAGAGAAGAAGTTACTTGAAAGTATTTTTTAAAAATACATCTCTAAGATGCGGTTGGATGCATCATCGGTGATGTTCATTAATTGTTTGGGGGTTTCGGGTCTTTTCGACGTGCTACCCCTTCACTAAAGTGACCCGGCCAAGATTGATCACGTTTCAGCCTGCATCCATCCAAAATAATTGTTTGTCAGCACTTCATGCGTCGTTGTCAACGAACAAATCGTTTCGGGATTCGTCCTATAAAGGTGATATATATATATATATATATATATATATATATGTTTGTGTGCGTGAGAGTATATATATATATATATAATGATAAATAAATATATATTAGATATGTATATTTAATTCATGGATTTTATACTGTGATATAATCTGGAGAGTGATCAATATCTAGGATAGAACTATTATATAAAAATAATAAATCATCATCTTGTCGTCCCATCAGCACGGATATTCCTGATCCTCTCTCGATAACCTTCCCACTTGTTCATCGCTTCCGATAGGTTCCCAGGGCTACACCCCGTATCCTCACAGAGCTGCTGTATGTAGGTTCGAGCTAGTCGCGCTGCTTTTACGCGGCCATGTGAAGGGGTCCATAGGAGTACATCACTTATGAGCTCCTCCCTACTTTTCCTATACGTCTGGTTCGTCTAACTTGGATAGTTTTCGTGATGGGTGGTAGGTCCCCGTATAGCTGCTGCTTTGTGGGGTGTTGCCTCCAGGCCTTGTTCAATATTGCTCGCAGCATTCTGGTGTAGTTGCTGTCAAGCTTTTCCTCCATCCGTTTAGTTAGCGTCCATGTGGTGCATCCATATAGCAGTATCGACACGAATACTGCTTGGAAGAAACTGCGTTTTATTTTATCGGTCTGGTCTGACTTTTATATGACCGATAGCCTATTGATAGCTGTCTATGCCTTTGTTAGTCGCGTGTCGATGTCTGTCTCGGTCGAAAAGACACTGCTTCAAATATGTTTATTTATTATCATTATATAATAACTCTATCCTAGATATTTACCACTCTCCATATTATATCGCAGTCTAAATTCCATGAATTAAATATATATATCTAATATACATTTATTTATTATTATAATATATTATATCTATCCTAGATATTGAGCACTCTCCATATTATATTGCACTTGGTTCGACACAAACTCACAAAGGGATTTTGTGACAACCAACACTGTTATAACTTAATATATATATATATATATATATATATAGAGAGAGAGAGAGAGAGAGAGAGATCTTTAAAAGATCCCGTTTTTTGATCCTGATAAAAATTAAAACGTAAGAGATGAAAAAGAAAAAGGTTAGTGAGCTGGTTTCGTACTTGGCTCGACTGATCGATTACCAAGGTAATTATTTTTTTAAAAATGATAAATGTCCTTGTTTATAAATTATTAGTATTTGATAGAAATACTTGAAACCATACAAATGAAGGCAAATTATTTGCATTTGATAAGAATACTTGATATGATACGATATGATATGATACGATATGATATAGAGGCGCTTGTAATATAATGGTCATCGTCGCTGGAAATAGACACGGTGACACGAGTTCAAATCCTTGACGAGGATCTTCGCATATCCCGTAACGCTAATATCCTTGGGAAAGGCATGAATCCAACGTGTCTCTCTCCAGCTGTGGGAAAATAGCAGGGCAGAGGTTCTTTGGTATGGCAAACAAGCAATGAATAACTGTTAAATATTTTCACTCATGAAATATATATATATATATATATATATATATATATATATATATATATATATATATATATATATATAGGGTAATATTCGGTCAGGTTAAAAAGTTTGGAGCAATTCCCTCAGGACAAGAAAATCATTCAAGAGCTGAACATTTAAATTTTCCTGGTAGAGAGCTCAATGTAATTTATTACAGAAAAAACACGAAGAAAAAATTAATACAGGACTTCTTCAGACCCAATGGATAATTAATTATCCATTGGGTCTGAAGAGGTCCTGTATTAATTTTTTTCTTCGTGTTTTTGATTCACACCAGAAACTGAAAATACGGGATGGAAATAAATTTATAATCCTGAATTAACCGGTCTTTGGTTTTTTTCTTAAAGATGATATATATATATATATATATATATATATGTGTGTGGGGGGGGGATCCATAAGAGTACATCTCTTATGAGTTCAACTCTGCTTCTCCAGCAGTGTCCTGCATGTCTGGTTCGTCTAACTTGAATAGTTTTCGTGATAGGAGGCAGGTGGCCGTACAGTTGGTGTCTTGTGGGGTGTTGCCGCCAGGACTTGTTCAGGATTGCACGCAGCATTCTTGTGTAATTGCCATCTAGCTTCTTCTCCAGCCGTTTTGTTAGCGTCCATGTAGTGCATCCATATAGCAGTATCGATGTGACCGCTGCCGGGAAGAAACTGCGTTTCATTTTATCGGTTAGATCTGATTTCCATATAATCGATAGCCTATTGATAGCTGTCCATGCTTTCGTTAACCTCGTTTCGATGTCCTTTTCGGTTGATTCGACGCTGCTTCCTAGGTACGTGAATTTGTCTACGAGTTTAAGAGCGGTTCCTTCGAGAGTGGAGATGTCCCCCGTTTGGTTATAGCACATATATTCCGTTTTGTGTGCATTAACATAGAGGCCTATGCTTGCTGCTGCTCGTTCCAAACTATGCAGAAGAGTTTCGGCTTGGTCAGGTGTATTTGCCAGTATCGCTATGTCATCGGCGTGGCCGCGCAAAAGCAGGACGACCAGCACGAACATACATTCAGCAGCTATGTGAGGATACGGGATGTTGTCCTGAAGACCTACCTAGGGCGATGAACGATAGGGAGGAGTGGTGAGAGAGGGTCAGGGATATCCGTGCTACCAGCGCGATATGATGATGATGATGATATATATATATATATATATATATATATTGCTCTCTCTCTCTATATATATATATATATACATATATATATATATATACGGGAATGTTGAAAAAATCTCGGCTTCACTAGATAAAGAATAAATTAGAACAATGTAATCTAAATTCTATTCTGCATGCTT
Organism: Sepioteuthis lessoniana; assembly: GCA_963585895.1. Lineage (NCBI taxonomy): Eukaryota > Metazoa > Mollusca > Cephalopoda > Myopsida > Loliginidae > Sepioteuthis > Sepioteuthis lessoniana. The sequence goes on from OY757927.1 coordinate 7,272,486, forward strand.
TTTTTTTTTATTGTAGCTGTACATACTAAAGACTTCATTTATCAATCTTTTAAAAACTTTTTTAAAAATCTGTATAATTAAAAATATGAATTTCCAACTACTATGTTGTGTACGCGCTTGCACGCGTGTGTGTGTATGCGTGAATGTGTGTGTGAGTGAATATCTACTTCCTCTACTCTGCTGAAAAAATTTACTTTATGTCACATTCCATAGTGGAGGGGTTGGGTAAATACCAACTAATTTCAGAGCATTTTAAAAAATATAATGAATCGTTTAGAATATATCCATAATTACAATCTTTGGTATTAAGTAACCCATTAAGGTGTTGATATGCCGTAGAAAATAAATCAAACTAACTTAATAAGTAACAATAATGTGGTAAATTAGTTGACAAAATGAGTAGATTTAAAAAAATTAACAGCAATTAGTTCTCTTTTACTGTTTGATATTGTTAATTTTGCACTAATTTAGCGTAGTATGATTTTATATAAGAGGTTGTAATGTAAAAGACTTAAAAAGATCTCAGCCCAGTCGACTGAGTCTGTAGAATACATCGACTGCATCTCTGCATAGGGGTATGGCCACTCTCCCAACAAATGTCCAAAATACGACATGAAACAAACTGATCGAGGAGCTTTGGGGAATGCAAAGTACCCCTTAATTACCATCGCTCCCAGGTCCACTCTGGCCCGAAGTGATAGCACCTGATAGGGTACAATCTATGGGTCAAATACATATTTACCAACCCTCCCGCTCGGGCAGGATATGACACAAAGTCAATTTTTAGCAGAGTTTAACAGGTTTGAATTCAGAGTTTTCCTTCTCCTAGACTAGTTGCCTGTTAATGCTGTATTTTATACAAATAGATGGTTTGGTATTGTCCGTTATTTAATGCCACTTCCATTTTTATCCATAAAAGCAGTTCTATTTCAAACAATTCAGCTTAGCATTAGGTTTGGTTTGGTTTGTTGGGTTTTATGGCATATCAACCTTTGTAGGTTATTTAACGCCAAATTCATTTTTATGTAAATAATCAGTTCTATTTCAAGCAATTCAGTTTAGCATAAGCACTGCTGGAACCTCACCATCAGATTGTTTAGTGTCATATCAGGACACTCGTTTGGGGGGGGGTCTTACCCCTCTGCAGAGGTGCAGTCAGTGTATTCTACAGCCCCAGCCGACTGGGCAAAGCTTAGCATTAGTATTCGGTTTAGTTTTATTTAACCCATAGATTGAACCCAATGAAATGCTACCACTCCGGATCAGAGTGGATCTTGGAGTGATGGCAATGCGGCTCCAGCATTTACTGGAACCTTACCATCAGATTGTTTAGTGTCATATCCAAGGCACTCGTTGGGGGGAGACTTATCCCTCTGCAGAGATGCAGTCGGTGTATTTTACAGCCCCAATCGACTGTGCAAGCAAATAGATGTGTGTACATTCAGCAGCGTTTAAATGCAAAGACATAAAGAAAACTACAGTTTTCTCGTGTTCTTTATTTGCGAGCACTTGTGCACTTGTTCCACATAATCCCAGAGAAGCACATGAAATCTTTGATTGTTGGTCAGTCGGCTGAAGCTGCAGAATAC
>OY757927.1:7279074-7336574 GCA_963585895.1 Sepioteuthis lessoniana
CTGCTGAGTGTGGGCTTTCTCTACCATATCTTGTCTCTAACTCATCTGATCTCCTACTCAATTGGGGGTCCCGAGGGCCCCTTCTGCTGGGTGGTGGCTTTCCCTACCACATCCTCTCTCCAACTTCCCTGGTTCCCAACTCTCTGGCTTCCTGTCTTCACCAAGTTACATAATAGTTCAATCGCCCACTCAATCTTTGGAATGGAAATTTACTAAGCTTTTTGCTTAGATGTGGCACAAGGCCATATGAAAGAGGCACCCAATGAGACTCGAACTCACTCGTGTAGTCTTGCTAGCCGAGCTTGCTAACCATTACACCACCAGAGGCGCCTCACTCAATCTTTGGAATGGCATGTTTGATCGTCATCAAGCGGAAATAACTGTCATGCAGTTCACAGGTCACTCTCTTCCAGTGTATCTGTCTATGAGTATACCATGGGATTTTTACCTTGTCCCATTTTTTCAGCCAAGGCCACCTACTCGATTTCTTCTCAAAACTACCATCGGAATGAGTCACTTCCTTCCGGTGCATCACTTTGGAATGGCATGTTTGGCCGGGTCGAAGATCAATATACAACATAAGCCCCTCTCCAAAAAGTGTCCTATTTATGACCATAAACAATATCTGATGAAGTTTGGGGAATATGGAGTACCCTCCTATTGACATTACTCTCAGGTCTACTCTGACCCAGAGTGGTAGTATTTGTTGAGTCCTATCTGTTGGTTAAATAGCACAATTATTATTATCATTATTATTATTTTAGCAGTTTTAGTAATAATAATAGCTGTGGGAGTAGTAATATTTGAAAACGTAGAGCTGTGTGTAAATTGTTCGTATTAAATAGGATCTCTTGATAAACAGTATAACTAATGTTTAGTTGTAACACTTGAAACCATTTAACTGTGGGTTAACAATATTAAATAGAATTATTAGTGTTAGATAGGAATACTTGAAACCATTTAACTGTGGGCAAACTATTGATTAATATTAAATAGAATTATTTGTTGTTTGATAGGAATACTCGAAACCATTTAAATATAACAAAAAAAAAAATTACCTCTAACAGGTCGTTTAGAAATAATGTTACCTACAAACTACTCACTTAGAAATTGTCTAAAGATTCAGATCTACCATTTTTAAAATTTAGGGTTTGCTTAAATAAATATTGTTACAAAAAATATGAGTAACTTTTAAAGGTTATATATATATATATATATATATATATATATATATATATATATATAACGGGTTTTGCATCAAATTACCCGTTTATATGCCATAAAACACCAACCAAAACAATAAAAATTTCTAGCAAAAGTTGAGTAAAACGTTTATATCAAATAGTTAATAGTTATTTTAATTAAATGTCCTTACATGAGAATCTACTCCCTAAATACGGAAACACGCACTCACATATATGTGACACAATGTTGGGTATTCGCTATGTGGGCGTGTGTGTAGGTGCCAGTCAGTGAACCCCTTTGTCAGTTTAGGCGCGAAACCCTCTCAAAGGGCTTATGCACAAGATATCACACGAGACCGGAAGGACGAAAGAAGGAAGGTTCCAGAGAAGAAGGATTCAGCAGAAGGGAGCAAAAGAGGACAGTCGGCATGAGAGGTCAGCTAAGAGAAGGACACAGTCAGCAGAAGAGAGCAGAAGGGAGCAGTCAACAGAACAAGTAAGTCAGGGAGATGAGAGTCGGACAGAGAGAAGACCAGTTAACGGAAGTGAGGAAGGAGGCTGCTTGGATCTGTTAACTCACAGATGCCGGATGAACCAACGCGAGAAGTTGAGTCAACATTCCTAGTGGCTTTGTGAGAGTTTTCGCTCGAGTACACGCTCGCCTTAGCTCACAGAATGCACAAAAAGTGTCACAGACTCACCCGTCTTGTTCTTACAGCTGACCCAAGTCCGTGTTTGTTCGTTTGTTCTTTTCTTCCACCCTCTCGGTTGCATTTTTATGTTGGTAAAGAAATGTGAAATATCCCTGGCCAGAGATGAGAAAAACCAGTTGACGATTATGATGGCCATGAGTGGTTTAAGGAAGCTGAGTTAGTTGGGTCGGCTGGCAGTTATTGGCACACACACACACACACACACACACATATATATATATATATATGAAGGAAAATAAATGGAAAAGTGGATCAACTAAGCACAGACACCAGATTCCAATTTGATATTTCGTCTTTATTTCAGAAAGACTTTCATCAAAAGGACCAGGTTTTTCTAAAGTTCAGCATCGGTGGAAATTGATAATTAAAAAGATAATTAAGAAAGAGAGACAGAAAAAGATTAATCTAAGGAGAGAAGACAGAGGGAGAAATAGATATATGAACCAGGGTGGTAGCAGCAGAAGGATATTGGATGGGACTGTTATTCGTTCTTGGAATAAACGGCATCTTGGCTTAAGTGGGGGGAGGCTACGGCCACCGTCAAGCGTATCAGATTTCATCACTAGACTTGGAGTAAACAGAGGGTAGGATACAACCACCAAGCGTATAAAATGTGATCAAAGATTTGACCAACAAAAATAGAATAGTAATTTACTAAGCGGTTTGCTCAGATGTAACAGAAGGCCGCCGTATGAACGGGGCACCCAATGAGAATCGAACTCACTCTTGGAGGTTTGCTAGTCAAGCTTGTTAACCATTACACCACGAGAGGAGCCCAAAATAGAATAGCTAAATGAGAAAAAGAAAAAGAAAAAATCATTCATCTCATCGGATCTTAAAAGTCCACCACACACACACACACACACACACATATATATATATATATATATATATAAAAGCAACTAAGCTGCAAAATACAATAATTTTTGCGCAGAAGAAAAAATAGCCATAATCAACTCCTGGGACCAAAATAAATTTCCTCATGAACAATCAGAACTTATAGAGTAGCGTCCTCCCCTACACCTCGGTGTCGTAGCTATATAAAAGGGAGCTTTTGGGTCACCCTCGACTATGGTCACCTTTTAAGCGTGAAAATAAAATTCCTATTTAACCACCTGGACCTAAGCGACTCCAAAAACAAACATAACATTTTTTAAAAATGAAATAAATAAAAAAGAATAGTATTTTGATATACAAAAGAATCACTGTGTCCCGGTCAGAAGACTAGACTTACTGTTAATTAACAAGAAAAAAAAAGAACTTGCCATCTTAAGGATTTTGCTCTTCCGGTGGACCACAAAATGAAAATAAAATAAAGCAAAAAGATTGACAAATACTGGGACCTTGCTAGAGAACTAAAAAGCAGTGGAACCTGAGGGTGATAGTGGTACCGATGGTAATTGGAGTTTGGATCCCATCTATGGATAAAATAGATCTATTCAAAAATTATTTGTATTTTAAAGGAATACTTGATGATCATCATCATGTCACACCATCAGCACGGATATCCCTGACCCTCTCTTGTCACCCTTCCCTATCATCCATTGCTTCCAGCAGGTCTTCAAGCCGACATCCCGTATCGGTTTCTTTATTCAACTGTTTATAAATAAATGAATGATGTTTTTGGTATGTTTGTGATGCATTGCAGTACCTGGAACAATTTAATTTTATTGACTTATGCAAAATTGAATTGCTAGAAATAGAACTGTTTGATCCTTCAACTCTGTGTACTAATAAATGTGTTTACAAATCATATATTTAACATAGATGTAAAAACAGAATTTAGCATTAGATAACCAACAATGGTTTATATGCCATGAAACCGAACCAATCTAATTTTTCGCATTAGCTTTCTTGTTCGTAAGATTTCAAAAGAAAATTAAAGATTTTACATATAAATATTCTTTTATAGTAAGTAAAGTTAGCGACCATAGTCGAGGGTGACCCAAAGGCTCCCTTTTATATAGCTACCACATCAAGGTGGATTGCTCCACTTTGATCCCCACCTTATAATGCTGAGTGTTAAACAAGGCGTCGTCAAGTACCATTTTTTTGAGTCTTTGGTATGACTCGACCAGGGATTGAACACTCTACTCATTACTAATGGTTGGAGTGTTCGCCAATGGTCCGGGAAACCGGGGTTCAATCCCAGGTCAAGTCATAATGTTTATATGTATAAAAATGGATTTGGCATGAAATAACCAACACTAGTTGACGTGCCATAAAACCAAATCAAACCAAATCCAACAGACTCAGCAGATAATATAGCATTCTTGCAAATACACCAGCCCAAGCCGAATTCCTGCCTGGAGCAGGCAGCAGAATGTATTGGCCTTCACGGGAACGCATATAAAAAGGATTGCATGTGTTTTAAATGGGAAAGAGCCATCTCTACTCAAAGTAGCGAGCCTCTGAAATTAGTAGACACATTTACGTGCCTTGACAGGAGTGTCTCATCTACTGAAAGTGATGTTAATATATACCAAGCGATGTTCATATATACCTAGCGAAAGCGTGGATTGCTATCGATAGGCTATTGATCATATCTGATGAAATGAAACGGGATTTTTTCTAAGATTTTTTCTGAGGCCGAGTCAGTACTACTGTATGGAGGGACTCCATGGACGCTAACGAAATGCATAGAGAAAAAGTTAGATGGGAACTACAAAGAATGCTATGAGCTATATTGAACAAATCCTGGAAACAATGCCCCATGAAACAACAACTGCATGGCCATTGATCTCCCACCTCACAAACCTTCTAAGTAAGACGAACCAGGCATGCAGGACACTGTTGAAGAAGCAGGGACGATCTCATGTGACGTTCTTCTATGGTCCCTTACAGGGCCACTTACCTTCCATCTCACAAACCCTTCAAGTAAGACGAACAGTACATGCAGGATACTTCTGAAGAAGAAAGGACGAACACATGTGACGTTCTTCTATGGACTTCTACATATTGACGTGTCAGAATTTGCCGACCAGCGAGAACTTATTTACGTCAGCTCTGTGGGGACACTAGATCTTAAGAATTTAATTTGTCATTCAGATCATTTTGTAGAGAAGGAAAAAGATGGAAATCTTTTGAGCATGGTCTGGTGAATACGGTGGATGGGGTAGAACAAAAAATCATAAATCTGATATTTTCTCATGCCTGATTCTTACTGAATGTGGCCTTGCGTTATCATAGAGAAGCACAACGTTTCTCCAGCTGATGAGTGCAGAGCGTCTTCTTGGACGATTTTCACGCTCATTTTTCCAATCTTTTTCAAGTCGCAGGAGATTATGGATTATGATATGTTGAGGTCAAGTGCTAATCTTCGTGTACAGATTGTATTCCACGAATTCTCTTAAAGTATTTTGATCAAGGTCTGACGAGCGTCCTGGTCTGGGTTCATTTCTCTATGACGTATTATCAGAAACAAACTTTAAAAATCAGTTTCGGACTTGGAGGTCAATAATGACTCATTTACCATACACACTGCAAATTTTCTTAGCTGTTTCTGTAGCGTTTTTATTCTTCTTAAAATCCCACATAACATGTGGAACATGGACTCTCAGTTCCTTCGTTTTAGGGATGTGAGGTCATAGATTCAGTTATGAGGCACACTATTTTACTACTGAGATTAGAATGGCCGATGAAGGCATTCATTAATCAGGTGATTTCCGGTCGGGTTTCAAACATTGGGAGTTTGAAATGTTTAGTAAAAACTTGCTTTTATAAAATAGAAATTATTCGTGACTCAACCCAAAAGTGGTGATCTGGCATTTAAAATTATTTTGTTGGACAAGACTTTAAAAAAAATTATTAATATCATTTGTGGATACAATTAAACTATGGAATTTCCACAGGTTCGACAACTTTTAATGAATATGCTGCCTGGACAAGTTAGCAACTTCTGCCCACCACACCCGTCCACGTCGTACCTTTTCTAAGGTACACCTTGAAATTCCAGGATGTTTTTGTGATAGGTCTGGGAGAGAGAATATCGAATTCCGCTCATGTTTTTCTACACCTGGGAAAACTGGACAAAAAAAAAAAGCCACGTCCGTTTTTTTTTGTTTTTTTTGTTTTTTTTTTAAGCACGTGCGTGGGCTGTACTATCTTAAAAAAGAAAAAGAAAAAAAGAAATTGACATGTTTCACTTTTTTTCACACACACAAATAAATTGGTAAACAAAATGAAAATAAATAAATCAAGATATAGAGGTAGTTCCCTGCTTTTTTTTTGGGGGGGGGGGTTTAAATTTTGACTCATGTTCAGTTTAATTGGAGGTGGGCATAAGCGCACTTATAGTCAGGGTCAAAATTAACCATGGTCCCTGTACCAAATTTTACGAGGTCCTCGCTCGTTTCATTTCATCTTTTTTTTTCTGTTTTTTTTTGTTTGTTTGTTTTTTGTCATATCCTGTCCAAAAAAAAATATGGCCGAAAGAGACCAACAGACATTATACGCAAATCTCAGCACGAAAACTACTGAACGATGAGGAGGTTAGAAATAAATTTCACCAAAATTAAGGATTGATCTTAACTGCATATCAAACCAACCACGGTTCATTTTATGCCGTAAGGTTAGAGAATTGTATATTTATATTTACATTTCTTGTTTTGGGAAATTCCCGCTGCGTAGTGGCTAACGTGCTGGACAGAAACGTCGCTGTAAGTGAGGTCGAACTCCAGTCTCTCAATTATGATAACTTTCGGACTAATACCCTTGGGAAAGGCATGAATTCCACATCCCTACTTATCTGTGGATTAAACATTACCACTACCATTCATCAACAAAGATGGCTTTGTGATTAAATAACCTATAAAGTTTGCTATACCGTTAAACAAAGAAAGTAAACATTATTTGTGTAGTCGTTGTTTAAGAGTTGTATCTAATACCAATAACTGGATCATTGGCCTAGTGGGTAGAGTGTTCGCCAATGGTCCGGGAGACCTGGGTTCAATCCCAAGGCGAATCATACCAAAGACTTTCAAAATGGTACTTGATACCTCCTTGCTTAACACTCAGCAATATAAAGTACGTATCAAGAGTAAAGTGGAGCAATCCAGGGAAAGGAGTAGTGTCCTTCCCTACACCTCGGTGTAGTAGCTATTGAAAAGGAAGCCTTCCGGTCACCCTCGACTAAAGGGAGACAACTTTACTTACTTAATACCAATAATTATACTGTTTCAAATAATTATTTCTATTAAATAATAATCATTTGTTCACCAGCAGGACACATTAAGCAACGGTTATAGGCGTTGGTTCCCTAAGCTTCTAGGGAGACAGTCATCTGGACGTTGCAGGTTCAATCCTGACTGCAGGCGAGCAACAATACAGGAATACTTAACTCTTGTACCCGGTTATGGCTAACGGAATCAGAACAGATGACCCCCGTGGATTCAATTAAGGACAAAGTTCGAAGTTCCGTTAAGGTTCCCGAGTTCGACAAACACCCGAAGAAGGCCGGAGGACATATCGGCCGAAAAGTTGTGGAAATAACAATAAAGCTGAAGACAATAGTCTGAAAACCCTTTATGATAAAAATCATTGGTTCATATATGATTATATGGTTTCAGGTATTTCTATCAATAATTATATGGTTTCAGGTATTTCAATTTAATAATAATTTTGCTAACAAATATATGGTTTGAAGTAACTAATATTAATCTAAAGAAAACAATTTTAGCTTCAAGTAACGATTTTTAATACTAATCATTTTCCATTATATATCATCAAGTATTCTTTTTGGATAAGAATAATTTTTAAACATCTATTTGACCCATAGATGGGACCCTAACTGGTATTAATTCTCCGGGTCCAAATGGAGCTGGAAGTAATGTAATATAATGGCCGAGGGATTTCGTTTTATATATCTTGCCTTTCGGTTTAGTTAGGTTAGAACCTTTCGCTTAGCGCATGGGTTAGTTAGGTGCAACATGAGCGCAGGTGTTCACGCGTGCGCGGGGAGGATGTGTCATTCAGAGATGTCAAAATAAAAATCCCAGATAGGAATTGAAACCAGGTGATGGGTGACGTCACCCACCGGAAGCGTGGGTAGAGATTTGAGAAGAGTCAGGGAGTAGAGTTTTAGCGTCCGAAGAAGAAGGTTGACTTTCGGAACTCGCCGAGGCCTTGCGGCGGGAGCCGCACGTGGTTTGGGGCAGATGGAAAAGTCAGCATAGAAAGATTGTGTATCTCCATCCTCATGTCGAAAAACCTTTTAACTCAAAGGTAATAAAAAGTTTCGTACCTGAACTAAGAAGTCGGAAGTGTTTTTTTGTGTTTCGGGATTCCTATGTTATCTATATATGAGTTATGAACATTCTATGTACATTTCACATATCTGTATCATGGGTATGTTACAGTAATAACGTTGATGAGGTACTCGACACTTCTAAGATCTTCAGAACCGGAACCTCGCCATCAAATATTGTTTAGTGTCATAGCCTGAGCAACCTTTCTTGTTAGTGGAAGTGTTTTATCCCTCTTCAGGGGTTACCGAGTACATTCTAAGATTCACCTACAAGGCGGCATGTTTTTGTTATTTGTATATACTGATTAGTTGTTTATTTATGAATAAAAAAAAACGTTTGCTGCTTTTTTAAAAATAATTCAATCAAAGAACTGATATTCATCAAGACAAAGCATGACAAAGAGGTACTTTCTTAATTTTTTTTTGTTAAATGAAAATTGACAGCCAATCATTTCATGCCAAATCCATTTTTATACATATAAACAGTTCTATTTCAAACAATTCAGTTTAACATAAATAAACAGTGAGTAACACTTTCATTTTATTCCCACTGCACAGATACAACTCTCTAATCGTAGCTGAAACCACAGACAGACGTAAGAAGAATCAAAGAGAATGACACCCTATGAAGCGTTTTTTTTTTTTTTAATCAGTAAAACCTTTATTATGTGCTATGGACAGAGATTCAAAGCAATAACACATTTTCTGGTACCAAATCTAACTTGATGATTAGACAGGGCCAGGTACGATTCAAACTGGATTTCGAGTCCATTTTCCAAGCGGCAATTCCAGTTAATAGCACTCAAAGAGTCTCAGACGTATTCGGCTTCTTGTAATTCAGTGTGGCTGGTAATCTTCATGACTTCGACAAAAGTACTCGGAGTTGCCCAATTGTGCCTCATGTTATCAAAATATTGCAAAACTTTTGACTCATGCCAGTAATTATAGACATGCACTCATCAAAAAAAGGTTTCCCACTTTTGTTTATAGTAGGTCGAGTTACGATTTCAGTAACAAGACCCGTCCCCTTAGCCCCTTTCATAAGTACAACAGATGGTCAGTATCTTCCCCCGCAACGCCCGTAGATAAAAATCGGCATTCGGCCTAAAGGGCGTCATAATAAAAGAATTTTCTCATTTTGCATATGTCAGCCATTTTCCTGCGACTGGCCTCAATTCAGGAAAGTGACACACAGTGCATAAACGGGAAGGAAAATAGATAGGTTGGTTGGTATGTGGGTAGGTACCCATCTATCTCTGTCTATCTTGGTCTCTTCATATCTATCTATGTCAATATCTATCATACTTTTTAACTCTCTCTCTCTCTCTCCCTCTCTCATTCGCTCTACTTGTTTGTCTGCCTCTGTGTGTGTGTGTGTGTGTGTGAAGCTGTGATGCCTTTTTTATATATACACAGACACACACACACATATATATATATATATATATATATATATATATATATATATATATATATATTATTCAGTCCAGTTAAACCGGAGTCGGGAATAATTCTGTCAGGACAAAAATTCATTCAACTATGAACATTTAAGTTTTCCTGGTAAAGAGCTCAATGTAACTGACATCACTGAGCAATAATTTCTTTAAGAAAAACAAAAACCGGTCACATTAGGATTATGAATTTATTTCCATCCTGTTATGGGTGTTGGTATGAATCAACAACACCAAAAAAACAGGACTTCTTTAGATCTAATGGATAATTTTTTTGTTTTTCTTAAAGGTATATATATATATTTTCTTAAAGGTATATATATATATTTGTCATCATTTGTCATACCTATATCTGTCAGCGTTTATCTATCTCAATCTGTTTATTTCTATCTAAATTTGTTCGTATCTATATCTATGTGTGTAGGGAGAGAGAGAGAAAGACAGAGAGAGAAAGACAGAGAGAGAGAGGAAACGAGAGAGAGGAAGAGGGAGAGAGAAAGAAAGAGAGAATGAGAGAGAAAGAGAGAGAGAATGAGTGAGGGGAAAAAGAAAGAGAGAGAGAAAGACAGAGAAAGAGGGAGAGAGAAAGAAAGAGAGAGAGGAAACGAGAGTGAGAAAGAAAGAGAGAGAGAGAGAGAATGAGAGAGAGAAGAAGAAGAAGAAGAACGAGAAAGAGAGAGAGAGAGAGAATGAGAGAGAGAGAGAGAGAAGGGGGAAGAGAAAAGAAAAAGAGAGACAGAAGGGAAATAGAGAGAGGATTATAATATCTTGATTAAGTTGATGCACATTATTTGATTTATTCAAAGAATAGTTAAAATGTACTTGCAAATCTTCTGTGAAATCGTTACACTTTTCATTCTGTAGATATAAATATACGGAAAAATACAGACATCTACGTGAACAGAATATCAGTACCGGAAAATCAGTGGCTTCTGCCAAATATGAGGGAGGAAAAAAAAAACAACATTGTACAGAGTGATTTAGCACCATTTACCAACCACAATTTTTTCGTTTCTATTTATCGTCTTCATTAAATAATAAGCAATGACCAAATTATTTGCATTTTCCCCGCCGATCGTGATTCAGCAATCTATATGAATAAACAAACAAACAATAAATAAATAAAAGAAAACTACGTTCCAACAATGAATGACAAGCGACAAATCCATCATTTTTGCTGCTGAGTGCCATTTCACTGGGCATCTGGATTTTTCGATAATTGAATCATTTATATACCCCTGCCTCACCAAAAAAGAAAAAAAGAAAAGAAAAAGTCGAAAGAAAAATGGCAGAATGCCTGTAATCAGTAACGGGAGATAACTTTTTTCTCTTAAATGTTTTTGTTTTAGTGCTTTTAATATCGCTTCTGTAGCGACCTCTATCGAGGAAGAAGGAAAGATAATTGGATGTTGCAAGAACTGATAATGTCCTTCCGTGGCCAGTACACTGTATTACTAATTATATGCAGAGGCAATTATACACACCTTTGTGTCACATAGACATGTGTGTACAATTAGATAGACACACAAGTAGAAATACACTATCATATACCTATATTCGTTCTCAAAGACAATAAAATAGAATTACACGAAGAGACAAGTGCACAGAAACTAAGACAGAATATAAGAAACAAAAACAACCTTAAGATGGAAGAAAAACATTGATAATGATAATAGGATAACAATATTTAGAAATAGACTGGGACACAGGAGAGACTTGTTGATACTGACACAGAATTCTCATTGCTGTATATTATAATCCGATTTTTATATAAACAGTAATTCTCGTAAGTATTTGAACAAATAGACTATCCTTCGTAAACGTTATCATTGGAAAATGTGCTGAACAGTAAAATTAATACAAGGTGCAGCTTAATGTGATGTCGAAAGAGTAGTTTCAGAGATGCCTCGACCAGTAAAAAACTTGCTGGAATAATTGTACTGAATCTCATGGGGACTATTTTAAAGAAAATAATTGCTTTATCGATTGTTGATTTTTTCTTTTGGTAAATACATCTTCAATCTTGATTGTTTTTCAAAACAACTCATGTTTTGAAGAAAATTAACGTTTCATTCATTGTACATTTCTGTTTTTGGTAAATACAGCAACAGAATCGACAAACTTAAACACGGCTGATAATTTGAAGAAAATTAACTTTTCATCCATCGTTCATTTCAGTCTTGGAAAACATAGCCACAGTCTCAAAATTTTTTGAAAACATCACGTACTCTGAAGAAAATAAACACTTCTTCCTTTGTTCGTTTCTATTTAGTCTCGCTACTTTTTGAACTCGATTCATATTTTGAAGAAAACGTTTCATTCATTGTCCATTTCTCTCTTGGTAAATGCGACTTCAGGCTGTAGGGATGTAGAAGAAATTAAAAAGACAAAAATATGGAAAAAAAAGCAACAAAAAAATGCAAAAGTAACAGGTTTCCAGGCGGCCTCTAACAGGAGGCGCAATTTGCGTATGCCGGAATACATGAGCTTTCTGGCATCAAAGAGAATCTCTCGGCTGAGATGGATGCACCTTTTTTCCTCTGCTGCTAGCAGGGAATACACGAGCCTCCAGATCCCAAACTAAGCTGCGCGTTGTGTCTCTCCTTCTAGTAGCAGCCTCAGCTGAACATACCTACTGAACACAGAGACACTAGACGGACCCTTAAACTTATAATCGCCGAAGATGATTCAATAATATACTTCAAATGCTTTGACTGGGGAATCGCGACTATTTCTACTGGTTCAGGGAAACATTTCCGCCACAGAATAGTTGTAAATCCAAAAACATAAAATTTGAGTCAAAATGTATCCGCATCTTTTCCCAACCTTTCCTAATTCCTTTTACAGCTTCGACAAACAAGAAAATAACAAGTGAATAGGGTAAGAAGAAAAATGTTTGGCACAAAACCTAGAATCTACCAACAATACCAACAACTCACCCCGAAACACCTTCTTATATCCCATACTTTTGGAACATATCTTGTATTTTGAAGAAAAGAAAAGTTTCATAAACTCTTAATTTCTGGCTTGATAAATACAGCTTGAGTCTCGAAACATTCTGAACATATTTTGTCAATTCTTTTATTATAAGATGGGAAAAAATCTTTTCATTCATTGTTCATTCCTGTAAATACCGCTTCAGTCTTGATACTTTTTGAATTCTCGGGACAAAAAGACGGATTTTAACAAAGGCAAAATAACTCCAAGAAATCAACCATCTGAAACATATAAAAAAGTTTCTCTATTTTTTAGATAAAAATTCTTTATTTGTTAAAAACATGTTTTTATATATATTTCACAAATTTGAGTGAAACCATTCGATTATTTATTATCGTTCTGTAAATTAAATCTGGAGAATTGAAACACAGAAATAGAGATATTATGTGTATGTGCATGTGTGTGTGTGTGTGTGTGTGTGCACTTTGGTATGGGGTGGTGGGAATGATGCGTGTGTGCGGGTGTGTGTGCACTTTGGTATGGGGTGGTGGGAATGATGCACGTGTGTGTGTGTGTGTGTGTGTGTGTGTGTGTGCACTTTGGTATGGGGTGGTGGGAATGATTCATGTGTGCGGGTGTGTGTGCACTTTGGTATGGGGTGGTGGGAATGATGTGTATGTGTGTGTGTGTGTGTGTGTGTGTGTGTGTGCAATGTTTCAGACAACCTTTTTATAATATTTTCCGTAAGAATCAGTTCGTTTTGTGGCAAGATCTCAAAATGGCTGAGGATGTCCTCGTGGAGTAATGGTAAAAGCGATGGAGTGCGGAATCGTAGTAAGCGAGTTCGAACTCCAGTCGCGCTATTACGTTCACTTTTAGGCAAATACTCTTGGGAAATGTATGAGCTCCTTATCCTTCCAGCTATGGTTAAATAGTACCACTACTGTTCTTGGAGAATACCTTTGGTATTAAATAACCTACAAAGGTTGATATGCCATTAAACAAAGAAACCAAACCAAACCAATCACTATGGCTGTAGAAATGATTATTTATTAAGCGTAGTTTAGAAGTGGCACAAGAACAATAGTTATAGAGCCCCCAATGAGACACCAAATCAACAGTAATGGTTTACTAAACAATCTCGCTAAACATTGCGCCACGCAAGGTATTTCTAAAAAAATACTAAACATGCATTAGATCTGGCACAAGGCCATAATTAATGAGAACGACAAGATGCTGAGGTCATTTACTGCAGGTAGATGTCAACAGCTTCAAATGAGGATCGAACATGCAATGGTATTTTTGCTAATCTCCCAAAAAGGTATACGTTGACGTAAACAATTACAAGTGAGTTCAATCCTCGTTGGATACATCCTGTCGACTGAACTTAGAATAAATTGTTTATTCACAGCAGAGGGGTAAGCCCCCTCACATTAACGAAAGGGTGTCACGAGCATGACACTAAACTGCATCTGAAGCTCCGGGGAATGTGGAGTTGCCTCTTCATTGCAATTACTCCCCGGTCCACTCTGGTGTGGAGTGGTAGTACCTGTTAGGGTTCCATCTATGGGTCAACTATATTTGTTTAAAGTTTATTCGTATATGATAGAACAGTCGGCAAAGAAAAAAATCTCTTCTAAAACAACAATACAAAAATATTAATATAAATGTATAATGGACGTGATTCGTTAACTTCTTGGCATAGAATAACACCAGAAAGGTTGAAATTCCGTTAAAATCAATCAATCAATCAATCTAAAAGGGTGAACCATATTTCTGGAAATCCTAGCTATCATCAAAGAAAATAAACCCAATCGAGTCGCGTTCAAGTTCTTTTGTGAGGCCACATAATACACTTAGGAAAGGCATGAATCTTTCAACCCCTGGCTATGGATAATAGGAGAACAGACTTACTTTTTCAGCCCAGATTAGAGCCACTAGACGAAGAGAAGCTAAAACTCTGAATTAAAACCAACTGTACTCCTCTGAAAATCTGACCTCGTGTCGCATCAAGTCTGTGCCCTATGGGGTTAAGAGCTAAAATGAAAAACGAATCTCGAAATATCTTGTCAAAACTGACTTGATTAGTTATGTGGTCCTATGCTAGTCCCAGCCCTTGATTTTGGTCTTAATTCCGTGACTAACTCATGGATTTCTGGCTAGTTGGTTTATCAACTCCCTCTATTCCCACATTGTGTTTGAAAGTCCACAAAAGAGAGACGACACAATCTACCTACGACTTCTGACTGTCAGAGTGGTTGATTGGAAAAAGTTGTCCGGGTGTTGAAAACTCAAAGACAAGAAAAAGTCACTGTTAACAATTAACAACTATTTATTGAAACACAATGGTGTAACAATATATATATATATATATATATATATATATATATATATACGAGGATCATTAAATAAGTTTCCAGACTTTTTTCGTATGGGCACTTTTATTGATAATACACACATGAAACTCTTGTCCCTTCCAAATAATCTCCTCAGGCTGCAATGCACTTGCTGTACCGTTCCAAAAATTTCTAGAAGGCCCCATGGAAGACCTCTTGTGTGAGCGTGTCAATGACCTTCGTCACAGCCTCTTTCATCTCCTCAATTGTCTCATAACGACAGCCTCTTAGCTTAGGGAATAACCAAAAGTCACATGGAGTAATGTCTGGACTATACGGAGGCTGAGGAACTGTCTTGATGCCCATCTTGGTCAAATAGTCTGTGACAAGGATGGAGTTGTGGAATGGTGCTGGAAATGCCACTGACCCGATTTGAAGAGTGCTGGCCTCTTCCGACCGAATCTCTAGCTGAGCTCCCTTAAAACCTCAACATAGTAACCCTAACCCTAACCCTTTGGTCAATCAACTCTGGTCTATTGACTTCCTTACTCCTCCCACACCTCTCATCATCCCTCACAGACTCCCTGCCTTCCTTGAATCTCTTCTGTCACTCAAAAACTGATGCTCGATTCATGCAAGATGCTCCAAAAGCAGTCTGAAGCATTCCATACGCTTTTGTTGCATTTTTTCCAAGTTTAAAATAGGATTTGATTGCATATCGTTCTTCTAAAATGTCCCCATGTCCAGATTGCATTTTTGAAATTTACCAGCTGTGACAATCAGGCTTTAGTAGGGGGTATTCCAATTCCTGCTGTAGCTGTTCATTTGAACGTGAAATCATACAAATTGGTCAGTCATCTCATAAGATGTATAGTAATAAGATACTGAATTTTCAAGGGTCTACGACAATTTTAAATGCATGTACAAAAGAAGCCTTTGAGTGAAATTATTTCTTTTCTCGATTAAACCTGGACAATGCGCTCTTGGCAAATTATCATTTGGTGTAGAATAATCATGCCGACTAAGTCGGTGGTTACTCGGTCGATGCTGGCTGACATGAGTGCCAGGAATGCACAGCAGTCATATTACGAGTCAAACTCTCTTCGAGCTTCAGGGGGGCCGTACCACTGGGCTCTAACCTTCCTTGGAGGTGCTAAGTTTATCGCCTGGCACCTGAGGCGCAACGTTTTAAGAGAAGCCAATGGGGCCCGACCCATTGGTAGATTAAACGATAAGAAGCTCAAAGGCGTGTTTGGGCTATTGCCCTTCGCCCAGATCCACCTTAAAAAGGCCTTGTGCCGTACTCGTCTTGTTGGTGGGACGTGCTACAAATACCAATTATCATTTTGTGTACGTTTAATAATGGATAAATTCCTATACAGGGGTTAACAGCAGCAGTTCTTTCTTTTTATAGGTGGGAGGGGATTGATTAGTTGATGGTATGAAGAAATATTCTCAGAGACAGGGGAGGGGCGTATACATGCATATTGGTATGGCAGCGTATTATAAAAGAGGAATCGGGGACCCAAGGTCAAATCTTGGACCAGGGTGTAAGCACTAATAAATAAATTAACCTCCCTCCAGCTATGGGTAAATAGTGGGGCAGACTGTACTGTTTAACCTGGCGACCAGCCAAGGAGAAGGAAAACTTCGAATTCAGATCTGTTAAAATCCGTTTAAAAATTGACCTTGTGTCACATCCTGCTGGTGCGAATTAGTGGAAATGATACATATTACATATATATTGAAAAAATAAGAGCCAACTTTAACTTTTATTATATATATATATATATAGAGAGAGAGAGAGAGAGACGCTTTTGAGCCTCTCATAAAAGACAATGTCTACGAAATCGAAGGTTTACGCAGAGCTTTCTAAGTACCAAGACGTGTCGACAGCGACCTAAAAGAATTTATAGAAACTTTTGAAGCCCCCTTCTTACGGTAAAGTCGTTTTAATGCAAGGTTGGTAGCAAATTGTCTTTGGCCTAACGCAATAATACTGTCCCTGACGTGAAGGCGACTCAATGTCGCGTGTCCGGCAATGGAAGCTGAGGCATGATGGGATACTATCGAGGCGCCAACTGTCTGAAGAAGGCGGCGAGTTTTATAATTGAAAAGTTTTCGTCAACAATTTAGGGGCAAACTCATGGTCTCGCTTATAACTGCCTCCATACCAATATGGGGCTCTCTTTTTTTTTCTCCCCCAAACCACCCTCTCTCTCTCTCTCTCTCTCTCTCTCTCTCTCTCTCTCTCTTGCTCTCTAAATAACACACTCTTTTTCTATTTTCTCTTTTGTCTTTCTTTTTAATGTCTCGTAATGTGAATCAGTTTTGTTCTCTTTCACTTTGCTTGCCGTTTGTTCATCTCTCTCTCTTTTTCTCTCTCTCTCTCTCTCTCTCTCTCTCTCTCTCGCTATGTATGTATCTCTGTTTTTATATATCAATGTGGGGAGTCTTCGCCCCGGAGTCACTAACGTGCTGAACTGCGACATCAATTTACACAAGTTCAAACTCAACTTGCGCTATAACGTTCACTTTCGTTCAAATACTCTTGGGAAAAAGTAAAAACCTCCTTATCCACCCCCACCAGCAATAACCTAGTAGGTAGAGTGTTCACCAATGGCTCTTGAGACCGGGGTTCAATTCTAGGTCGTCATACTAAAGACTCAAAAAATGGTACTTGATACCGCCTTGCTTAACACTTACCATTACCTATCAAAGGGGGGGTGTCCTCGTGGTGTAATGGTTAAAGCAATGAACTGCGAAATCGTAGTACGCGAGTTCGTACTCCAGTCGCGCTATTACGTTCACTTTCGGGCAAATAACCTTGGGAAAGGTATGAACCCCCTTATTCTCCCTCCAGCTATGGATAAATAGTAGGACGGACTAGGTTCTTCAGCCTTGGTGAGGCAACTAGTCTAGGAGAAGGAAAACTCTGAATTCAAACCTGTTAAACTCCGCTTAAAAAATTGACCTTGTGTCATATCCTGCCCGAGTGGAGGGGTTGGTAAATAGTACCATTACCTATCAAAGATAAAGTGGAGTAATCTAAGGAAAGGAGTTGGGCTCTCCCCTACACCTCGGTGTTGAGACAGTTGAAAGGGAACCTAGACTTAGTTCGCCAACTTTACTGTTCTTCTTCAAGAATGGCTTTAGCATTAAATAACCCCAGAAGGTATGTAATGTCTTTAAACAAAGAAACCAAATCTATCTCATTCTGTCCATATCTATCTATCTATCTATCTATCTCTGATCTATCTATCTATCTATCTATCTATCTATCTCAGCCTACCATTTGATAGAGAGTAACAAAATCAAATAGATAGATAGATAGTGACAGAATAAGATTGATAGATAGATTGAAAATCAGATAGATAGATAGATCATGAGAAAATGACATACATACATACACATACATCGCTATCAACTGGAGCAGTAGATTACACCGACTGCACCTTTGCAGAGCATAAGACTGCCACCCACAATGAGTTCTTTTGCTCGCCTTGGCTGGTGACCCGTAATATGAGATGATAGGATGCTGGTGGCTGAGCAATCCCTCAACCAGCAAACAAATTGTTAAGTGACTTGCAGTATTCCTCTATGGCCCTTACTGGGGAAGATGGCAGTCGATCAGGTTCGATCCGATGAATCGACCGATCGTGTCAAGCCCTACTACTTATATGTTTAGTCGCGACCGTATTATTAAAACTTGTGGTAAACAACCAACCTTATTTTATCTTAAATGTGCTTATGGTGGTGGCTGAGAATCAAATTTCATTGGAGGTGTCCTCGTGGTGTAATGGTTAAAGCGATGGCCTGCGGAATCGTAGTAAGCGAGTTCGTACTCCGGTCGCGCAATTACGTTCACTTTCGGGCAAATACCCTTGGGAAAGCTATGAACCCCCTTATCCTCCCAGCTATGGGTTAAAAAGTTCCACTTCTGTTCTTCTAGTAGAATAGATTTGGCATTAAATAACCTATAATGGTTGATATGCCATTAAACAAAGAACCCAAACCAAACCATCAAATTTCATTGAGAGATTAAAACTTTGACAAGAGTTAAATTCTACTGTTCTAAGTATTGCATACTAAAGCCCTGAAATTGGCGAGCGGGGGCTCAAAATTCTACTCCCGACTCGAATATACTGGTAGTGAATACCCGTCTCAACAAAGGTGAATGGGCATCCTCCTTGGAAAATTCCTAACACGTTAACCTCCATGGTGGATGGTGGAGTACAGGAACAGTGAAAAAATAAACTCTACATGTTTTCTTTTATTTTTCAAAGAAAAATTAAAAAAACAACGAAACGGAACCTCTCTAAATTTGATTCAGAATATAAAACAACGAAATTACCAAAATTTATTGTACTAGAATCATTGGCTAAATTGTCTGCATTTTTTATGGAAAAAAATATCACCAGAAAAGCATACTCTAGAACTGTTTAAAAAAAAGTTACAAAAATCTTCCTATAAAAGTGGACAAGTAAAAATATGCCGAAAATTTAATCAAAATGAAAATTTTCCGCAATGTAAAGTGAAAGGCTGGTTCGCATGATAGATTTAAAAGAAGCAGAGAATTGTTCAAATTCATCGGGGAAAGTTAAAACTGACTCAGAAAAGTAAGGGTCACAAACTTTAAAATATAACTATCAGATGGAATGGTGAAGAAATGTAAACACTCATACATTATAACTTTTAATAAACAAGTCATCTCTCAGGAAGTTAAAACTGGACACCGCCTCGAAAGGTCTGAACAGTATTTCCCCACTTCCTTTTATTAGTACCGACACCACAAGGAGAACTGCAGAGGGCTTCAAACATGTAGAAGGTGGGGCCAGATGAGCCCAGACCACATAGAAGAAGATTTTCTCAACGAAGTCAAATGCCTAAACTACTGAGAAACCCCCACAAATTTCTCAAGATCTTTTGACGTATACAAAAACAATTGAGGTTTGGTTTGGTTTGGTTTTATGTCATATCAACCATCGTAGGTTATTCAATGTCAAATCCGGTTTATTCATGTATATGAGATATATATAATTAGTAAATATAAGTCAACAAACTTAAATAGTTCCACGTTCACTAACAATTCAATTAAACATCAAACATTTGTTTACATACAGTTAAATGATCAAACAGTTCTATTTTAAACAATTCTGTTTAGCATTAGTCAAAGTTAAAAGGCTCTAAGTATTGCGACGTATCACTAACAAATGATCAAACAATTCAATTTAACTTCGGTCAAAATAAAATGGTTTCAAGTATTGCTATGTATCACTAAAGTTTAATAAATCATCAGATATTTATTTACACCCAGTTAAATTATCTAATAGTTCTTTTTTAAAAACAATTTAATTTAGTATGTTGTTTGTTTGCCCTCAGTTTAAATGTCGGTTCTGTTTGACGCATAGATAGGACCCTATCAGATACTCTCATTCCGGGTCAAAGGGGACCTGGAAGCGATGGTAACGAAGGGGTATTCTGCATTCTCCAAAACTCCAGAATTATTGGAGCCTCTCCATCAAATTGTTTAATATCATATCCAGGACACACGTTAGGGGAGTTTTACTCCTCTGCAGAGATGCAGTCGGTGTATTCTGCAGCTCTTGCCGGCTGGGTTACACAAAAGGGTGGGGGTGGGGGTACTGGAAATAAAGTGTAAATGAAATATAATTTATTTTGAAGCTAAGAGGTTTATAAAGTCCTGAAGCCCTAAAAGGTAGTCGTGTCTTTTGTACGGAAGGGGGGGGGAACATCCAATCAGAAACAGAAATCAACGACACAATTATAGAGCTATCGTGGTGTAGTGGTTAAAGCGATAGACAGCAGAATCGTAGTTAGCGAGTTCGTACTCCAGTCACGCTATTATGTTCACTTTCAGGCAAATACCCTTGGGAAATGTATAAACACCCTTATCCTCCCAGCTATGGGTTAAATAGTACCACTACAGTTCTTCTAGACTACCTTTGGCATTAAATAACCTACAAAGGTTGATATACCATTAAACAAAGAAACCGATCAAAGACAGATGAAGAAACTTAACTCCTCAAAAGCTAGAAGCTCCTATTGACAAAGCTAGAAAGAACATGTAAACACGGAAGTGAATAATATAAAAACAAAAAGAAGGAAAACACGCTCAGACTATCCCCAGCCCAAACCGATGGAGGCTCTTCAACTTCAAGAATAAAAACAACAAAAAAAGATTAATTACAAATTCAACACCCAGGGATCAACCAAATCCATAAATAAATCCTTTAGTTCAAAAAGTATGAAAATTAAAACTGACAACATAATTACATTCCGAAATCTAGCAGATATATTAATAAAAATTGTGTATCTGAAAGCCACCGGCATTTACCCGCCCCCCCCCCCCAAAAAAAGTGAATATATATAATTGCTTTTCTTTTATAGCGATTTAAAAGAAAAAAGTTTTACGATTGAAAAAAAATAATTTATCGAATAGATATTTTCTAATAACGATTCATTTTCTTTTGTTGCGAATTTTTTTCCCTCAAAATTAGAAATGATTACCGAACAATTCATTTCAGCGGTTGATTTGAAAAAAAAGTTCGATATAAAGTAATGTCATAGGGGTTGAAAGGACCACCACCGCCTAAAAAATGAGGGTACATTTACTTACATAAAAACCAACAATACCCCACAAAGAAAGAATATAAAAATATTTTCAATATCAAATAACTCAAGGGTCGATATGCCATAAAAACCAACCAACCAACCAACTATACATACATAGAAACAGACAAGATAGATAAGGGAATAATGGCAAAAGTGCTAGTCAACGGTCTCGAAGAAAGAGATTGCCCAATCGGCTGGGACTGTAGAATACACTGACCCCACCCAATGAGTGTCCAGGGTATGGCACTAAACAATCTGATGGTGAGGTTCCAATGGTGCTGCTGGAGCTTTGGGAAATGTTGAACACCCCTTCATTGCCATCGCTCCCAGGTCCACTCTGGCCCGGAGTGGTAGCATCTGATTGGGTCCTATCTATGGGTTAAATAGAACTAACGGCATACTTTTGCTAAAATGAATTGTTTGAGTAAACTAAATAGCTTGAAATAGAAAGGTTTTTGACAATTAAACCTTACTTACATTTAAACTGCGTGCTTATGCTTAACTGAATTATTTGAAATAGAACTGTTTTTCGACATTAAAACTGTATTTACACTTAACTGAATTGTTACATGTAACTGCTTGAATAGTTTTAAATAGAAATGTTTTTGACAATTAAACTGTGTACTTATGCTAAACTGAATTGTTTGAAATAGAACTAATTAGTTACATAAAAATGGATTTGGCTTTAAATAACCAACAAAGGTTGATATGCCATAAAACCAAACCAACCAAACCAACCGAACCAAACCGAAGAAAGTGAGTTCGAACTTCAGTCGCGCTAATATGTTCCCTTTCGGACTAATGCCGTTTGGAAACGTATGAACCCCCTTATCTTCCCGGCTATCTGTTGAATAGTACGAAAGTTTTTCTAAAAGGATGGCTTTGCCATTAAATAACACACAAAGATTGAAATGCCATTAAATAAAAAAGAATTAGACAAATATACAGATAGATAGACAGACCGATAGGAAGCTGAAAGGAGTCTGATGGTGTAAAAATAATTATTTTCAATTCAATTACTCAATTGGTCGAGTTAAAATGATTAAACATAAAAGATTTTTGATTTTCTCAATGAAATAATGATTATGTTTTAGCTTTGTTTTTCTTTTTTTCAAGTTGGCAATTTTGTTTGCAAAAAAGCTGATAAATCTAAATACGCTACCAATGATTCTCATCATTAAACGTTGTCAATTTTTTTCGCATTTTCCTCCCTTAATCTGGAGAGAGGCAGATACAAATAAGACCTTAATCAACTGACTGGTCTACAAAAATAAAATTCATCTTCCTTTGTCTTTCTCCCTTCAAAGTTTGCATTCATAAGCCCCTCACAAACCAAAGAACTATTCCATATTCGAGATGTGTCTTCAGGAAAAAGGGAAAAGAAAACTATACTCAAGCACACATATATATTGGTTTGGTTTGGTTTCTTTGTTTAATGGCATATCAACCTTTGTAGGTTATTTAATGCCAAAGCCATTCTCCTAGAAGAACAGTAGTGGTACTATTTAACCCATAACTGGGAGGATAAGGGGGTTCATACCTTTCCCAAGGGTATTTGCCCGAAAGTGAATGTAATAGCGCGAATTGAGTACGAACTCGCGTACTACGATTCCGCAGTCCATCGCCTTAATCATTACACCACGAGGACATCCCCAGAACAGTAGTGGTACTATTTAACCCATAACTGGGAGGATAAGGGGGTTCATACCTTTCCCAAGGGTATTTGCCCGAAAGTGAACGTAATAGCACGACTGGAGTATGAACTCGCTTACTACGATTCCGCAGTCCATCGCTTTAACCATTACACCACAAAGACACCCCCAACATATATATATAATCTAATTCTTGTCCATGAGGTTATTGTCTATGCGGATGCACAACACCAACTTGGGAAGACGTAGCCCTAGAGTTGGTCGTGTCCTCTGCAAGGTAAAAAGATACATTAGCTCATGTGGTCGCGCTTTCTTACCATCACTGGTTGATTTGGCATCGCTCATATGTGACATGAACAGGTGGCCCATTGGTAGATGTTCAGTTTCTGCATTCTGGTGTTGCTAGTTCGATTTCTAGTGGTGGAGATCACGGTATGCACAGCTGAGGAGACCCAATAAGGTCGAAACAGCTGTTCCGTATGTGGGTGTTTGCCGGATTTTCTAGTCATGGTAATTTAATTAATATATATATATATATAAGCCGCTATATCAGTTTAATTGTTTTTGTGGGTTAGAATGAATTTGTGCGTCCTAATAAAGTTATGGCTTTCTGCTTGTATTGTGAGTTCATAGTAAGTGAGTTCGAACCCCAGTCGCATTTTAGATTAATATTCGAACTAATACCCTTGGGAATGGTATGGACTACCTTATCCCCAAGCGATGAATTAAATGGTGTCCTTTTTCTAAAAGGATGACATTGTTATTAAATTATCTACGAAGGTTGATATGCCATTAAAAACAAACAACAACAAAAAGAAGTTAAATAAACCAACACCAAAACAACCACTTCTCAAATAAATCTCTAGGTACTGTGCAATATAATTTTACAAAGGTAACAATTTTTCCCAAATGAGGTTAGCTCATGTATATGTTTTCTTTTGAAAAGCAGCTTATCAAAAAAAAAAAAAAATGAAACAGGCTATGAGAAAATAAGCAACACTGAAAATGAAAAATAATGTTTTATAATTAATTTGCTTTTTTTTCTTTAAAATAACCAACAGTTTTAATTTTTTTTATTTCGTTCGCGATAGTTTTGTCATAATAATTGACTTTCTTGTGAGTTTTGGTGAAATTTGAATCAACGAAAAAGTTTGAGAATTGATCTCTATTACACATTTTGACATTTCCGTTTTCCTTCTGCTTGACAATTTTTTAATTGATAATGCTTTATGGCATATCAGTTAGTGTGGGTTATCTAAAGCCAAAACTTGTTTATACATGATTTTTGAACAAATAGTTTGATGGTATCACTTTTTAAACGAGCCAGGGCTCTTTTCTTTGTGCAGTTATATGGTTTCAAATAGGTTTTCGGAATTTCTGAAACTTTCCAAAGATGTTTTTAAAAAATTAATAGTAGTTGATGTGCTATATGAAAAGCTACGTAAAATAGAGCATATCAATTGGTCTGATGAAGAATGTTTCCTGATCCAAGTGTATGTGATTTGTCTTGTATATATATATATATATATATATATATACATCTGTTGTAATGTACTTGTTAATGTTCTTTCATTAAGTTTGAAAGTAATCAGACTTTCTGCGTATTTTTCTGTGTACACTTAGCTTGATAAGAAGGAAATGTAAACCCTTTTGTATCACAATTGTTTTTATTTACATATATCCGCTTTTTCGAGACTATTATTTAATAGTTTTATATTATATATACATATATATATATATATATATATATATATATGTGTGTGTGTGTGTGTGTGTGTGTGTGTGTGTGTGTGTGTATTCTTTGGTCCAGTTAAACCGAAGTTGGGAGTAATTCCATCAGGACAAGAAATTATTCATGAGTGTAATGAGGAGATAACTCTTCACCCCTCATCTATCCCCTCCCACTTTTCTGTGTCTATTCTAGTTTTTTTTTCTAAAAGATCTGAAGAAGTCCTGTTAATTTTTTTTCGTGTTTTTGGAAATTTCAAAAATGCGTAACTGGATGGAAATAAATTTATAATCCTATGTGACCGGTTTTGTTGTTTTTCTTAAAGTATATATATATATATATATATATATATTATAAAGATATCAAAAAATAGTCTCGAAAATTGTTTTTGATGTAACCAGAAAACATTGTGTTTGATGTAACCAGAAAACATTAGGCTGGGGGCCTAGAAAACGCACATCTGCAGGGGGTAATATACCCTACAAACCGGCGTCTAGGGAATAATACTAAACTATATCTGATGATGAAATCCCAATGAAGGAATTTTGAGGAATGTGGAGTGCCCATTCATTGCCATTATTTCCCGGTTCACTTGACCTCTCATGGTAGAGCCGGTTAGGGTCTTGTAAAACCGTTCAATCATTTACTACTAATTAGTAATAGTTATTTGAAACTATACTGCAGTGCGTTCATTATTTGAATTACAAAACAAAACTTGATAAATAGAATTTAAATGTTGAATAGCACACTATGTGAAACCATTCCACTGTGTTCAAACAACTCTTACATAATAAACAGAATTATTAGCGTCTGATAGCCATATCTAAAAGCATTTAACTGTGCATTAATAAATGAACGCTAACTTGTTTAACTTAAAGTTATCAAAAACCTCTTCCCTTACAAATTATATATATATATATATATATATATATATATATATATATATATATTATATGAGTGTTGGTTGTCACTAAATCACTTTGTGGGTATATGTCGAAGCAAGTGCAATATAATATGGAGGGTTCAATATCTAGGATAGAGCTATTATATAATAATAATAATAATGATAATAATATATATATATATATATATATATATATATATATATATATATTTAATTCATGGAATATAGACTGCGACCCTGGGTTTCATGGAGTTTTTTACAAAACAACTATCATCAGGCAGTTAAGAAGATGGAATTTCATCTTCTTAATATATATATATATATGTATATATATATATATATATATATATATATATATATATATATATATATATATATATATATATAGGATTTTGCATTAAATGACCCACAATGGTCGGTATGCCATAAAACACCAATCAACAAGCTAAACAACCAACCAACCATTAAAAACATTTTTTCACAATAAACCGTCGTATAATTGATCTATAATATAATTCTCCAATGGGTAAGCATATCATTTTACCACGTTAAGAAGGGCACATATTTACAGGATTGTTGCTAGCGCAATACCGGTAAATTTCGCAGATGAGGTAATTTTCAATCTAGTTTGCAAGTCAATAAAAACAATCTGGTCTGCGATCACGATTACCCAGGTCATTATAATTTTTCAACGAAGCTCGCTTATATGTGCTAATTTCGGAGTACTTATCTTTATTCGTTTCTTTATTTGCAATTGACCATAGAATACTTTCTGTAAATACAACGTGACTTGTCATCCAGCTTAATGTCCGCCAGCTGTAATCTTTAAGTTTTAAATGAAAAATAAAATCTTTCCTAACAAACGAATTTTATCGTCCACATTATTCAAACGAATTCCCTGCTGTGATTTCGAAAATATAAAAACATTACAAGT
The DNA here is from genome assembly GCA_963585895.1 of Sepioteuthis lessoniana. Lineage (NCBI taxonomy): Eukaryota > Metazoa > Mollusca > Cephalopoda > Myopsida > Loliginidae > Sepioteuthis > Sepioteuthis lessoniana. Next base: position 7,305,795 of record OY757927.1, read on the forward strand.
ACAAACAAATGCAGCCACAAAAAATGGATAAATGATCAAACATTGATGCTAATTAAATAATATTATGAAAAAAGATATTCGGAAAAGAAATAAAATAAACAGCAACTAAAATTTAATAAAGTCTAATAAATTAAATTAAATTCCTTTATAAAAAATAATAAAATCCCAAACAATTCAGGCATTTTCTGTTTGAGAAAACATTCGAGGAAAATATTACATGAATCAATAAGTGAATAAATATTTTTGACAAATTAAAATCAAATAAACCCAGCTCTAAAAAATATCTGAATAAAGTAGTTTTATTATATTTATCAAGTTTTGGCCGACTCGAATTCTGGTTAGCAAACTAGTCTAGAGGACGATTATGAGTAAAATCGACTTTTAATGTGTGTTTCATACGTATAGTCTTGTTCTATGACTCAGTTTAGCTTTGTAAATATCTCTATTAATCAAACTTACCTTCGTCTTACCGAAATCTGAGGATTTAGAAGCTATTAACGATTGATGGTACTGAAGAAGGAATCGGCCAACCGGCTTCAATCTGTTGATAATTGAAATTCGAGTTTTAATCCTAATTTTGTCCCTGAGATTATCAATTTTTGTTAATTCCAAACTAGTTTTGCTCACTAGTTTGTCATCAACTATAGAGAAATAAGTAATAGAAAGATTGTCTTGTGGCAATCATCAATGGAGAGACAAAATTGTTTGTGTAATTTGAAAATTAGCGTTTGAAATTCGAGTCTTTATCTACACTCAGCCTGAATGAAGATAAAAACGAGAAAATTTATTTTATTAGTCGACTTCCTTCTATCTATCTATCTATCTATCTCATTTAAATTCAAATCTCAGACAAGCCATAAATATGTCAACTTCTTTTTTTCTTACCTTCTTTCTAGCTCAACTTACGCATGTCTATTCATCGGTTTGGATCTCACCATATATATATATATATATATATATATATACAAACGAGGATCATTAAATAAGTTTCCAGACTTTTTTCGTATGGGCAATTTTGTTGATAGTACACACATGAAACTGTTGTCCACTTAAAAGTAATCTCCTCCGGCTACAATGCTTTTCTTGTACGTTCCAACATGGAAGTCCTCTTGTGTGAGCGTGTCAATGACCTTCGTCACAGCCTCAATTGTCTCATAACGACAGCCTCTGAGCTTAGGGAATAACCAAAAGTCAACGGGAGCAAGGTCTCGACTATAGGGATGGTGAAAAACTGTCTTGATGCCCATCTTGGTCAAATAGTCTGTGACAAGGATGGAGTTGTGGACTGGTGCATTGTCCTGCTGGAAATGCCACTGACCCGATTTGAAGAGTGCTGGCCTCTTCCGACCGAATCTCTTCCTGAACTCCCTTAAAACCTCTACATAGTAACCCTAACCCTAACCCTTTGGCCAATCAACTCTAGTGTATTGATTTCCTTACTCCTCTCACACCTTTCATCATCCCTCACATACTCCCTGCCTTCGTTGAATCTCTTATGCCACTCAAAGACTGATGCTCGATTCATGCAAGATGCTCCAAAAGCAGTCTGAAGCATTCCATACGTTTCTGTGGCATTTTTTCCAAGTTTAAAACAGAATTTTATTGCATATCGTTCTTTCCTACCGTCCAGATTGCATTTCTGAAATTCACCAGCTGTGACAATCAGGTTTTAGTAGGGTGTATTCTAATTGATGCTGTAGCTGTTTATTTGAACGTGAAATCATAAAAATTGGTTAAACATTTCATAAGTTGTATAGCAATAACATACTGAATTTTCAAGAAATGCCCGTACAAAAACGTCTGGAAACTTATTGAATGCACCACGTATATATATATTTATATATATATATATATATATATATATATATATATATATAACAATCCGACAGTATGGAGAAAAATTGATAAACGAAGTTATCCATAAATAAATTCATCACTTTTTTTTCATTTTTTCTCCATATATATATATATATAGAAAGAGGGAGAAGGAGTTTTTTTTGCACATTACTTTATGGTAATACTCTTGAGAAAGTAATAGGGTAAGCTAAGCTCCCTAGACTTATAGACAGGCCAACCAGTTAAGGAGAAAATCACTAAATTCAAAACCAGTGGTTGTGCGTCTCAAAACCTCTCCTCCTCGCGAAACAACATACTTTGAAATCGGAACACCATCACTGATTTGGTGAGGTTCCCTCACCCTAAAAATGATCGTATGTCCCTTTCTATTTTTGTTTATTCATAGAAACCTTATTCATTTATTGTCGATTCGTTGATAGTAAATTAATTTAACTTACCAATGTCACAGACTACAACTTCTGAAATCTTAGAAAAAAGACAATGCCATAAAAAATAATTAGAGGCTCATCAATACAAAAATTATTAAAAGCCAGTGTATTTCTTCAATTGAAAATGTGAAAAAAGACAATAGGAACACCATTATAAATAAAAGCTAAATTCCTGTACATTTTATTAAATAACATTTCTCTCCTTTAATCTTTTTGTTTAGATTTTGTAATGTTTAATTTAGAAAGATTTTTTTTTTAGCAAGTGCGGTTTACCATCAACTTTTTGAAAAGTCCATGAAAACTTCACGCATGTAATTCAGAATCAGATCTCCCACTGATATATATATATATATATATATATATATATATATATATATATATATATATATATATATATATATATATATATATAAATTAGAAGGGACTGACCAGTAGATTAATTCCACTCCTGTTTCTTAATCGTTCTAACATATTACATTTTAACCCCCTCTGCTCACGCCTATGAATGAAATAATTTGTAATTTGATTTCCACCTTATTCTTATTTTTATTTTTATTTTTCTTATTTTTATTGTTTATTTTTATTTTTATCTTTTTTTTTCTGATTTTTTAATTTTTATTTTTTTAATTGCCTTATTTTATCTTCTGAATACGAACTGTAACTCCTCATTCGCTACTTTGCGACAGGAGGGAAGCATGTAAAGAGTCATCTGACGAGACAGAGGGTATAGCAATAATATTCTCCACCGAAATAAATTTATCATGACGACTTAACCAAGTCTGAGTCTCCATTTAATTGTAATATATATATATATATATATATATATATATAATGGTTCTTTTTTTCGACTGCTGCATATTTGTATTTTCGGTTGCCCGTGGTGTAATGGTTATCGTCGTGGGAAATGGACACGGCGACACGAGTTCAAATCCTGGACCAGGCTAATTGCATTTCACATAGCACTAATACCCTTGGGAAAGGTATGAATCCAATTATTCTCCCTCCAGCTATGGGTAAATAGTTAGACAGACTAGGTTCTTCAGCCTTGGTGAGGCAACTAGTCTAAGAGAAGGAAAACTCTGAATTCAAACCTGTTAAACTCCGCTTAAAAATTGACCTTTTGTCATATCCTGCCCTAGCGGAGGGGTTGGTATATATATATATATATATATAATGATTTTTGTATATATATAAATTACAACAAATATGTATATATATATATATATATATACTTAAAGTATGTTTGACCGTTGAGGGTTATTATCAAGAACATTAGTTATCGTTGTGATGCATTTGAAATCCAGAAAATTGCAGTGTTTTCCAGGAACGTTGTGGATTTCGACATAGCATTTTCCGTCACGTGCTGAAGGAGTCACGTGTAAATGGCTTGGACTCTGGTTACTGTTTGAGAAACGAAGGTCACATGATTTCGATGTTTTACGGTATTGGCCACACGTTTTAAGTTACCACCCACAGGAGTAAAATACATTTATATATTTCAATGTGATTTGTTTCGTCTTTATAAAAAAAAGGTATAAGCACTGCCCTCAAAATTCGACCTTTATTTTGGGACAGTTCAAACATAGTTTATTTCGTTGCGTTCCGTTGAGGTAACATCGGAGAAACTGTTTCTAAACTTCATTTCAGCTCGATAATACGCAACAGAATTGCTAGAGAAGTTTATGTGGAGAAAGAGAAGAAACGATAAACCACATAGTAAGCGAATGGAGCAAATTAGCTCAAAAAGGAGTACAAGACTTGTATGGGGAAGGAAGATCCCTGGAAATTGTGCAAAAGATTGAATTTTGACCATTTACTAAATGGTATATTCATAAAGCAGAACCTGTCCGAAAAATGAGACCCATAAAAATTCTCTGTGATTTTAAGATACAAACCTAATCCCAGCTACATGACCTGACCTTGTGCAAACAAAAAATTAACAAAAAAGAAAAAAAAAAGAGAAAATGTCGCGTTGTACATTTTGCTATTCCGGTGGTTCATAGAGTGAAAACAAAAGAAAGTAAAAAGGAAATGTACTTGGACGTTGCCAGAGAACTACAAAAAACAATGGAACATGACAGTGACGGTCATACCAGTTGTAATTGGTGCACTTGGATCGATCCCAAAACGGTTTGAAAGGAGATTATAACATTTGGAAATCGAAGGAAGAATGGAGACTATTCAAACTATAGCCTTGATGAGATCGGCAAGAATAGTGAGAAGAATCGGAGAGACCTGAAGAGACTTGTTGTCACTTAGACTCCATTGAAAAGCACCAGCTAGAGCTGGTGTTAAAAACTCACAAGAAGTAAATAATGATGATAAAATAAGAAAGGAGTACATCAGAAGAAGGAGAAAATTTCTCGAAAACCACGGCAGAAATCTCACCAAAGGGATAAACACCTTGGCAGTTCGTCTGGCAATATATTCCGGGCCATTATTTAAGTGAACCAGGAAAGAACTCAAACAAATTGACCAACCGACAAGGAAATTGAAGACTATACACAAAGCCTAACATACAAGACAGGACATTGACTGAATATATCAAGAAAAGAAGGAGGAAGAGGACTTGCCATCATTAGGGATTGTGTAGATCTATCAATGAAAGGACTCGATGTAATATAATTAAGGATTATACTTAATTATATAAGTTGATCATTTTATTTGTATAAATAAATTATGAGTTAGCTAAATTCACTAAGTGTAAGTGTAGTGTCACGTGGTCTACCACTGAGAGGAGAGAAATAAAGAATTTCTACTACCCCTCCGTGTTTGAATTAACAGGCCACCAAAGATTGACCGCTAAAAGAGGAATAAAGAATGTAGGTCAATCCCTCGCGGCCGAAGTAACAAATCCTGGTCAGAATGAAAGCCAACAGATGTTTGCATCTTGTGACCGGAGGGAAGAAGAAAGAGGCTAAATGATTGGCCAGAACCGTAAAGCGGAAGTGGTACCTTCTTTCGTCAGCGGAAATTGGGATAAAGAATAAGGTTTTGGAATGGAGGTCGCGATGAACAGATAGGCGAGTCTCATGCCAAGACTCGGGGTGAAGAAGCGAAAAAGAATCTTGGACAAGAAGAACCTTTGCCTTCAAGCCAGAGCAATATATATATAAAAATCACGCTAGCCCGTAAAAGAGAAAATATTCTCCGAAGGAACCCGTCAAAAAACTAAGTACTGCAATTACATATTCTTTCTCCCTCTCAATTTAAAGAAAGAAGAAAGAAAAGAAAAAGGAAGAAAGACATCTGTATTTATGTATTATCCGCTGATAATATAGCCGACACGTTAAATACGTGTGTCGGCGTGTAGTAAAAACCTTGTTGTATTTTAATGTCCCCACGAGTTGAAATTTATTCATTTTGTTGTCTGCCTGTCAAGTTGTCAATTGCATGCTCTCCTTTTCCGCTTCGTTCGCCTCATGTTATTCTCGCCTAAATTGTCCTATTCTTTCCTTTAAAAATATTATACGGGAAACCGGAATTGTTTACTTCTAAAATTAATATTACTATATCTAAACCTAGAGGCCCATATATTCCATTATCCTAGGGGTAGGAAGAGATAGTGGTCTGGGGTGTGTGTGTGCAACGTGAAACTTGGAAACCCCTTGCCAGCGGCGGTCAGTCTAACCCCAAATTAACCCCAACATAATCTGCCAGTTTCCCTACACCCAAAAAGGGAATCTTTACTGGAACTTATTCTACGAGGGATCAAGTGCCAGGCTGCCCCGTCTTCACAAGTGCGAAAAATAAACTCCCCGTTTGGTGAAAACAATATTTAAATGCACCAGTTCCCATACGCTTTTAAATGGTTGCTCGTCTGGGGATCTTTAATATTTTAATTTGCCGTCACAGTAGGTTGTCGCGAAGGTCATATGCGATAATTGCAAGTTTGCCAATATTAAATTGACAGGTTGTTTTTTAAATCGGAGGTTAAATGCTGAATCTTGAAAAAGTAAATAAATAAACGACAGCAACTGGCTTGGGTAATGACGTTACACAAGAAGGTTAAAGACACGCATGCTTATCATAATTAGCTGATGAAATAATTAAGGTATGATATATTAGAAAATATATTTTTTGATTCAGTGGAAGTTCGTCAGTTAGGGCAGTCGAGTCGGTTTGGTTCAGAGCAGAGGGTCGAGGCTGCGACAGCCCTTTGGGTGAGAGGGCGAGAGGAGAAAAGGAACTGAAGTCAGGTGTTTGTTTGTTTGTCTCGCACGCACGAGATTCTCTCCGTTTCTACATAAATAACAGTAGATCCTTCTGTCTACTTCTATTGTGTTTCGATAGGCTGACTGCTGTGTATGATAATGTTGTAGTCCGAATAAAACTCTTCGTATTTTAAAACAACTGTGTCCGCCTTGTATCTGACGAGTGTAATGCCTATTAATATTCGAGATGGTGCCAGGTTGGTATGTCAAGATTCCCGTAGTGGTTCACGCTTCCCATTGGTGCCCGGGTGTTACACTTGATGAAAGATTAATCAATAATAGCATTGGCAAAATAAGACCAGAAAAAAACAAAAACAAAGATGAGAAAAGAGAAATGGGAAGAAAAACAAATTTAAGTAGATTTCAAGCGACAAACAGACGAAATTGTTCATAAGACCTGGACATGGTTACGAAGAGGAAACTTCAAGAGAGAAACTAAATCTTTTCTAATAGAAGCACAAAACAACGCCATAAGGACCAATTAAAGCTGAAACAGATACTACACAACAGAATAGCAAATTAAGTTTATGTGGAGAAAAAGATGAAACATTTAATCACATAATAAGCAGGTGCATAAAAGAAGTACAAAGTAAGCATGACTGGGTGGGAAAGGTGATTCACTGGGAATAGAGCAAGAGATTGACATTTGAGTATTCTATCAAATGGTATATCTACAATCTAAAACCAGTACTAGAATATGAGACGCATTAAATTCTCTGGGATTGTGACCGTATGCTAAATCACAAAAAAAAAAAAAGGAAAAATAAGAGAAATAACTGTCTTGTGAATTTTGCTGTTCTGGTGAATCACAGAATGAAAATAAAAGAAAGCAAACTGATAGACAAATACTTGGATCTTGTTCGAGAACTAAAAACGTTGTGGAACATAAGGGACAAGGCAATAGCAATTGTTGAGGGTGATTTTGGAATGATTCTAAAGAGCCTGAAGAAAGCACTGGAGGAACTGGAAACCAGTAGGAGAATCGAAAGCATCAACACTACAACACTATTTGAGATCTCCTAGAATTCTGAGAGGAGTCCTGGAAACTTGAGGTAACTTGCTCTTACTGAGACTGCAACAAAAGAATACCAACACGCAAAGAAAGAGGTAGTAGTAGTAGTAGTAGTAATAATAATAATAAAAAAATAATAATGATTATTATTATTTTTATTATTACAAATACCTCTTAATAATAATAATAAGAGATCCACACACTTCTCTGTGATTTTGACATACAGACAGATCCTCTAAACTTGGGCAGACGATCAGACCAAACGATAGTCAACAACAAAAAAACGAAAAGAGAGAGAGAGAGAGAGAGAGAGAGAGAGAGAGAGAGAGAGAGAGAGAGAGAGAGAGAGAGAACTTTCTGCATAGTGGACTTTGCCGGCCCGGATGACCACAGAGTAAATCTGAAAGAAAGCGAAAAGGGATATAAGTACCTGGATCTTGCTAGAGAGCTGAAAAACTATGGAACATGAAAGTGATAATGATACCAATTGTAATTGGTGCGCTCGGTACTGTCACAATTGGATTGATAAAGGGACTGGAGGGCTTGGAAATGAGAGGACGAGAGGAGACGATACAAACTACAGCATTGTTAAAATCGGCCAGAATACTATGAAGAGTCCTGGAAATATGAGAAGACTTGCTGTCACTCAAACTTCTGAGAAAAAGCACCTGCTAACGTTGGTGGGAAAAACTCTCAAATGAATAATAATAATAATAATAATAATAATAATAATAATAATAATAATAAATGATTTTTTGGAATAATAGCTTTGTATCACAAAAGTAAACTACCCTCTACCGGTGGATCTTAGAATACGCTGACTGTATCCTCTGCTGAGAGGTAACACCCTCCACCCTAAATGAAAAGAGGTAAGTGTTTTAAATAGTAATATGTAATACGAAATATACGATGCCAATCTGTAATAATGTAATTTTTATTATGTACTTGGCAAAAATTATTATATAAGAAGGAAAAATTAAGTGCTTGAAGGTAAAAGATGAATTACGGGTCACAAATTTGGTTTGGTTTGGTTTTATGGTATATCAACCATTGTAGGTTATTTAATGCCAAATCCTCTTTATACATATATATTAAATATATAGGATTTGGTTTGGTTGGGTTTTATGGCATATCAACCATTGTAGGTTATTTAATGCCAAATCCTCTTTATACATATATATTAAATATATAGGATTTGGTTTGGTTGGGTTTTATGGCATATCAACCATTGTAGGTTATTTAATGCCAAATCCTCTTTATACATATATATTAAATATATAGGATTTGGTTTGGTTGGGTTTTATGGCATATCAACCATGGTAGGTTATTTAATGCCAAATCCTCTTTATACATATATATTAAATATATAGGATTTGGTTTGGTTGGGTTTTATGGCATATCAACCATGGTAGGTTATTTAATGCCAAATCCTCTTTATACATATATATTGAATATATAGGATTTGGTTTGGTTGGGTTTTATGGCATATCAACCATTGTAGGTTATTTAATGCCAAATCCTCTTTATACATCTATATCAAATATACGATTTCTAAGCACATATTTAGATATCATTTTACAAGTCTGAGGTCGTTTTTTGTTTGCACACAGTTAAATGGTTTTAGCTATTTCTTTCTAATACGAATAATTCTATATACTATCAATCATTTGTTTGTACACAGTTAAATCTTTTCAAGTATTGCAATTTAACTATTACAATTCTGTTAAAACATGAATCCTTTGTCTATATACAGTTATATGATCAAACTGTTCTATTTTTAACAATTCAATTTAGCACAAGTTAACAAAATTAAATAGTTCCAAGTATTGCTTTGTATCACTAACAATTCAATTAAACATCACTCATTTGTTTACATACAGTTAAATGATCAAACAGTTCTATTTCAAACAATTTAATTTTTCATAAGTCATTGGTTTGTACTCAGTTTAAATGTCAAACAGTTCTATTTGACCCATTGATAGGAACCTATCAGGTGCTACCTCTCCGAGTCAGAGCGGACCAGGAATTAAAGGCAATGAAGGGGTACTCTGCATTCGCCATAGCTCCGGAGTCTCACTATGAGATTGTTTAATGTCATATCTAGAACACTGGTTGGGTGGGGGGGTTGTTGTTCTTACTCCTCCGCAGAGATGCAGCTGGTGTATTCTACAGCCTCAGTCGGCTGGCTTCAGATGCAGTTTAGTGTCATACCCAGGATACTCGTTAGGGTGCTTTACCCCTCTGCAGAGATGCAGTTGGTGTATTCTACAGCCCCAACCGATTGGGCCAGGGTTGCAGATAAAATCTGCCTAATGCAGACAGAACAAACTAGACTTAATAAGTCCAACTTCGTAAAATCGAGACAGTTGTCAAATCAAATTTTTCAAAGATGCAAGACTGGAGAAACATCTACATCTGTAAGGATTGTCTTATGTAGAACATTGTTAAACCATTGTTTTATAAGGATTGAATCTAGAAAATATAGCAAAAAATGTTAATCTTTTGTTTGATAAAACCGGTCATGGCTTTCTATATTTTGTGAGTTGGCAACAGCTACGAAAAATATTACAATATTTCAAATGATCTATAGTAAGGCTGCCGTAGCAGCAAGTCCTTTATAAATTAGCCGAAAGTGTGGATGTAATGAGCTTGTTGCAAAGTGAACAAACAGCTACCCGGACCAGTTGCAAAGCCGTGCTATACATTGGCTAGTAAGGATAACACTAGATAAAAAGAAGCATAAGACGAACACTTAGGTGGTGCATACACGAATGAGTTCGAATCTCATTGGTGCCCCTTTCATATGGCCTTGTGCCACATCTAAGCAAAAACAAAGCTTACTAAATTACCACTTACGTGGTTCCTTCAATAAGTTTCCAGACTTTTTTGTACGGGCATCTAAAATTGTCGTAGACTCATGAAAATTCAGTATGTTATTGCTGAACATCATATGAGATGACTCGCCAAGTTTTCTGATTTCAGGTTTAAATGAACAGCTACAGCAGCAATTGGAATACACCCTACTAAATCCTGATTGTCACAGCTGGTGAATTTCAGAAATACAATCTGGACGTGAGGACACTTTAGAAGAACGATATGCAATAAAATTCTGTTTTAAACTTGCAAAAAATGATGCCACAGAAACGTATGGAATGCTTCAGACTGCTTTTCGACCATCTTTCATGAATAGAGTATGAGTTTTTAAGTGGCATAAGAGATTCAAGGAAGGCAGGGAGTCTATGAGGGATGAGGAGAGGTGTGGGAGGAGTAAGGAAGTCAATACACCACATCTGATTGGCCCGACGGTTAAGGTTAGGGTTACTATGTTGAGGTTTTAAGGGAATTCAGGAAGAGATTCCGTCGGAAGAAGCCAGCACTCTTCAAATTGGGTCAGTGGCATTTCAACCAGGACAATGTACCAGTCCACAACTCCATCCTTGTCACAAACTATTTGACCAAGATGGGCACCAACACAGTTCCTCAGCCTCCCTATAGTCCAGACCTTGCCTTTTCTATGCTTATGTTGATATCTCTTTCAGAAGACGAAATATTGCTACCGAGGTATATGAACTGGCCTTTTATTTTCAAAGGATTGCTATTTAAAAAGGAGATCGTAACATCTTCATTAAATCACAGCAACTCTGTTTTATCTGAGTTTACGTCGAGATTAATGCATCTTGATACCTTCTCCAGGCTATGTGATTCGGTAGAGCTTAGAATACCCTGACTGTATACCCAGCGGAGATTTAAAACACCCCTTCCAAAAGTGGGATTCTGAGTAGGACATTAAATTATATCTAATCGTGAGATTTCAGTTCTGGAGGTCTGTGGAATTGCTATTACTCCCAGATGCATTTTAAGTTAGAATTTTAGTCCCAGTTACGGAATCATCTATGGGTCAAATGGATTTGTTTAAAAATATTTCGTATTCAATTGAACCATTTGCAAAAACAAAATGCTTAAGAAACACTGACACAAAAATGTAAGCATGAAGGAACAATGAACACGATTCCCTCATTTCTTGGCTTATTATCAGTCTAAACGGATTGACGTGCCATTAAAATGAACCAGTCAGGCTATGTAGCAGAGATTCGGCTTGAACTAGAGTATTTGTAAGATGCGCTAGATCATCTGCGCAGTCTGCCCTCCATTTGAGTCATTATCTTTCGATGGCTAAATAGAACTAAGGAAAAAAAATGGTTATACGCTTATATATATATATATATATATATATATATATATATATATAAGCTCTATTATTGATATTGAGTACTATTCAATAATACTGCAGTATTTGGTCCTCCATTAACTCACAAAGTGAGCTCGAGAGGGGAGGGGATGCGCATTCATGCGTATCTATATCTCTGTTTTTATGATTAGCGATATGATTGCTCTTTAATCAATCAATTTTTCTGTCAAGCTGTAAGTTTCAATTCACTAGCTTATATATATATATATATATATATATATGAACACGCACATATTGAAGTGGTGCACCTTTGTTTAAATAGTCTAAGAATTGCAGCACGCGTCGACGAAGGTTTGGTGTGCAATGGTGTATAAATTCCACACCCCCTCATTCCTTTGTCGCACCATCTGCAATTCCACGCCCTGATCGAGGCTCGAAACAAGCGAAGGTACAGGGATGGAAGTAAGAAAAACAAATAAATATATAAACGAATAAATAAATAAAAATTCGCGACAGCAGACACGGAAATTTGAGTCAGTTGGGTCCAGATATATTGACGTCTCGCGTGAGCTGGCAACGAGATCCCGCCTCTGACGCGTCTAGGCGCGTTTCAAGGGCCTCACTGTCACAAGTGTTGCCTTCTCTTCACCCAAGCACCCCTTCCCCATGATACTGAATCGGTTTTTGTTTGCAGTAATCGCAGAACTGAAATACCAGGTCTATTGAGGAAAGAATATTCTAAATAAATGAACGAAGAGAGAGACAGAGAGACGGAGAGAGACAGACAGACAGACAGAGAAGAAAAAGAAGAGTGAGATAGATAGATAGATAGATAGATAAAGAAAGAGAGAGAGAGAGAGAGAGAGAGAGAGAGAGTATGTGTGTGAGAGAAAGTAAGATTGAAGGAGAGAGGAAGAGTAAAAAGAAAGGAGAGAGTGCGTTTACAGGAAATCAATGTACTACAGACTAGACTTGCAGATCATTCCTCGTTCAATAAATTCCTTCCTCACTGTGTGTCCTGCAAATAACAAAGCCAATCTTGAGCAGAATTTACTCACACCCATATACACACACATACACACGCACACACGCACACACACACACACACATTTATATATATATATATATAATTCTTAAACAATCGATATCTATGTGTATATGAATGTATGCATTCTAATACTACATACGCTTTCCAGACTCAAATATACCTATATACCTTCTCTTCCGTACAAACAGGATTCGACTCAAGGTCAATTTTCTTAGCGGAGTTTAACAGGTTGGAATTTAGAGTTTTCCTTCTCTTGGACCGGTTGCCATACGAAGATTAAAGAGCCCAGTTTGCCCAACTATTTACTCAGAGTTGTTGGGAGAATGATTTGATTCATAGCTTTTTTTAGGTTATCAGTGCTGTGATAAATACAAACAGCCTAGTGCAGGGTTTGAACTCGGGTCGCGGTGACAATTTCATACAAACGTAATCATTACTCCACCAACGCCTCCATTAAGATGATATAACCACGTAAATAAGATTGCCTTTCGCAGAATTCTCCATAAACTACATAAGCCTTTTTTTCCATATCCCGCTCAACAGAATATAAAGAGGTAGGTATCTTGCTTCTTTGTCAGATGATCACGTGGGGAAGAAACTGACTGTCACGTGACAAGGAGCAAAGAAGATATCTGTATCAGAGAAAACGGAAAAGAATAAAACTATGAATATCTAAAAATATAAAAAAAGGTATTCAAAGGATGATTTGGTTTGGTTTGGTTTGGTTGGGTTTTATGGCATATCAACCACTGTGGGTTATTTAATGCCCAATCATCTTTATACATAAAAGTTGAAATATATATGATTTGGTTTAGTTTGGGTTTATAGTATATCAACCACTGTAGGTTATTTAATGCCAAATCCTCTTTATACATTGAAGTTGAAATATATATGATTTGTTATCATTATCATTATATATATGATTTGTTATCATTATATATATGATTTGTTATCATTATATATATGATTTGTTATCATTTGTTATAAGAGTTTTCGGACTATTGTCTTCATGTTTATTTCTACAACGTTTCGGCAGATATGTCCTCCGGACTTATTCAGGTGTTTGTCGAACTCAGGAACTTACACGAAACTTCGATTTACGTCCTTTGTTGAATTCACGGGGTTCGCCTAAACATATTTTATTTGTTGTATGAGATCTTTATTCATACCAAGGATCTATGACAGCTAGCTTGTTGGAGTATTGTCCGCTGGGGGGTTATGATACTGTAATCATCTTGTAACAATTTGATGTCTTGTCTCTCCGGTTTTGAGATGTTTGGTTTCGGAGGCTTTGATTTCTCAAGTGCTTGTCTCACTTTCAATCTTAGCTCATCAGCCCTAGCCTCAGGAATTTTTAAGGTTGCATCCTTGATTAGGGCTACGGAATCAGAACAGGCGACCCCCATGGATTCAATAAAGGACGTAATTCGAAGTTCCGTGTAGGTTGCCCATTTCAACAAATACCCGAAGAAGGCCAGAGGACATATCGGCCGAAATGTTGTGGAAATAAGAATAAAGATGAAGACAATAGTCCAAAAACCCTTAATCATAAAAATCATGTAGCTTCCTCTCAGAAATTCAGATAACTAATATATGATTTGGTTTAGCTTGGTTTTATGGCTTATCAACCACTGTTAGTTATTTAATGCCAAATCCTCATTATACTTAAAAGTTTAACTATATATGAATTTGTTTGGTTGGGTTTAATGGCATATCAACCAATTTAGGTTATTTAATGCCAAATCCTCATTATACATAAAAGTTTAAATATATATGATTTGGTTGGGTTGGGTTTAATGGCATATCAACCGATTTAGGTTATTTAATGCCAAATCCTATTTATACATATATTGAATATATATGATTTGTATAAACATTTTTAGATAACAGTGCTCATATTTTTTCACATACTTAAGGGGTATAAAGTATTTCCATCAAGCAGGAATAATTTCATTCACTATTAATCATTTGTTTGCACACAGTTAAATGGTTTCAAGTATTATTATTTAACAGTAACAATTTAAAATTAGTTATTTGTTTGCACACATGTCAAAATATATGCATACACACACACACACACACACACACACACACACACACACACACACACATATATATATACATATATATATATAATTTGTAAGTGAATAGTTTTAAGGTAATTTCCTTTTTGAATGAGTTAGAACTAATTTATTTGTACACTAGTATTGCTATTGTTTCGACACAGTTTAATGGTTTCAACGATTGCTATTTGATACTCACTATTAATCATGTTTGTAGACAGTGAAGAGTTACAAGTATTTTTAAATATTCTATTAAACACTATTCATTCATTTGCACACAGACCAATTGTTCAAAGTATTGCTATGTAATACCTATAATTCAATTGATTGCTCAGTTGAATCTCTGCAGTTGAATCTCTGCAGTGGGGTAAGACCCCCCCCCCTCCCAAACGAGTGTCCTAGATATGACACTAAATAATCTGATGGTGAGGTTCCAGTAATTTTGGAATTTGGGGGAATGCGGTGTACCCTTTCATTACTATTGCTCCTATGTCCACTCTGGCCTGTAGTAGTAGCACCTGACAGAGCCCTATCTATGGTTCAAATAGAACAAAACTGCGTACTAATGCTAAACTGAATTACTTGAAATAGAACTGTTTTGATATTTAAACTGTGTACTTATACTAAACTAAATTGCTTGAAATAGAACTATTTTGACATGTAAATTATGTACCTATGCTAAACTGAATTGTTGAATTAGAACTGCATTGCTTGAAATAGTAATGTTTTTGACAATTAAACCGTGTAGTCATGTCAAACTGAATTGTATGAAATAGAACTGTTTATTTGTATAAAAATGGATTTGGGATTAAATGATCTACAAATGTTGATATGCCATAAAACCCACCCAACCAACTAATTCAATTTAGGCTCACGGCTAAAGAGTTTTAAGTGTTGCCATTTCCCACTAATAATTCTATTCAACGTTATTCTTTCGTTTGCAAACGGTTAAATTGTACTAAATATTACTATGCATTACTAACAATTCAATCAGACATCAGTTATTTGTTTACACACAGTTAAATGATCAAACAGTTCTATTTCTAGTAATTCAATTTACTTTAAGTCATTTATTTGCACACAGTTAAGTACCAAACAGTTCTATTGGACCGATATATAGGACCCTATCAGGTGCTACCACTCCAGGCCAAAGTGGAGCTGGGAGTAATGGCAATGAAAGGGTACTCCGCATTCCCCAAAGCTCCGGGACTGGAGCCTCACTAACAAATTGTTTAATGTCATATCCAAAACATTCGTTGAAGTGGGTGGTCTTACTTCTCTGCTGATATGCAGTCGGTGTATTCAACACCCCTAGCCGACTGAGCTATTCAGAGGATGGGTTTATTTATCGTTGAATATTTTGCCACCGTTAAACGTTTCGTTTTTTTTTATATATATATCAAACCGTCATCAGGGCAATGTTAATTTTCATTCAAATTTTAAAATGAAATGAATAAATGAAAAAAAAAAAGAATTAAAATTAGAATTAAATTGAAATTAAATTAAAATTAAATTAAATTAAATAAATTAAATTAAAATTAAAATTAAAATTAAAATTAAATTAAAATTGAATTAAATTAAATTAATCAAATTTAGAATTAAATTAAAATTAAATTTGAATTAAATTAAAATAAGAATTAAATTAAAATTAGAATTAAATTACTGTTAGAAGCGTTCTGTCACGTGATAGCCCACGGAGACGATAGAGGTAAGACTAATACTATCCTCCCGTTGAGTTAACAGTATCCAGCCGTCAAACAAGTGACCGTTAGGAAGGAATGTGGGTCACGCAGGGGAGACCAGGTGTTCGCACTTAGTGACCTCAGGTCGCCGGACATCGGAAGGAGAAAGAGAGAGAAGCCAAATGATTGGCTGGGACCCCAAAACGGAAGTGGGGCTCCCTTCCCCTCAGCGGAAGAAAGGACAAGAAGTTAATTTTTGAGCAAGGCTCGTGGCAGACGAACCATAGCCATTTGACTCCGGGTTGAAGACAAAAGATTAACTGAGACACGAAGGACTCCAAATCCTTCAAGCCAGTACTAAAAACAGAACAAAGTCTATTAGCCCGTGAAAGAAGAACGATTCTCCAGTGGAGCCCCGTCGAAAATAAGATCAGTAACTTTGGGGACATTTTTCCTTTGTACCCAAATTTCCTTTACCACTCTCTCTCTCTCTCAATTCAAAGAAGGATAAAAGCCAAGAAAAGACATTTATACTCGTGGACTGTCCAATTATATGTTTTGACACTCTGAACGTGTATATATAAGTAGTAAAGGATTTTATGTATTTTCATGTTACCATGTGGTCTATGTTGTTACTTCATGCTTTCTTTTCAGCTTCTATTCGCCTTATGTTATCTTGCTTAGAATTGTCCTATTAATTCCTAAAGTATCGCACGGGAAACCGGAGTTGCCGACTACTACAATATTAATATTATTATGATTAAACCTGTAGGCCCATATTCTTCTGTTGTCTAAGGGGAAGAAGTTTAGCGGCCTGGTGGGTGTGTGATAGTGTGAAATTTGGGACCCCTTTGCCAGCGGTGGTCAGTCTGGCCCTAAATTATTCCCTCACGTAATATGCCAGTTCTTATATGCCTGAGAGAAAAACTCTGAACAGGACTTATTCTGTAGGGGATCAAGTGCCAACCTGCCCCGTCTTCACACGTGCGAAAATAAAGTCCCGTTGTGGGATTTTAGTCAATTTGCCGTCACAGTTCTATTTCACATCTATATTATGTAATTAACGTTCAAAATTTATTTTAAAGTCGAAACAATTTGCCATGGATTTTAAGAATTTCTAGAAACTCTCTGGGAAACTTTATAAGACTCTTAAAAAAGTTATTTGCTTAGGAAGAATTAGGATTAGAAGAATTACCGAAAAATATCTAATGGTTGGTATAAATATGATTAATAAACAAAAGCTTGGGGATTTGAATGAGGGATCTAGTAACCTTTTAGCGTTAAGGTTATAAGTCGAAAAAAGAACGTTTGATTGAATTATATTTAGAAATAATGCTTGATGCAAAAGTATTTCTTTTTTTATAATGTGCATTAACAAAGATTTTGGAAACTTTGAAATTAAAAATGCTATTAATTCTTCTGTTTTATTAACACGTTTTTATTGTCACCAATTCTCATGTCTCACTTGTGTTCATTTATACGTTTTTTGATTGATCGTGAAGTTTCACACACATTTTTTATTACATCCAAAGCACCGGATATAGTAAATGCTTGCGTCAGATTATTGTTATTATAGATTATATTCTTGTTTTTAAAGTGTTTTCTCTTAAGTTTATTTTCCAACGATGTTTGCGGTATAATTATAAGGTAAAATAAAATAACTGTGTAATATATTATTATTGAAAAAATTGATAGAAATGTTTGTAATTTTAGAAGCTTTTATTTTAGGATGTTGTACAAGAAAATAGAAATATTGGTGTTGCACGAAGAAATTTTTTATATCGTCATGTTCAGGATTTAAAAATAAAATTATACTTATATTTAAGTTATCGATTTAAGTTTTGGTCCTAATTAAGGGTAGTTTTACATAATCTTTTGGTGTCGAAATGTTTTGCGATAGAAATTCTTTATTGTAAAAATATGTCCGTAAACTGATGATAGAAGCTACATTGATCATTGCAATTTCACCGTAAAACGTTCTGTATTTATTTCTTCTGTAATCAATGATTTGTTAAATAAATGTATATATATATATATATATGCATATACAAATGCATATATATGTGTGTGCAAATATACATATATATATGAATTGACATAATGGTAAGAGTATTTGCCAATGGCCCGGTAGACCGGGGTTCAATCCATTGTTAAGTCATACCAACGACTCAAAAAATTGTACTTGATGCCTCACTTAATATCCAGCATTATAACATACGGATCAAGGGTAGGAGGAGCAACCCAGGAAAAGTTAGTTGCACCCTCCCCTACACCTCGAAGTTGAAAAGTCTCCATTGACTACGTTTGCCAATTCTTGATATATATATATATATATATATATATATTCACCACCCTGTTAGCTGAGGCGGTATATTACACCAACTGCACCTCAGCATATGGGTAAGACCGTTCAATAAGGTCACATGTTGGATGTGGGAGACAACCCGTTATACTTGAGGACGGGGGCCTGGGTGTTGAGCTCTGGGATAACAATACTTGAAACCATCTCAACAGTGTGCAAACAAATGATTACAATCAAATTCGATAAGAATACTTGATAAATAAAATTAATAATTTTAGATAGTTATACACGAAATCATTTAACTATGTGAAAATAAATGAAATTATATATATATATATATATATATATATAAACAGGATGTGGCACTAGATAAGCATCAAATGTTTGCTATGGCATGAAACCTAAAATGAATAACCTAACCTGAAACTATTTAACTGGGTGCCAACAAATCATTAATATTAAATAGAATTCTTGTCGTTGGATAACAATATCGGAAACCATTTAACAATGTGCAAGCAAATGTACTTTCGGTTGTTTACAAATAATGTTATCGACAAATTCTTTGCTCTCTCACTCTCTCTCTCTCTATATATATATATATATATATATATATATATGTAAACAAACGAACTCTACTACTTAATACCTCATTATTCCCAAGCTGACGTGGTACGCTTGTTGGCCGAGCGGTCTGATACTATGTCTAATAAAAAGTTGGGCAGGTTTCAACCCCAGCTTCAAGTGTCCTACGAGTCTAGCCACATTGAAGAGTCGGGATACAACGAAACAGTCTGTCTGTGGATGACAATATATATATATATATATATATATATATATATATGAAATGGCCTATATAAAGAAAAATCGCTTATAACAAAAAAACGTAAGTGGAACCCATATCTCAAAATATATATTATTATATTATATATTACGTGGTGCCTTCAATAAGTTTGCAGACTTTTTTGTACGGGCATTTAAAATTGTCGTAGACTCTTGAAAAATCAATATGTTATTGCCATACATCATATGAGATGTCTGACCAATTTTTATGATTTCAGGTTTAAATGAAGAGCTACTGCAGCAACTGGAATACACCCTACTAAAGCCTGGTTGTCACAGGGGAATTTCAAAAATGCAATCTGGACGTGACGACACTTTAGAAGAACGATATGCAATAAAATTCTGTTTTAAACTTTGAAAAATTGCCACAGAAACGTATGGAATTCTTCAGACTGCTTTTCGACTATCTTGCATGAATCGAGCATGAGTTTTTGAGTGGCATAAGAGATTCAAGGAAGTCAGGGAGTTTGTGAGGGATGATGAGAGGTGTGGGAGGAGTAAGGAAGTCATTACACCACAGCTGATTGGCCAAACGGTTAAGATTAGGGATTACTATGTTGAGGTTTTAAGGGAATTCAGGAAGAGATTCCGTCGGAAGAGACCAGCACTCTTCAAATCGGGTCAGTGGCATTTCAACCAGGACAATACACCAGTCCACAACTCCATCCTTGTCACAGACTATTTGACCAAGATGGGCATCAAGACAGTTCCTCAGCCTCCCTATAGTCCAGACATTGCTCCCTGTGACTTTTGGCTATTCCCTAAACTCAGAAGCTGTCGTTATGAGACAATTGAGGAGATGAAAGAGGCGATGACGAAGGTCATTGACACGCTCACACAAGAGGACTTCCATGGGGCCTTCCAGAAGTTGTTGGAACGGTACAACAAGAGTATTGCAGCCGGAGGAGATTACTTCGAAGGGGACTAGAGTTTCATGTGTGTACTATCAATAAAAGTGCCCATACGACAAAAGTCTGGAAACTTATTTAATGGTCCTCGTATATATATATATATATATATATACGAGGATCATTATATATATATATATATATAAACACCACCCTGTTTCTGTTCTGCAAACTAAGCTTTAACATGTAAAAAGTCATCTGACGAGACGGAGAGTACAACAATATTCCCCCGCGAAATAAATTTATAATGACAACTGAATCAGATTTGAGTTTTCTTCTAATTGCACTATATATATATATATATATATATATATATATGTGTGTGTGTGTGTGTGTGTGAGAGAGAGTTTCCCTCTTTTGGAGATGTCCATGTTACCTCAGGTCATGATGCGTACGTGTGTGTATATATATATATATATATAATCCGAGGAAAAGATTCTAAAGATTAGACTACTGGGGGGAATAGGAATATCCCATTGAGTGCTCAATGTCAACGGCTATCGTCGAATGCATAATTAATTTCAGACTAAAATACATCGAAACTCACTTGCAAAGCGAAAACATCTTTTAAGTTAAACGAAAAAAATTCAATTTGTAGTTCCATTTAATTTTATGATATATATATATATATACATACATTTTGTCATCATACAACGTTTGAAAGCACATGTGATACCCTACCCTCATCAGCCGCCAACCAGGTGTGATAACACAGTTTCGGTAGCTCAACGCAGTACTGCCACTTCTGGCGCTACCAAGTAGCTTTTGCCCCCGGACAGGGTATCAAAAGAATCACACACACACACACACGCACACACACACACACACACACATATATATATATATATATATGCAAATTTCATTAAACATAATAGACATTTTATGCCTACATATTCTCTTTTGGATCCGTTCGAATTCCCGTATTACTTTTATCGTATTCGGGGAGAATTGATTTAGGTATTGTCCATAGTTGTATGTATCCCTAGTACTTTCTGCCCGACTTTGGGTCATCATCAGGGGAGGATCTGTTACAAAAGTGATGTAACTTTTGTTTTAGCAAATTACTACTGTGTAAGGACGTCTTTGCTGTTGGAGATTATGGCGTTTGCTTTTAAATGTAATTCTGTAAATATATATACGCCAGACTATTTATACCATACATCTTAGTTGATGCTTCGAGATGGGTCGTCAGTGATGTTTCCTTTGGGCCAATCCATAGCAGAGGCCACATTAGACATTCATCTTCATTCTTGGTGTACTGTTTGTGATAAAAGAAAAACAAAACGGGTTTACTTTCGGCCGTTGATATCATTATGCGTTTACAGTAACCGTTTCCTGGTGTTACGCAATATATATATATATATATATATATGTGTGTGTGTATGTGTGTGTGTGTGTGTGTGTGTGTGTGTGTGTGTGTGTGTGTGTGCGTGTGTGTGTGTGTTTAATCTTTTTTTATATTCAGCTGTATTTTCTTTATCGGAAATTTAGTTGATATATATATATATATATATATATATACACGTGAAACCAGTTTTTCGTTTGTTCATTTGTTTGCTTTGCTTTTTTGCCTTGTCTTTTTTTTAATCATATTTTTCTTATTATATTTGGTAATATACTAATGATATTTTTGAAAGCTGTTGGTTCTTATTTTTTTTCGTATCATCGGCAGAAATCAAAACATATTCAACAACAACGAAAAAAAAATTTGATGCACTTTACTCATCAATTATTTGATAAATAAACAACAACGTCTGAGAGAAATGTTATGAAATGAAAAAAATATTTTCAGACTATTGACGTAATTTCTGTGAAGGTGAAGTGTTCCTTTTATTATTAAAATCACCGGCTTAAAAGAAAAACTATTGTTTGGTTTGAAAAGTTTTCCTGTGTAAAAATATTTTCAGCTGTTTTCAGGGTGTGAGTTCCAAAAAAGAACGCTGGGAATTTAGGAATATAATAAAAAAGATGATAAAAATCTTAGACGAAACTTGACAAATGTCACCAAATTTGTTTTTATGGAATAAAACATCACAACCTGATGGTTTGGTTTGGTTTCTTTGTTTAATGGCATATCAACCTTTGTAGGTTATTTAATGCCATAGCCATTCTCATAGAAGAACGCTGGTGGTACTATTTAACGCATAGCTGGCAGGATAAGGGGGTTCATACCTTTCCCAAGGGTATTTGCCGGAAAGTGAACATAATAGCGCGACTGGAGTTCGAACTCGCTTACTACGATTCTGCAGTCTATGGCTTTAATCATTATACCATGAGGACACCACCCCACCATGACTTGAGGTAATATGGATATCTCCAAAGAGGGAAACTAAGAAACACACACACACACACACAGATAAATAAATATATATATATATATTGAAGTATGGGTTCTGCATACGCTTTTGTGTGTTATTAGCGTTATTTCCTTATATAGTCCATTTCATATATATATATATATATATATATACTTATATATATTTTATATATATATATGTGTATATATATATATTATTATTATTATCATTATTTTTTTTCATATCAGCGTTATCTGATGGTCTTTCACTGGAGATTGAGTGACAACAGATCTCTTGAAGTCTCCAGGACTCTTCTCAGTATTCTGGCCGTTTTCAATAATGCTGTTGTTTGGATCGTCTCCACACGGCCGCCAACATCCAAATCCTCCAGGCACTTCAATAATCCTTTAGTTACCGTGCCAAAAGCACCAATCCCAATTGGTATAATTGTCACCTTCATGTTCCATAGCTTTTTCAATTCTCTAGCAAGGTCGAGGTACTTATCTCTCTTTTCACATTCTTTCAGTTTTATTCTGTGGTCAGCCGGAACAGCAAAGTCGACAATTTTCCAGGTTTTCTTCTCTTTTTTTTTTTTTTTTTTTTGTTGATTATTATAAGGTCTGGTCTTCTGGCCGAAATTAGGTGATCCATGTGTATGTCAAAGTCCCATAGGAGTTTGTGTGTGTCGTTTTCTAGGACAGGTGCTGAGTTGTGCATATACCATTTGTTGGCATGGTCAGATTTAAATTTCTTGCACATTTCCCAGTGGATCACCTTACCCACCCAGTCGTGTCTCGCCTTGTACTCCTTCTGTGCCAATTTGCTGCATTCACGTATTATGTGATTGATGGTTTCATCTCTGTCACCGCATGGTGTACATTTGCTATTTTGTTGCGTCTTAAGTATCCTCGCCTTGATATGATTGGTTCTTATGGCGCTGTTTTGTGCTGCCATTAGGAGAGATTCTGATTCTCTCTAAAGGTTTCCTTTTCTTAGCCATGTCCAGGTTCTGTCGTGTAAGATGTTGTTTATTAGTCGTTTAAAACGCCCATGGAGTAGTTTTTTTTCCGGTTTTTGTTTTCTAGTTTTTGTCATTCTGTTTTCTATCGTGTTGTCAGTATTGTTTCTGATGGCCGTAATCAGTCCTCGATCGTGTTTTTCTATGTAGTCTTCGAGTCGTTGTAGCGATGTATCAACGCTGGCGTCGATGCTGGCAAGCCCTCTTCCTCCCTCTTTTCTTGGTAGATATAGTCTGTCAACGTCGTCTCTGGGATGTAATGCCTTATGCATGGTTATTAGTTCTAAGTTCATCTCTGGTCCACTTGAGAAAGAGTCCCGAGTATCTAACGAGGGGTACAGTCCAGTTATTTATTCCTTTGATAAGGTTTCTGCGAGAAAGCTTTGTCTCGAGTAGTTTTTTAGTTCTCCTGAGATATCATTATTATTATTATTATTATAACAGTGTTGGTTATCCCTAAATCACTTTGTGGGTTTGTGGCGAACCAAGTGCAATATAATATGGCGAGTGCTCAATATCTATGATGGAATTAAATTTATAAATCTAATATATATATATTTATTATATATATATATATATATATGAAGAGAGAGACAGACAGAGAGAGACAGAGACACAGATACAGAATCTGAAAGATAGATAAATTTGAGCAGGTGGAGATAGATAGATAGATAGATAGATAGATATGAAATAGAAGGATGGAACAGATGCGACTGGGCTGAAGACAGATAGATTGATATGAACAGACTGATAAAGATAAATTGATAATCTATCTATCTATCTATCTTTGCCAGGTTGTTCATATCTATCTATCTATCTATGTTTGTTAGTCTGTTCATATCTATCTGTCATCAGCCCAGATAGATAGATAGATAGATATGAACAGACTAGCATAGATAGATAAATAGATAGATATGAAAAGACTAACATAGATAGATAGATAGATAGATAGATATGAACACACAAGCAAACACTCTTCTAAAAGGAATAGAAAATAGTGAGTCGAATTTCCACCTATCTTTCAAAAAAAAAAAAAAAAAAAGAAATGCAAAAACAAAACTCTTTCTAAAACAAATTTTCCTATAACTTGAAATTTTTCAACTTTTTAAATAGTCCCCAACCACTTTTTATTTATTCATTTATTGATAAATCTTCATTTGTTTTTCGGAAGGATTCATTATGGAAGCCGTTTTGAGGCAAAGAATAAAGATTTCGTTGTGCAGTTTCTCATATCTTTTTTATTGGCAAAAATTGATTTTATTTCAAAGGGAATTTCATCTTCGAAAGCAAAAATATCAGTACTACTCATTCTAATATTTAACTTGACGATCCGTGAATCCATTGAATTCCGTTGTAATAGTTTTCCATGAAGATATTGATGCTTCAATTTAGAAGGACGTGAAGGATTCTAATTAGCATTATAGAGTTAAACACTGTTTGTGATCATACCTCTCTCTCTCTCTCTCTCTCTTTATATATATATATATATATATATGAAATGAGTTTTAAAAGAGGAAACATGGTTTTAACATTTAACGATTAAAATCGATGAAAACGAACACAAACCGGAGGCGCCTTTCGACCGACACTTCTTCATAAGTCGATTGTCGGTTTTTCCAAAAGATCGGGATGAGAACTTTAAAGAAAAGGATCTTAAAATTTGTGGGAGACAGGGGAAGAATTCATTGCACTTCAGATCAAGTCAATAACTCCCCAAATAGTCTAATTCGTCTCTCTCTTTCTCTCTCTTTTTCTCTCTCTCTCTCTCTCTCTCTCTGTTTATTTCAGTTTTTCTTTCTCATTCACTATCAATCTAATTCAATCTTTCTTTCTGATTCTCTCTCTCTCTCTCTCTCTCTCTCTCTCTCTCTGTTTATCTCAGTCTTTCTTTCTCACTCAGTATCTATCTAATTCAGTCTATCTTTCTTTCTAATTCACTCATTCTCTATCAATCTAATTGAATCTTTCTTTCTGACTCTCTCTCTCTCTCTCTCTCTCTCTCTCTCTCTCTCTCTCTGTTTATCTCAGTCTTTCTTTCTCACTCAGTATCTATCTAATTCAGTCTATCTTTCTTTCTAATTCACTCATTCTCTATCAATCTAATTGAATCTTTCTTTCCGATTCTCTCTCTCTCTCTCTCTCTCTCTCTCTCTCTCTCTCTGTTTATCTCAGTCTTTCTTTCTCACTCAGTATCTATCTAATTCAGTCTATCTTTCTTTCTAATTCACTCATTCTCTATCAATCTAATTCAATCTTTCTTTCCGATTCCTTCTCTCTCTCTCTCTCTCTCTCTGTCTCTCTCTCTCTCCATAGAGTCAGACGTTGTGTATTAATCTCATCAGATTTCAAATTGTTAAGGTAGTGCTTAGTCCGAACCCTGAGCAGAAAAAAGAAAAAAAATCTTCTGAATAATTGATTCAGCGTGTATTTGTATGTAACAATTGTTCTCCAATGGAGAGTTCATGCATCTTTGAATACCCGGATGATGTTATTGGTGCCATGTCTACGAATAGAACCCAAGACATGTTGGGCATAGAGAAAAAGCTACACAGGAATATAATGTAGGGTTTTGAACAATAGCATTGAACGGCCACTTACCCCCCATCTCACAAACCATCCAATGAAGACAAGAAAAACATGCTGGGTACTACAGGTGAAGGACGAACTCATTACTCTAGTTTTGGTTTATGTTTAGGTTTTTGGTTGGTTGGTTGGTTGGTTGGAGTTTTATGGCATATCAAACCAACATTTGTAGGTTATTTTACGCTAAATCCATTTTATGCAAATATTCAGTTCTATTTCAAACAATTCAGTTCAACTTTAATTCGCAGTTTCGATGTCAAAACGGTTCTATTTCAAGCAGTTCAGTTTAGCATAAGTACACATTTTAATTGTCAAAAATATTTCTATTTCAAGCTATTCAGTTTATTCAAATGGTTCTAATTCAAACAAATCAGTTCAGCATAAGTACGCAGTTTAGTTCTATTGAAATCCATTTTATACAAATAAACAGTTCTATTTCAAACAATTCAGTTTAGCAGGAGTACACAGTTCAATTGTCAAAACATTTCTATTTCAAGCTATTCAGTTTATTCAAACAGTTCTAATTCAACCAGTTATGTTTTGTATAATTATAGATTTTGTTTAAACACAGTTAAATGTCCAAACAGTTCTATTTCAGACAATTCAGTTTTACATAAGTACAGTTCCATTTCAAACAATTCATTTTAGCATAAGTACGCAGTTTAAAAGTAAGTACACAGTTTAATTGCCAAAAAACATTTCTATTTCAAGCTATTCAATTTAGTCAGTTTTAATTCAAGCAATTCAATTTAGCCTAAGTATGCTGTTTAGTTCTATTTAACCAACAAATAGGGCCCTATTAGGTGCTACCACTCCGGGCCATAGTAGACCTAGGAGTAATAGCAATGAAGGGGTGCACTGCATTTCCTTAGGCTCCAGCATCACTGGAACCTTGCCATCAGATTTTTTAGAATCATATCAAGAGACTCGTTTGAGCGGGGGTCTTACCTCTCTGCACAGGTACAGTCGGTATATTCCACAGCCCAAGCTGACTGGTTATTTAGTTTAATGGTATATTTCCCATTGTTTTTAGCTTAATGGTATGCCAACCATTGTTTTTGGCTCAATGGTATGTCAACCGTTGTTTTTGGCTTAATGATATGTCAACCATTGTTTTTGGCTTAACGGTATGTCAACCGTTGTTTTTGGCTTAATGGTATGGCAACCATTGATTTTGGCTTAATGGTATGGCAACCATTGACGGTTATTGGAGCCAAATCTTGTGTATACATATGATTTTCAAATGATATTTGACTCATTGATGTGACCTAAAAAAAGCTTTAGAATATGAAGGTGACGGTTATATAAGTATTGATCGATAAACTTTGAACAATCAATACCAATAGATTTGGTAAGTGGGCTGGATTTATTGTAAATCGGACGACGAGCCGAGACCATCTATATATATATATGTGTGTGTGTGTGTGTGTTAACTTGTATCCATATGTAGACATATTAATGTGTTTATATATATATATATATATATATATATATATATAAACCTAATTGTCACTGTCGAGAACTGACCGAAACAAAGGGTCCCCTTTTTTAGAATTTTAAAATATTTCTAATCACCTTTAAAATATTTTATTAATCTTAACAGGCACACCCTTTTAAAAGCAATGTTTGAAATCTGTACGTACAATATATATATATATATATATATACATTAGGGTAGGTTGATTGTTCACTTTTTTTAAATATCAAAAAGAATAATGCACTGAAAGTTGTGTATATACCTATTAAATATCCATACCAAAAATTAGATCTGAATCTTCAACGGTTTTTTGCTAATTTGGCATGAAAAATTTTGAATAAACACGTACTGAAAAGTCCTTGATTTTGCCAGATTTGGCCTAAATATTGATGTAAAAAACAAACAATTTTTGTATTTAAGTTAGGAAATCTTATTTTATTTTATGGAAATATAATAAATAAATTATAACAAAACTTCAAATTGAAAATTGAACCCCTACTCCACCCTGCTTTACCTGTGTCGAATCTAAAATGCTATTATTCAAGCAGTAATATTCGAATATATTGAAAAAAACCTTTTTCCTGATATGAATTGAAATACAACAAATAAACAAATATGGATAAACAAATAATTGTTAAATAATTGTTAATATATGGAATCAAATAGTTCCATATATGAGCCCTTAGATGAAAACGCTGGCACAAAACTTTTGCAAGTATGTGCTGGTGCCTTGCTTCAAAGCCATACACGGATTGAGAAGCCTCCGTTACTAACTTAACTGCCCGTTCCACACCTTCGGAATGTCAAGGGAAATCTGGCAAGTTGATTTTTTCACCAATTAACAATGAATTCTGTGATTCATCGTCAGAAAAGTCTAGTGTGAGTGGTGGCTCACAGACTCCATTTACTGGCAACTCAATTAAATCAGTCCAGTGCACAACTTTAAAGTTGATCATTGGGATCTTTTAAAAAAATTTTCTTGACTGGCTTCCCTCTTCTGAAAGAATATAAAAAATAATTTGAGTTTAATTTTTAAATGCAATTTGTTCTGCTTTAATAATATTTGGTGAAATCAGATGTAATCTTTAAAATGTTTCAATAAATTGGCACAAGTACTTCAACCAGTTTTGTATGAACAAATATAAACGTACCTAATGGCCAAATTCTTTTTATACCCTCTTCTCTCACTTCAGGTTCATCAAATTTCACCATTGAAAATAAAATATTCTCCAGAAGTAATGCCAAGGCATTATACTGTAAGTTTTTAAATGTAATCCTTTGAACCTCAGTTGGTTTCTTTCGTATCCTGTCAATCATATTGTAAATATGAATTTGCTGGTGATGGAACTTGTTCCTTTTTTATATCAAATCAACAAATAGCATAAACATTCACAATAAAATTTATCAAACAATATAGTTTGGTCGAAAGATTCTGTGGATATGCCCCACGAGTCCATAGGCACATGAGCCTGATGGTCAAAGTTAACCACCTTCCTGGTTTAATGGACCAACTTTTCACGATGCAAATCTAGGGTCCACCTTACCTCTAGAAATACCAACTGTATATTCATAGAGTAGTCTTTGGTCACTACTAAGGCTATCCATATCTTTCATTCCAAAATGAAACTCCAGGGGATTCTCAATAGCTGAAAAAGATTTTGGGGGTAAATTATGGCAATCATTTGCACATAATTTACCCAATGGACCATTGAATGTAGTGTGGCTTTTTGTGGTGCCATTTAAATGTTTGAATAGAGCTCTAAATGGAAGTTCATTTTGATGTAAGGAGCAACCAATTGTGTGAAGATTTATTTTTATTTTTTTTCTAAAAGTGTAACAAGTCCACCTTCACAGCCTGTATTTGTATTCGTGTTGTCAACAAGGACAGCCTTAATAGTGTACCAGTTGCACCAATATCAGGAAGAACCATGTGAGTCAAATATATACTCTCATTTGGTGTCTCCTTTGTGATTGTCAAGTGGCATTCAGGTCCTTTGGCTTTTTTCAGAATTTTACTTCCATTTTCCTCCATTGATTCCTTGTAGTGTAGTGTGTCTTTTTCCTCCCATCAACTCCTATACAAAGAAGATTCTCCACATTTTCATTAAGCTTTTCATAGGCATTTGTTTTCACTTTATCCTTTGCTCTATTTTACATTTATCCATATAGATATTCTTTATATCTATATTAGGGATAAAAAGGCCAATAGCCCTCAAATCCAAGAGCAAGACATGGGCAAGGCTGGCTCCAAGATTAGAAAATATATCACCCCTAACTAACTCAAGAGCATACCTTGGAATTTTTCTGAGGTTATAAGTCACTTGGAGAGGACTATCTTGCTGTTAATAATCCTCTGTTTCATCACATGGAGAAGATGAGTAAGAATGGGAAGAATCATCCTGAACATATAATGTTGAAGCTATTGGTGGGGATATCTTCATACATTTTTGTTGGCTTTTTTGTCAGAGGACAAATGTAGATGATGTGCTTAGTCTGGCAATTTTCTTTGGTGCATTTGACATTAATATTGTCACAACTTAAAATTGGCTTGTTGCACGAACATGATGATATATCAAAAAATGTATCCAACTTTTCCTTCCAGAATTTTGTTTGGGTCGCAGGTAAATGTTTCCTACTTATTCGCTTTGCCTTCTGAAATCAAAGAATTTTCACCTTGTTGACAACACTAATTTCCTTTAACAAAGGCAAACGAGGGTTGACAGCCTTCCAAATATCTATCACGTCCTTTGCTATTAATTTAAAAATACCTAAACAAGAAAGGTGGGGATAAGTGTTCATTAAAAAATAGCTGTATTAAATTATTTTTCGACAAGTTCGTGGCTCTATTTTATCCAATGGTGA
>OY757927.1:7341574-7396574 GCA_963585895.1 Sepioteuthis lessoniana
GTGATTGGTGCTTTTGGCACGGTAACTAAAGGATTATTAAAGGGCCTGGAAGATTTGGAAGTTGGCGGACGAGTGGAGACCATCCAAACAACAGCACTATTGAAAACTACCAGAATACTTAGAAGAGTTCTGGAGACTTGAGGAGACTTGCTGTCACTCAATCTCCAGTGACAGACCATCAGCTAACGCTGATATGAAAAACTCTAAGAATGATAATGATAATAATAATACACCATACGAACTGTTTTTATTTACACAACCCTGAATCTGTTCTGGAGAATGAAGCGCACAAACCGCTCTGGGATTTTGTGTTACACACCGATCACCTAATCTCAGCCAGACAACCAGACCTAGTGATAATCAAAGGAAAAAAAAGAGACTTGCCGAGTTGTGGACTTAGCTATCTCGGCAAACCTCTGAGTAAAATTGAAAGAAAGTGAAAAGAAAGATAAATACCTTGCCCGGAAACTGATAAAACTGTGGAACCTGAAAGTGACGGTGATACCAATTGTAATTGATTCTCTTGGTGCTGTCACTAATGATTGGTACAAGGACAGGAGGATTTGGAAATAATAGGACGAGTGGAGACAATCCCAACTAACGCTTTATTAAGATCGGCCAAACTTAGAGACTTGGGGAGACTTACTGTCACTCTAACTCCAGTGAAAAACTATTGTTGAACGCTCATGCCGAAAACTCTCAAAAGAATGAAATGATTATAATAATAATAATAAAGCAAAAATTTGATAATTCCTCTAACAATTACAAGTGTAGGTTATATGGAGACTGAGATCAAACGGTTAATCACATAAGCAAAAATAGGAATACAAGACTTGACACGGCTGGGTGAGAAAGGTGATCAACTGGGAACTGTGCAAGAGATTAAAACTTAACCATATAATCAGATCGTATTGGCATGAATCAAAATCTGTCCATGAAAACGATACCCATTAAATTTTTTTGGATTTTGAGATATAAACATATCAGTTCCTGCTAAAAAAAACAGAACGAGTGTTCATAAAGATGGGCTGAAATACTGAGAAGAGTCCTGGAAACCTGAGGAAACATGCTGTCACTTAAACTTCAGTAAAAAAAAAATTATCAGTTAGTAATTGTGTAAAAACGTTGCATAAAGTACAAGAAAAAAAGATGTTATAATTATTTCTGAAATGTCCATCCGTTTGTCTGTCCGACCAATAAGGCTCCAACAGTTTGTCCCAATTTCAGTGAAACATAAAGGTCATCCCTTAAAAGGTGTTAAACTTTATTCGGCAAAGATAAATTTGATTTTTAGCTCTCCAAAATGAAACCAATATTTATGGCAATAAAACATTAATTGATTGCAAGGTGCGGCTATGGATTTTTCGGAAAGTAGCTTAGTTAAAGTAAATAAGCTCAAAGTTTTATTGCTAAATGCCAACAACATAAAAATGCTAATATAATTTTTAAATAATTCCAAGATCAGTTGGAGGTTAAATTTTCATGGATTTCCTATTTTCACGCTGACAGAAACCAGATGAAGTTAATAATAATAAAAAAAAATGTTTATTGAGTTTTGCAGAGAAATGTGTTTTCTATTCAAGTGACACGTAAAGGATTTATCGAGTGAACATTAAGATTCTGGGGTCGGAGAGGCGTGGCTCACATACTGGACTTCGTTGTAAATTTCACTTTAGCAAATATATCTTATTGTTTTTTTTTTATGAATTATGTTTTCCAATGTAATTTTATCTGCTCAGTATAGAAATTACTTTCTTTTACTTTTTCATTTTCAAGAAAAACTAAACTAAAAAATGAGAAAGTGAAATGGTTCCAATTTGGGCGTTTGGTTTACAATATACATATAGCAAACTGAACACTGGCTTTATGTTTGTTTTTATGACGGCAGATTTTATGAACATCAGATTGGTTGGGTTTTGTTGGTTGAATGGCATATGAAACTTTGCGGGTTATTTAATGCTAAAGTCGTTCTTTTAGAAAAACAGTTGTAGTACAATTTAAACCCGTAGTAGGGAGGATAAGGAGTTTATAACTTTCTTAAGGGCACTGGTACGAAAGTGAATTTAACAACTCAATTACTTTGAAATCGTAGTTTAGTACATTCGCTATTACGTCACAGCTCCTCCCTGAACATCATTAATCATCTTAGAATATCTATCTTATACAGGTAAGTGCTGACAGAAATAACAGATAATAATCAATGCTTTGATTTCGATGGTGATAATAACTGATTACATTTCAATATAATAATAATAATAATAATAATAATAATTCGTTGTGATTTTGAAATACAATCAGATCACCTAAAGAGAACCTGTCGACTCGAGGACTTTATAGTCCCTGCGGACCATATAGAAAAAATTAAAGAAAATGAAAAGAAAGATAATTACTAAGATCTTGCCAGAGAACTATAAAAAGCTACCAACACGAAGGTGACGGTGATACCAGTTGTAACTGGTGCACTCGGAACGATTCTCAAAGTCAGGGAAAAGTAACTGGAAGAGGTGGAAATCGAAGGACAAGCAGAGACCGTCCAAACTACAGCATAGTTAAGATCGGCCAGAATACTGAGAAGAGTCCTGGAGAATTGAGGAAACTTGCTGTCACTTAGACTCCACTAAAAGATCATAACTTACGCTGTGGTGAAAAACTTGCAAGAAATAAATGCAGCACAGGACAACGCCATAAGAACCAATCATATCAAGGCGAGGATAGATAAGACGCAACAAAATAGCAAATGTAGGCTATGCGGTGACAGAGATGAAACCATCAATCACATAATAAACGAATGCAGCAAATTGGCACTGAAGGAGTACAAGGCTAAACACGAATGGGTGGGCAAGATGATCCACCGGGAAGTGTGCAAGAAATGTAAATTTGACCATGCCAAAAAATGGTATATGCACAACCCAGCACCTGTCCTATAAAATGAAACGCACAAACTCTTATGGGACTTTGATATATACACGGATCCCCTAATCTCGGCCAGAAGACCAGACCTTATAATAATCAACAACAGAAAAAGAAAATCTGCAAAATTGTCGACTTTGCTGTCTCGGCTGACCACAGAATAAAACTGAAAGAATGTTAAAAGAGAGATAAGTACCTCGACCTTGCTAGAGAACTGTAAAAAACTATAGAACATGAAGGTGACAATTATACCGATTGTGATTGGTGCTTTTGGCACGGTAACTAAAGGTATACTAAAGGGCCTGGAAGAGTTGGATGTTGGCAACCGGGTGGAGACGATCCAAACAACAGCATTATTGAAAACGGCCAGAATACTGAGAAGAGTCCTAGAGACTTGAGGAGACTTGCTGTCACTCAATCTCAAGTGAAAGACCATCATTTTACGCTGATGTGAAAAACTCTGATGAGTAAAAACAATAATAATCAAAGAATTGGAGACCCTGATACAAACGATAGGAATATACGGCCAGGATATAGGAATGGGATTTAGCATTGAGAAGAGGTTTATACTAATAATGAAAAATAGGAAAACAAAAATCACAAAAGGAATATAACTGCCAAATCAAGAATCAGAATGCTTGAAAAAAGGAAAATTACAATTTCATGGGAATATGAAATAAAACAATAAGAAAAGTTTACCTCAGACGAACGAGAAAACTTCTCAAAACCAAGATTTGCATGATAAACCTCATCAAAAGAATAAACACCAAGGCAGTTCCACTTGTACGATATTCGAGTTCCTTCTTAAAAATGAACAAGAAAGGAACTGCCAAGAAAAATTTTGACAATATAGAAGGCGTTAAATCCGAAAGATGACATAGGCAAACTATATGTGTTGAGAAAAGGAGGGGAAAAGTAGATGCCAGCATTGACGATGGTGTGAATACTTCAATACAAGGACTCAAATACGAGGATCATTCAATAAGTTTCCAGACTTTTTTTCGTATGGGCACTTTTATTGATAGTACACACATGAAACTCTAGTCCCCTTCAAGGTTATCTCCTCTGGCTGCAATGCACTTGTTATACCGTTCCAACAACTTCTGGAAGGTACCATGGAAGTCCTCTTGTGTGAGCGTGTCAATGACCTTCGTCACAGCCTCTTTCATCTCCTCAATTGTCCCATAACGACAGCCTCTAAGCTTAAGGAATAACCAAAAGTCATAAGGAGCAAGGTCTGGACTATAGGGAGGCTGAGGAATTATCTTGATACCCATCTTGGTCAAATAGTCGGTGACAAGGATGGAGTTGTGGACTGGTGTATTGTCATGGTTGAAATGCCACTGACCCGATTTGAAAAAGTGCTGGCCACTTCCGACGGAATATCTTCCTGAACTCCCTTAAAACCTCAACACAGTAACCCTTACCCTAACCCTTTGGCCAATCAACTCTGGTGTATAGACTTTCTTACTCCTCCCACACCTCTCATCATCCCTCACAGACTCCCTGCCTTCCTTGACTCTCTTATGCCACTCAAAAACTGATGCTCGATTCGTGTAAGATGCTCCAAAAGCAGTCTGAAGTATTCCATACGTTTTTGTGGAATTTTTTCCAAGTTTAAAACACAATTTTATTGCATATCGTTCTTCTAAAGTGTCAGATTGCATTTCTAAATTGACCAGCTGTGACAATCAGGTTTTAGTAGGGTGTATTCCAATTGCTGCTGTAGTTGTTCATTTGAACCTGAAATTATAAAAATTGGCCAGTCATCTCATAAGATATATAGCAATAAGATACTGAATTTTCAAGAGTCTACGACAATTTTAAATGCCCATACGAGAAAAGTCAGGAGACTTATCGTATGCACCTCGTACAACATTAAAAAGAACAAATGAAGACTAAATAGACGGCTTAGTATAAGCTCTGACTAAATAAGGACAAACAAAACAACAAAATCTAGGAAACAAAAATGATAGAAAAATAAATGCACGGATACTTCAAATGATAAACTGATGAGCCTACACACGAAAAGACAAGCATATTAATGATACTCAATGGAGTAGCAAGTGTAGATCGTGTGGAAACAGAGATGAGATGGTTAATCCCATTATAAGTTAATGCCATAAACAAGCAGAAAAGGAGTCCAAGACTAGGCATAATTGGGTAGGAAAGGTTATCGTCTAGGAATTTTGCAAGAGATTCAAACCTAATCATACTACCAAATAGTATATGCACAAACCAGAACCCGTTCTAGAAAATGATACAAGTAAAAATAACTGGGATTTGGATATACGAATAGATCATTTAATTTCGGCCAGAAGACCAAACCTAGTGATAATTAACAAGAAGTAAAAAAGAGAACTTGGAATCATAAGGATTTTACCATTTCGGAGGAATACAGAATGAAAACAAAACAAAGCTAAAAGACAGACAAATACTTGGACATTGCCAAAGAATTTTTTAAAAAATGTGGAACACGAGGGTGATTTTGATTTAAATAGTAATTAGTTCATTTGGAAAGGTTCCCTTAGACTAATTATTCTAGCCAATTTTAGAAATGCTTTGACCTGGTTGGTTTAAATTCCAGTAAAGCAGGAGCTTTGGAGAAGGTTGAGCACCCCTTTACTGCCATCGCTCCCCGGTCCACTCTGACCCGGTGTGGTAACACCTGATTGAGTCCTATCTATGGGTGAAATAGAACTAAATTGTATAATTACCCTAAACTGAAATACTTGAAATTAACTGTTTTTACATTTAACAGCTGAATAGGCGACAAAACACTCGTTGAGGAGTCTTACCCCGCTGCAGAGATGCAATAGATGTATTCTACAGCCCCAGCTGACTAGGCCACAAGACACTCGTTAGGGGAGTCTTACCCCTCTGTAGAAATGCAGTCAGTGTATTCTACAGGCCTTGCTGACGGGGCCACAAGACAATCGTTTAGGGAGACTTACCCCTCTGCAAAGATGCAATCGGTGTACTCTATAGCCCTCCCAGCAGACTGGGTCACTAAAGGCTTGGAAAGAGGGCTGGAAGAGTTTGAAATCGGAGGAAAAATCGAGACTACCCAGACTACAGCATTGTTAGAATACTGAGAAAAGTCCTAAAGAGCTGAAGAGACTTGCTGTAAGATCACCATCAGATGGCGCTGATGTGGAGAATTCACAAGGAGATAATAATAATAATAATAATAATAATAATAATAATAAATATTATTATTATTATTTTACTCTCGTGAGTTTTTTCCAACAACTCATAATGATGATTTTTCGCTGGAGTCTGAGTAATAAGTTTCCTCTGATCTCCAGAACTCTCCTTAGTATTCTGGCCGATGGTATCAACTCTTGTTCTAGTCGTCAGTTAATCCAGTTCATTACAGGTACTTGAAGACTGCTTCAATGGCTCTGACTATCAGTATCATTACTGTCCAAAATTTTTTCACTTCCCTGGCAAGATTCAGGTATTTCTTCAGCATTTCTTTTTCCGTCATTTTCACTTTGCGGTCCGCTGGAACAGTGAAATCCTGTTGATAACAAGTTCTTTTCTGTTGAAATTTTAATCAAAATGATGTCTGAGCATCCGTTCGAGATTGGATGATCCTTTCGTATCTGAAAATCCCAGAGAATTTTATGAATCTTATTCTCTAAGAAAAATTCTCGTTTGTACCGACACCATTTAGCAGGATGGTAAAATTCCAGTCCCTTGCTTGCAGCCCGATACCATTGAATCAACGGCACGGTACCGATCATCGGTGTGGTAATTGGGAACCTCTGGTGTAAACTTGTATCGATACGGAAAATAAAGTTGTCAAACCAAGTTCAAATCCCCACACTTAGAATCCATATTTACCCAACCCCTCCGCTCGGGCAGGATAAGATACAAGGTCAATTCTTAAGCGGAGTTTAACAGGTTTGAATTCAGAGTTTTCCTTCTCCTAGACTAGTTGCCTCACCAAGGCTGAAAAACCCAGTCTGCCTTAATATTTACCCATAGCTGGAGGGAGAATACGAGTAATTGGATTCATACCTTTCCCAAGGGTATTAGTGCGATGTGAAATGCAATCAGCCTCGTCCAGGATTTGAACTCGTGTCGCCATGTCCCATTTCGTACGACAATAACATTACACCACGGACACACTTAGAATCAATGCTCTTAAAACGTCTACGCAGTAATAATCCGTTGTGGTCTTATGTATCATTCAATTTTTCGATCGTGGCAACTGAGCCAGAGATAACGATTCTGGACTCAGAATATAATACTACGACATGTAAAAATATGCGTTTACTCCACCTCTCTGACACAATCAAGATGCAACACAAGGCAATTTTTGATTGGTGTTGAATTTATAGTTTTTTCTTCTTATAAAATGGTTGCCTAAACAAGGCTAAAGGATCTATGAAGGTTACATATTAACCTTAACAGACCGAATTGTTAGGGATTTTGTAACTGGATATTACACCTGTGTAAACAGGGGGACTGCGGAAATAGATAACGTGAATTAGGAACCGGAAGAAAAACGCGTGGGCGTTGAGAATATTGCATGATGACAAAAGATTCGCTGTCGATAGAGAGGTTCGGAAAGCAGCCAGCGAGTAAAGAAGACATGCCGTCTGGGATGCCACCTGCGGCGAGCGGCGGCTCCCAGCTTAGAAGCAGAAGAAGCAAGACTCTGAATGTCTGTCCCCATCGCGGTGCCAATGATTGCAGTACTCCGTCCGTCTCTCTCACTCTCTTTCTCTCTCCCTCTCTCTCTCTCTCACACACACACACACACATGCTGTTATATTGACCCTTTCATGACAATGAAGAAAAGAATTATATTTTTATAAATAAAAGCGTTATGGTCCTTTATTTCGTATACAATAGTATGCCCTACTTTTTATCCATAGCTCGAGGGAAAAGAGAATGATTTATGCCTTTCTCAAGGGCATTAGCGCGGAGTGAAGGACAAATAGCCTTGTCCAAGATTTAAACTTGTCTTGACCTCTATTTCCTTCGTCAGTATTTTTTCTGCTGCATTACAGGTGCTTATATATTGATTTAGTAATGCTAAAGAAACCCTGTTTCTAACTTCAAGTAAGTTACATCGATTTGCTTTGATGATGAACAACACGTGCGATCAGAATTCCAATCTACTGATTAACTTAAATACTGGGGGCCAAATGAGGATGAAAAAAGTACCTCAGACAAGATATTCATGCGTAAAAGCGTTAACTACGGGTATAGGGTTTTTCAATTCAAACCCGTTGGGCTATTTTCACAAGTTTCTATTTTCAAGGCACAGAACAAATCATTTGTCTTTGAATTTGGTTGGACTGAACGTCCTGACTCAAACCATTCTGAGTAATTATTTTAATTTTCTAACTCTTATATATCAATTTCATTTTCATACCTTAAAATATTGAAAAAAAAAAAAAAAAACTTCTCTAGTTATTTTGGGCCCATGAAAATCAGCTCTAAAAAAAAAATCCTTCTAAAATGACTCGGACAAAAAGATTTCTAACTGAAATAAGAGAAAAAATTTTTGAAAATCTTAAACGTGTTTGACTCCCTATTTTTAAGGAATATATTTTTGTTTCAAGTTAACCGCTAAATTTTGACCGTAAATAATTTTTTTCTGTTTATTCTATTATATCAAAGAAATTTAATTATACATAATGCCCAAAAGATTCATGGGCCATCTAAGTTCAGTGCATGCTTGTGTATGCCAGAATGCTTTTCTGTGCCTATTGTTATATAGTCATCTGCTGATTCATGCAGAAATATACATATATATGCTGGATACATACCGATGCAATAATAATTAAGACTCCCGATGATAAAGACACAGGAATAAACGACGCACGCAGGAAAGAAGACGCAGGAAGACTTCTTTATAACATATTTTACCTCTCACTTTATTTGTAAGGTTTCGAAAAGGGTTACTTAAAGTTTGCGTGTGAGAGGTAGCTGGGACCGAACATTACTGAAATATTTTGACCCCGAAGTTATGGCCGTCAGCGTTGTGTCTTTCTCGTTCTCCATGGTTGCTCAACCGGACCCTGGAGTAAACTCTTCTGTGTGCTGGCTTTCCCTACTACATCGCGTCTACTTCCGTCTTCCACTGTACTGCTTGCCCTCCTTCTCGCCTATCTCCCACTGTCCTCAATTCGTCGGCCTTATATTACCTTCAAACTCCCACGCAGTAATATAGACACGCCTCAACGCCTACGCAACCTCTTCCGATTTCCAGCGACCGGGATGTGTCACTTCCTTCCGGTGCACCACCTTGAATGGCATTTTTGGCCGGGTCAAAAGGTCAAAACATAACACTATGTCTCTATTTGTGTGTATGTATGAGGGCCTTTGGTTTGTGAACGCAAGCAGCCTTGTCCAACATTCAAACTCGGATTGCTAGGACGATAACCATTGCGTTAAGCGTACGTGCATGTGAAAGTATGTTTGTAATAGAAATAAGATATGATTCATTTGTTATATATTGACCATCGATCAATCAAGAGATGCACATGTGTAAATAAGCGGAAGAACAGTGGAAGCAGGTGGACTTTAGAAAATAATATAACCAGGTGCCTGGGCGGTTCGAGTCAGTTGGAGACAGGATGCTGAAGTGAGAACCAGCTTGCAGACTGAGGGCTTTGCGGCCCTCAGTGCTCCACGGTTGAGCAACCCAGCCAAGATGAGGAAGAAGTACTGCTATGGTTGAGCAAGAACTTCGGTCAATATAGCAGTCCTTTCTTGTCTCCATTCATTTCTCACACACAACAAACATCACCTTTTCGAAAATAAAGTGTGAGAGATTTATATAAAGAAGTGTATTCGTTCGTTATTGAAGTCGTCATTAGAGTTGACTATGTTCCCTTGTATATTTGTATACGCGTAGTATACCATATTTACCAACTCCTCCGCTCGGGCAGGATATGACACAAGGTCAATTTTTAAGCGGAGTTTAACTAGTTTGAAGTCAGAGTTTTCTTTCTCCTAGACTACTTGCCTCACCAAGGCTGAAGAAACCAGTCTACTATTTTACCCATAGCTGGAGGGAGAATAATTCGCCAGGGTATTAGTGCTATGTGAAATGCAATCAGTCTCGTCCAGGATTTGAACTCGTGTCGCCGTGTCCATTTCCGATAACAATAACCATTACACCACGGGCACCTCCGTCGTATACAAGACAACACATTTACCTACTTGGTAAAGTTCTTTTGAGTATATTTCCAATAGACATGTCTTTAATTCTTAAAAGTTTTCGGCATTGTGTAGTGTACCACCAGCAGAGAACCAAGCATTTGAGTCTGAGTGTCCTGAAAGATGTGTGAAACTGTCCTCTTTTTCTCAAAGCGTATCGAGTAAAAAGGAGTCATTTTTCACACCTTAAATATCCGAATGTGTCACACTGGTAACTAATTGTGTTGCATCCTAGCGGTCGTCGGAGAAGTCATCCTGGAAGCAAAAGAATATAGTAACTAAATGTACCAAAAGTTTTATCGAAATCTAGGAAGTGTTTTGTATTTTAAAATGTGAAATTAAATCTTGGTAATTTTTCTTTGTCGAAAGATGTTTAATACAAATTAATTTCACATATAATGGGATTATTTGTTTCATCTTGTTAGTCTTTATGGCATAATTTTGTTTTGATTAAGTGTTTCAGTTTCTTTCTTTAAGTTTCCTCTTCGTAGCCACGTCCAAATCATCTCGTGTATAATTTCCATAAGTACTGATGTGTGTATATAGGAATCTTTCATCTGATTTTTGTTTTCTAAATTTTTTGTTTGTTGTTTTTCTTGCTTGTTATTGATTTATTTCTAAGGAGGGGGTCTACAGTTTTGTGGCTTACATACTTGACTGCAGCATCGTAGTAAGCCAGTTCGAATTCCAGTTGCGCTATTGCATTCACTTTCGGACAATTACTCTTGTTAAAGGCATGAATCCATTTATCCCTCGAGCTATAGGTTAGATTGTATCATCACTGTTCTTCTAAAAGAATAACTTTGGCATTAAATATTTCACGAAGGTTGATATGCCATTTAAAAAATAGAAAGAAATGAAATAATTTTTGTTGATATCACTCTCTCTTTTTTCTTGTTTATAAAATCTTCAAATCCCGAATGTGGGTAAGTTCTCTTCCTCCTTTTCTTCATCAACATCATCATGTCGCACCACCAGCACGGATATCCCTGACCCTTTTTCGCCACCCTTTTCTATCGTCTATTGCTTCCAGCAAGTCTTCAGGGCTACACCCCGTACCTGCACAGAGCTGCTGTATGTAGGTTCTAGCTGCTCGTCCTGCCTTTGCTCGTACATGTGAACGTGTCCACTGGAGTACGTCACTTATGAGATCGTCCCTACTTCCACAGCAGTGTCCCGCATGTCTGGTCCGTCTAACTTTGAGTTTTCGTGATGGGTGATAAGTAGCAGTACACCGGCTGCTTTATGGAGTGCTGCCTCCAGAACGTGTTCAATATTGCTCGCAACATTCTTGTGTAGTTGCCGTCAAGCTTTTTCTCCATACGTTTAGTTAGCGTCCAATTATTGTATTCTTATTCGTCTGAATGAAGCTTGGTCATATTTATTACTTGGAATATTCAGACAATTGTCTCCATCTTCATTGATATACTCACAAAGTTTCAGCCGATATGTTCTTCGACCTTCTTTAGATGTTTTATGTCGAACTAAGGAGCTCACACAGAACCTCGAGCTGAACACTTTATGTAAAACTAGGGTAGATTGTTCCGATTCCGTTAACCATGACCGGGTATATGTCTTAAGCTGTTGTAATTATTCCTTTTTATTCTTACCTGTTGTTGGGATTGAACCTGTAACCCCCAGATGATTTTACTCAGAAGCAATTTACTTGATACATAGTCTATGTCATTTCTCTGGTTAAAAGCCTTGTGCATTGGAGATACCCGTGGTGTAATGGTTATCGTCGTAGGAAATAGACACGGCGACACGACTTCAAACCCTGGACAACACTGATTGCATTTCACATAGCACTAATACCCTTGGGAAAGGTATGGATCCAAATATTCTCCCGCCAGTTATGGGTAAATAGTAGGGCAGACTGGGTTCTTTAGCCTTGGAGAGGCAACTAGTGTAGGAGAAGAAAAACACTGAATTCAAACCTGTTAAACTGACCTTGTGTCATATCCTGCCCGAGCGGAGGGGGTGGGTAAATAGGATATGATAAGCCTTGTACATTATCATCAATTAATTCCCTTGTTTTAGGGTCCAGAAATTCCGAGTTCCTCTCTTGGCCAGTTTAAGAAAGGTCAGGGCTGTTTTACAAGTGAGATTGCCTCGGTAATTATTTCTTTGATTAGATTTCTCCTTTAAAGTTTGCTTTTGAAAAGTTTTCACGTTTGTCTGAGGTACTCTTTTCTGATTGTATTTTTTCTTTTTTCATCTTCACTTGTTTGATGATGTCCACTTCCAATAGTCCTAGGTACTTGTAAGTTTCCACGCAGTACTTAACTGTATGCAAACAAATTAGCTCCAACCTTTTAAAAATAAGATTACCGAAAAACTCTTCACTCACGAATCATATATGTATACCCATTTAAATGTTGTCAAACAAATGACTGATGTTGAAATAAATTGTTGCTGTTACATAGCGATACTTAAAACCATTTTGTACCATAGCCAGATACGGGGGTGTGCCCGAGGTGTAATGGTTAAAGCGATGGACTGCGGAATCGTAGTAAGCGAGTTCGTACTCCAGTCGCGTTATTACGTTCACTTTCGCGCAAATACCCTTGGGAAAGGTATGAACCCTCTTATCCTCCCAGTTAAATAGTACCACTACTGCTCTTCTAGGAGAATGATTTTGGCATTAAATAACCTAAAAAGGTTGATATGCCATTAAACAAAAACCAAACCAAAACCATAGCCAGATACGGATATGCGAAACGTACATAGAATGTTCATAACATATTTACATAGAACATCGGAATCCCGAAACACGAAAAACACTTACGACTTCTTAGTTCAGGTACGAAACTTTTTATTACTTTTGAGTTAAAAGGTTTTTCTACATAAGGAGAGAGGCACAATCTTTCTATGCTGGCTTTTTCATATCCCCCCCCCCACGTGTGGCACCCGCCAAAAAGCCACTGGCCTGGCTTCGGCGAGCTAGCGAAAGTCAACCTTCCCGTTCGGAGTCTAGTTCTCGACTCAACTGACATTTTTTCAAAATTTCCATAATCCTCCGCGCGCGCTTCTGGTGCGTGGCGTCATTCGCACTCTCTAGCCCCGTTGCCCCTCTGGGCTATTGTGACATCTCTGAGTGACACATCCGCTCCGCGCGCGGGCACGAACACCTGCGTTATTGTTGCACCTAAGTAACCCATGCAGGTTCTCAGCATAACTAAACCCAAAGGCATAAAACGAAATCCCTCGGCCATTATATTACAATTTTACTGTCAGTGAACAAATGATTAAATTTAAATTGAACTATTCGTGTTAGATTACAATACTTGAAACCATTTGACTATATTCAAACAAATGAGCTCTGGCTGATTTAAAAATGTTACCTACAAACTGTTTGTTTACAAATCGTATGTATTCAATATACGTATAAATTGGATTTAGCATTTACTGGCCTACCAGGTTTCGGTTTGGTTTAATGGCATATCAACCTTTGTAGGTTATTTAATGCCAAAGCCATTCTCCCAGAGAAGTTCGAACTCCAGTCGCGCTATTACGTTCACTTTCGGACAAATACCCTTGGGAAAGGGATGAACCCCCTTATCCTCCCAGCTATGAGTTCTGTTCTTCTAGGAAAATGGCTTTGGCACTGTTCTTCTAGGAAAATGGCTTTGGCATTAAATAACCCACGAATGTTGATATGCCATTAGATAAAGAAACCAAACCTTAGTTTACTTAGATGTACCTCAGTCAACTTTATTTCTCGAAAACTTTGCAGGCGTGTGAGAGAGACAATGAGACGGAGGCAGATGGAGGCTGCTATATTGACCCATAACTTCTTAGCCACATTGTATTTCCATACTCATAACCCTACTTAGTACTTCTGCTTCTCGGCAAGGTGAGGGAACTGCCCTTATCTGGGCTCTCACCGAAGCCCTTGAATGCCCGAATCTCTTCTGACTGTCGACTGCAAAACTGGCAGTATCTGCTGTGGGTAACCGCTTATATGATTTCTCAACAC
Organism: Sepioteuthis lessoniana; assembly: GCA_963585895.1. NCBI lineage: Eukaryota > Metazoa > Mollusca > Cephalopoda > Myopsida > Loliginidae > Sepioteuthis > Sepioteuthis lessoniana. The sequence goes on from OY757927.1 coordinate 7,355,649, forward strand.
TTATGCGACCTTCCAATTCGTCCTTCTGGCTGTCAACCCACGCATCTACTTCTGACTGTTTACACAGGCGCATCCTGTGTAGAGAAATCCCTGATTGACTGCTCTGTCAAAGTTCAATATACATCAACCGTATGATTGCACGCGTATGGTATCAAGTATTCCTATCTAAAACCACCAATTTTCAAGCAATCATAAGGTTTCAACCAACGAATAATGATAATAAACGGCGAGTCCCTGGGGTGTAATGGCTAAAGTACTTAACCGCGACCTCTAAGCAAGTGTGTTCGAAATCTAATCATGGTATTCACAAAGCAACAGCTGTACCGCCACCTACCACCCATCACGAAAACTATCAAAGTTAGACGAACCAGACATACAGGACACTGCTGGAGAAGTAGGGACGAGATCATAAGTAATGTCTCCTATGGACCCCCTACACACGGCCGAGCAAAAGCAGGGCGACCAGCTCGAACCTAGGATACGGGATGTAGCCCTGAGGACCAGTCAGAAGCGATTAATGATAGGGAGGAGTGGCGAGAGAGGGTCAGGGATATCCTTGCTGGTGGCACGATAAGGTGATGATGAGAGACATATACTTCTGGAGTAATGCCCCTTGGAAAATGTGTATTCCCCAGCTATGGGTGAACTAGTACCACTCCTCTTCTTCCATAAGGATGGCTTTGGCATGAAACTATCCACAGCGGTTTATACGCCATTAAAAACAAAGAAATCAAAACAAATAATAATTAAAAGGTATAAACACAACTAGAACCAATTACAGAAGCCAAAGAAGCGACTTCTAATTGATATATCAGTGCCAAGTGATGAGAGCATATCAAAGAAAAATTATTAAATAAGTAAATACAAAAATCTGGCAATAGAAATTAAGGAAATGTGTCCGCTGAATACTACCACCATACCAGTAATAATGGGAGCACTGGGTATAATCAAGAAAGAGACAGACAAACACATTAACAAGATACCAGGCAGTCCCAGCTAATATGAAATACAAAAGATGGTACTTTGCAGAAGTATTCATCTTCTTTGGAGAATACTATCAATGTAACTAAAAAAACATCTCCTGTTGCTGGCAACAAAAAATACATAAAATCACTACCTTCCCTCAGGTGAGGTCTTGGATAAAAAAAACCTACGAGGGATTGTAAGAAACCGAAAATAAAACCGGAAATTAAGTAATAATAATAATAATGATAACAATAATAAAAATAAAAAAACGCCGTTAGGACCAACCACATCAAAGGAAGAATAGATAAGATGCAACAAAACAGTAAATGTAGGTTATGTGGTGATAAAGACGAAACGATCAATCACATAATAAGGGAATGCAGCAAATTAGCACAGAAAGAATATGAGACTAGAGACGACTGGGTGGGGTAGGTGATCCATTCGGAAATGTGAATTTGACGATACGAACAAATGCTATATGGATGACCCAGCATCTGTCTTGGAGAATGGGACACAGTGGGATTTTGAGATACAAACGGATCACCTAATTTCGGCCAGACAACCAGATCTTATTATAATCAACAAAGAAAAGAGAACTTGCCAAATATCCCAGCCGACCACAGAGTAAAATTGAAAGCGAAAAGAAGGATAAATACCTGGACCTTGCCAAGGAATTGAAAAAACTGAAATAAAAAAAAAGAAATAACGGTGATATCAATTGTTGTTGGTGCTATTGGTTCAGTTACTAAAGGTTTGATAAAAGGACTATAGGACTTAGAAATGAGAGGTGGATTGGAGATAATCCAAACTACAACACAGTTGAGATTGACAAGTATACTGAGAAGAGTCCTGGAGACTTAAGGAGAGTTTTTGTCTCTCAGCTCCAGTGAAAGACCACCGGCTAACGCTGATGTGAGAGACTCTCAAGGATTATGGAAATAATAATAATAATAATAACCACCGAACAATAATCAACAAAAAAAAAGAGAATTTGCAAAATTGTCGATTTTGCTGTCTCGGCTGACCACAAAATAAAACTGAAAGAATGTGAAAAGAAGGCTAAGTACCTCGACCTTGCTAGAGAATTGAAAAAGTTATGGAGCATGAAGGTGGCAATTAAAGCAATCGTGATTGGTGCTTTTGGTACAGTAACTAAAGGATTATTAAAGGGCCTGGAGGACTTGGAAGTTGGTGGACGGCTGGGGACCACCCAAACTACTGCATTATTGACAACGGCCAGAATACTGAGAAGAGTCCTGCAGACTTGAAAACGCTTGCTGTCACTCAAACTCCAGTGAAAGACCATCAGCTAAAACTGATATAAAAAAAACTCTTATGAGTAAGGAGAATAGATAAATCGCAACGAAACAGTAAATGTAGGCTATGCGGTGACAGAGACGAAATGATCAATCACATAATAAGCGAATGCAGCAAATTAGAACAGAAGGATTATAAGGCGAGACACGACTGGGTGGGCAAGGTGATCCACTGGGAAATGTGCAGGAAATTTAAATCTGACCATACTAACAAATGGTATATGCACAACCCAGCACCTGTCCTAGAAAATGACACGCATAAACTCCTATGGGACTTTAACAAACAAACGGATCACCTAATCACGGCCAGAAGACCAGACCTTATAATAATCAACAACAACAAAAAAAAAAAAAAAACATTTGCAAAATTGTCGACTTTGCTGTCCCGGCGGACCATAGAATAAATCAGAAGGAATGTGAAAAGAAGGATAAGTACCTCGACCTTGCTAGAGAATTGAAAATGCTGTGGAACATGAAAATGACGATTGTGCCGATTGTGATTGGTGCGTTAGGCACAATAACTAAACGATTATTGGGAGGCCTGGGGGGCTTGGAATTTGGCGGACGGGTAGAGACTATCCAAATGACAGCACTGCTGAGAACGGCCAGAATTCTGAGACGAGTCCTAGAGACTTGAGGAGACTTGCAGTCACTCAAACTCCAGTGAAAAACTATCAGCTAACACTGATGTGAAAAACTCTAAAGGAGTAAATAATAATAATAATAATAATATTAATTGTATTTGCCATCAAGTGGATTTTGCCGTTCCAGCACATCACGAAGAGAAAATAAAAGGAAGCGAAAAGATAAACAAATTCTTGGACCTTGCCTGAAAACTGAAAAGTCTGTAGTAAATTAGGAGAACGGTGATGCCAATTGTAAATGGATCTCTTGCAATGGTCCACAAAGGCTTGGAAAGGTACTGGAAGAATCGAGACCATCTAGACTACAGCATTGCCGAGAAAAGTCCTGAGAAGAGTTCTGAAGACCTGAGGATACTTGCTGTCACCAGCTAACGTTGGTGTGAAAAACTTCGCAAGGTGTAAAATAATAATAATCCTTAGTAAACTGTAGCTTCAAGTAATTATTCTTTTCACAAATGATTACCACACAGTCATTTGGTTTCGAGTATTCCAATCCAATAGTACTAATTTTTAAAATGATCTATTTGACGAATAAATGGGACCTAAACACCATACCAGTCTAAAGTGGCCCTTGGTGTAATGACAATAAAAGAGTATTTCACACTTCACAGTGTTCCAGAACTGGAGCCTCACCACCAGGTGCAGTTTAGTGTCATACTCAGGACCTCCACCCATTTCAAGGGATACAGACCTGTTGACGAGAGGGTGAAAAGGATAATAAATGAATTAAAAGTGACATCAATTTTAAGGGCACATTTAATTTTTATTCGTTTTTTGTTCTTTTTTTTTAGGGCATAAAGATGGCCACATGAAATGCTGGCGACAAGCTATGTTTTTAGTTTCGACTGATTGGCATTAAGTTGGGCGAAGTATCCGGCAGTTAACGAAGGAACTGTAAGGGATTAGCCTACATCTGCCGCGAATTTGACGAACATTTCCAGTTTTGCTTAATGTTTCTTTTTGATTTTGTTGTTTGTTTTTTTTTGTCTTTGTTTTGTTTTTTACCCATTCAAATTAGAATAATACGACTGACTACCCAGCAATGAGGGTGGCAAATTCCCGATTTGGTCCAATAACTCAAAGCGTGAAAATCTGCAGCTTGGATATATGAGAGGTTGTAGAGGACGATCTATCTATCTATCTATCTCCTACAGTCTGTTCATATCTAGTTTTTTCAGATTTATCTATCTATCTATCTATCTATCTATCTATCTATCTATCTATCTCCTACAGTCTATTCATATCTAGTTTTTTCAGATCTATCTATCTATCTATCTACTACAGTTTGTTCATATCTAGTTTTTTTCATATCAATCTATCTATCTATCTATCTATCTATCTTGTTCATTCCTTATCACTCTTTCGCTATCTATCAACAAGGGTCGTTCAAAAAGTTCTAAGCCTCACACAGAAAGAAAAACGATCGCTGAATATTTTTCTTGTAGCTACATTATTAAATTAGAAAAACAATTCAGATTTCTGTCTTAATTTCCTAGGTCCATACAAAAGGTAATAGGTTTGTGGCAAATATAAGTCCTAGGCGAGGCTTAAAACTTTTTAAACAAACTTCGTGATCTATGTACGAGGTGCCTTCAATAAGTTTCCAGACTTTTTTCGTATGGGCACTTTTATTGATAGTACACATATGAAACTCTAGTCCCCTTCGAAGTAATCTCCTCCAGCTGCAATACACTTGTATCGTTCCAATAACTTCTGGAAGACCCCATGGAAGTCCTCTTGTGTCAGCGTGTCAATGACCTTCGTCACAGCCTCTTTCATTTCCTCAATTGTCTCATAACGACAGCCTCTAAGGTTTTCCTTGAGCTTAGGGAATAAGCAAAAGTCACAGGGAGCAAGGTCTGGACTCTAGGGAGGGTGAGGAACTGTCTTGATGCCCATCATCGTCAAACAGTCTGTGACAAGGATGGTGTTGTGGACTGGTGCATTGTCCTTGTGGAAATGCCATTGACCTGATTTGAAGAGTGCTGGTCTCTTCCGACGGAATCTCTTGCTGAACTCCCTTAAAACCTTAGTATTCCTTGTTGACTGTCTGTCTAGTGGGAGCCCAGTGCATGTAGCTCATGCCAGTGCTGTCAAAAAAGGGATCATGAAAAGTTTGTGGGTGGATTTGCTCTGTCTGGTCTTCTTGGGTCTGGGAGAGCCAGAATGCTTCCACTGGGAACTCTGTCTTTTGGTCTCAGAAGCATTCCATACGTTTCTGTGGCATTTTTTCCAAGTTTAAAACAATTTTATTGCATATCGTTCTTCTAAAGTGTCCTCACGTCAAGATCGCATTTTTGAAATTCACCAGCTGTTACAATCGGGGTGTATTCCAATTGCTGCTGTAGCTGTTCATATGAACCTGAAATCATAAAAATTGGCCAGTCATCTCATACGATGAATTTTCAAGAGTCTACGACTATTTTAAATGCCTGTACAAAAAAAGTCCGAAACTTATTAAAGGCTCCTCGTATCTATCTATCTATCTTAGTCTGTTCATTTACCTTTCTCAAATTGATTCTATCTATCTATCTATCTATCTTAGTCTGTTCATTTACCTTTCTCAAATTGATTCTATCTATCTATCTATCTATCTGTTCTTATCTATCTATCTATCATAACCTGTTCATTATCCCCCTTCTCTCTTTATTTCATTGCCTATTTATCTAGTATCATGTGTACAAACAATGATTATTGTTAAACAGAAATGATTTTTGAAAGATATAATTGCATATGCATTTTTAGTATTGTATAGGAATACTTACAACCATTTAATCATCAGTATGTAAGTAATCCAAGACTGGTTGACACGCCATAAAATTTAACCAATCAAACAATCAACGACGAGTTTGTTTTTCCAGTTGAGTTTAACCAACAAGACATTAGAAATGTTAATTGAATCGTTTGATTTTCACTTTTATAGCCACAAGCTTCTATGAATATATTACTAGGTGAGTCAAAAGTTTTGCAATATTTTAATAACAAGGTACAATTAAGGAGCTTTTGGGGGTTTTGCTGATGTCATCAAGATGACGAACCACAATGGATTGTGGGATGCTGAGCCTGTCCAATACTTTCCGAGTGCTGATTACAAAATCTGCCTCCATAGCTTAGACAGCCAAGTCACTTGTGGCTATAGAATACACCGACTGCATATCGACAGAAGAATGAGACACCTCCACTGCAAAGAATGTCCTGGATATGAGATTCAACAGTCCGATGGCGGGGCTTCAGCTTTGGAGATTTGGGGAATGTGGAGTACTCCTTCATTGCCATTGGTCCCAGGTCCACTCTGACCTGGAGTGGTTGCACCTGATATGGTCCGATCGATGGCTCAAATAGAATAAAGCGTGTTCAAACAAATGACTGATGTTAAATTGTGTTTGTTATGTTATATAATTGCGGAATGATTTTTTTTTATATTATCATTTTTCGTTGGTTATATCTTATCTTTCGGTTTAGTTAGGCTTAGAACTATTCGGCTTAGTGCACGTGCAGGTACATACATTGAACGCAGGTGTTCACGCTCGTGCGCGGAGGATGTGACAATCACAGATGTCATAATAAAAACCCCAGATAGGAAATGTGACCGGGTGCGAATGAGGTCATGCCCGGAAACGATGGGCTGGGAATTTTGGTGATTTTGAAAAAAAAGCAGTTAGTTGAGATCCGATGCTGGGCGTGGCCAGTTGAGATTTGAAGCTAGACGAGGCAAGTCCAGTTTGCAGCCTATGGGATGAGCCGCGCGTTTGTTGGGTCAGATGGAACGGTCAGCATAGTAAAAATTGTGTTTTTCTCTCCTCGTGTCGAAAGACTAAACTCAAGAAGTCAATTAACGTTTCGTACCTGAACTAAAGAAAGCCGTCAGTATTTCGAAATTTCCATGCATCTGGCGACGCAACATTTATATAGCAATACTTGAAACCATTTAACTGTGTGCCAAAAATACCTCAGACTCGTTTAAGAATGTTATATACAAAATGTGTTGACAAAATCATATATTTAATATGTATGTATAAAGAATATTTGGCATTAGATAACCTACAATAGTTGACATGCCATAAAACCCAACCAAACCAAACGTACAAGCAAATGATTATTCATCATCATCATCATTAAAACGTACTGATAGCAAGACGTTCCCTGACCCCCCCCCCTCTCTCTCTCTCTCTCTCTCTGTCGGGTCATCCAGCCCTAACATCTATCTTTCCAAGCAGGTCCTACAAACAGCATCCAGTATTTAAGTCATTGCTGGTCGACCAACACTGTCACGTTCATGTGTTGGAATCCATAAGAAAACGTCGCTTATGAGTTCGTCCACAATTCATCAGCAATGCCCAGCATGTATTGTTTATCTTACTTTGTAATATAGCCATGATACGAATATATAAAATATACGGATATGTATAACGTTCATATGCATAGGAATCCCGAAACACTGACGACTCTCGGTAGTTCAGATACGAAACTTTTATTACATTCTTGACTTTTAAGTTTTCAACACGAGGAGAGAGAGAGACACAAACAATTTTTACTAAGCTGACTGTTCCATCTGACCCCACCACGCGCGGCGCATCTCGTAGACCCAAATGGACTGGCCTCACCAAGGCTCGAAAATCAACTCGCTTTGCCCAGGTCCGAATCTCAACTCGCTTCGTCCAGTTTCAAATCTCAACTAACTGCTTTTTTTCAAAAATCACCCAAAATCCTCAGCTCATCGCTTCCGGGTATGACGGCATTCACATCCCTAGTCCATTTCCTATCCGGGATTTTTATTATGACATCTGTGATTGTCACATCCTTCCCGCGCGAGCGTGAACACCTGCGCTCAATGTTTGCCCCAACCCGTGCACTAAGCCGACCAAGTCTAAGCCTAACTAAACCGAAAGATAAGATATAACCAACGAAAAATGATAATATAAAAAGAATCCTTCCGCAATTATATAACAACTTGAATTGTTTGTAAAATGGGAGGTAAGTGATCTGGAATTGTTCAAAACACCACGTAACATCCTTGTGTAATTCCAATCTGTATGCATTTTGTTCAAATGCACCCATACAGTAGTACTGACACAACCACAGCTCAGAAGAAATTCCGTTTTATTTTATCAGAGAGATTACATTTCCATATGATCAATTAAATGTCAGTAGCAGTCCACGCCTTTGCTAACCGTATGTTGATATTACTTTCAGTAGATGAGATATTGCTGCAGAAGTATTTGAGCAGGAATACTAACTTCAGAGGTTTGCTACTTTACTTGGGGAGGGCTCCTTCTTGTTTAAAACACATGAATTCAATTTTGTTTGCGTTCATATAGAGGCCAATGTCCCCTGCTGCTTGCTCTCGGTTATACAGCAGAGATTCAGCTTGGACAGGTCAGTTAGTTGGTTGGTTGGCTGGTTGTTTTATTTTACGGTATATCAACCCTTTTCGGGCCATTTAACACCGAATTAAATTTCAAACAATTCAGTCTAGTATAAATATAGTTTTTGTTTACAAACAGTTAAATCTCAAAACAGTTCAATTAAATATGAAAACATTTCTGTTTTAAACATTTCAGTTCATCATAAGTACGAAGTTTAAATGTCAAAACAGTTCTATTTCAAGCAATTCAGTTACAGTTTAGTTCTATTTGACCCAGAGATAGGGCCCTACCAAATGCAACCACTCCGGGGCAGAATGGACCTGGGAACGATGGCAATTAAGGGATACTCTAAATCACCCAAAGCTCCAGCATAACTGAGCTTAGGCAGGTGTGTTTGTGAGAAGCTCTAGATCCTTTGCGTAGTGTGCACCTATAATTGTTTCTTCTGGATTTGGTCTGTTTCTTTGAGTGTGAAAGCATTTTCTTTTATCAGTTGTATTGACGTTCTTAGTATGTAATTTAGGCGGATTTAAACATATATGGTGCCATCGGAAAACGTGTAATTTTGTATAAATCATTAGTAAGTGTAAATCCTTTAGTATTTCTAATGATATCAAGTATTTCTATTTTATAAAATATTATTTCTTGGAAAAAATCAAACCGACCACGTGCGGACTTGATTTGGCCAAAGCGGAAAAGGGAGAAGTAATCCCAGACAATACGGCACCAAAAATCTACCTCCTCCTTTTTGTCGAGAACTACTATTTGAACCCTCAGTACGAATTCGGGGACCGAACTGAAGGCAGGAAAAAAATAGCCAGCAGATGAGTTTTGTCACTCGCTTCTTGAATTGAGCTTTCTAAGAAATAAAACCACAAGCAGGCGAAAGTACGAATTCGGGGACCAAACTGAAGGCACGAAAATTTAAGCCACTAGAAAGGCTTCGACACTCGCTTCTTGAATGGAGCTTTTCAAGAAATATAAGTAAAATTAAACGAAGGTCGACTACTGAAATTTTACCAAGTTGAACAAATCAAGAAAATTCAACCGAAAATTCTGCTGAAAAGAACTTTAAAGAAGACTTGCAATTTAAGGAACTCTGAAACATTTCAATAAAACCAAAACCAAAAGAAAAATACTCAAATTCAAAGAATATTGTTTCCCGGACATTCTCTCAGGTAAGTTCTAGCAAATTTCACTAAATTTGCTACACTTTATCTTTTCTGTCCCTTTCTTTCTTGTTTCTTTGTATAAAATTCCCTTTGAAAAATTTATTGTCTGTCATCTTTTAGAATCAGTATCCGACCTAGAAAGCAGCGGAACTTACTGATTGAACTTACCGTTTAATATTGCACACAAAAGCCCCCACCTAAAAAAACATTCCCCAGTTAAATACTAAACTTAGCTTTAGTGTCACTCACTTCATTACAAATTTTATTCTCTTTAATTCCTTTATATCGCAAATTTTATTTTATTCCCTTAATTTTTTAAAGATTTGTACACAATAGTTATGGTTTCAAATGTTCGTATCAGAATGCTGTTAATGCACTTATCTTATTTACCAACCCCTTCACTCAGGCAGAATATGACACAAGGTCAATTTTTAAAGCGGAGTTTAACAGGTTTAAATTCAGAGTTTTCCATCTCCAAGACTAGTTGCCTCACCATATAGCTGGAGGGAGAATAATTGGATTCATACCTTTCCCAAGGGTATTAGTGCTATGTGAAATGCAATCAGTCTCGTCCAGGATTTGAACTCGTGTCGCCGAGTCCATTTCCTTGCGACGATAACCGTTACACCACGGGCACTTATCATTCAATAACTAATCATTAAATATATGAATATTATTACGTATTTGTATACTAGATCTTATGCAAGAAATCGTTGGTTGCATAAACAGCAAGTTGTGTGTGCAAGGTCATTGAATTTAAAAAATTAAAAAAAAAAAAATAGCAGAGTTATCAGCTATTTTGTCGCAGATAAATAAGACTTATAAGAAGCAAAGTAATCGGCTTACAAAGGCTTTTCGTTTTAATTGGCTGACATGTCGTCTTGATAAGTAGGAAAACGTTAAATAAAAGTCGAAAATAAATTAGGCGAAGGAAAATCGCAGGCGGTTACGAATGATTACGCACAAAATCTGTAGATAGAAAGAGTTAACTTCTGTCTGAATAATGTTTGTATAGAAAAAGAAAGATGGCGGCAAAAACGAATTTTGTGGTTAACGAAGCGGCTGGAAGATGGTATGTATGGGAGGCAGTAGGGGCTATATTTAGGATTAATTTGTTTGATAAAAGGAAAATAAATAAAATAGAAAAAAAAATTTATAGACTTAAGCAAATTCGAGAAAGTCGAGAAAGAAGAGAGAAATAATTGAAAACGAATGTGAAGAATAAATCCGTCGATGCCTACTGAAGAAAGAAAGAAAGAAAGAAGGAAAAATGTTAGCGAGAAGTGCGAAAGAAAAAAGCAAAAGGGTAAGAAGGAAAAAAGCAAAATGGAAAAAAAGATAGAAAAAAGGAAGTAAGGAAGGAAGGATGTAAGAAAGAAGGAAAGAAGCTTCTTTTTTCTTTCTTTCTTTCTTTCTTCCTTTATTCATTTTATATTTATAAATGCTTCTTTCTTTCTTTCTTTCTTTTCTTGTATATTTATAAATGCTTCTTTCTTTCTTTCTTTCTTTCTTTCTTATACCCTACATGTTCTTCACTTATTTAAGTGAGAGGAAAAAGAAAGGAGAAATATTGAGATGAAAGAAGGAATAAAAAAGGGAGTAAAGAAAAATGAAAGAAAAAAAGAACAAGAAGAAAATAAGTAGGAAAATGAAGAAAAAATGAGTTAAAGAAAAGAAAGAAAAAACAATGTAAGATAAAAATGAAATAAATAAAGATGTGAAAAAAAGTGAGATGAAGAACATGTAGGGTATAAGAAAGAAAGAAAGAAAGAAAGAAAGTAGCATTTATAAATATAAAAGAAAGAAAGAAAGAAAGAAAGAAGCATTTATAAATATACAAGAAAGAAAGAAAAAAAAAGAAACATTTTTAAATATAAAAGACAGAAGGAAGCATTTATAAATATAAAATAAATAAACAAAGAAAGAAAGAAAGAAGCATTTAAAAATATAAAAGAAAGAAAGAAAGAAAGAAAGAAAGAAGCGTTTATAAATATAAAAGAAAGAAAGAAAGAACGAAAGAAAGAAAGAAAAAAGAAAGAAGCTTGTATAAATATAAAAGAAAGAAAGAAAGAAGCATTTATAAATATAAAAGAAAGAAAGAAAGAAAGAAAGAAGCATTTACAAATATAAAAGAAAGAAAGAAAGAAAGAAAAAAGAAGCATTTCCAAATATAAAAGAAAGAAAGAAAGAAAGAAAGAAAGAAAGAAGCTTGTATAAATATAAAAGAAAGAAAGAAAGAAAGAAAGAAGCATTTATAAATATAAAAGAAAGAAAGAAAGAAAGAAAGAAAGAAAACTATTCAAGATTTGAAATTGCATTCATAGAAAGGAAAACAAGAAATGAAAGTGTGAATTAAAAGACAGAGTGAGAGAGGGAGAGAGATAGAGATAGAGAGAGAGAGAGTAGGGGAGAGAGACAGGGAAAGTAGAAAAGAAAAAGAAAAAAGAAAAAGGAATATAGAAAAAAGGGAATAAAAAGAACAAGATACGTAAAAAATGAAATTAGAAAAATAATCAGAAAGAAAAGGTTTGAATGTGAGATTGGGTAAAAAAATGTTCGAAGAATGCCGTTTGAGCTTAAGTAAGAATGTCCCTTCTGGTTCTATAGGGGTAGGGGTTATTCTCTTTGATGGACAAAAATAAGAAAACCCAAGGGAGGGTAAAATGCAAGGAATCAAGGAAAATGAAGAAAGAAAGGCGGTGAGGGTGAGGTAAGAAAGAGTTTTCAGTCGAATATGCAAATAAAAGAAAGAGAGAAAGAAAGAAAGAAAGAAGATGAGGGAAAGAGGGAATGAGAGAGACAGAGCTAAAACGATTTAAAAAAAGGTTATTAATGAGAAAAAACGCAAAAAGAAAGAAAGAAAGTTGAGGAAACGAGAGAATGAGAGAAACAGACCAAAAACAAATGTAGAAAAGGTTATCGATTTGAAAGAAAGAAAGAAAGAAGTGGAGAGGTGTATTTAAGAAAAAAAGAAAAAAAGCAAACAATCGCTAAAAATTGGCTTCCATCGTTGCTGAATTTTTTCACGGTACCAGAAATCGGTGATCGAGCCCAGATCAAAGCCATTATATTGAAAACTGATTTTCTTGGCAATTGGGTTCTTTATAATACGATGATTACAGCGAAACAGCATTTTGACGATTATCTGCCCACTCCGCGGTTCTGGATCATTTGACATTAAAATCCTAATCCGAGTGTTGGAAGTTAATCTTGTACTCAACCAAGCAACGTTTAGTTATTTTATTCTGTTGAGGTAATCTTATTGAATATCATGACGGTCAAGTGAAGAAGAAGGTTTGGTCGGTTTCTTTGTTTAATGGCATATCAAACTCTACAGATTATTTAATACCAAACCGTTCTCCTAGAAGAACAGCAGTGGTACTATTTAACCTATAGCTGGGAGGATAAGGGGTTTCATACCTTTCCCTAGGGTATTTGTCCGAAAGTGAACGTAATAGCGCAAATGGAGTTCGAACTCACTTTCTATGATTCCGCAGTCCATCGCTTTAACCATTACACCACGAGGACAACCATCCGACGAAGAAGAAGAAGAAGAAGAAGAAGAAGAAGAAGAAGAAGAAGAAGAAGAAGAAGAATATATGGCTGTATAAGAAGAATTTGATATAATTATTAGAATTATAAGATTGCTATGGTAAAGATATTTGTCACACGCCCAACCAGACAGGCGGGTATAGCACAAGGCCAAGATTTAGGTGGGTCAAGGCTCAGAGCCGTAGCCCAGACACTACTGGTGAGCACAAAAATGCCTCGGGCCCCGTCGGCATTTCCCTACAAAAGAGACGCCTGAGGTACCAGCCGATAATCCTATCTCCTCTGGAGAGGGTTAGAGCCTGAAGAGACTGCCTCCCTGAGGCTCAAGGAGTGGGTCAGTCTCGCCTGCGAAATGCAGCTGCTGGGCTTACCCGGCAGTCGCGTCAAGCAGTCTGGATCAATTATAACCCTCACTTCAAAACCGATCCCAAAGCAACCGCGTACCCAACATGGCTGGTCAGAAAAAGTCCAAAGAGGGCGGGTACAAATGGCCATGGTACGAGAAGAGGGAGACGAAGGACATCAAAGTCTTGTTTTTCTTCTTCTTCTTCAAGAAGTAGAAGAACGAGAAAACATGGCTGTCCTTCAAGAAAAAGAATTAAGGAAAAGAAGATGTGTTTGTCTTCCAAGCAGCAGCAGCAACAGCAGCAGCAGCAGAAGAAGAAGAAGAAGAAGAAGAAGAAGAAGAAGAAGAAGAAGAAGAAGAGGAAGAAGAAGAAGAAGAAGAAGAAGAAGAAGAAGAAGAAAACATGGCTGGCCTTCAAGATTAAGACGAAAAATAAGGAAACGATAACATGTCTATCTTCAAAAAGAAGAAGAAGAAAAAGAAGAAGATACGCTGTAGCTCTTGAAGTTTTGGTAGATAGAGAGAATCAGTCATGAAGAAGAAGAAAAAACATGGCTTCTAGAATAAGAAGAAAAATAAAGGAAAGAAGGCATGTCTGTTTTTCAAGAAGAAAAAGAAGAAATGCTGGAAGTCTTGAAGTCTTCATAGATACAGAGAATCTGTCAACGTAAGAAAAAATCAAAACAACGCAAGATGAAGAAGGAAAAGAAGGAAAAAGAAAATAAAGAAGAGGAAGAAAAATGAAAATATGCAAAAATAAATAGATAAATAAATAAATAAAAATTAAGAAAAAAAGAAATCTACTGAGTCGAAGCTAGTGCGCGCGATGATGGTATGGATTGGGGAAGGGGAATAGAAGAGAGGAAAGTGGAAATGGTGTCCTTAAGGACGGTGACACGCAAACTCTCCCGGGTGCAAATCTCTTCAACACATACGCACCACATTTCGTCTTGCTCAACCGCCAAAAGAACCGTAAATTTGGCGGGAAGAGTGGAAGGTGAAGGAGGGGAAGGAGAAGACTTCATTTTGTTTGGGTTTTTTTGGGGGGGGGGTTGCGTTCATCACTCGAGTCATGCAGTTATAATGTTGTTTTTATGGATGTTGGCCGTGTCGTATATCGTCAACCCGTCTAGCTAAGTGCCTTTTCTTTCTTTCTTTCTTTTTTTCTTTTTTGTTACCAGTCAACACCATCCTCCCCAACATCGTACCCCACCTTTTTTTTCAAGATTTTCTAGATTGATGCTTCATTTCGGATAGCGCAGTGCTCCAATTTGCTGTTACCGTATTCGTCCCGCAACTCTCATTTTAAGCGAAACATTTTCATCTTTAACTCTTTCATGACGAAACTTACGGTAAAACTTTCCCAGTTTTACGATTACTCAAACTTAACTACAATTTGTAATCTATACATACAAGTTAACAAGTTATATATATATATATATATATATATATAAAGTTAGGTTTGCGAAGTCATATAGTCAATTTGTAATCTATACATACAAGTTAACAAGTTATAATGTATATATATATATATATATATATATATAAAGTTAGGTTTGCGTAGTCGTATAGTCAATGGTATTTGGTAACTGTCAGTTTCTTGTCTATGCGTTCAACATTGCTTAAAACTTTTAAGATGAGTAAGAAACACTTTTGAGGGTGAGCAAATACTGGTTGTGTGTTTATATACATTCTGCTTTTTTATCGTATTTTATACATGAAATATATATATATATATATATATATATATATATTAATAATAATAATAATAATAATAATCCAAACGACCAGACCTAGTGGTAGTCAATAAAAAAAGAGAACCTTCTTAATTATGAACTTTGTCGTTCCGGCTGACACATGGTAAAACTTACAGAAAACGAAAAGAGATATAAGTACCTAGACCTTGCTAGAGAACTGAAAAGACAAACAAACAAACTATGGTAGATGAAAGTGACGGTGATACCAATTGTAATTGGTGCACTTGGTAGTCACCAAATGATTTGGTACAGGGACTGGACGACTTATAGATGAGAGGACGCGTAGAGACCATCCAAACTACAGCATTGTTAAGATCGGCCAGAATACTAACATGAGTCCTGGAGATTGAGGAGACTTGCAGTCACTGGGACTCCAATGGCAAGCCATCAGCGTTAATTGATGAGAAAGATTGAAAAGAACATAATAATAATAATAATAATGGGCATTTTAAACGACTAATAAACATCTCACACGACAAAACCTGGACGTGGCTAAGAAAAGGAAACTTTATGAGAGAAACAGAATCTCTTCTAATAACAGCGCAAAACAACGCCATAAGGACCAATCAAATAAAAGCAAGGATAAATAAGACACAACAAAATAGCAAAGGTAGGCTATGTGGGGACAGAGACGAAACGATCAATCACATAATATGCGAATGCAGCAAATTAGCACAGAAAAAGTACAAGACTAGACACGACTGGGTGGGCAAGGTGATCCACTGGGAAATGTACAAGAAATTTAAATTTGACCATACGAACAAATGATATATGCACAACCCAGCACCCGTCCTAGAAAATAACACATATAAACTCCTATAGGACTTTGACATACACACGGATCACCTAATCTCGGCCAGAAGACCAGACCTAATAATAATCACCAAAAAAAAAAAAAAAAAGAAATTGCAAAATTGTTGACTTTGCTGTCCCGGCTGACCACAGAATAAAACTAAAAGAATGTGGAAAGAAGGATAAGTACCTCGACCTTGCTAGAGAATTGAAAAAGTTGTGGAACATGAAAATGACGATTGTACCAATTGTGATTGGTGCTTTTGGTATAGTAAATAATGAATTATTAAAGGGACTGGAGACTTGGAAGTTGGCGGACGAGTGGAGACCATCCAAACGACAGCATTAATGAAAACGAACAAAATACTGGGAAGAGTCTTGGAGACTTGAGGAGACTTGCTGTCACTCAAACTCCAGTGAAAGACCATCAGCTAACACTGCTGTGAAAAACTCAAATGAGTAAATAATAAACACCATAAAGACAGACTATCTTAAAGCAAAAATAGATAAAATGTTACAAAATAGTATGCAGGCTATGTGTTGATAATACGCGAAAGCAGTGAGTTAGCGCAAAAAATTTATAAGACTATACAAGACTGAGTGGGGAAGGGGATCCACTGGGAACTGTGCAATAAATTTAAATTTGACAATACGAACAAATAGTATGTGCACATCTTAGAATATGTCCTGGTGAATGAAACACACAAACTTGTCTGGGATTTTGATATACAAGCGGATCACATTATTTCGGCCAGACGACCAGACCTTGTGATAGTCAATAAAGAAAGAGAACCTGCCGAATATTGGACTTTGCAGACCATCGAGTAAAATTCAAAGAAAACGAAAAGAGAAATAAATATCTCGACCTTGCTAAATGGAAAAAAACTAATAAACCCTGAAGGTGACTTGTTACTCATTGTAATTGGTGCACTTGGAACAATCTCCAAAGGATTGATAAAGGGAATGGAGGTGCCTGTGGTGTAATGGTTATCTTCGTAGGAAATGGACACTGTGACTCGAGTTCAAATCTCGGACGAGACTGATTGCAATTCATATAGCACTAATACCCTTGGGAAAGGTATGAATCCAATTATTCTCTCTCCATCTATGGGTAAATAGTAGGGTAGACTAGTTTCTTCAGCCTTGGTGAGGCAACTAGTCTAGGAGAAGGAAAACTCTGAATTCAAACCTGTTAAACCCCGCTTAAAAATTGACTTTGTGTTATATCCTGCCCGAGCGGAGTGGTTGGTAAATATGGATAAAGGGAATTTGAAGACTTAGAAATGAGAGGACACATAGAGACCATGCTGACTACGGCAGTCACTAAGATCGGCGAGAATACTGAGAAGAGTCCTGGAGACTTGAGGAGACTTGCTGTCACACAAACTCCAGTGAGAAACCATCAACTAACCCTGATGTGAAAAACTCTCGAAAGAGTAAAACTCTAATCACTGTTTAATGGCATATCAACCTTCTCGGGTTATTTAATGCCAAAATCATCGTTTGAGAAGAACAGCAATCATGCTATTTAACCTAAAGCTGGGAGGATAAGGGAGTTCATACCCTTCCCCAAGGGTATTTGTCCGAAAGCGAATGTAATAGCGCGACTGAAGTTCGAACTCGCGTACTACGATCCTGCAGTCCAGTGATTTAACGATTACACCACGAGGACAACCCCCACTGATTTAGTTTGTTATATAAATGAATTTACAGGACTTAATATCAGGGACAGACCAAATGTATCTCAGTTGAAATCGCGTTGGCACTTGACCTCACATCTCATGTATAATCTAAAATATAAGAATTTTATCATGGAACTACCTTTTTTTATTTCTGAATACAATTTCTAAAAAATCTCTGTCTGTGCAGATTCGTGCAGCTGATTCTTGGCAACAGACTATTCTACAAAAAAAAAAAAAAAAAAAAATTAATATTTTCTATTTATCGATTTTGTTTTTCAGAATGAATATCGTTGATTCAGGTTAAGGAACTCTCTCAATCGTCACTAGAATATCTGATGTTAACAGCTCAATATCAGATCACAGATCCACATACACGCGCAAAGGCTCATACGGTGGAGTCTCCCTGGTGTAGTGGTTAACGTGTTGCTCTACGACATCGTAATAAGCGAGTTCGAATTCCAGTCCCGTATTTACGTTCACTTTTTTCTTGGAAAGGTATGGACCCTTTGTGTCACATCCTTCCCGTGAGTAGATATTGGTAAATATATATATATATATATATATATATATATATATATATATATATATAAATATTTACCAAAATCTCCCCACGGGAAAGATGTGACACATATATATATATAGGATGTGACATATATATATATTTGTGTGTGTGTGTGTGTGTATTTGAAATACTTACTGCTTGTGCAATTCAAAATTTCAACGAACAAAATCTATTTTGTCCCCTTCAAAGTTGTCATTAAAGTCAAAACTACGAATTCCCAAATCTTTCGCTTATCATCGTATCTATTGATGAAAAAAATACCTTGAATCTTTAATCAAATTATTTTTCGGTCTAAATTGTTAGATTCCAATTCAACCATTGATCGCAAATACAAAAATGGATTTCTTTATGGCAATTTTTATCGCGACTGTTAAACATTTTCAGTTTTTTCATTTATTTCAACATTTTATGAGTTGTAAGGTATTTATTTACCCCATCCTACACTACGATCAGGATATGAACCAAAGTCAATTTTTAAGAGGAGCACAGCTGGTTCGAGTTTTCTTTCTCCTAGACTGGTTGCCATAACAAGACTGAAGTGTCCAACCTTTTCTACCATTTACCCATCGCTAGAGGCCATTTTAAAGGTAACTCAAATTTATATTTAATTTGAAAGCTGGCCATACTAATCAAACTTTCTATATCATATACCAGATTACGTTACGGCTATCTGATATGGGCATTCAGATTCATAAAGTTATGCGTGTTTTAGATGTTTATTAAATTTGTCATCATCGAAATAATATTAAAATCATTTCATTTCCTTTTTCTAAAATACTGGTCAATGTAAAAATTGGCTAAAATGTCTCCTGGCAATTCATAAGTTATAACTGGATTGCCATGTTATTGGGATTTGTTTTGGTTGGGTTCGGTTTGATCTTATGGCATGTCAACTGCTGTAGGTTATTTAAGGCGAAATCCGATTATATATATTAGATATTCATAATTCAAAATCATAAGTCAACAAAGTTAAATAGTTCCAAGTAATGCTGTGTATCAGTAAAAATTCAATTAAACATCATGATTTGTTTACACACAGATAAATGATCAAACAGTTCAATTTCTAACAATTCAATTTAGCATTAGTCTTTTGTTTACGCTTAGCTTAAATGTCAAATAGTTTTATTCGACCCTAAGACAGGACCCTTTCAACTGCTACTACATCAGGCCAGAAACGACCGGGGAGCGATTGCAATGAAGAAATACCTACATTCCCTATAACTCTGATATTACTGGAGCCTCACCATCAGAATGTTTACTGTCATATCCAGGGCACTCGTTGAAAGAGGTGGTCTCACCCCTATGCAGAGATGCAGTCAGTATATTCAACAGCCCCAGCCAACCGGGCAGTTGGATACTCGAGAATGTTACGAGCAATATACAACGGCAATTACACAAGAATGCTGCGAGCAATATTGAACAAGTCCTGGCGGCAACACCCAACAAAGCACCAACTATACGGCCACCTGCCTCCCATCACAAAAACTATCCAAGTTAGATGGACTAGACACGTAGGAAACTGCTGGAGAAGCAGGGACGAGCTCATAAGTGATGTACTCTTATGGACCCCCATATATGGGCGAGAAAAAGTAGGACGACCAGCTCGAACATACATACAGCAGCTATGTGTGGATAAGGGATGTATCCCTGAAGAACTGCCAGAGGCGATGAACGATTGGGAGAAGTGGCAAGAGAGGGTGAGGGATATCCGTGCTAGCGGCATGACATAATGATGATGATGATGAATTACACATGCAAAAATAAAAGAAGGAGTTGACGTTCCTGTTATTTTTAAAAAATTATTTTTATAACTTATAAATGGTATAAATTTACCAATTCCATCGGATACGTGCAGGAGGGGACAAAAAATCATTTTTAAAATAGAGGACATCTGGTTTGTATTCCTAGGTTTTCTTCTCCTAGACTGGTTGCTGTACTCTGGCTAAAGAGGCCGGGTTGATTTGGTTTATGGCAAATCTACCATTGTACTAGGTGCATACGATAAGTTTCCAGACATTTTTCACACATATGAAACTCTAGTCCCCTTCGAAGTAGTCTCCTCCAGCTGCAATGCACTTGTTGTACCGTTCTAACAACTTCTGGAAGGCTCTATGCAATTCCTCTTGTGTCAGCGAGTCAATGACTGTCGTCACAGCCTCTTTCATCTCCTCAATTGTCTCATAACGACAGCCTGTGAGCTTAGGGAATAACCAAAAGTCACAGGGAGCAAGGTCTCGACTATAGGGAGGCTGAGGAACTGTCTTAATGCCCATCTTGGTCAAATAGTCTGTGACAAGGATGGAGTTGGGGACTGGTGCATTGTCCTGGTGGAAATGCCACTGACCCGATTTCAAAAGTGCTGGCCTCTTCCCAAGGAATCTCTTCCTGAACTCCCTTAAAACCTCAACATAGTAACCCTAACCCTAACCGTTTGGCCAATCAACTCTGGTCTATTGACTTCCTTACTCCTCCTATACCTCTCATCATCCATCACAGATCTCTGTCTTCCTTGAATCTCTTATGCCACTCAAAAACTGATGTTTGATTCATACAATATGGTCGAAAAGCAGTTTGAAGCATCCCATACGTCTCTGTGGCATTGTTTCCTATCTAAAACAGAATTTTATTGCATATTGTTCTTCTAAAGTGTCAGATTGCATTTTTGAAATTCACCAGCTGTGACAATTAGGCTTTAGTTGGGTGTATTCGAATTCCTGCTGTAGCTGTTGATTTGAATCTGAACTCATAAAAACTGGTCAGTCATCTTATAAGATGTATAGCAATAACATATTGAATTTTCAAGAGTCTACACCAATTTTAAATGCCCATACGAAAAAAGTCTGGAAACTTATTGTATGCTCCTCATAGGTTATTTAATGCCAAATATTTTTTACACATATTGAATATATATGATTTGTAAACACATTTTGCAGATAACATTTCTAAACGAGACTCAGCTCAGTTTTCCCCAAAGTTAAATACTTTCACTTAATTCTATCTAAAACGATTAATTCTATTTACTATTAATCATTTGTTTGCACACAGTTTAATGTTTCCTAGTATTGCTATGTATAACTAACAATTCAATTCAACATCATTCATTTGTTTACACACAGTTAAATGATAAAACAGTTTTATTTCAAGCAATTCAGTTTAGCATAAGTTCACAGTTTGATCCATAGATAGGACCCTCTCAGGTTCTACTGTTCCGGATCGGAGTGGACCTGGCAGCAATGGCAATAAAGTGGCACTCCGCATTCCCCTGATTTCTAGGATTACTGAAACCTCACCCTCTGACTGTTTAGTGTCTTATCTGGACACTCGTTGAGAGAGTCTTACCCCACTGAAAAGATGCAGTCAGAGTATTCTGCAGCCTCAGCCGACTGGTCCAAAAATGTTCAGAAATAATTATTTGAAACCAAATAATAATGCATAAATTATTAACCATAGATAAGAATACTTGAAACCAATTTTAGAAAATCATTTGTCTTAAATAGGAATATTTGATATCATTTAAATGTATACGAAAAGTCTTAAGAAATGAATATTAATAGAAATATACAGTAATGTTATATATTGACCCTCGACCGAGTCGTCAATCAAGAGATGCGCCTGTGTAAATAAGCAGAAGAACAGCAGGTGTACGTTTAACAATATAACCAGGTGCAAGACGGTTCGAGTTAGTTGGAGACAAGATGCCAAATTGAGAGCCAGCGGCAGACAGAGGGCTTTCGGTTGACCCACAGTTGAGCAACCCCAGCCAAGATGAGAAAGAAGTGCTGCTATGGTCGAAGAAGAACTTGGGGTCAATATAGCAGTCCGTCCCTGTCTCCAGCTCCTCTCTCACACACAACAACATCACCCTTCAGAGAATAAAGTGAGAGTGATGATATTTTTATAAAGAAGTGTATTCGTTCGTTCATTGAAGTTCGTCATTTTATGTTTGATTATGTTCCGCATATATTTGCATATGTATACGTACAGTTGTATTAAGGCTATACAACAGTAAAGACAATTTCCTAACCTCAAACAAACATCTCAAAATAATACCAGAAAATTGTTAAAATCAATTAATTTGTCATTTATAGGCAAACAAACAATTATTATAGACAAATAATTGTATAATTTTTTTAAAAGATTGGAATAGATAGTTGAAATATTGTAATGATTAAAATCAAACATTTAGAAATTAATCAATTTCGGCAATAAATAATCCATGAGAGGTTGATATGCCGTTAACCAAATAAGTCAAACCAAACCAATATGTATTTATTTGAGCCCTCTGGCACAAGAGGGTACAAAACAAATTCAATTTTTGAGCGAATTACAGGTGGTTTCAATTCTAATTTTTCCTTCTTGACCAGTTGCCTCTAACTGGACTAAAGAGCTCAATTTGACTAACTACGTGGTGAATTCAATAAGTTTCCTGACTTTTTTGTACAGGCATTTAAAATTGTCGTAAACTCTTGAAAATTCAATATGTTATTGCTATACATCTTATGAGATGACTGGCCAGTTTTTATGATTTTTGGTTAAAATCAACAGCTACAGCAGGAATTCGAATACACCCTACTAAAACCTGATTGTCACAGCTGGTGAATTTCAAAAATGCAATCTGGACGTCAGGACACTTTAGAAGAACGATATGCAATAAAATTCTGTTTTAGACGAGGAAACAATGCTACAGAAATGTATTGAATGCTTCAGAGTGCTTTTCGACCATCATGCATTAATCGAGCATCAGATTTTGAGTGGTATAAGATATTCAAGGAAGGCAGGGAGTCTGTGAGGGATGATGAGTGGTGTGGAAGGAGTATGGAAGTCAATAGACCAGAGTTGATTGGCCAAACGGTTAGGGTTAGGGTTACTATGTTGAGGTTTTAAGGGAGTTCAGGAAGAGATTCCTTGGGAAGAGGCCAGCACTTTTGAAATCGGGTCAGTGGCATTTCCACCAGGACAATACACCAGTCCACAACTACCCCCTTGTCACAGACTATTTAACCAAGATGGGCATCAACATAGTTCCTCAGCCTTCCTATAGTTCAGACCTTGCTCCCTGTGACTTTTGCTCACAGGCTGTCGTTATGAGACAATTGAGGAGATGAAAGAGGCTGTGACGACAGTCATTGACTCGCTGACACAAGAGGAATTGCATGGAGCCTTCCAGAAGTTGTTAGAACGGTACAACAAGTGCATTGCAGCCGGAGGAGACTACTTCGAAGGGGACAAGAGTTTCATGTGTGAACTATCAATAAAAGTGCCCATACGAAGTCTGGAAACTTTTTTAATGATCCTCGTATTTGCTCCATTCTCAGAATGGGTTGGCAGATGAGATCGATTTATTATTAATGTCAAGTAAAAAATTGCAATGGAACATGGAAAATATTGTTAGTTTTGTTTGATTTAGTTTTAAGGCATATCAACTATTATTCGTTATTTAATGTCAAATCCTATTTTTACATATATTTTGAATACATGATTTGTAAACACTAGTAGATACACACAATTAAGTGATCAAACAGTTCTATTTCTAACAATTCACTTCAGTATAAGTCAACAAAGTTAAATTGTTCCAAGTATTGCCATGTATATATATTGTGAATATAACAATAAAAATGAAGAAATACTCTAAATACTCTAAATGATAAAGACTATGAAGATTCCACACAGAAATTTAGTCAAATACGTATTTCAATTACTCATTCTAATATCGGTAACGAAATTCTTGCAATTCTTTTAATATAAACATTACAATATCGTCGTATCGTGATAAGAGATAATAGAATACATAAAATAGTGCTATGAATAATATGAAAAACGCTTGAAATAATGGAACAAGTGACAAATAACGCAAAAAACAAAAAAACAAAAACAAACAACAAAAAAAACAGAGGTCATCTGAAGAGAGAAACGGAATCGGTCATCATTGCAGTCTAGAATAATTTTATCAAAATAAAACAGATCATTTCGTACATGAGATGAACTGTACCAAAAAATATGACAACTTAAAACTAGTTAATCTTGTGCAAACAAATGAAATCCTTCTAACTACCTTAATATTCGTTTTGAAATCTTTGGTTGAATATGTATGTATATATAGACAGAATTTGGCGTTGAATGACCTATAAAGGTTGATATGCCATAAAAATCCAACCAACCAACCAACCAACCATGAATGGAAGCAGTTTTATCTATTTTTTCAATTATTTTACTTTCATTTCAATCTTTTTTTTTAAATATCAAACATCTTAAAAGTTTATTCAAATTTTAAAAAGACTTAAACGTTTTTAAATGAGCGTGTTGAATTTAAAAAAAAAAATTTATCCTTTCAAAGTTGGTGAATGATTATCCAAGAGTTTTCTGGTCATCAATTTATTGAATAATCAAATATCTCAACACGAACGCCGGAAGATCGAACCTTGAAACAAATAAAAATAAATAAAAGAACAAATTATTATATATATTCTTTTTATTTACCAACCCCTCCGCTCGGGCAGGATATGACACAAGGTCAATTTTTTTAAGCGGAGTTTAACAGGTTTGAATTCAGAGTTTTCCTTCTCCTAGACTAGTTGCCTCACCAAGGCTGAAGAACTTAGTCTGTTCTAATATTTACCTATAGATGGAGGGAGAATAATTGGATTCATACCTTTCCCAAGGGTATTAGTGCTATGTGAAATGCAATCAGTCTCGTCCAGGATTTGAACTCGTGTCGCCGTGTCCATTTCCTACGACGATAACCATTACACCACGGGCACATTTATTATATATATTCTATCAAGAACAGGAATATCTTAGTTACGTTCACCAATAACCTCAATGCTCGATTATGGTGAAAGTAACAGTTGTAATATAATGGCCGAGAGATTTCGTTTTATATATCTTGCCTTTCGGTTTAGTTAGGCTGAGAACCTTTCGCTTACCGCATGGGTTAGTTAGGTGCAACATGAGCGCAGGTGTTCACGCGCGTGCGGGGAGGATGTGTCATTCAGAGATGTCAAAATAAAAATCCCAGATAGGAGTTGTGACCAGGGGATATGAGAAGTCATGCACCGGAGGCGTGCGCGGAGGATTTTGGGGATTTGAAAAAAGTCCGTGAGTCCGAAGAAGACGGTTGACTTTCGGAGCTCGCCGAGGCCTTGTGGCGGGTGCTGCACGTGGTGGGGTGCAGATGGAAAAGTCAGCATAGAAAGATTGTGTATCTCCCTCTCTATGTCGAAAAACCTTTTAACTCAAAGGTTATAAAAAGTTTCGTACCTGAACTAAGAAGTCGTAAGTGTTTTTTTTGTTTCAGGATTCCTATGTTCTATGTATATATGAGTTATGAACATTCTGTGTCTATTTCACATATTCATGTATGGTTATGTAACACAGTGAGAGTTTAATTGTGTAAATTGAGTGAACATTTTAGAGGTTGTCAGATTCAAAATTTGTGTAGATTAAAAAATGTCAGTCGCTACACCGTAATTTATTTCAATGGTGACCTTCAAGAATACAAATCTTGTGGGTTATTTATGTTATATAACATATGACATGGATTTTCGGTTCGTTCCTAGTGACCACGTGTGCTTTGGTAAGTTGTCATATTTTGATTAGTAAACAGGAAGATGACGGCGCGTCAGGGCACTCAGGTCGAACAGGTGTGTAACCGGAAGGGGATCACGTGATGAGAACCTCGCGGTCAGATTTAGACAGAGTGCAGAGAATCACAGTCGAACGTGGGACTCGCAGCCGATCAGAGGCGTCTCTGACGAGCTTGCAAGGGGATGCAAGCGTTGGCACCCCTGGCTTCTGGAAGAAGATATGGGAAGAAGAAGTCCTCTCTCTGAGTAAATAAGTCTCTCCAACCATCTTTCACACACAACAAAAACATCAACCGTTTCGAGAAAAAAAGTGTAAGAGATATATTTTTATGAAGAAGTGTTTCGTTCGTATCTGTACGGTTATTATTGAGATCACCAAATCGATATACAACATTTAATGCCAAAGCCATCCTGTAGTATAATAGCGGTACTATTTAACCCACAACTGAAACGGTTGGAATAAGAGGGTGTATGCCTTTCCCAAAGGAATTAGTCTGAAAGTGAACATTATAGAGTCACTGGAGTTTGAACTCACACACGATGAGATCACAGCCAACCATCTTAGCTACTAACCTCAATTCTTGAAAGAAAAAAAATTTAAATCTTATACCAAGATGACAAAGTTTGATTTCTAAGGATTTATTAGAGCAGGTTCTTTGATTGTGTCATGATACCAGGGTATTTTAAGTTTAAATTTGGATGTGAAGTGAAATATAACGAATCATGCACATTGTATTAACTGACTTCTCGAACTTCGATCGGAGATCAAAATTTGATCTGTTCAACTCTTTCAGGCTTCTAACAGAACGTGAAAAAAAGGCGAATCCATAGTACCCGTTGCTGAGTCCGGAGTAATTTTTTTTGGGGGGGGAGGGGCTGCGTATTTACCAGGCCCACTTATCTAAATGAATCATGTGTAAAAACTGAACTCGAGAAGCAATAAGATCAAAACTCTCCGGTCATAGGACTGAGATCTGAATGTAATGTCGGTTCATCTCCCTCACCTGCGTTTTATAACATTTACTGAAAAAATATTAGAGTCAACATACAAATGTATATGCATAAAAAGGAATCATTTTTACTTGCAGCTTGTGTGTGTGTGTGTGTGTGTGTATGTGCTCCCGCCAAGGAAGTTTATATATATATATATATATATGTGTGTGTGTGTGTGTGTGTGTATGTGATCTATCCATACAGTAAGGGTGACCTAACATAGCAATTTTTATGCCTCAGCTACAGATTTTGGTTCACCGGGCCACTGGCCTAATGAGTAGAGAGTTCGCCAATAGTCCGGAAGACTGTGGTTCAATCCCAGGTCGAGTCATACCAAAGATTCAAAAAATGATACAAGATGCTGCCTTGCTTAACAAGGGTAAAGTGGAGCAATCCAGGGAATGGGGTAAAGTCCTCGGGTCACCCTCTACTAAGGTCGCCAACTTTACTTACTATGGACTTTTGTCCTCTCACCTCATTGCGGTGAATAGAAAAGAGAACTAGTAATTGGTGCTTTTGTTTTTTATGATTTCAGTTTCTAATTGCAACGAGACTGCTTCGTCCTTAGATGTGAAAACCTTTGAAGGACTCAGTAAAAAAACTTTCCAATTTTCATTTTTTTTGCATCAATATTGTTGTATAACCATAATACGAATGCAGGAAATATGTAAAATGTTCATATGTATAGGAATCCCGAAACACTGACGACTTTTATTACCTTCTTGACTTTTAGGTTTTCAACACGAGGAGAGAGAGAGACACACAATTTTTACTATGCTGACTGTTCCATCTGACCCCACCACGCGCGGCGCATCTCGTAGACCCAACTAGACTCGCCTAGGTTCGGATCTCAACTTTTCCAGTTTCAAATCTCAATTAACTGCTTTTTTTCAAAAAACACCCAAAATCCTCAGCCCATCGCTTCCGAGCATGACGTCATTCCCATCCCCTGTCCTATTTTCTATCCGAGGTTTTTATCATGACATCTGTGATTGTCACATTCTCCCCGCACAAGCGTGAACACCTGCGCTCAATGTTTGCCCCTACCCGTGCACTAAGCCGAATTGTTCTAAGCCTAACTAAACCGAAAGATAAGATATAACCAACGAAAAATGATAATATTTAAAAAATCCTTCTGCAATTATATAACAATATCACCAGACTTTGCATTTTTCTTTTCGGAATATTTACTGAAATCACCAAATTTTGAAGAGAGTGTTCGAAAATAAGGAACCATTGTTGTTGTTTGATCTTGTGCAAGAATTATAATATACTGCCATTTCAACTATAATGTTAAGAATCTAAGTATTATGAGTTCCCATTTTCATAATGGTGACGAGATTGTTTTAAGTTTGCTTAGAAACCCGAAAATGTAATCGTATCCTTAGATAGGTTGATAAAATACATGAAACGGTGCAATGAAAGTATGAAAATGCTCGAAACAATGGAACAAGGAATTAGCAAACGAGTGGGTAGCGAAGAACACAATAAAATAAAATGAAAAATGGGAAACAAAAACACTCTACAAAGAATTTAAAAGGCAAATAGAAAATATCGCTGAATAACAATCACAGATATGTTTACGCAAAGGACACCGGAAGAGATAAACAGAATCTGTCATCATTACCACCTTGAACAAGTTCATCAGGATAAACTGGGGTTAAGAGAGTCGGGGACATTTTGGTGTCTCTATTTTGACACTGCCGTTTTGGCGCCAAATATTTGGCATGCAAATGCTTTAGCACTCACCAGTTTCTGGCGTCTTTGATATGGAGCGAATGTATTCATAAGATTCTAAAGAATGATAAAATAATGGTTTTCAAGAAAGAATTATATTTATTTCTTACATCATAATCATCATGTCGCGCCACCAGCGCAGATCTCCCTAACCCTCTCCTACCACCCTTCTCTATCGTCTATTGCTCCCGGTAGGTCTTCAAGGCTACATCATGTATCTTTCCAGAGTTGTTGTGTGTAGGTTTTTGCTGGTACTAAAATCAAATAACCATATTTACCAACCCTCCGCTCGGGCAGGATATGACACAAGGTCAATCTTTAAACGGCGTTTAACAG
Organism: Sepioteuthis lessoniana; assembly: GCA_963585895.1. Lineage (NCBI taxonomy): Eukaryota > Metazoa > Mollusca > Cephalopoda > Myopsida > Loliginidae > Sepioteuthis > Sepioteuthis lessoniana. The sequence goes on from OY757927.1 coordinate 7,384,453, forward strand.
GTTTGAATTCAGGTTTTTCCTTCTCCTAGACTAGTTGCCTCACCAAGGCTGAAGAACCTTGTTTGCCCTACTATTTACCCATAGCTGGAGGGAGAATTATTGGATTCATACCTTTCCCAAGGGTATTAGCGCTATGTGAAATGCAATCAATCTCGTCCAGGGTTTGAACTCGTGTCGCCGTGTCCATTCCCTACGACGATAACCATTACACCACGGGCACCTAAAATCAAATAGCTGTTATGGTACCCAACCGGCGGACTGTGATGAACTCTTCCTGATGCTATAAATACCGGGAGAATATTCATCTCGGTGGGGTTTTCCCCAGCCTTGGTCGGCCATGGTTGGTTCGTGCAGGGATCTGGCCGAGTGCTGGTTCGTTGACTCACCATTTCCTCCGGCCTCAGGGGGCCATCCCCTCAAGCTTTTACCCCCTTATGGAGGGTTAGTTTTATTGCCTGGCGCCTGAGGTGCTCCTAATAAGGGGAATGCCGACGGGGCCAAAGGTATTTTTGACAATGCCGAACGCGTGTGGGCTTCGGCCCTGCGACCGGACCAACTTTAAAACGGCCTTGTGTCATACTTGTTCGGTGGTGGGACGGATGATAAATACCGAGTTCTCTCCAGCTTAACACTTTGGCAGTCAGACTGACGTTCAACACTTTTTTTACCTATGTTGTATTATATTTTCGTTAATATACATTGTTCCTCGTAAACCCGAGTTCACGTCTTTCTTCCGGACTCTTTACTGATAAGTAAAAAGAAAATTAAAATCTTATAGCTTGTAGTTTAATTTGGTTTGGTTGGGTTTTATGGTATATCAACCATTGTTGGTTATCTAAAGCCAAATCCTGTTTTTACATATGAATTAAATATATATGACTAGTAAACACATTTTGTAGATACACAAAGTTAAATGATCAAACTGTTCTATTTCTAACAATTCAATTTAACATGAGTTATTCGTTTATGCTCAGTTTAAATGTCCAAAAGTTTTTTTACTCATAGATAAGACCCTACCAGGTGCTACCACTTCAGGCCAGAGGGGATCTGGGAGCAATGGCAATAAAGGGGTACTCTGCATTCCCAAAAGTTCTAACATTACTGGATCCTCGGTATCAGATTGTTTAATGTCATACCAGGAAACTCGTTGTGGTGGACTTACCCTTCTACAGAGATGCAGTCAGTGTATTCTATTGTCTCATTGAACTAGGCTGCTATAGTTTGTGGCCCAAACTACGCAAATATTCCAGTGGAGTACGTCAATCAAACCTATTTACGATATTTAAAATGCTCTCGCCGGCCCTAATCCATTACAACCCTAATCCCTAAACCTGGAACTCTCTATCGCAAATTATTCGACGGTTATAGTTGTTCATTTCCCGTTATTTGGTCCGTTGCACTGCCCATCGAGTACTATTGTTTGTTTCTCATTTCATCACAAAATATTATTGACATTCTGACTGTGGCTGACAGCTGCCGGCTAAGACAAACGCAATAAGCCATCCTCAGAGGCGCACCATGGGTCGATGGTATGAAGCGTTTTGTCTGACTCGCTTAGTGTCAGTGGGCGTTCTCCAAGCCCATACCTACAATGCAGAGCTAAGTTCATGGCTTGGCACCTGAGGTGCACCACTATGGGGAATGCCGAAAGGACCAAGCTTTTTTGATCTGGCCACCTAGGAGTCTTGCTTCATGCGTCGTCCCTCTCAATAAAATGGCCTTGTCCTACATTCTGGTTTGGTGGGACGTCTGTTATATACCATTGTGAATTGTCACCAAAACAGCGCAACACTAAAACGGTGATGCTAAAATGTCAGCACTAAATAGACCCATTCCGGGGATAAAGAAAGTTGACTGACAAACTTCTTGCCTTTGGAACTCGATTGGCATATATGTAATTGACACATTGCAATCAAATGTATTTTTCCTTCGATTTTAAGTAAAAAGAATGTAATGTCTGCTTATCTGCCTGTCTATCTGTCCGTACAGTTAAATTCTCTTCGTCTTTTCAGATGAATTTACACGTTTAATTTGAAGATAAAAAACAGCAATTATGTATTACCTTATTTTTCAAATACTTTATTGCTTTAACCCCCTTTCCTTTTCGCTAGAAAATTTAAATTTATATAGTTTTTTCATATATATATATATATATATATACTGTAATCTATATTTGCTCTTTTTCACTTAGAAATTACGCGTGTAATGACATCTGATGAGACGAAGAATATAATAATATTCTTCGCCGAAATAAATTTATAAACAATCTCACCCGGTTTGAATTTTCTTCTAATTGCATTACGCTCGGCGTGAGAGATTTATAAGAATAATATATAAGTAGCTATACATCAAGCACTCTCATAGATTTATATGAAATTCCGCATATATTCTATACACGAATATTCACATCCATTTTCTTCAAACAACAACAGATATATATATATATATATATATATATATATATATATATATATATATATATATATATATGTCTTTATACATATATTTATATAAGATATGAATAAATAAGATTATATATATTGTAAAAAAAGTAAAATTGGCGACCGTAGTCGAGGGCGACCAGAAGGCTCCCTTTTCAATAGCTACTACACCGAAGGGTAGGCGAGGGCGCTGCTTCTTTCTCTGGATTGCCTCACTTTACCCTTGACACGTACCTTATACTGCTGAGTGTTAAGAAAGGAAGTATCAAGTACCATTTTTTAAGTCTTTGGTATGACGCGACCTAGGATTAAACCCAGGTCTCCCGGACCACTGGCGAACACTCTACCCACTAGCTTTATCTAACATGAAAAATAGAGGTTTAATTCCAAAGATTTAATGGAAAATTGTGAAAAGATCTACAACTCCTAGCTGTTTTGATGGAAGATGTAATTTGTGTTTGGAGGAAAAGATTCAAATTATCTTGCATATTGATCCTGTTAACCTGTTGAATCCGTGATATGATTTTATTAACAGATGTGGGCATAGAAATAAATTTAAACTGTTTTGAAAAATAATGGAAAAAATAAATAAATAAAGGAATAAATAGATAATGAATATAAATTATTAAATTTACTAATGAAATAAAATTTGAATTGATTTTAATGAATTTTTGCTTTGTTATTTTAATTAATTAATTACTTTAATTCTAACGGGAATAACATTAGTTTTTGATTGATTTATTTCTTTTTAATGATTACAATTTGATATGCTAAAATAAGACATGTCTGAATAATATTTTTTATATAATACTTTGTATAGTTAGACTTGTATTTTTGTGGCTGTAAATTTTTCCTCAGATTTGATGAAACCGGATGTTCTTTATAACCGAAAGTAAGTTGATACTCACTGCTACTTCAATTGGAAGGTTTTACGTTTATGAAAGCGAAATAAGTTTTTATTAATGTCTTGTTGTGAATGTAAAAGAGTTGTTTTAATCTATTTTCTTGTTCGATCTAAAGAAGTCATGATAATTTTTTAAAACATTGATTTATATCAATGCTTTTTAACGGAATGGAAATAAGTTTATTATCTTAATGTAAACCCATTGTTTTTTTCTTTTAGATAGATAGATAGATAGATTAGGAAAGGCACACACACACACACACACACACACACACACACACACATATATATATATATATATATATATATATATATCCCAAGACATAATAATCTTCTCCGATGATATTCATCTAAAGAGACGAAGATTATATTCTTCGCCAAAATAAATTTATGACAGTTTAATCATGGTTGAGTTTTCTTCCAGTTACAATATATATATATATATATATATATATATATATATTGTGTGTGTGTATGTGTGTATGGGTTAATAGAATTCTATCTATCATGAAGTCAGTGTGTGCATATATATCTATTTCTGTATACGAGGCGTATATGATAGGTATCCTGACTTTTTTCGTATGGGCACTTTTATTGATAGTACACACATGAAACTCTAGTCCCCTTCCAAGTAGTCTCCTCCGGCTGCAATGCACTTGTTTTACTGTTCCAATAAAATCTGAAAGGCCCCATGGATGCCCTCTTGTGTGAGCGTGTCAATGACCTTCGTCACAGCCTCTTTCAATTGTCTCATAACGACAGCCTCTGAGCTAAGGGAATAACCAAAAGTCACAGGGAGCAAGGTTTTCACTATAGGGAGGTTGAGGAACTGTCTTAATGCCCATCTTGGTCAAATAGTCTGTGACAACGATGGAGTTGTGCACTGGCGTATTGTCCTGGTGGAAATGCTAATAACCCGATTTGAAGAGTGCTGGCCTCTTCCCAAGGAATCTCTTCCTGAACTCCCGTTAAATCTTAACATAGTAACCCTAACCCTAACCCTTGGGCCAATGAACTCTGGTCTATTGACTTCCTTACTCTTTCCACACCTTTCATCATCCCCCACAGACTTCCTACCTTCCTGGAATGTCTTATGCCACTCAAAAACAGATGTTCAATTCATGCAAGATGCTCCAAAAGCATTCTTAAGCCTTCCATACGTTTCTGTGGCAGCATTTTTTCCAAGTTTAAAACAGAATTTTATTTCATATCGTTCTTCTAAAGTGTCCCCACGTCCAGATTGGATTTTTGAAATTCACCAGCTGTGACGATCAGGCTTTAGTAGGGTGTTTTCCAATTGCTGCTGTAGCAGTTCATTTGAACCTGAAATCATAAAAACTGGCCAGTCATCTTATAAGATGTATAGCAATAACATAGTGAATTTTTAAGAGTCTACGAATTTTAAATGCCTGTACAAAAAAAAAAGTCAGGAAACTTATTGTATGCACCTCCTATATTTATCTATCTATCAATGGGACTTTAGCAGCCAGAAATAAATCCTAACACATTCGCAGCCCAATTTGATGGAAAAATATGGACTGGATCTCGGCAGAGGTGTAAAATCCACTCCAAGGAGTGTCCTGGATATATAACACGAAACCATCCAACCCAATCGGTTAGCGTCGTAGAATACAGCGACTGTATCTCTGCAGTGGAGTAAGACTCTCCTCCCCATGAGTATTCAGGATATGACACAAAACAACCTGATGGTGATGCTGCTGTAATGCTGGAGCTTTGGGAAATGTGGAGTACTCTTTCATTGCGATTGATCCCAGTCCACTCTGGCCCGGAGTGGTAGCACCATGTTGGGTCCTATCTATGGGTCAAAACGAACTGTTTCAGATTTAAACTCTGTGCAAATAGATGACTTATACTAAATTGAATTGTTAGTGATACCTAGAAATACTTGGAAGCATTTAATTTTGTTGACTTATGCTGAATTGAATAGTTAGAAATAGAACAGTTTGATCATTTAATTGTTTGTAAACAAACAACTGATGTTTAAATTGTTAATGATACATAGAAATACTTGGAACCATTTAATTTTGTTGACTAAAGTTTACAATTTCTTTTGTCGACTTTACCAAGGCCTTCAATTCCATTCACAGAGGAAAGATGGAACAAATCCTACTAGCATACGGCCTACCTAAAGAAACCGTAGCAGCAATAACGATTCTCTATAGAAACACCAAAGTGAAAGTACATTCACCGGATGGAGACACAGAATACTTCGACATTGTAGCTGGAGTACTACAAGGGGACACGCTAGCTCCATACCTCTTTATCCTCTGTCTAGACTACGTGCTTAGAACATCGATTGATAAAATCAGAGAAAACGGCTTCGAGCTGACAAAGAAAAAAAGCAGAAGATACTCCGCAAAAACAATTACCGTTGCCGACTACGCTGATGACATAGCGATTCTGGCAAATACACCCAACCAAGCCGAAACACTACTGCATAGTTTGGAAACAGCAGCCGCAGGCATAGGCCTCTATGTCAATGCACACAAAACGGAATATATGAGCCATAATCAAACAGGTGACATCTCTACACTAGACGGAACTCCTCTTAAACTAGTAGACAAATTCACTTACCTAGGAAGCAGCGTCGCATCAACCGAAAAGGACATCGACACGCGGTTAACAAGACATGGACACCTATCAATAGGCTATCGATCATATGGAAATCAGACATAACCGATAAAATGAAACCCAGTTTCTTCCAGGCAGCAGTCGTATCGATACTGCTGTATGGATGCACTACATGGACGCTAACAAAGCGGCTGGAGAAGAAACTAGACGGCAATTACACAAGAATGCTGCGAGCAATATTGAACAAGTCCTGGCGGCAACACCCCACAAGACACCAACTATACAGCCACCTGCCTCCTATCACGAAAACTATTCAAGTTAGACGAACCAGACATGCAGGACACTGCTGGAGAGGCAGGGACGAGCTCATAAGTGATGTACTCTTATGGACCCCCACATATGGCCGGGAAAAAGCAGGACGACCTGCACGAACATATATTCAGCTGCTATGTGAGGATACGGGATGTAGCCCTGAAGATCTGCCAGAGGCGATGAACGATAGGGAAAAGTGGCGAGAGAGGGTCAGGGATATCTGTGCTACCAGCACGACATGATGATGATAATGAAAGTTTACAAATAATGTATGTCTAATATATATATATATATATATATATATATGTTTGTGTCTAAACCGGATTTGGCATCAAATAACCTGCAATGGTGAATATGCCATAAAACTAAACCAAACTAACACACACAGATTGATATAGACCGGAATATCAATCTTAGTATACCCCATAGAGTTGAGTACAGCCCATAAAATTGAACAAGTACTTTAGATTTGAGTACATCTACGAATCTATCGAAAAAATGACAATGAAAACTATTTATCCACTATTTCGGATTTAAAAAGAAAACTGTAAAATTAATTATCCACTATTTCGGATTTAAAAAGAAAACTGTAAAATGAATTATCCACTATTTCGGATTTAAAAAGAAAACTGTAAAATGAATTATCCACTATTTCGGATTTAAAAAGAAAACTGTAAAATGAATTATCCACTATTTCGGATTTAAAAAGAAAAAAAATCTAAAATGAATTATCCACTATTTCGGATTCAAAAAGAAAAAAATCTAAAATGAATTATCAAACGTGAATGAAAGCAGGATTTGAACACTTGGACACAGAACTTGAAGTTAGTTTACAGTAGTATCGGTTAAACTTTGTGGCTTCTGGGACCATCGGGAAACTTTGAAAGGAATAAGCGAAAGAGATAAAAGTACTAAGTCAGAAGAAGAAGAAGATGAAGGGAGTCGTAACTGTTGTTTCCCTTCATGAAAGACGGGTGGACGAAATTGCCTCCATTGCAAGCGGCGTAGTGAGAGAGACGTCAAAATGGCGGTCGTTAAATTTGCTGGCGACTCAAGGGAGACATTTGGTTGCATGGAGACTGGAAGAAAAAGGACTGGGGTGCAGAATGTAAAGCAAATAGTAAACAAGGATCTGAAGAAATGGAGACGCCATGGATTTGCTTACTGTATTGGAAAAGAGACAGGGTTGTGCAGGGGAAAGATATTAATGACATGATACGATAGATTGATTGATAGATAGATAGATAGATAGATAGATAGATAGATAGATAGATAGATAGATATAAATGCATTTAAAAAAGAAAGAAAAAAAAGAAAGAAAGAAAGAAACCGAGATAGATATTTACAAAATTTGATAGATAGATAGATAGATAGATAATCTATCTATCTATCTATCTCTAAGATAAGCTCCTTAAAACTCGATGTTTCTCTTCATCAGTGGATAATTTCAACTGATTTTTAGTGTAATATTTGAGATTGAAACTTTGTAGTTTTCTTTTACGAAAGATAGATGGATAGATTAAACAAACTTTGACGAAAGATAGATGGATAGATTAAACAAACTGAGATAGATATTAACAAAATGTGATAGATAGATAGATAGATAGATAATCTCTCTGCTTCAGTGCAGCTGTGGATAATTTCAACTGATTTTTTTAGTGCAATATTCGGGATTGAACCTTTCAAGTCCTCTTTTATACTGAGGCACCTGATCAAAAACATAAAGTTTCTTCCCATTACCCCCACTCCACCTCCAATATTCAAGCCACCAAATCTTTCAGCCGATTCTTGTCAAAACAGAGACCGGATATTGTCAAGGTGTTTGCTGGCTATTTTTTATTATTATTATTATTTTTACTTTTATTTCTTTCGCCTGTGATTACAATCTTGAAAATACTAAAGAATCATAAATAGGTGCGGGACAAGAAGAGAGGGTAGGTAGAAAACAGGTGCCAACCGCATGGGTGGTCTTTTGTATACATAATTCATCTTTATCCTCACCAATGAGATAAGGACATGCACACACACACACACACACATATATATATTGACACACACACATACACTCTTCACACACACATATATGTATGTACTAATTTACAAAGCTCTTTGCTTCGATGTGGCACAAGGCCGAATGAATGGGGCGCCCAATGAGACCCGAACTCACTCGTGTAGGTTTGCTAGTCTAGTTTGCCAACCGTTACACCACCAGAGGTGCCCCATATATGTATGTATCTATGTATGTATGTATTTACTAAACACTTTGTACGAGGTGGATGTGAGACAAGGTCAACTTTTCAACGGAGTTTAGAAGGTCTGAATTTCGAAATCGGAGATTCCCTTCTACTAGACGGTTGGTATGCCAGGGTTAAAGTGCCCAGGCTGTCTTACAATTTGCTCATAGCTGCACGGAGAATAGATAGATTCATATCTTTGATAAGAGTATTAGCGTATTGTGAAATGCAAACAGCTTCATATATATATATATATATATATGGGGGGTGTTCAAGAAGCAATGGTTAACGTTGTAGGGAATGGACACAGCGACACGAGTTCAAATCCAGGACGAGGTTGTTTGCATTTCACATAGCGGTAATACCTTTCAAAAAGGAATGAATACTTCCAGCTATGGCTAAATAGTAGGGTAGATTGGATTCTTCAACCTTGGTATAGCAACCGATCTAGGAGAAGGAAGACTGAATTCAAACCTGTTAAACTCTGCTTAAAAATTGACATTGTGTCGCACCGTGTTCGTGCCGAAGGTTAGGTAATACATATAAATATTGTTACCGACAGACTGTTTTGTTGTATCACAACTTATCAATGTGGCTAGACCCGCGGGATGCTTCAAGCAGAGATCGAAACCCGGCAGAAATTACGTCAGTTGGACATCTTACTCCAGAGCCATCGTCATTCTCAGCAGAAGTGAAGGAATTTTATGCATATATCTTTCTACATATACGTTATCGGCGACATGGAGAACTCAGTTCTAACGAAAAGCTATGCCTTTCAGCGTATGTGGTAGCCGGCAAATTTTCCCCGCTCGAGGGCTCAACCCACGGTGGTGTGTGTGGAGGGAGTGCACACACACATACACACACACACACATATATATATATATATGCATTGTCATCCACAGACAGACTATTTCGTTGTATCACAAGTCTTCAGTGTGGCTAGACCTGTGAGATTCTTTAAGCTGAGATCGAAACCCGTTTCACTACATAAGACGGAATCGTCATTCTCAGCGTAAGTGAAGGAATTTTTATCTATTATTTCTACGTATACGTTATCGGCTACCAAGATTGGTGGCTAATGATTGCTCAAAATACATCTGAAATATGAAAAATTGAAAGTTTCGATGTTCTTATTAAGCAGAACCGATTTAAAATACAGGATGTGACAGAAATGCCTCCTAACAGAAATACCTCCTAACAGAAATGCCTCCTGACAGAAATACCAGCCACATTTTAAACTGTCACATGTGTGATGTATTTGAAATGAGCAGTAGCGATGGTAGTTCATTCTAACTAATGATATCACTTTTTTAGAAATACGATCAGTAACAATTACAGCTTCAACTGGTGAACTGTATTAAACACCTTTTCGTGCTCATTTTATGATACGACAGAATGATGCTGTTCCAGGTAGAATTTTCAAACAATAGTTGTACTAATTTTTCATCTGTGATGATTAGTGATATGATTAGAAGCCAAAAGCAGTTTAAAGAACGAAATTATCCCAAACAACAATATCCCAAAATCGTCGCCCTGTCGAATGGGTCTGTAAAATATTCTGACCGCACCTTTGTAAAGTTTTAAGACCGTTAATCTAACGAAAATATCTGATAACAAGGACCTTTGGCGAATGTGGAGTACACCTTCATTGACATTACTCCCAGGTCCACTCTAAACTGGATTGGTAGTACCGTTTTGAGTCTAATCTATAGAAATAGAACTGTTCGATCATCTAAAAAGAATTATCATAATTAATTATTTGAAACCAGAGAGCGGTGTGTAAATAATCTGTTATATAGGACTACTTGATTAATGATATTGATATTAATAATATAAAAAATAATTAATATTAATATTAAATATTAATAATATTGATATTATTAACATTAAATATTAATATTATTCGTAAATGTTAATATTAAATCTATGTTACATAGGATTACCTGATTTATGATGATAAAAATATCAATTAATATTAATATCAAATATTAACAACATTAATATCATTAATATTTTATATTATTGATATTGATATTAATAATATTGATATTATCAATATCAAATATTAATAATATTGATATTAATAATACTAATATTAATTAATATTAATACTAAATATCAATATTGAATCTATGTTACATAGGACTACTTGATTAATATTATCAATATTAATAATATTAATAATAAGATCATTAATATTAATTAATATAATTATTGAATATTATTAATAATAATATGACTTTATGATGATATTAGATATTAATATGAAATCCATGTTACATAGGACTACTTAATTAATAATATTAATATTAATTATGTAAATATTAATTAATATTAATATTAAATAGAATTATTTGTGTTACATGGTAATGCATGAAATCATTTAACTGTCTGCATATGATTAATATTAAATGGAATTAGTAATAAACAGTAATATATGTAACTATTTAACTATGTGCAAACAAATGATTAATACTTAATAAAATTTGCATTTTCGTGAAACCATTTAACTATCTGCAAACAAATGATTAATACTTAATAAAATTTGTATTTTCTTGAAGCCATTTAACTATGTGCAAACAAATGATTAATACTAAATAAAATTTGTATTTTCGAGAAGCCATTTAACTATGTGCAAACAAATGATTAATACTAAATAAAATTTGTTTTTTCGGGGAGCCATTTAACTATGTGCAAACAAATGATTAATAATAAATAAAATTTGTATTTTCTTGAAACCATTTAACTATGTGCAAACAAATGAATAATACTAAATAAAATTTGTATTTTCGTGAAGCAATTTAACTATGTGCAAACAAATGATTAATACTAAATAAAATTTGTATTTTCGTGAAGCCATTTAACTATGTGCAAACAAATGATTAATACTAAATAAAATTTGTATTTTCGTGAAGCCATTTAACTATGTCCAAACAAATGATTAATACTAAATAAAATTTGTATTTTCGTGAAGCCATTTAACTATGTGCAAACAAATGATTAAGACTAAAAAAAATTTGTATTTTCGAGAAGCCATTTAACTATGTGCAAACAAATGAATAATACTAAATAAAATTTATATTTTCTTGAAGCCATTTAACTATGTGCAAACAAATGATTAATACTAAATAAAATTTGTATTTTCGTGAAGCCATTTAACTATGTGCAAACAAATGATTAATATTTAATAAAATTTGTTTTTTCGTGGAGCCATTTAACTATGTGCAAACAAATGATTAATACTTAATAAAATTTGTATTTTCGTGAAGCCATTTAACTATGTGCAAACAAATGATTAATAATAAATAAAATTTGTATTTTCTTGAAGCCATTTAACTATGTGCAAACAAATGATTAATACTAAATGAAATTTGTATTTTCGTGAAGCCATTTAACTATGTGCAAACAAACGATTAATACTAAATAAAAATTTGTATTTTCTTGAAGCAATTTATCTATGTGCAAACAAATGATTAATATCAAATAAAATTTGTATTTTCTTGAAGCAATTTAACTATGTGCAAACAAATGATTAATATTAAATAAAATTTGTATTTTCGTGAAGCCATTTAACTATGTGCAAACAAATGATTAATACTTAATAATTCGTGAAACCATTTAACTGTGTGCAAACAA
>OY757927.1:7409074-7426574 GCA_963585895.1 Sepioteuthis lessoniana
CAATTTTTAAGCAGAGTTTAAAGGTTTGAATTCAGAGTTTTCCTTCTCCTAGACTAGTTGCCTCACCAAGGCTGAAGAACCTAGTCTGTCCCACTATTTACCCATAGCTGGAGAGAAAATAATTGGATTCATACCTTTCCCAAGGGTATTAGTGCTATGTGAAATGCTATCAGTATCGTCCAGGATTTGAACTCGTGTCGCCGTGTCCATTTCCTACGATGATAACTATTACATCACGGGCACCTCCACATCTAAAATTTAATAAATGCAAGATACATATGTAAAAAATGGCCCAGTTAGCTGGGGCTACAGAATTCACCGACTGCATCTCTGCAGAAGGGTTAGACTCCCCCAACGAGTGTCTTGGATATGATATTAAACAATCTGATGGTAAGGCTCCTGGAATGCTGGAGCTTTGGGAAATTCGAAGTACCCCTTCATTGGCATCGCTGCCAGTTTTACTCTGACCCGGAACGGTAGCACCAAATAGGGTCCTATCTATGGATCAAATAAAACTGAACAGGGAACTTATGCTAACTGAATTGCTTGAAATTTAACTGTGTGTAAATATATGACATGTTTAATTGAACTGTTAGTTATACATAGCAATACTTGGAACCATTTAACTTTGTTGACTAAACTGAATTATTTGAAATAGAACTGTTTATATGTATAAATAAGGATTCGGCATTAAGTAACCTACAATGGTTGATAAGCCATAAAACCAAACCAAACCAAACCATTTAATAAAAAATAAGCATAGTTACATAGTTTTTATATTCGTCATTCAGAGTATGTTTTTTAGATGTCTCCTGAAGAGTATCAAATATGTTTTTTGTTGTTATCATACATATATCACTTAAATTATTTTGCTCATTTAAAACAACGGTTTACCTGAAACGTTCATAATAATAACAACAATAATAATAATAATAATAAAAATGATCTACTGGGAACTGTGCAAGTGAATAAATTTGACTATGCTGACAAATGGTATATTCATAAACCAGAATCTATCCAAGAAAATAAGATTCAGAAAATTCTCTGGACCTTTGAGATACGCACGTATCATCCAATCCCGGATAGATGACTAGATTTAGTATTACTTAACAAAAAGATAAGAACTTGCAATGGAGAGAATTTTGCTGTTTCGGTGGAGCATAAGATCAAAATAAAAGAAAACAAAAAGATATACAAATACCTGGATCTTGCCTGAGAGCTGAAAAAGTTGTGGAACATGAAGGTTACTGTGATCACAATAGTTGTCGGAACCTGAGAAACGGTATTGAAAGGCATAGAAATATTGGTAAAATACTAACTCTAAGATTTCCCTAACATCGTACAAAAACAATGTTGAGAACTTGCAGCAACTTCAGGCTACTGATGGTCATCATTAATGTTTTGGTGGTTGTTTTTCTCAGTATCCTCTTATATGAGACCGTAGCTTGCCCCATTGACTTCAATCCATAAGTCAACGCTTATTTTTAGAGTGTCCCCGTGGCGTAGTGGATAACGAACTGGACTAACAATTAGTAGTAGCGCTCTTACGTTCACTTTTGGACTAATACCCTTGCAAAAGGTATAAATTCCATTATCCTCTCAGCTCCGGGTTAAATAGTATAACTGCTTTTGTTCTATAAGGATGTATTTGGCATTGAATTATCCACGAAGGTTGATATGCCATTAAACAAATAAACCAAAAGAAACCAAGATTTATTTCAAAATGTTTTGGTTTGGTTTGGTTTTATGGCATATCAACAATTGTAGATTATTTAATGCCAAATCCTCTTTATATATATATATATATATATATATATATATATATTATTCAGTCCAGTTAAACCAGAGTCGGGAATAATTCCGTCAGAACAAAAATCATTCAACTATGAACATTTAAATTTTTCTGGTAAAGAGCTCAATGTAACTAACATCATAGAGCAATAATTTAAAAATTTAAAAAAATTAATTTACTGTGATTCCAACCTGTAATAAAAAATAAAAATAAAAACCGAAAGTGGGCGAAATAGGGAGGAAACTCTTCACCCCTCTCCCACCCTTTCTTCCAGTGTCTATTTGGACTAATTATTTTATCCATTAGATCTGAAGAAGTCCAGTTATTTTTAGTGTTATTGATTCATATCAATACCCATAACAGGATGGAAATAAATTTATAATCCTAAGTTGACCGATTTTTGTTTTTCTTAAAGAAACATATATATATATATGTATACATATATATCATCATCATGATCATCATGTTGTGCCACTAGCATGGATATCCCTGACCCTCTCTCGTTTTTTTTCCCTATCATTCATCGCCTCTGGCAGGTCTTCAGGGCTACATCCCGTATCCTCACATTGCTGCTGAATGTATGTTCGTGCTGGTCGTCCTGCTTTTGCCCGGCCATATGTGGGGGCCCATAAGAGTACATCAGTTATGAGCTCGTCCCTGCTTCTCCAGCACTGTCCTGCATGTCTGGTTCGTCTAACTTGGATAGTTTTCGTGATGGGAGGCAGGTGGCCGTATAGTTGGTGTCTTGTGGGGTGTTGCCGCCAGGACTTGTTCAATATTGCTCGCAGCATTCTTGTGTAATTGCCGTCTAGCTTCTTCTCCAGCCGTTTTGTTAGCGTCCATGTAGTGCATCCATACAGCAGTATCGATACAACCGCTGCCGGGAAGAAACTGCGTTTCATTTTATCAAGCATTTCTATCTCAAACAGTTCTATTTGACCCATAGATAGGAACCTCCCTGGTGCTCCTTCTCCGGGTCAGAGTGGATCTGGTAGGAATGGCAATGAAGGGATATTCCGTATTTCCCAAATCTCCAGCGTTACTAGAGCCTCACCAGCAGATGGTTTACTGTCATATCCAGGACATTCATTGGGTGGCGGGGGTCTTACTCCTTTGCAGAAATGCAGTCGATGTATTCTACTCCCCCAGCCGACTGGATTTATATTTCAGAATGAAATAAAAGATATTTTTATTTACTCAGTCAATAACGCGATTTTCATCTTGAATGTGTTGAACTTCTGCATCCATCTTTTCTCTGCAATCTCCTGAACTAAGAAGTAGCCCTTTTCTGCCCTCTAAAGGTAAATTTAAGCGGTTCTTGTTGTATCATATACTGATAATAGGGGAGATATACAGAGTGAGATGAATCAATTGTCGTCTAAATAACGAAAAAATAAAAATAACCCTGACATCTTACTTCATCAGATACGAGGTATATACGATTGGTTTCCGGACTTTTTTCGTATTGGCATTTAGAATTGCTGTAGACTCTTAAAAATAAAAATAACCCTGACATCTTACTTCATCAGATACGAGGTATATACGATAGGTTTCCGGACTTTTTTCGTATTGGCATTTAGAATTGCTGTAGACTCTTGAAAATTCAGTATGTTATTTTTTTATGATTTTTTTATGATTTCAGGTTCAAATGAATTGAAATACACGCTACTAAAGCCTGATTGTCACAGCTGGTGAATTTCAAAAATTCAATCTGACGCTTTAGAAGAACGATATGCAATAAAATTATGTTTTAAACTTGGAAAAATGCCACAGAAACGTATGGAATGCTTCAGACTGCTTTTGGAGCATCTTGCATTAATCGAGCATCAGTTTTTGAGTGGCATAAGAGATTCAAGGAAAGCAGGGAATCTGTGAAGGACAATGCACCAGTCCACAACTCAATCCTTGTTAAAGACTATTTGACCAAGTGCATTGCAGCCAGAGGAGATTACTTCGAAGGCGACTAGAGTTTCATGTGTGTACTATCAATAAATGTGCCCATACGAAAAAAGTATGGAAACTTATCGTATACACCTCGTATATTTACCAAAAATACATGAAAATATCTGGAAATATGGATTAAATTTATTCAAAGAAATCGACATTAGCTTCAACAATTGTCTCCAGACAACTTTAAAATCTCCCGGAATCTTTCCTATGGTCTCCTTGATTAAATTAGTAAATACTGCTGTTATCCTTGCAAACAATTCCTCTTTGGTGTAGCGTAGAATTTTGTTAGTCTCTTGCTCTCATGCACCCACACATTATAATTAAGGGGGTGACAATCTGGGGAGTTAGGTGGCCAGATATTAGAGGGGATGTGGTTACAATTTTTTTTACAGCCAAGTCTGAGTTCTACTTATGTGGCATGACGCAGCATCCTGTTGCCAGATATAGGCTCTATCAGAAGTCTCCCGCACAATCCAGAACAGCACTACCTTCTCCATGGACTTTGAAGTAGGCGGCTGTGTTAAATCTGTGGCCATGTGGGAAGACGTATGGATGCTTAAAATCAACATCGCTAGTGACCTCCCCTAACACAACGATGTAGCGTGGGTGTTTGGTTTTCATCAATATGAATATAAATCTGTCCTCAGATTGACATCTAAACGCTCAGAAAACTTTGTATGGGGACTTCCGGTGTAAATGTCAACAATACAGGATGCTGTTTTCAAATTTCTGGGCGAATGAATCGCTTCACGACGCTTTTTTTTTCACAGATTCAAGTTCACTTCATAATTGACAAAACTGAAACAACCGAAATTTATGATTTAAAATGGCAAAAATTTACCGGTCAAACCCGAAGCTGTCTTCAATACACTTTTCTTTATGCATAGATCTTCTTCTTTTTTAGTGGAAAAAAAACTAAGTCATTAATTCAAAGAAATATATTTCCAAAGAATCTTGCTTTGTTCTTTTAACCAAAATCGATCAAAAATGTTATCAAAATATATTCTACATCCACGTACGAGGATCATTCAATAAGTTTCCTGACTTTTTTCGTATGGGCACTTTTATTGATAGTACACACATGAAACTCTAGTCCCTTCGAAGTAATCTCCTCTGGCTGCAATGCACTTGTACCGTTCCAACAACTTCTGAAAGCCCCCATGGATGTCCTCTTCTGTGAGCGTGTCAATGACCTTCGTCACAGCCTCTTTCATCTCCTCAATTGTCTCATAACGACAGCCTGTGAGCTAAGGGAATAACCAAAAGTCACAAGGAGCAAGGTCTTGACTATAGGGAGGCTGAGGAACTGTCTTGATGCCCATCTTGTCTGTGACAAGGAGGGAGTTATGGACTGGTGTATTGTCCTGCTGGAAATGCCACTGAGCCGATTTGAAGAGTGCTGGCCTCTTCCGACGGAATCTCTGGATGAACTCCCTTAAAACCTCAACATAGTAATCCTAACCTTTTGACCAATAAACTCTGGTCTATTGACTTCCTTACTCCTCCCACACCTGTCATCATCCCTCACAGACACCCTGCCTTCCTTGAATCTCTTATGCCACTCAAAAACTGATGCTCGATTCATGGAAGAAGGTCGAAAAGCAGTCTGAAGCATTCCATATGTTTCTGTGTCATTTTTTCCACGTTTAAAGCAGAATTTTTTTTTTTTCATATCGTTCTTCTAAAGTGTCCTCACGTCCTGATTGCATTTTTGAAATTTACCAGCTGTGACAATCAGGCTTTAATAGGGTGTATTCCAATTGCTGCTGTAGCTGTTCATTTGAACCTGAAATCATAAAAATTGGTCAGTCATCTTATAAGATGTATCGCAATAATAAAGTGATTCTACGACACATTTAAATGTCTGTACAAAAAAGTCTGGAAATTTATTGAAGGCACCACTTACCTCAATTAATATTATCTGAATTTCTTTGGTAAGGATGTGAAAATTATCATTAATTTCTAACTAGAATTTCTAAATTCTAATTCTTTAGGCTACACTGTAAGAAATAAAAGGCTAGATTAGAAATTTCATTACTTAAATAATAAATAAGATTTCGTTGTAATACAGTGTGCGACAGATATACCTCCCACATTTTAAACAGTCTCTTCTGTGGTGCGACTAAACTTAGGCAAGTAACAATGGTAGCTCCATCTAGCTAATGTTTTATTTTTTTTTTATTAGTTACAATTCTGATTTGGACCAGTGTAAACTATGCGTTTGCACGTGGTTAAACAGTTTTTTTTATCTCATTTCATTTTACATTGGAATGATGCTCTTCTGAATAGAATTTTCAATCCATAGGTGTGATTATTTTATATCCGAAACTGTATCATTTCCTTTCTTGTTCATGTCTGTCTAGGTAAATATTGCTTTAGCTTCAATACTTTTTCAAATACAACTTATATAATATTTGATATTAAAACTTTGATAAAATGAAGTTTTATTCATTGTTCATTTTATATCTTGGTAAACAGAGCTTCAGTTTTTTCAAATATCTTTTTAACACCTCTCGTATTTCGAAGAAAATTAATGTTTCATTCATTGTTCATTTATGTCTGGGTAAATACAGCCTCAGTCTCAATAATTTTTTAACAAAACTGGTTCTTTCTTGAGGTGATTGTACTTATATAGGAAAAATCAATGGTTAGTCTTTCTTCGATCAACGCAATTTTATCTTCAGTATGTTTCATAGGAACGCTCAGATTTCAGGAAATGGATGGGGTATTAGCAGGATGGAAAGCGAAAACGATAAAGAATGTTAGTGGTATTTGTGCTCATGGTGTACTGGTTATAGTCGAAGGAAATGGATACGGCGACACGAGTTCAAATCCTGGACGAGACTGATTGCATTTCACATAGCACTAATACCCTTAGGAAAGGTATGAATCCAATAATTCTCCCTCCAGCTATAGGTAAATAGTAGGGCCGACTGGTTCTTCAGCCTTGGTGAGGCAACCAAGTCTAGGAGAAGGAAAACTCTGAAGTCAAACCTGTTGAATTCCGCTTAAAATTGACCTTGTGTCATATCCTGCCCGAGCGGAGGGGTTGGTAAATATGGTTAGTGGTATTTGTAGGACAGAGAATGTGGAAAAAAGAAACAGACGGACCGGGTGAGTGTTTTGATTTACCATCTTTTGATTAATATTTTCAGATAGAAATCGTTTCTGTTTTATTATCATTACTACTCCTTTAGAGTTTTTCACATCAGCGACATCTGATAGTTTTTCACTGAAGTTTGAGCAACAGCAAGTCTCTTCAAGTCTCTAGGACTCTTCTCAGTATTCTGGCCGTTTTCAATAATGCTGTAGTTTGGATGGTCTTCACTCATCCGCCACCTTCCAAGTCCTCCAGTACCTTTAATAATCCTTTAGTTACTGTACCAATAGCACCAATCACAATTGGTACAATCGTCACCCTCATGTTCCATAGCTTTTTCAATTCCATAGCAAGGTCGAGGCACTTATCCTTCTTTTCACCATTTTTCGGTTTTATTCTGTGGTCATCCGGGACAGCAAAGTCGACAATTTTTCAAATTCCCTTTTTTTTGTTGATTTTTATAAGGTCTGGTCTTCTGGCTGAGATTAGGTGATCCGTATGTATGTCAAAGTCCCATAGGAGTTTGTGTGTCATTATTATTATTATTATTTAACTCCTTTTGAGTTTTTCATTTATCATCATTATTTCTTTTCTTTCTCTCAAACCCCACGCCCTAACTTCTGAATCACTCGTGGCCCGGATTATCTTGTTGCCTCTCGAGAAAACGCGATTACGACTGACTTGACAGTCGCGATGTCCCCTAGGAAGCTAAAAGAGCAAACCTCATGTAGTGCCCGCGATAGATTCAAGATGCACCCCTTAGCAGATATCACAAATGTTGGTACCCCAGCGCTGTCATCAGTCCTTGGTGACGATGGTGTCTCTTTCTTGGAGGCCTACCCAGAATGTCTAGTGTCCTCTGGTATCTCAGCACCTGTAAACACTCTTGTTCTGTTTAGAGAGAGTCTGACGCATGATAAACGTGTTCGTTTGATTGATAGCCCTAACCTAAATTATCTTAGAGGCGTGACCTAAGGATGTTTCAATCTTTGTGACACTAGAGACCTCAGTTGATTTTTCTGGTCTAGCATTTGTTATATATATATATATATATATAAAGAGAGAGAGAGAGAGAGAGAGAGAGAGAGTGTGTGTGTGTGTGTGTGTGAGAGAAAGAGAAACAAAGAGAAGAATTTAATCTAAAATTTATAACGTCTCGGTTCTAATGAACCTCATCAGGACTAGGAAAGGTTATATTAAGTAATGTTAAATCCCCGATTGATTATATATATATATATATATATATATATATATATATATATATATATATATATTTAATTCATGGGATTTAGACAGCGATACCTGGGTTTCATGAAACCCAGTGGTCGCAGTCTAAATTTCATGAATTAAATATATATATATCTAATATCACCCTGTTATCACCCTAGTTGGCGGCTGATGAGGCTAGGGTATCGCACGTGCTTTCACACGTTGTATGATGAAAAAAAAAATTTATTTGTTATTATCATATAATAGCTCTATCTTAGATATTGAGAACTCTCCATATTATATTGCACTTGGTTCGCCACAAACCCACAAAGTGATTTAGTGACGACCAACACTGTTATGATATATATATATATGTATATATATATATATATATAAGGTGGATCATTCAATTAAAAAGGGAAATTTTTTGATTGATGAGGGACCTATTAAATATACCAAGGTCATTTAAAAACGAGGGGAATTTTTGAAAAAGGCAAAATGATTTTTGTTTCAGAATTTTGTTTTCAATAAAAATAAATTCTACTTTGTTTGGAATCGGTTTATGGCAAAAATCGTTTTAATCCCACAATTTTTTTCTTTTGAGGCTATTCGAAATGACGCTAAATCAAACAGGGTATTCTTCGGTTAAACAGAAGTCAGCTATCAAATTTTTGGTGCGAAAGAAATGCAAACCATGCGATATTTATAAAAGAATGTTTGTTATGTACGGAGAAGAATGTTTTAGTAATTAAAAAATCTTAACTAATTGGCTAAACATGGTTTTGACATTATGAGACTGAATCGAAAAGTCAATCCATGGAGTAGAAACACACTGACATTCCGGAAAGAAAAAAGTTCTGGGCACAGCGATTTATAAATAGGAACATGCAGTCTTCTGGAACATCAAAGAACCCATCACTGTCAATTTCCTTGAAAAAAGGTGTTACTGTAAACAGTATTTCCTATTGCCATATATTTAGGTAACATAAACCTTATTTATTGAATTATATACACACACACACATACATATATATATATATATATATATATATACAGGGTGGAACGATAAAATTGTCGCCCAAGAAAAGACGACATGATTCCATTTCCGTTTAATGAAGACTGGTTTCTTTTTTTTTTTTTTTTTGTTGCAGACCATCTACTAGTTGGCCAGTTGTGTACAAATCCTAAGAGCGATAGGAGCCTTCTATCATGTCTGAAAGTGACACAATGTTCAACGAGCGAGATCGGAGATGTGCCGCTGTACAACACATGCTCTCTAACGATCCAAGTTATGACATCAGGACCATTGCCAGCACCCTCAAAATGGAAATCTGGACAGTTCAATGAGCCTAGGGTGATGAAAACAAAGTTTCCAGCTACGGTTATGGTCTTTGTTGTGGTTTCAAGTGAGGGCCACATCATGCCACCTCACATCTTCGAAGTCGGCTTGAAAGTCAACACCAAAGTGTACCTGGATGTGCTGAAGAGTGTGGTGATCCCCTGGTGCAATCAGGTGACCGATGGCAGACCCTGGGTGTGGCAGCAGGACTCGGCGCCGGCCCACAAGTCCAAAGAGACCCAGGCTTGGCTTCAGAAGTAGTTTAACGACTTTGTACCCTTCTCTCACTGGACCCCTCATTCCTCGACCTAAACCCGCTGGACTACTTCGTTTGGTCCAGCCTGATCGCTGCCATCCGCCGAGTGTTCGCCGAGCTCCCACCGGCGGTTGTGGAAAAGGCATGCTCCCAGTTCCGGATCCGTATAGAGGCGGTGATTGAGGCTGAAGGTGGCTACATTGAATAGATGTCAGCTCTACTACATACTCAAGTTATCTGAATTGATTTTTCAATAAAAGTTTTGAAATAAAGCTGTAGTGTTGTTTTCTTTAGGACGACAATTTTATCGTTTCACCCTATATATATATATATATATATATATATATATATGTGTGTGTGTGTGTGTGTGTGTGTGTGTGTGTGTGTGTGTGTGTCAATGATGATGGTCTTCTATTAAAGATATAGGCTGTGTGACTACCACCTTCATCTATCAAGTGTATACAAATAAAAAGCTTTGGCCTATTTTAAAATGCTAATTCTGGACTATTCATTTACAATTAATATTCATTTATATATATATATATATATCAGAATTTGACATTCAATTACCCTTCAGAGGTTAATTTGCCATAAAAACCAACCATCATCAACCTAAAAAATATCTGTTTACAAATCATATATATAATATATGTGTAAAAAATATTAAATAACCTATAGAGGTTGATATGCCATTAAATCCAACTAACCAAGCAACCAATGATAATAAGGATCATCAAGGCATGCCGGATTCCTTTGAATCTCTCTCGCTATCCGTCCCAGTCGACCATCACTCTCGCTATGTCCTCCATACAGCATCCAGTGTCTGCGCATAGCCACTGAATATAACCGCTGAATATATATTTTTATCAATCGGCCTACAGTGGTATACCTATGCGTAGGAGTCGATAGTAAAACGTCACTTATAAGTTCTTCTTTACTTTATCAGGAAGGCTCAGCAAGTCTCATTCGTCTAAATGGATTTATGTGAGATGGAAGGTAGATGGCTTCATTGTAGCTGTTTTATAGGATGCTGCTTCCGGATTTTGTCAAGTCCAATTGGCGTAACCGTGCTGTAGTACAGACAGACACATTTTTGAAACGTATATTCATATTATTTTATGTGAGGTCGGATTTCCCTATGCTCAGTAATATATCAATAGCAGTCCAAGCTTCATCAATGCGTATGCTCACATCGCTTTTAGTAGTTGAGATACTGCGACCGAGGTATACGAACAGGTCCACAAATTTCAGTGATTTACTATTTAATGTGATTGCACTATCTTGATTCATATATATATACACACACACAAACACACACACAAACACACACACACACACACATATATATATATATATACATAGACTAAAAGGAAGGGAAAGGACAAAAAAGGACAATTATCCACCCAATACATTCAAAAATATGTTTGTACAATTGTATGTATTTATGAGTGTATATTCATGTATACGTGTGTGCGCACGCACATACACTCGCACACACACACACACACACACACACACACACACACACACACACACACACAGAATATATAGTTACATATACACAAGAATTCTTTACATAGACTAGAGATCATTAGAGACAATTAACTCTAATGGGACATACATAGACACAAAACATAAAATTAAACTAAATCAAAACAACCTATCAATACATTTTTTTTTACTATAAAGAGAACAGCCGGAACTTTACTTTAAATCGCCTGTAGAGATCGTAAAAGTTAGAAACACGTTTAGCGAACAAGTATATGAAATAATAATACGGACAAATGGTATATGCACATCCAGAATCCCTCATGGTAAATGACGCAAACAAAATTCTCTAGGATTTTGAGATGCAAATGGAACACCTGAGCTCAGCCAGAAGGAATCTGCCGAATCATAGAATTTGCTGTCCTGGTGGACTGCAAAGTAAAATTAAAAGAAAAAGAAAAGAGACATGAGAACTCAGACGTTGCTAGAAGACAACAAAAAATTATGGACCATGAAGGTGACGGGGATACCAATATTAATTGGTACGCTTGGAACAATGCCAAAAGGAGTAGTTAAGAGACCGTGTTACAACTACGGAGAATTTAGGATAGGTGTCTAGGGGTAGACTTGGTACTCCGCAGTCATAACACAAAAATAGACATACGCAAAATAGTCAAATAAAACAGAGGTTTGGAAATACTAACCTAAATTTATTTACCGGAAATGTAAAGGGAACGAGGAGGCATACAAAGGTAAAAACAAAACAAAACAAAAAAAAAACAAACAAACAAACAGTAACACGTTGGCAGAAGGGGTGTAAGTAAAAGCGTGGGCTATAACCAACATGAAATGTATTTTGGATTAAAGTTTAGATGATTATTTAGTCTCGTCAGCGAAATTAAACACAACAAAACCCGAATAAAAGTTGAATACAGCAACTAAAAAGCTTACTGGTTAGTTCTTTGTCCCGGGAGAAATGTTCAGACAGGTCTCACTCTGTTGGCGGCCGGATTCATTCTGACTAATTGGCAGCAACACCAGGGTCACCTTACCAAAATGCAGTAGTCGTCTCAACCCAAACCACAAGGCCAAAGGTGCCCGGGGAGACTATGACAATGAGCCATGCAAGATAGTATTCAAAATGACCCAGATCAAAAAGCAAAGAAAAGTTCGCTCTTAGTTCACAGAGGAGACTGCTCCCAAGGACAAGTTGAAAAGGGGGGCCTTAGAAGGTAACAACCGGAAGACTTGGAAGAAGGAAGACAAGTGGAGACCATCCAGACTACAGCATCATTACGATCGTCTAGAATACCGAGAAGTGTCATGGAGACTTGTGGAGACTTGCTGTCACTCAAACGCCAGTGAAATACCATCAGCGAGCGCTGGTGTAAAAAAAACTCTTAAGAGATAATAATAAGAGTATTAAAAGCTAAATAACAACTTTGAAATTTTTGTGGGTCTGTTTTTCAAAAATATTTACTTTTCTCTCGTTGGAACAATATATATACATATAGGGTAAGAGGCTTGGCTTGGCGTCAACCGGATTTCGATCTCGGCTACGGGAAGCTAATATATCAAACTTCCTGTAACTGGGATCGAAATCCGGTTGACTCAAACGCCAAGCCAAAGCCTCTAACCCTTCAGCCACCGAGACCTCAATTCATATATGAAGAGGCTTGCAATAAACGCTAATGGCAACACGATTACTTCTTCGCAAAAGAACTCAAACTTACGTGGGTAGGGGAGTATATATCTCTATAGTGATCCACAGGTTTGTTTTAAAAAGTTACCAACAAACTATTCACAAAAAAACTTATATATATTGTTTTTGATGGAGAGACAATATTAAAACGTTTCTGTTTTAAAAGATCTTATCAAAGTCCTGACGAAGGTTTATCAAATCTAGTTATATATATATATATATATATATATATATATATATATATATAACTAGATTTGGCATTAAGTAACCATCAACGTTGATATGTCATTAAGACAAATAATATAACTTTATCTAACAAATAATGGAGAAAATCAGTCTACAATATCTTAAAAAAAACTTGTTTGATTCATTAAATGACGTTAGCTTAACTACTGCATATACACAAACACTCACACACACACACACACACACACACACACACACACACACACGCACGTGTTTGTTTTATTTAGATAGCAGAACAGTAACGGCTAATTTGAAATACGTCCCAGCCATGCTTAACAAATATATCCCACGTGTAGATCTGACTGTCAGGTGTTTACGATAGCAGAGATCATAAAAAGGTCAGTTGAAAACACTTGGATACCAAGAAATAATTTTCACTCATCGAATGAATATGCTACGTTACTTGTTCATTTTTTGTTGCATTTTTTGTTGAATATCGGTTCGTTTAAAAACTTGAAAAAAATTAATTTCATAAAATCTTTTCTCCAGACAATGATCTTTGGTCACAAGTAGTTTAAAACAATTTTAAAAAATGACTACAAAGAAATTTTGACATTTATCTTAGCACTTTTGTATATATATATATATATATATATATATAAGTAAATTATGGAAATAAATCCCACTGTATTGAGAAAATAGAAAAATAAGAAATCCCAAAGCGATGAATTGTTTTTGATGGAGAGACAATATTAAAACGTTTCTGTTTTAAAAGATCTTATCAAAGTCCTGACGAAGGTTTATCAAAGCTGAAACATTTTAACGATAACTTTCCATCGTAATAAATTCATCATTTTGTGGAACACTTTCTTTTCTTATTTTCTTCATACATATATATATATATATATATACCAGAGTTCAGCAAAGTAGACACATTATTTCTAAAGTCTTCTTCTCTCTCTTTCTTTCTTTGTTTCAATCTCTTTCCATCCACACACACACAGGTATATCTTTAAGAAAAAACAAAAAACTGATCACATTAGGATTATAAATTTATTTCCATCCTATTATGGGTTTTTGATATAAATCAAAACCACCAAAAATAACAGGAATTCTTCAGATCTAATGGATAAATCCTAACATTAGCCTAGAGGGTAGAATGTTCGCCAATGGCCCAGGACACCTGGCTTCAATCCCAGGTTGCGTCATGCCAAAAGACTTTAAAAATGGTATTTGACACCTCCTTGCTTAACACTCAGCAATATACGGTAAGTATCAAGGGTAAAGTGGAGCAATCCAGGGAAAAGAGTAGCGCCCTCTCCTATACCTCGTTGTAGTAGCTATTGAAAAGGTAGCCTTCTGGTCGCGCCCATCTACGGTCGCCAACTTTACTTTTTATTTAGAACTATAGTCAGTGTGTGTATGAGTGTGTTATTGCCGTCTTGTCGGATTAGGAATAGTCCGAACCACATACACATACATACAAAATATTTATAAAAGCATAAAGCCTTGTATTTGTTTAATACATGGTAACAAAAACAATGTCATCAACGACATCTCTCTCTCTCTCTGTCCCCCACTCTCAGCATCTCTTTTGTTTTCACTCTCTCTCCCTACTTCGTCTATCTCTTACTTTAGCCCTTCATCATTCTCTTGTTCCTTCTGTCTGTCTGTCTGTCTGTCTGTCCCCTCCTTCCCTCTTTCTATCACATGTTCTCGCTCTCCTTTATCCTCTCCTTCTCGTTTTCTCTGTCTCTCTCTCCTCCTCAGTCTCCCTCCCTCTCTCTCAGTATCTATCTTCACCTTCCTCTCTGTATCCCTTAGTCTCTTCTCATCTCCCCCCTCTCTCTCTCTCTCTCCTTTATCCCCAGTCTTTTCCCCTGTTCTTTTCCATCTCGCCTTTCCTTTCTCTCCTTACCTTGCTGTCGTTTTTTTCTCACTCATTACCTCTCTCTCTCTCTCTCTCTTACCATGCCTTTCTTTTCAACTCTCTCTACCTACCTCCTCTATTTCTTACTTTAGCTCTTCGTCATTCTCTTGTTTCTTCTAACTCTCTCTCTCTCTCTCTCCACTCCTACCCTCTTTCTATCTCCTGTTCCCGCTCTCTTCTATTCTCTCCTTTCGTTCTATCCGTCTCTCTCTCTCCTTTACACTTTCTCTCCCCTCTCTCACCTTTATCCCCTGTCTTTTCACCTGTTCTTCACCTTTATTCTCCCCTCTTCTTCCTATCCTAAACTTTCTATCGTTTTCTCTAACTCATTACCTTTCTCTCTCTCTCTCTCTCTCTACCCCTCTCTCTCTTACTCGCTCTTCCCTTTCTTTCTCCAATTCTTTCTCTTTTTGTCTCTCTTTCCGTCCCTGTCTCTTCCACTACCTCCCCCTCTCTCTCTCCTTTTCTATCTCTTTTGACACCCCCTCTCTTTCTTTCCCTCTCTCTCTTTTTCTTTCCAAACCTCCCTCTTTCTTCTCTTTCCTCTTTTCTGATATCTACAGGAATGTCGTTTTGTGCGAGTCTCACATACACATCATTTCATTGTTGAAAAGAAATTGGTAACCAAAAAGTCGCTGTGGATTTGAAATGCCAATTTTCCTAACCAACACGCCAAACTGACGTTCATTATATTGACGAAAATCATCGTGAACACATTGTCGAGCATCTGCTAATAAAACTGAACACTGAAGAGAGAGAGAGCGAGAGAGAGAGGATGAGAGAGAGGATGAGAGAGAGAGTGGTGAGATAGAGAGAGAGGATGAGAGGGAGAAAGGTCAGAGAGAGAGAGAGAGAGGACGAGAGAGAGTGAGAGAGGATGAGAGAGATAGAGGTGAGAGAGAGAGAGTGGTGAGAGAGGACGAGAGAAAGAGGATGAGAGAGATTGAGGTTCAGAGAGAGAGAGCGAGGTTCAGAGAGAGAGAGAGAGAGAGGTGAAAGCTAACCTTTTAGATGGATACCAAGCATATTCGTTTGACACAACCACGCAAAATTTGTTCTAAAATACGTTAAGCACACACACACACACACACACACACACACACACACACACACATATATATATATATATATATATATATATATATATATATATATATATATATATATATTGTCATCCACAGACAGACTGTTTCGGTATATCACAACTCTTCAGTATGCCCATATATAAGAAGAAATTGTTGTTGGTCTAACAAGAAAAAAGTAAATATTTTAGAATAAATAGGTTCACAAATGATTTCATATTTGCTATTCATTCATTTATTTATTATTCCGTTTATTTGTGCAACATGTGTTTCGGACATTTCACTCCTCCTCAAGCAACCAAAAATCGAAATGCTTGATGAAGACAACAATGTTCCAAACAAATGTCGCTCAAATATACGGAATAATGATAAATAAAAAAAGACCCTAAACACTAAATTTTAAATCATTTGCAATCTTGAAACACACACACACACACACACACACACACACATATATATATATATATATATATATATATATATATATATATATATATATATATATATATATATCCCAAGATATAATAATCTTCTCCGATGATATTCATCAAAAGAGACGAAGATTATATTGTTCGCCAAAATAAATTTATGACAGTTTAACCATGGTTGAGTTTTCTTCCAATTGCAATATATATATATATATATATATATATATATATATATATATATATATATATATATATATATATATATATATATATATATAAACACGCACACACATACATACAGAGGGTATGACGGGTAAATTGTCATCACTATAAATTACTAATATTGCGCTTGCAGTTTGTTTGTTTCGGTTCTATCTACAATACAGCAAACTAGATCCACTTATGCTCAGTCTATAAAGAAAGCAATCTGCGGACAATGCAGACGATTCCAAATCAACTAGAAGAGTCCTATGGTAATTACAAAGGTACATCAATTCGGGAGCCTTCTACTGATCAACCTCATAAAAAAGAACTCCCATACTTGATACGATCCAGGTCCATAGGTTTGGTTTCTTTGTTTAATGGTATATCAACCTTTGGAGGTTATTTAATGCCTAAGTCATTCTCCTAGAAGCACAGTAGTGGTTCTATTTAACCCATAGCTGGGAGGATAAGGGGGTTCATACCTTTCTCAAGGGTATTTGCCCGAAAGTGAACGTAATAGCGCGACTGGAGTTCGAACTCGCTTACTACGATTCCGCAGTACATCGCTTTAAGCATTACACCACGAGGACACCCCCCCTTAGGTCCATAGCCTGAGATACGGCTGTGTCTATGTTTCTTTTCAGGTTGGTTAGCTTCTTGGGTTTTATGGCATATCAACCTTTGAAGGTTATTTAACGCCAAATCAATTTTTTGTAAATAACTGTTCTTTCTAAAACAATTCAGTTTAGCATAAGTACAGTTTAACGGTCAAAAACATTTCTATTTCAAACTATTCAAGCAGTTATATGTAACAATTCAGTTAAGTGTAAATAC
>OY757927.1:7431574-7557401 GCA_963585895.1 Sepioteuthis lessoniana
CAGAACTACAGAGGTATAACTCTTATTGCAATAGCTGGTCAATGTTTTAAATGACTGCTTCTAAATTGTATCTAGACCGCCTCATTGGCCTATTGGGTAGAGCGTTCGCCAATGGTCCTGGAGACCTGGGTTCGATTTATATATATATATATATATATATTGGTCTCGTGAGTAGACTGTTCGCCAATGGTCCTGGAGACCTGGGTTCGATTTATATATATATATATATATATTGGTCTAGTGAGTAGAGTGTTCGCCAATGATCCAGAAGACCTGGCTTCAATCACAGGCCGCGTCATACCAAAGACTTTTAAAATGGTACTTGATACCGTCTTGCTTAACATTCAGCATTATAAGGCAAGGATCATGGGTAAAGTAGAGCCCTCCCCTACACCTCAGTGTAGTAGCTATTGAAAAGGGAGCCTTCTGGTCTCCCTTGACTACAGTCGCCAACTTTACTTTTATATGTATATATATATACAGTATTTATTTCTGTTGGTGCACTAAGTAACTTTTATCCTTTTTCTTGTTACACATCGGATTATCTTTGGTCCTGTCTACGTTAATTGATATCCATTTCAAAAACCATTTATTTCCGGATGATTTAGAGACCTAACAAAGAAGTACCTGCAGGATAAAAAAGAACATCTCCCAAGTATCAATATCTCATATTTTGTTTATTGAAACAAACTGTATACATAGTGTGCATTTCTTGGCTTATATATATATATATATATATAGGAGTGTGTGTGTGTGTGTGTGTGTGTGTGTGTGTGTGTGTGTGTGTGTGTGTGTGTGTGTGTGTGCGTACGAAATTGTATTTACTAAATAAATACAATTGTCTGGTTATGGTATTGGTGTTGGTGGTGTCGACGCTAGGGTTTGGGATGTGTTGAGGGAATGAAGAGATTAATGCCTGGGGCGTAGAGTGGGTCTCTCGTGTTCTTAATTTGACATGAATTACTTCATTAACACGTTTCAGAGATGGAATCACACGATAGTTAGAGAAAGGAGACGAGATCTCGAAGAAAAAGCGAGGAATTACGAGACAGGAAACCGATCACAAAAAGCCTTTTACACGATATAACCGCCATTTTCAGATTGACGTTTTTCTGACGTTTCTTTTTTAAAAAATCTTTCCTTGCATTCTTCTTCTTCTTCTTCTACTTCTATGATTTTTTATTTTCTATTTTCTTTTCTCTGGAGCTGTAGAATAAACCGACTGCATCTCTGCAAAAGTGCAACCCTCGTCCACAACGAATATCCTATTATAATACTTAACAGTATCGGATGGTGAGGCTCCTGTTCAATAGCGTTGCAAAATGCAGAATACCTTTCTTTCGTTTCTTTTTTTAAAATTCTTCTTTGCATTTTCTTCTTTTGACACAAAAACAATCTATTGGTGAGGGTCCAGTCCTAGAGCCAGACGGAATTTTATGAATAATGTCAACTTGATAACTAAACGATTATATTCATATATTTTTCCGTTTACTTCTTTTACATATGTTAATTCCCTCAGTTAATGAGATCATTGTCTTCCTCCTAAAAAGAATCTTTCGGCTCCAACCAAGTTCCTTTAATTAAGCCAAACATATTCAAAGGGAATTAACTACTTCAGAAATTAAAAACACTAATTTTGAATAAATAAAAAAAAGTTTCAAGAATCTCCTTCTCTACATAAATACACCGTCATATAATACAAGTAACTACTGAAATAAATATTATTATTTCCTATAAAATCATCCAAAATCAATATCTTTGCTATTATCTAGAGTAGGAGCCTCGGTGGCCCCCAGTCAGGGTTGTTTAAATTTACTTTTATTTCTTCATTTAAAAACAAGCACGTTACGTTGATTTAGCAGTAATCTGCGATCTTTAAAATTAATTATATTAATTTTTTAATCGATATATATATATATATATATATATATAGATAAGCTCTATCATTGCAATTGAGAACTATTTGATAATAATGCAACGTTTGCTCCTTCATTAACTCACCAAGTGAGATAATATTGGCCATAAACCTCTCTATCTCTCTCTCTCTCTCTATATATATATATATATATATATATATTTCATTAAGAAAAAAACAACGAAACCAATCACAAAGGATTATAAATTTATTTCCATCCTGTTACGCATTTTTGAAATTTTCAAAAACACGAAAAAAATTAACAGGACTTCATCAGATCAATTAGATAAATATATATATATATATATATTCGTGAGCAAATAATTTGCAGGGGAATATTTTGGTTTCAAAACTTGATAGATAGCTAGATAGATAGATTGGTTTGGTTGCCACCTGGTGCCTTTAATTAACCTAAAAATGGTCAGAGGGAATTAACTACTAGAGAAATTAAAAAAATACTAATTTTGAACTAATAACTACATTAACAACTCCATTTAAAAACAAGCTTGTTCGCTATTCAAGGCCAAATCATCTTTACGTATATATATTAAACATACATGATTTATAAATACATTTTGTTGATTACATATTTGAGGGAGCCTAAGTTCATTATTTTGTACCCAGTTGAATTGTTAAGTATTGTTATGTATCACTAACAGTTCAATTAGCATCAGTTATTTGTTTACACACAGTTAAATCACCAAACAATTCTATTTCTAACTATTCAATTTAGCATGGGACATTTGTGTTCACAGGGAGTAAATGTAAACAGTTCTATTTGACTCAGGGATATCATCCAATCAGGTGCAACCATTCTGGGCCAGAATGGAACTGGGAGAAATCGATGGGGTAATCTGCATTCCCCAAAGCTCCAGCATTCCTGAAGTCTTACTTTCAGATGGTTTAATGTCATAAGCAGGACATTCGCTTGGGGAGTCTTACCCGATCGATACAAACAGCGCTTATATATAAGTTGGCCACTGTATATATATATATATATATATATATATATATATATATATATAACCGGGACATTGGCCCAGCGGTTAGAGTGTTCGCCAATGGCCCGGGAGACCTGGGTTCAATCCCAGGTCGAGTCATACCAAAGACTTTAAAAATGGTACTTGATACCACCTTGCTTAACACTCAGCATTATAAGGTACGGTTCAAGGGTAAAGTGGAGCAATCCTGGGAATGGAGTAGCGCCCTCCCCTACACCTTGGTGTAGTAGCTATCGAAAAGGGAGCCTTCGGGTCACCCTCGACTATGGTCGCTAACTTTACTTACTTATATATATATATATACATATATATATATATATATATATATATATAGTCACCAACTTGTATATAAGCCTTGTTTGTATAACTGATCTTTATATATATATATATATATATATATATATATATGTGTGTGTGTATATATGTATATAAATATATACATATTATTATATGTACATATATGTATACATATACATATATACAAATATATATATACATATATACATAAATATATATACAAGTATACATATATATATATGTATATGTCATCATATATATATATATATATATATGTGTGTGAGTGTGTGTGTGTTCGCCAATGGTCCCGAAGACCGGGGTTCAAAGACTTTTAAAAATTGGTACTTGATACCTCATTGCTTAACACTCAGTATTATAAGGTACGTGTCAATGGTAAAGTGGATCAATTCAGGGAAAGGAGAAGTGCCCTCCCCCACACGTTGGTGTAGTAGCTATAGAAAAGGGAGACTTCAGGTCACTCTCGACTACGGTCGTTAACTTTACTTACTTTTATATGTATATATATATATATGTAAATATATATATATATGTATATATATATGCAAATTTCATTAAACATAATAGACATTTTATGTCTACATATTTTCTTTTGGATCCGTTCGAATTCCCGTATTACTTTTATTGTATTCTGGGGGAATTGATTTATGTATTGTCCATAGTTGCATGTATCCCTAGTACTTTCTGCCCGACTTTGGGCCATCATCAGGGGAGGATCTACTACAAAAGTGATGTAACTTTTGTTTTAGCATATTACTACTGTGTAAGGGCGTCTTTGCCGTTGCAGGTTTTGGCGTTTGTTTTTGAATGTGATTCTATATTTAGTGCCAGTAGCTAAAGACATTTAAGTACATTAGCACTGGTTTGAAAATTAATTCTATTTAGTGTCGGCTGCAGGTTTCTGATATGTAATGCTTCGAGAATCTGAAGTTTTTGTTTATTATTTTGATGTTCTAATATTGTTGTGTTGTCGGTGAGAATTTTCCGTAGTTGTGTTGTTGGGCATGAATGTTTTTTAAATGCTGAACTATTGAACTTGTGTCTGAAAGGTGCATTGTAAGTCTCCTCGACAGGGTAGTTGAGGTTAAACCAACATATATATTATTATTATCAGAGATACAATCTCCTAAAGGACATTTAAATTTATATATAACGTTGGTTTTTTGCAAAACTCCAATCGAGGGAGAGGAATTATTTCTAATGACTAGATTCGAGGTTTTAAACTTATTATAATATATAACAAGTTTTATTTTTTTATTAGGATCAGTGGGGAGTATGTTTTTGTGAATCAATGTTTTCAATATATATATTTGTATATATATATATATATATATGTGTGTGTGTGTGTGTGTGTGTGTGCAGATAGATGGATTGATAGGTAGATCTTAACAGAATCTTGCTTGTCTGATAAAGACAACTAAATAGAGAAAGGACAAAGACAAGTGGATGAAATATATCGAGCGATCGTTAGTACAAAAAAGTTTTGCAATTTCAAAAGGTTCCACTCCAAATTTGTTTATTTTAATTCCAGGATTACAATAGCATATCCCAATTAAACCAAATCAATCATGTACTTTAGAGTAGAAGGTGTCAGACTTTGATCTCATTAACTACCCATAATCTTTTTTTTTTTCCATCAAATTTTTATTGGGCAGGTAAATTTTCGCCGTGGCATTGTGGAATTGAATACAATTCTCATATTATACCAAATTAATATCAAACGTAATTCAACAATGCCGGAAAACAATGGCGCCTAAAACGACCATCTCAAAGCGATAGTTTGCGTTTCATTAGTCATAAAAATTGAATAAAATTTCATGAACATTTTCATTAATTCAAAATGAACGAGATATTGTGTTTATTGTTTACCCTTATTTAAGTCAAACTTCTTCTTTGTCTGTGCAATAAGGAAATCGCTTTTATACTGGAAAAAAAAAATGAAATCATTCTTTGCAGTTTCCGGTTGCATATCCGTGAACATGCGCTCTACGTATTCATCTTGTGCTTTGTTTCCGGCCCTCTGAAAACAGACCACCTGAGTTGCTACCAAATGCACAAATTATTATTATTATTTTACTAATTTGAAGGTTTTTTTTACACCAGCGTTAGCTGATGGTTTTCCACGGGAGTCAGAGTGACAGCAGGTTCCTCAAGTTTCCAGGACTCTTCTTAGTATTCTGACCGACCTTAATAATGCTCTAGTTAAGATCATCTCCACTCGTCCTCTTATTTCCAAGTCCTCCAGTCCCTACACCAGTTCTTCGGTGACCGTGCCGAGCGTGTCAATTACAATTGCTATCAACGTCAATTTCGTGTTACACAATTATTATTATTAAATGAAAGCTTAACTTATAGAGCCAAGCAATTTCATATTTCTTGTTAAATAAAGGTTTGACAAAATTATATTATAAGATATATTATTCTATAATATATATATATATATATATATATATATATATACATGGTGACCAGCCTTTTTTTGTACAGGCATTTAAAATTGTCGTAGACTCTTGAGAATTCACTATGTTATAACGATACAATTTATGAGATGACTGACTAATTCTTATGACTTCATGTTCAAACGAACAGCTACAGCAGCAAGTGGAATACAGCCTACTAAAGCCTGATTGTCACAGCTGGTGAATTTCAAAAATGCAATCTGGACGTCAGGACACTTTAGAAGAACGATATGCAATGAAATTCTGTTTTAAACTTGGAAAAAATGCTGCCAAAGAAACGTATGGAATGGTTCAGACTGCTTTTTAACCATCTTGCACGAGTCGAACATCAGTTTTTGAGTGGCATAAGAGATTCAAGGAAGGCAGAGAGTCTGTGAGAGATGATGAGAGGTGTGGGAGGAGTAAGGAAGTCAATACACCAGAGTTGGTTTGCCAAAGGGTTAGGGTTAGGGTTACTATGTTGAGGTTTTAAGGGAGTTTAGCAAGAGATTCCTTGGGAAGAGGCTAGCACTCTTCAAATTGGGCCAGTGGCATTTCCACCAGGACAATGAACCAGTCCACAACTCCATCCTTGTCACAGACTATTTGAGCAAAATGGGTATCAAGACAGTTCCTCAGCCTCCCTATAGTCTAGAACTTGCTCCCTGTGACTTTTGGTTATTCCCTAAGCTCAGAGGCTGTCGTTATGAGATAATTGGGGAGATGAAAGAGGCTTTGACGAAGGTCATTGACACATTCACACAAGAGGACTTCCATGGGGCCTTGCAGAAGTTTTTGGAACAGTACAACAAGTGCATTGCAGCCGGAAGAGACTACTTCGAAGGAGACTAGAGTTCCATGTGTATACTATCGATAGAAGTGCCCATACGAAAAAATTCTGGAAACTTATCGTATGCCCCACGTATATGATGACTTCCCCCTACTCCATCGTAGCATATGATAGCGGTTTTTAAAACTTAAATTCCAACCCAGATACTTTGATTAAAATGTAAATGCATTATAGAATAATGTAGTATGACACGTGTATGACGTTGGATTATAGTGATATACGCTCGTACAACACGTATCCCACTCTCTTGGTATACATTGCAACAGCTCAGTGAAAAGATTGGTCAGATAACTGGTGACTATAAAAACTGCACTCTTATTTCAGAGTGCCTTCTCTTAGACTTTTCTCATCAAAGGAAACCAACAAGGCAGCAAATGTTTGATGTTGGATCTTCCTTCTCCATTTTTGAGTTTGGAGTTAACTTCTTGAAGGATTGCATACAGTAATGTTTTCTCATTAGACTGGAACCCCTTCTACCACAAATATACATCACTTGTAATAGTAATACAAACATATAAATAAATATATATATAGGCAAATACCTAGAGACAACATATGAAAACTACAGGATATTTACAATAAGAAGTAATTTTATTGAAGTCGCTTGGGCCTTTTCATCCGAGATTTGTCAAGCGACAGTCTTCAGAAGTCGTTTTTTTTTCATATTGTAAATCTCCTGTAGTTTACATATGTAGTCTCTTGGTATTTGCCTCTATAAACTTATATGTACCAATAATCTGTCTCTCTCTCTCTCTCTATATATATATATATATAAGATAAAATATGTATATTAAAATTTTTTAATAAAAATTTACTTAACACTAGAAAAGAAATGATCACGGCACGTAGACAATGAACGAAATTCTTAGAATAATCTAACTTTATATATTTCTAGAATTATGTATTTACTTACCTGGATTAAGTGATTAAATATTCTTAATCCTATATATTAATATATTAATCCATAATTCTTTACAGAGTATTGAGTCAATTTTATAATTCTCTAATATAGAATACAATTAAAATTAATAGATAAAATATATAAACATTTTTTCATTATAAGCTATAATATAAAAAATAATAAAAAAAGAATAATTTAATAATAGGATTTTTAACGGGTAGGAACGATCCCAATAATACACGGTTATTTTTTAAGTACTCTGTTTTTTACTATCTAAAATCACAAGCTTAATCGAACATTATCTTATTTCTATATTTTCTTAAATTATTAGTTACTTTAACATATCTTTTACAGATTAATTCTTTACTTATTACAATTGCTTAACGTTAGATATGTGACTTACATATTAATTTTGGATTTATTACGGTTGACTTAATTTTTGATCACTAAATTTTCTTATAAAAAACTTGAATTCTTACAATATTTTGAATAACAAAATTTAAGTTTTACAATTCAATTTATTTTCCCAAATATATTTTTAATACTGATAAAACATGATAGTGTCAATCAAAGTAGAGTATAAACTTTTTTTTATAAATTTTGAAAATGTCGCTTCCTTATTATTTATTCCAGTTGGTTGGTTGGACGGTTTGTTGGTTGGATTTTTTATGGCATATCAACCTTTGTCGGTTATTTAATGCCAAATCCATTTTTATGCAAATTATTTTAAACAATTCAATTCAGAATACAAAAACAGTTTCATTTCAAACAATTCAGTTTATCATTAAGAACAAGCATTAATTTTGAAAGCAGTGCTAATGTACTTTAGTTACTGACGCTATTTATAGATACGAATTTGAAAAGTAAACGCTACACAATACAACAGTACAAACGCTCATTCTTAGAAAGTAGTCATGTGCATACGAAAGTTACATCACTTTTGTAATAGTTCCTCCTCTGATACTATTTACCAACCCCTCCGCTCGGGCAGGATATGACACAAGGTCAATTTTTAAGCGGAGTTTAACAGGTTTGAATTCAGAGTTTTCCTTCTCCTAGACTAGTTGCCTCACCAAGGCTGAAGAACCTAGTCTGCCATACTATTTACCCATAGTTGGAGGGAGAATAATTGGATTCATACCTTTCCCAAGGGTATTAGTGCTATGTGAAATGCAAGCAGTCAGGTCCAGGATTTGAACTCGTGTCGCCGTGTCCATTTCCTACGACGATAACGACTACACCACGGGCACCTCCTCTGATGATGGCCCAAAGTTGGGCAGGAAGTACTCGGGAAATAACTAATGATGGAAGGTTTATCAACCAGTTTCCGCCGAATATCATAAGATCAATACGACAATTCGAAAGGATTAACAAAAAAATATGTAGACAAAAAATGTCTATTATATTCAACCGAATATATATATATATATATATATATGAATTGTAGGTTTGCCAACTGTATTTGCAGACGATCCGAAGACTCTTTTATCAATAGCTATTACACCGAGATGCCGGAGAAGGCGCTACTCCTTTCCCTGGATTGCTCCACTTTACCCTTGATACGTACCTTATAATGCTGATTGATAATACTGAGTTTTAAGCAAGGAGGTATCAAGTACTACTTTTTTAGTCTTTGGTATAACTCGACTTGAGATTGAACCCCGGTCTCCTGAGCCATTGGCGAACACTACTAACTAGGCCAATGGGCCGGTACATATCTACACATTCTCTGTATTTGTGTGTTGGCAGAATTTTTTTCTCGACAAATTTTATCAAAAATGACATTCTATGATTTGGAGTTGTTTTATCTTATTAGCTTTGTCTTGATCGTTGTGAGTGAGAGGATGAGGCCTGTTTGATGATTGTCCTAAATTTCTGATGTTACAATCCGAATTCCAATGGACTCCGCGTTCAAATATGCAACCTCAAGTGCACTGATGAAATTTCTCATTCAAAATATTCATCGATCACAAAAACATCTTTTAATCAATGTTGACGTCACACTCCCACTCTCAACAATGACCAACGAAGGTCGAAAGTGCGAGCACTCGGGTTGTAATTTTCGAAATTTCGGACAATTATTAACCAGCTTTCATTCTCATTTGTAACATCTCTCACAAGAATAAGAAGAGATAAATAAAAAACTAATATCCAAATCTTAAATAATCATTATTAATGATAATGACAATAATAATAATAATAAATTGTGGAACTTGAAAGTGAGGTGATACCAATTGTAATTGGTGCTCTTCATATTGTC
Organism: Sepioteuthis lessoniana; assembly: GCA_963585895.1. Lineage (NCBI taxonomy): Eukaryota > Metazoa > Mollusca > Cephalopoda > Myopsida > Loliginidae > Sepioteuthis > Sepioteuthis lessoniana. The sequence goes on from OY757927.1 coordinate 7,441,255, forward strand.
ACCAAATGATTGGTACAAGGAGAGGATGAGTTGGAAATGAGAGGACAAGTAGAGACTATCCAAATTATAGCATTGTTAAGATCGGCCAGAATACCGAGAAGAGTTCTGGATACTTGAGACTTGCTGTTATTCAAACTTCATTGGGAAACCATCAGCTAACACTTGTTGAAAGAACTCTCAAAAGAGTACAATGAATATATATTTCTCCTTGCGAGTTTTTCATACCTGAGTTAGCTGATGGTCTTTCATTGGATTCCAATTGACAGCAAGTCTCCTCGGGTCCCCAAAAGTCTTCTCATTATTTTGGCAAATGTTAGAAATGCTGTGGTTTAGATGATCTCATTTCGTCCCCCGATTTCCAATTCATCTAGCCCTTTTACCAAGCCTTTCGAGACCGTTCAAAGTGGCCAGATTATGTAACATACTCATATGCAGATGCATGCAGAAACATATTCAACACAATAAAGACGAGCAGATACAGTTCTTTAGAAAAATATACCTCTCATTTTATTCGAAAGGGTTCGAAAGGGTTACGAAAGGTATTATCTGTGAGAGGTGAGTTGGAGACTGAACAGAACTGCAACATACTGACCCCACAACTCTTCTGGCTATAACAGCATTTCTTTCCCGTTCTCCTGGGCTGCTCAACCGGGGGCCTGGAGGGCCAGCCTCTGCTGGGACATGGTTCTCATTCCAGCTTCTTCTCTTCAACTGACTGACTTCCTGTCGCACCCGGGTTACATAATTATTTGTCGTCCACCTAATTCCTGTGGCGTCACAATTCGTACTCAATTCAACACGTCGACAGTCAAGGTTATCCCCCGATATCTTCGACCGGATGCACCTGTTATTTACACAGGAGCATTTCTCATCTGACAGCTGAGCCGGGTCGGAGGTCAATATGTTACAATTATAATTGGTATCTAGCCCTTTTACCAAGCCTTTCGAAACCGTTCCAAGTGGCCAGATTATAATTGGTATCACCGTCACTTTCTTGTCACAGGAATTTTTAATTCTCTGACAAAGTCTGAGTACTTGTCTCTCTTTTCTTTTTTCTTTATTTTCACACTGTGGTCCACCGGGTTGGCAAAATGCACAATTCGGCAGGTTCTATTTTCTTTTTTGTTAATTATCACTAGTCCGGTGTTCTGTCTGGGAAATAGGATCTGTTTGTATCTCAAAATCCCAGAAATGTTTGGGGGGGTCTCCTCGTGGTGTAATGGTTAAAGCGATGGACTACGAAATCGTAGTACGCGAGTTCATACTCCAGTCGCGCTATTACGTTCACTTTCGGACAAATACCCTTGGGAAAGGTATGAACCCCCTTATCCTCCCAGCTATGGGTTAAATAGTACCACTACTGTTCTTCTAGGAGAATGGCTTCGGCATAAAATAACCAACAAAGGTTGATATGCCATTAAACAAAAAAAAAAAAAACAAACCAGAAAATTTTATGCTTCTCATTCCCCAGGTGGGATTCTGGTTGGTGCATATACCATTTGGGAGTATCTTCAAATTTCAATTTATGGCACAATTCCCAGTGGATCACCTTTCCCACCCTGTCGTATCTAGTCTTGTACTCTTTTTGTGCTAGTTGGCCACATTCACTTATAATCGGATTAATCGTTTCGTCTCTTTCACCATTTAACCTACACTTGTTATTTTGTTAGGTGCCATCTATTTTCGTTTTAACATAGTTGGTCCTTATCGTATTGTTTCGAACTGTTAATTGAAGAGATTTAATTTATCTTTTAAAATTTCCCTTTCTTATCCATGTCCGGTATACATAGTCTGGAAAGAGCAGCTGCAGGCATAGGCCTCTATGTAAATGCACACAAGACGGAATATATGTGCTTTAACCAAACAGGTGACATCTCCACCCTAAACTCCCTGTAGCTCTCTGAAACTTGTAGACAAGTTCACCTACCTAGGAAGCAGTGTCTCATTAACTGAGAATGACATCAACACGCGAATACCAAAGGCATGGACAGCTATCGATAGGCTATCGGTCATATGGAAGTCAAACCTGACCGATAAAATGAAACGCAGTTTTTTCCAAACAGCGGTAGAGTCGTTACTACTGTATGAATGCACAACATGAACGCTAACTAAACCTATGGAGAAAAAGCTTGACGGCAACTGCACAAGAATGTTGCGAGCAATATTGAATAAGTCCTGGAGGAAGCACCCCACAAAGCAGCACCTGTACGGCCACTTACCACCCATCACGAAAACTATCCAAGTTAGACGAGTCAGGCATGTAGGACAGCTGGAGAAATAGGGACGAACTCAAAAGTGACGTACTCCTGTGGACCCCTTCACATGGGCTAGCAAAGGCGGGACGACCAGCTAGAACCTACATACACCAGCTCTGTGCCGATACAGGATGTAGTCTTGAAGACCAGCCGGAAGCAATGGACGATAGAGAAGAGTGGTGGGGAGGGTCAAGGAGATCCGTGCTGATGGCGTGACCTGCTGCTGATGATGATTACTTATAATAACAATAAGGATAATAACTGATAAATAGAAATGAAGAGAATGAGATATATAATTACACAGAGAGAGAGTTATAGTGATAAATAAACAACAAGCTGAGATAGATAGATAGATAGATAGATAGATAGAAGCATACTGAGTGAGATAGATAGATAGATAGATAGATAGATAGATAGATGCATACTGAGGGAGATAGATAGATAGATAGATAGAAGCATACTGAGTGAGATAGATAGATACATACATACATACATACATACTGAGTGAGATAGATAGATAGATAGATAGATAGATAGATAGATAGATAGATAGATAGATAGATAGATGCATACTGAGGGAGATAGATAGATAGATAGATAGATGCATACTGAGCGAGATAGATAGATAGATAGATAGATAGATAGATGCATACTGAGGGAGATAGATAGATAGATGCATACTGAGGGAGATAGATAGATAGATGCATACTGAGTGAGATAGATAGATAGATAGATAGATAGATAGATAGATGCATACGGAGTGAGATAGATAGATAGATAGATAGATGCATACAGAGATAGAGAGATAGATAGATAGATAGATAGAAGCATACTGAGTGAGATAGATAGATAGATAGATAGATAGATAGATAGATAGATAGATAGATAGAAGCATAGATAGATAGATAGATGCATACTAAGTGAGATAGATAGATAGATAGATAGATGCATACTGAGATAGATAGATAGATAGATAGATAGATAGATAGCTTTTTAAAAAGTTCTAAGCCTCTTCAAAAAAGAAGAAAATAGAAGAACATTTTTGTAAGGAAATCAACCTACTACTTCTTATAAAACAATAAGAAGTAATTCAGATTTTTTTAGTTTCATGAGAAGTGGTAATGTGTTGCCACAACAATAATGTTCGGCTATGCAATTCGTTCTGAACAAGGATTAGAACTTATTGAACGACTCTCATTGATAGATAGATAGATAGAGATAGATAGATTTCTATCTCGTATCGGAAATTATTATATATTTTTCAAGTGGGTCAGAGGTCACTGTTGCCGATTTTCTAGTTGGGCAGGTTGTCTAAATAAGTATTCTATATATGGGGAAGAGAAAATAGATACGGACAGAGGGATCGATCTACTGATCGATAGTGACGTCGATTTTGGAAACTAGGGTAGATATAAATAATATGGGATATAAGAATAAAAAGAAATGAATGTGAATATAGATTTCACGGAGATGTCCTGCTAGGAAGCTAGTCAGAGAGATCTAAATAGGCTGATCTATATATACATAAATGTATATATATATCAACGTTTACTTTCTCAATCTGTTTACTTTCTCTCTCTCTCTCTCTCTCTCTATATATATATATATATATATATATAAGAAGTAATCGTGTTGCCATTAGTGTCTATTGCAAGCCTCTTCGTAGATGAATTGAGGTCTCGGCAGCCGTTGAACGGATGTATGTAAACAATAGTAATTGTGATTCATAACCGTTTAAAATTTACTTCACAGCTAATATCTCTTCGTGGTTGAATGGTTAGAAGCTTTGGTTTGGCGTTTGAGTCAACCGGGTTTCGATCCTAGCTACAGGTAGATACTGTCTAGCCACACTGATGAATTCTGATAGAACGAAACAGATCTGTCTGTGGATGACTATATATATATATATATATATATACACACACACACAAACCCCACAAATATATCAATAAAATTGTTAATCCTCATACCAATGTAGTCAACGACAAAATTACACGTTCACCTATCAATTTTGAATATTTTTTTATCGATTTCTAATGCCCGTATTATGCCTGCTTAATAAGCATAAAAACAGTTTTATGAAACTCAGTTTTCAGAGTAATAGGCGAAATACAACAAATTTGACAGGTGAATTATGCAAAATAGGAAAAGACAAAATTATTTGTCCAGTAGAAAATATCATTTTAAATTTATTGATTCGTATAAGTAGACGTAATTTGCATAATTATTTTATCAGTGCAGTCTTCAAGACTATTTATTTAGTAGAATGTTTATGATAATTCTGGCCAAGAACATCGGGTTGTGTATAGAGTATCACCTTTATTATTCTTACCTTGACAACATAAGGGAGAAGACAAAAAAGCTTAGCGTTGACTTGAGACAGAGAATTATTAACCTCCATAAGTCGGTAAATAGTTACAGCACTACTTCAAACTGGTTAGCGATCCCTAGATCTACGGTACAGTCTGTTTTAAAGAAGTTTAAACAGTCTGGAACCACAGAGAATTCGAATTGTCACTGAGAACAGCACGAAAATTGTGAGGTTAATAAAAAACAAAGAGTTGTTTTGAAAGACATGGCCAAAAGTTTGGAAACAATACAAATTTGTCTAAATAGAAATGGGTTGTATGGAAACAAGGAACCTCTCTTAGCAAAGGTTCTTGGACTAAAAAAATTTCTTTTGAGAACAAAGACTCTGGGGTGATGAAAGAAAAGAGCTTTGTGGACATAATGATACACAGAAGATTTGGCGCAAGAAAGAAAAGGTTTCCCCACCAAAGAACACAGAGCGAAAATTAAAGAGATTCCGTCGGAAGAGGCCAGAACTCTTCAAATCGGGTCAGTGGCATTTCCAGCAGGACAATGCACCTGTCCGCAACTCCCTCCTTGTCACAGACTATTAGACCAAGATGGGCATCAAGACAGTTCCTCAGCCTTCCTATAGTCCAGAACTTGCTCCCTGTGACTTTTGCTTATTCCCTAAGCTCAGAGGCTGTCGTTATGAGACAATTGAGGAGATGAAAGAAGCTGTGACGATGGTCATTGACACGCTCACACAAGAGGACTTCTATGGGGTCTTCCAGAAGTTATTGGAACGGTACAACAAGTGTATATCAACCGGAGGAGATTACTTCGAATGGAACTAGAGTTTCATGTGTGTACTTCAATAAAAGTGCCCACACGAAAGAAAGTCTGGAAACTTATTTAATGATCCTCGTATATATATAAAATTCATGATGCTATCTGCACAAGCGATCAATTGTATGTATATGTATATCAATATACATGTGTGTCAGGGTGTGTTTAAAACTGTGTGTCTATGCGTTAATAAAATTGATAAATATTGTACCGATATCTATCTATCTATCTCAGTATGAGAATTATCAATTTTATATATGTATATATGCATGTGTGTGGGAGTATTTATACATATAGAGAGAGAGAGAGAAAGAGAGGGAGGGAGTGAGGAACAGAGTGATATATACAGAGACAGAGACAAAGACTACAATATGTATATACAGACACAGATACGCACACAGACATTTATATCAATAAAATTGGAAATTTTCTTGCCGATATATATATATATATATATAAATCGTTAATCTACAGAGATTATGAATCAGTTAGTGGGATCCAGAGTCTGGAGTTCCTCACAATCTGCAGGTTTTCTTTTATCTTCGTTATATGTTACCAATTTTTAAAAATTACTTGTTGGAATTTGAAGAACGTAGAATTTTATCTCGACTTTCCAATGACGTTATCATCTCACCATATAATCCAAATGAATTAAAGATTCATCATTGAGATTTTGTGCTATGTTTTCGTGCTCAAATTTCACAGATATTTTACCGTTGTTCACATTTAGTGTTGTGTTATATGTTAATCCAAATCATACATCACTGATTTAACATTTCGTTACAAAACGAAGAGAAAAGATTGATTGATTGATTGGTAAATAGACTTCAAATATACAGACAAGCACACGGTGTTTTGATCTCGTAAACAATATATATGGGATAATCTTTTACTTAGTGACAGAGAACTTTTATTCATATTTACTTATGTTGATAAAAGGTCAAAAACTGAAAATATTTATTATAAGATTATCCTAAAGAAAATTTTCAAACTATGAGAACGTACTTCGAAATTCAGTGGTGCAGTTTCAGTTCACAAACTCTATGATATTTGTTGCTCGCCCCACCTAACGGGCAAGTATGGCACAAGGCCTTTTTTTAGGTGGGTCCGGGCGCAGGACCGGAGTCCACACTCGCCCGGCATTCCCCAAAATGCCTACGGCCCTGTCGGCATCCCCCTTATTAGGGGCGCCTCAGGCGCAGGGCGATGAACCCAACCGCCACGAAGGGTGTAAAAGCCTGGTGGGAAGGTCCCCCGAGGCCGAAGGAAATCTCCAGCTACCAAGACACACTCGGCCAGATCCGCGCCGCAGCCAGCACGGTCGGCCGAAGTGCTACCCAATAACTGGAGAAGCGCAGTGTTATTACAGCCGCCGATCTTGCTGCGACTGAGACTGTGAACACTGTCAGCCGAAATCGTCTATTTGGAAGCAAATGAGACACTTGGTGTTGGTGGGAGGAGCAATTGCCTTTATTTTATATTCCGGGGATCCCCAACTCGCGGCTTACAGCCTGCACGTCATATAGATCTCTTAAGGTCAATCAATATGGTTCTTTCAGCAATTTTCAAAATTTTCTCTTCATCTTTTGATGTTGACTGTAAAGAAATACCATTAAAACTACAGATGGAGCTCATTGATCTGTGTTCAGAAGATTTCTTGTCACATCCCCGATTTCTATAAGAACCTCGTCCTTCCATCCGGGTGACTACAAAGATGGGTCTGGCATTAAATAATCCACGAAGGTTGATATGGTATTAAACAAAGAAACCGAACCAAACCATCAAGACAATTCTCCAACCTTATCACCCACACCCAGCAAGTAGTGACCATATTTGGCACTACGTACTTCTGTGAACAATCCTTCAAAATAAAGCCTGCCAAGAGTACACTGCATTCGCAACTGTCAAATCATCACTTGTCTGCTACGCTCCTTCTGTCAACCTCTTCATTTAACTCAGATATTATATCTTTTTGTGATTGGAAACAACGTCAGTTATCTTATTAAAAACTCATAATTGTCACCTTGTAATGTAGCTGCGTTATACGTGTGTGTGTGTGTGTGTGTGTGTGTGTGTGTGTGTGTGTGTGTGTGTGTTTTGTCCTGTAAAGACTGTAGCTCTCAGGGACCACGTGACTTAAGCTTTGTGGTTGTTAAGGTTTGGTTTGGTTTCGTTTGGTTTTGGCATATCAATCATTGTTTGGTTTATGGCATATCAATCATTGTTGGTTATTTAATACCAAATCCTCTTTATACATATATACTAAATATATAAGATTTGGTTTGGTTGGGTTTTATGGCATATCAACCGTTGTAGGTTATTTAATGCCAAATCCTCTTTATACATATATATTAAATATATATGACTTGGTTTGGTTTTGTTTTATGGCATATCAACCATTGTAGGTTATTTAATGCCAAATCCTCTTTATACATATATATTAAATATATATGACTTGGTTTGGTTGTGTTTTCTGGCATATCAACCATTGTAGGTTATTTAATGCCAAATCCTTTTTTTACATATATATTAAATATATAGGATTTGGTTTGGTTGGGTTTTGTCGCATATCAATCATTGTTGGTTATTTAATGCCAAATCCTCTTTATACATATATATTAGATATATATGATTTGGTTTGGTTGGGTTTTATGGCATATCAACCATTGTGGGTTATTTAATGCCAAATCCCCTTTATACATATATATTAGATATATGTGATTTGGTTGGGTATGGTTTTGTGGCATATCAATCATTGTTGATTATTTAATGCCAAATCCTCTTTATACATATATATTAGATATATGTGATTTGGTTGGGTTTGGTTTTGTGGCATATCAATCATTGTTGGTTATTTAATGCCAAATCCTCTTTCTACGTATATCAAATATATAAGGTTTGAAAACAAATAGTATGTTAGTAATATTTTTAAATGAGCCAGATTTCATTTGTTTGTGCACCGCTAAATTGTTTCAAGTAATCCTATTTGATATAAACCGTTCTATTTGATATCAGTCATTTGTTGTGTGTTTGTGTCAGTCTGTGTGTTTGACCGTGAGGAAATTCACACTTCTATATTCTGTGTTTATGTGTCTATCAATCTAATTCTGTTTATCCTCCTCTTTTAATTTCTTTCTTTCTTTCTTTCTCTCTCTCTCTCTATATATATATATATCTTCATCTCTCTCTCTCTCTCTTTCTCTTTCTTTCTTTCTCTCTCATTACCTGTTTATCTATCATCGTTAGGTTCTTGTCTATCTATCTATCTATCTATCAAAGTTTGTTCATCCTCTTCTTTCAATTTCCTTTTCTCTCTTTCTCTCTCCCTCACCCTCTCTTTCTCTCTCTCTCTCTCTCTCTCTCTCTCTCTCTCTCTCTCTCTATATATATATATATATATATATATATATTTATCTATCTATCTCACTCTCTTCATCTCTCTCTCTTTCTCTCTCATAATCTATATATCTATCATTATCAGGTTTCCTATGACTGTTTTGATCCATCTATCAATGTATTTCTGTTCATCCCCCTCTTTCAATTTCTTTCTTTCTTTCTTTCTCTCTCTCTCTCTCTCTCTCTCTCATTACCTATTTATCTATCATTTTCAGGTTTTCTCTGCTTGTTCTTATCTATCTATCGATCTAATTCTATTCATCCTCCTCTCTCAATATCTTTCTCTCTCTATCTTTCTATCTATCTATGTATCTATCTTAATATCTTCTTCTCTCTTCTCCCCCTCTCAGTCTTTTTCTCCACACACACACACACACACACACACACACACACACACACACACACACACACATATATACATACATATATATTTATATATAAGTGTGAGTATATATTTTGTGATTTTTTCACAAGTAATCGAGGCAACTCTTCGATATGTTGTTTTTTTTTTTCAAAGACATTCCTTTTTCCCATCCGAAACGACTAATTCTCTCTGACACAACCATTCTGTCGCCATTTACGTGTCTTCCTTCTCCTGTTTATTTTTTGCGTTAACCAAATATAGCTACCTCTAAACCGGAATAAAAATAACCCTATCAACTTTTCCCTAACTACAAATTCGCCTGAAATAATGCTAAAACGGATTTAGTAATATATTTCCTCATTCTTTAACACAAAAAAAGAAAAAAAGTAAGAAAGAAAAAAGAAAGAAAAGAAAGAATTCTGCCCGCGTCAATTAAAGTCACGCGTTTAATGCGTTCGACCAACGGGAAACTGCGAGATTTTAAAAACATTCGAACGAGACAGAAGGAAGAAGATGACAAAAATTTTGAATAATGATATAACATGACGTATTCGTTATAGTGGGGGGTTTTGTTTTGCCTTTTTTTGTTTTTTGTTTTTTGTTCTTGTTATTTTTTATTTTATTATCATAATTTTTTTAATATTATTCTTTATTAATCCATTACTTAAAGGAGGATAAAAAATATGTTTCTATCCATTTTAAGACCACTTAAATTGCCCGGATGTATTTCTGTATATTTTAATACACATGTCAATCATTCTCCCTCACTCTCTTCTCTTTATCTTTCCTTCATTCTCTTCTACCCCTTCTCTGTCTCTCTGTCTCTCTTCTTCTTCTTCTTCTTGGTCTATAAGATTGTCAAAGACCTTGATCGTTAGTAAAGTATCCCCGCCCCATTGACTCTCGTCTCTTCCAACACTCACTGACGCATACGCACATGGGATTTTGATGTCTTCCTGTTAAGGCTTTCAAGGAAGGGTTACAGTTTTTTGTCAGTAGCACCTGCACAGGAAAAGGGGTCATAGGAGAGTGATTTGCTTGAGTATGTATTAACCTGACTCTTTCGCCAAGGCCAGGATGTGACACAAGGTCATTTTTTAGGCAGAGTACAGCTGGACTGAATTCAGAGTTTTCCTTCTTCTAAACTATTTACCCCTATCTTGACAGAACACAAATCGATTCATGGGCATTTGCATGAAGTGAAACAAAAAAGCTCCATCCAGGATTTGAACTCAGTTCGTCGAATCCGATTCCGATGCGTTCATTCAAAAACAAAAACTTATATTTCCTTTTTCCCAAACAATTTTGATGTCCTTTTAATGATAATTCCCTTTTCATCTAAACACGATAGACCTCGTGTAAAACAAATCAACCTGATCCTGAAAACTATCTTTTCCCCGTATGCGCGCGCACCCCCACACAAATAAGCATACACAAAATTATTTAAAACAGGAGGTACGCTTAATGTAAATATTATCGTTGCAGAAAATGAAATTGTTGGCCCAAGTTCAAATCTGGATGAAGCTGTTTACATTTAACTTGGTGCAAAGTCGTTGGAAAAGGTTTGAATCCATTTGTCAACACCACCACCACCACCCAACTCTGTGAGAAAATAGTCGGACAGACTGCGTTCTTTATCTTTGATAACGCAACCAATCTAGGAGAAAGAAAAATCTAAATTCAAATCTGCTTTACTCCGCTTAAAAATTGTCTTTGTGTTGCATCTTGCCCACGGTGAAAGGGTTGGGTAAACACGCCCCCCCCCGCACACAGACTGAAAGAGAGTGTGTGTGCTAGAGAAATAGAGAGAGAGGCTGTATGTGCAAGAGAAAGGGAGAGAGAGAGAGAGGTGACAGAGAAAGAGTGAGAGAGAGAGAGAGTGTGTGTGTGTGTGTGTGTGTGTGCGTGCGAGAGAAAGAGAGAGAGGGGGGTGCGAGAGAAAGAGAGAGAGAGATTGTGTGTGCGAGATAAAGAGAGAGAGAGAGAGATTGTGTGTGCGAGAGAAAGAGAGAGAGAGTGTGTGTGTGTGTGCGTGTGTATGTATGCGAGAGAAAGAGAGAGAGAGAGGGGGGTGCGAGAGAAAGATAGAGAGAGTGTGTGCGTGAGAGAGAGAGAGAGAGAGAGAGAGAGAGAAGGATTCGAGAGAGAGTGAAAGGGAAAGAGGGAGAGGTGCAAAGAGATACAAAACAGATTGATGTTAATAGCATTTCATCACGTCTAGGGTCGTTTTATTCCTAGAGGTCAGAGAATCGCGTTCATTATACCTTTATATTTACTTTGTTGTTGTTGTTTCTTAAGAATTTTTGCACACAGTTTTTAAGTTGTCAATTAGTTTGGTTGGGTTTCGTGGAATATCAACCATTATTTAATGCCGAATCCTTTTTTTCTATATATGTTAAATATATGATTTCTAAACAGATTTTGTTAATACATCTTTAAAACGAACCTGAACTCATTTTTTGTTCTGAGTTACATGGTTGCAAATATTTCAATCTAACACGAATATCTCAGTTAACCATTGATTATTTGATTTGATACAATAAAATGGTTTCAAGTATTGCTACGAGGATCATTAAATAAGTTTCCAGCCTTTTTTCGTATGGGCACTTTTATTGATAGTACACGCACGAAACTCTAGTCCTCTTCGAAGTAATCTCTTCCGGCTGCAATACTCTTGTTGTACCGTTCCAACAACTTTTGCAAGGCACCATGGAAGTCCTCTTGTGTGAGCGTGTCAGTGACCTTTGTCACAGCCTCTTTCATCTCCTCGATTGTCTCACAACGACAGCCTCTGAGCTTAGGGAATAAGCAAAAGTCAAAGGGAGCAAGGTCTGGACTATAGGAAGGTTGAGGAACTGTCTTGATACCCATCTTGGTCAAATAGTCTGTGACAAGGAGGGAGCTGTGGACTGGTGCATTGTCCTGGTGGAAATACCACTGACCCGATTTGAAGAGTGCTGGCCTTTTCCCTAGGAATCTCTTCCTGAACTCCCTTAAAACCTCAACATAGTAACCCTAACCCTAACCCTTTGGCTAATCAACTCTGGTGTATTGACTTCCTTACTCCTCCCACACCTCTCATCATCCCTCACAGACTCCCTGCCTTCCTTGAATCTCCTATGCCACTTAAAGACTCATGCTCGATTAATGCAAGATGGTCGAAAAGCAGTCTGAAGCATTCCATACGTTTTTGTGGCATTTTTTCAAGTTTAAAACAGAATTTTATAGCATATCGTTTTTCTAAAGTGTCCTCACGTCCAGATTGCATTTTTAAAATTCACAAGCTGTGACAATCAGGCTTTAGTAGGATGTATTCCAATTGCTTCTGTAGCTATTCATTTCAACCTGAAATCATAAATATTGGTCTATCATATCATAAGATGTATAGCAATAAAATACTGAATATTCAAGATTCTACAACAATTTTAAATGCCTGTACAAAAAAAAAGACAGGATATATATTGAATTCACCTCGTACGTAATAATAACAATTCAAAATCAGTCATTTGTTTGCACAACTATTGCAATATATCACTAACAATTCAATTAAACATCAGTTATTTGTTTACACACAGTTAAATGATCAAACAGTTCTATTTCTAACAATCCAATTAAACATAAGTCATTTGTTAAAATGTCAAACAATTCTATTTGACCCATAGGTAGGACCCTATCAGGTGCTACCACTCCTGGGAGCCATAGCAATGAAGGGGCACTCTGCATCCCATAAAGCTCCAAGACTGGAGTATCAAAATTAGATTGTTTAATGTCATATCAGGACACTCGTTTGTATATGGTGGGGGGAGGGTTACCCCTCTGCAGAGATTCCGTCGGTGAATTCTACAGCCCCCCACTGACTGGTCTGGATATTTTGTCAAGTTTTTCTATCAAATACAAATAACTTGCATTCACTTGTATGGTTTCAAGTAATTATTTCTATTTAATAATAAAAACGATAATTATGATGATGATAATAATTATAAAAAGAAATGTGATCCACCGGGAACTATGCAAGAAATTTAAATACGAAGAAATGGTATATGCACAACCCAATATTTGTCCTGGGATTTTGAGATACCAAAAGGTCGCCTAATCTCGACCAGATGACCAGACCTTTTTATAATCAACAAAAAAAAAAAAAAGACAGAAAACTTGCCGAATTGTGGACTTTGCTGTCCCGGCTGACCACAGAGTAAAATTGAAAGAAAGCGAAAAGAAGGATAAGTACCTGGACCTTGCTAGGGAATGGAAAAAAAAACTGTGGAACATGAAAGTAACGGTTATACCAATTATCGTTCGTGCACTTAGTAAAGTCACTAAAGGTTTTGTAAAAGAACTAGAGGACTTGGAATTAAGAGGACGAGTGAAGACCATCCAAACTACAGTATAGTTGATGTCGGACAGAATACTGAGAAAAGTCCTGGAGACTTGAGGAAACTTCTTATCACTCAAACTCCAGTGAAAGACTATCGGCTAACGCTGATGTGAAGACTCTCAAGGAGTAAAATAATAATAATAATAATAATAATAATAATAATAATAATAATAATAAGGATTTGTTTGCACAGGTTTCAAATAACTAATAAAAATCTTTATACTTCAAGTCTTCCCAACAGTAGTAATACTGTTTAATAATCAGCATAGTTTCCTGCATTATAATCCAATATTAATAATTTCTAACAGGTCTATTCGGCCCATAGATGGGATCCTAACAGCTACTAGCACTCCGGGACAGAGTCGACTTGGGAGTAATTGCAACGTCATACTTTGCAGATCTCAAGACCTGCAGGCTCTCCATCCGATATAATTCAGTATTCTGCCCAGAACACAGTAACAGAAGACAGGAAGAGATTCTCGCACCGCAAAACTATGTGATTCATATGGAGGCATCCAAATTGCCTGGAAAATCTGCATTCACAAATCCACGTTTTTACATCCTGATAAGACATACCCAACTATCTCAGCTATAAAGGATACAGCTGCAATAATTATTTCAATGTCACTTTATGGCATTTTTGTCACATTCCTCATAAGTCAATTTCTCCCAGAGTGAGTTATACTGGGACCGCCTGTACATGAATGTCATTCCGGAAAACGCCCCTAAAATATTTTTTTCGAGAATATTTAAATGTTAAAGAAGCAACGAGGCTTAAAAAAACATTAACAGCAAACCTGTCAGCCAATATTCAACGCACCAAGGCGTCCTTAAATCGAGTACCCCACATGTCAAAGGCCCAACCCCTTCCTTAGAGAGAGATATATATAAGTTGTCCGGATTCCCGCCCCTACGTTGGTAGAACCACTCCTTTATTCGACATGGTTCTTGGTTTTCCAAACCCAAACTGTTTATGAGATTCGTTGCTAGCTTTCTCTCTCTCTCTCTCTCTCTCTCTCTCTCTCTTTCTCACACACACACACACACACACACACACACACATATATATATATATATATATATATATATATATATATATATATATATGTTTGTGTGTGTGTATCTGTGTTTGTACGTATATTTGTACATGCAATAAACAATGTTGTAGTCCCATTCTCTACTCGTAACGGAAATGTCATATTACCCGTGGTAGGACTATTACGTATTCACACCAGCAGTCACATGTCACTTATAATAAGGCCACCTTCTCCTTTTTTAATACCCTTTCTTCTCTAAAGGTTTAGTTTGTGTTCTCTGTTTAATGGCATATCAACCTTTGTGGTTTGTTTAATGCCAAAGCCATCCTTGTAGAAGGAAAGCGGTGATGCTACCTTACACATTGCTGGAGGAATCAAGGGTTTCATGCCTTTCCCAAAGGTATTAGTCCGAAAGTGAATACAATAGTGCGATTGGATATCGAAACTGCTCACTACGATATCGCAGTCCAGAACGTTAGCCACTACACCACGGTGATTCCACTCTTCTTCGTGGTGCACTTGTATAATTCTGACTACCCCATATATATATATATATATATATATATATATATATATATATATATATATGTGTGTGTGTATGTGTGTGTGTGTGTGTTTATGAATATTGCTTCAGCTAGGTTTCTCTATTCAATGGCGTCTCAACTTTTCTGGGCTATTTAATGCCAAAGCTATCTTTGAAGAAGAACAAAAACGATACATAGGGGGATGGGTAAGGAGGTTCATACCTTTCCCGAGGGTATTAGTTTGAAAGCGACAGGAGTTCGAACTCACAGTCCAGCTACTCGCGTTAGCCAATACGCCAAGTTTTCACGACGCCAAAAATAAAATTGCATAAACCTATACAAGAAGTGTACTTATTTTTAGACTACCTTGTTTTAATTCGGTAGAGTTTGGTAAAAAATAGTACCTAACTATATCCGCATAATGCTAGACTATAAATAATTAAGCATTTATATATTTCATTTTGTTTGTTGGTTGGTTGGTCGGTTTCACAACCTTTGAGTAATTTAATGTTTGAATCAATTTTTTTTTTTTTTGTCGAGCTATTAAATGGTTTGTGGTAATTCTGATTCTCAAATAATTATTATAGTCATAGTTTCAATATTCTTAACACAAATAATTTGCTCAAACTAAAAGTTTCAAGTATTCCTATGTAACACTAATAATTTATAAACAGATCTATTTGACTTATAGACGAGACCCTAACAGATACTACAACTCTAGTTCAGTGTATCCACGGAAACCATGGCAATAAAGGATTGAATCTACGGTCCTCACCGAATTGCCAGAAAAAAAAACTTTTTTTTAGTATTAATTTTATTGCGGAGTTTTGTCCTCATCTTGGTAGATTTAGTTGTTTTTCTCGCTACGTTTCGGCCAAATTGCACCTCTGGCCGTCTTCAGGTGATTAACCTCGACCTCGTGGTGCGATAGACAACAACTATGGAAGGTAGTAATTACTGGGGATACGGTTACAAGACTCTGCATTCCTATCCGAAAAAAGTCTGATCCTCATATATATATATATATATATATAACATGGCTGCAGAAATATCAGTATACATATAAAGATGCATGCCATACCTTTATATACGCATACAGCAGCACATATAAACAAACGAACTATCATTCAAATGCACACAAACACACAACCCCCCTTCCAACACCACAAACTAACCATATTAATCGTTTTTTTGTTTTTTTTAGAAACCTTGACTCAGTCTGATGACTGTGTAAAGCATGAAACCCAGGTTGATAGACACTACCGTGGAATATATATATTGTCATCCACAGACAGACTGTTTCGTTCTATCAGAACTCTTCAGTGTGGCTTGACACGCAGGACGCTCGAAGCCGGGATCGAAACCCGTTACGTTAGACTAAGCTTCGGACCTGCCGGCCACCAAGCGGACCACGTTGGCTAAGGGAATTTTTAGGTATTTTCTTGCAACAGCAGCAGCAGCCTTTGTTTACATTTTTTTATACCCTATCGGCTACCAGAGTGCTCAATTCTTAGGAAGAGCTTTGCATTACGCTAGGGGCGGCCGACAATTCCTTCGCCAGAGTGCTCAACCCCCCATAAATCTTTAAGAAAAACAAAACCAGTCACAAATTATTACTCTGTAATGTCAGTTACATTGAGCTCTTACCAGGAAAATTAAAATTTTCATAGTTGAATGATTTTTTGTCCTGACGGAATTGTTCCCAAATCCGGTTTAACTGGACTGAATAATACATATATATATATATATATATATATATATATATATATATATATATATATATGTGCGTGCGTGCGTGCGTATGTGTGTGTGTGAGTGGTTAGGCAATAGTCGTTCATTTAAGTATGTTTCATTAAATAATAAAGACAAATTTTGTCAGTATAATTTATTTAAGATCCTTTCAAGTTTTCTGATAAGCGTCATAGTTTCAGGCTGGAATTGGTAGATGAATTTCCCAAAATTGTCCCGAGCGCTTTTGGACCCTTCATAGGCCATCATCAGGGAGTTGCTTGCTTGTGTAAGGTGTGTTTCTTTTTTAAAATATCTTGAATGTTTTTGAAGGTTTATACCATAACAAATATATGGGAACGCAGAGTTGGATAAATAAATATATGTATATATATATCCTACGTTTATAAAAGCTCTATCATTGATATTTAATGATACCGCAAAATATAGTTCACCATTAATTCACCTAGTGAGCTAGTGATAACCAAAAACCGTTACAATATATGTATATATATATATATATATATATATATATATGTGTGTGTGTGTGTGTGTGTGTGTGTGTGTGTGTGTGTGTGTGTGTGTGTGTGTGTGTGTTGGTTGGGTTTTATGGCATATCAACCTTTGTATGTTATTTAACGCCAAATCCATTTTTATGAAAATAGTTCAATTTAAAACAATTCAGTTTAGTATAAGTACACAGTTTAAATGTAAGTACAGTTTAATTGCGAAATATATTTCTATTTTAAGCTATTCAGTTTAGTCAAACAATTCCTTTTAGCATAAGTATGCCGTTGTTTCCATTTAATCAAAAGATAGGGCCCTATCAGATGCTACCACGCCGGGCCAGAGTGGACCTGGAAGCAGTGGCCATGAAGGAGTGCTCTGCATTCCCCAAAACCCCAGCATCACATGAACCTCACTATCAGATTGCTTAGTGCCATATCCAGAATACTCATTGGGGGGGGTCTTACCCCTCTGAAGAGGTGCAGTCGGTGTATTCTACAACCCCAGCCTACTGGGCAATAAACAGAGTTAAATGTCAAAACAGTTTTATTCAGATAATTCAGTTTAGCATAAGTACACAGTTTACTCGTCAAAACAGTTCTATTTTGTTCAATTTAGTTTAGAGTAAGTACGCAGTTTAAATGTCAAAACAGTTCTATTTTAAACAATTCAGTTTTGCATAGATACGCAGTTTAAATGCAAAAATCAGTATAGTGAAGGAAGCTTGGTTTAGTTCTATTTAACCCATAGATAGGATCCTTATCAAGTGCTACCACTCCGACTCAGAGTGGATCTGGGAGCGATGGTAATAAAGGGGTACTCTGCATTCCCCAAAGCTCCATTATTAGTGGAACCTCATCCTCAGAATGTTTAATGTCATATCCAGGACACTCGTTGCAGGGTCTTACCCCTCTTCATAGAAGCGGTCGGTGTATTCTACAGCCCCAGCCGACTGGGCATATATATATATATATATATATATATATATATATATATATATATATTATGCATAATAATATTATGCATATACAATTATGCATAAATATTGCACTTTATACACACACACACACACACACACACACACACATATATATATATATATATATATATATATATATATATATATATATATATATATAGTGCAATATTTATGCATAATTGATCCTGAAAAATATGAATGACACATTTTGAAGAGCCATTTCGGCGCACCCTACACGTCAAATTCGAGGATGCTGAAACATTCTGAACACCCAACAAATAATCCTATTTCGCAGTCTGGCACGATGCTCAAAGGAGAACGTTTAATGCGCAAATGACACAGATAACGTCGTTGTGACGGAACAGGTGGCTGCAGTAGGAGAAAAAAAAAGGAACTATATCGAACCCACCAACCTCGTTACTACTAGTCATAAAAATGCCAACTCGTGAACTAGAATTTGACAACACATAACGACACTTTATAAGAGACGGAAAAAATAACTCTTCAAAAAAAGGCCTGATGTTTATAGACATCCTGTAACAAATACAGATAGTTAAAAAGCAAAAAAATTAAAATAAAACAGTATTTTTCAAAATATCGAAACTCTAGCTTCAATAATCTTTTTAAATCTAAATCTAAAATGTCTCGTATATGAAGACGTGTAAATAGCTGATTAACATATGAATAAAGAAATGATGTCTAGACGTCTAGATTACTCTTTAGATAATTTCGGCTGTGATTTTTCAAACTGTTGTCAACGTCTTTATTGTTGTTTGATGAAACTAATGTTTCGGCCGTTGTATCATCCGGCCTTCCTCTGGTATCCCTTGTTTTGATGAGGACAACTGTCCGAGAAATCACAACCCAAATAAAACTCATCAATCCTGATCTAAAAGATTCAGACGGATAATGTTTAGATATCTAAACTTCGTCTAGACGACTCATTGTCAATTTACACCCTGTCAGCAAGGCTTGGAATACATTGACTGTATACCCTGCCGATGGTTAAGACAGCTACAAGGTGAGGGGTCTCCTATATATGATGATGAGGCCTATTTTCTGGACAACTGGGGAATGTTGAGTACCTATTTCCATTACTCTTAGGTACACTCTGACCAGACGTGGCAGTACCCGTGAGAGTCCTATCTATTGGTCAAATAGAACTCTTTAATCATTATAAAATACTGGACACAGTAGAGCAATCCCTCGTGTTTGGAACGTAAATAAAAAAAGGCAACAAAGATTCTATTCAAAATTTAATTTCACGATAAGAAATAACAATATTTGCAATTTTGTTTTGTTACTGATACCACTTTGTTTAAAAAACTGGATGCTGCTTTGGTATGAGATCTACATAGCGAAAGTGATCTACAAGGATCACATTCTACTTTGCACGTGGTCTATATAGCCAAACAAGGCCCAACTTCGATGGGTTGGACACGTGATTCGAATGGCGGAGTGTCGGATGCCGAGACGCCTGATGTACGGAGAACTCCAGGCCGGCAAAAGAAACCAAGGTAGACCAAAACTGCGGTATAAAGACACGGTCAATCTCCAGTGGTGCCACATCAATCTGAGTGACCTGGAGGGATATGCTATGGACAGACCAAAATGACGAGGCTCGGTTCACAGAGCTGCTGCCAACTTCGAAGAGGCTCGATGCAAGAAACTCACTACTGCCAGAGAGAGACACCGCAGAGCAGCCT
This sequence comes from Sepioteuthis lessoniana, assembly GCA_963585895.1. Classification (NCBI taxonomy): domain Eukaryota; kingdom Metazoa; phylum Mollusca; class Cephalopoda; order Myopsida; family Loliginidae; genus Sepioteuthis; species Sepioteuthis lessoniana. The sequence continues at coordinate 7,461,264 of OY757927.1, forward strand.
CGGCAGTGATCACAACAACTGACTTCCAGTGCCCCCACTGTTCAAGACTCTGTGCCTCTGGGCTGGGGCTGCAGAGCCACCTCTATGTTCATAGATGAGTTGTAGAATGCAAACGTCATCATCGGATCCGATTGACAACCACCACATAGCCAAAGTGATCTACAAGAATCAAATTCTACTCTGCATATGGTCTACATAGCCAAAGGCTATCCTTATAGAAGAACGGCACTGGTACTATTTAACCTTTACATTCAGTGGGGGTGGGCGATAAGGGAGTTTATACCAGAATTTTATAAGTAGGAAGCCGGGTAATATTGGATAAAGTGAAATTAACAAGTCGTTGTTTTAATTTTTATCATTTAGGGTTATCGTTATTATTATTGAAAGAAATCGGCTGAATGAAAGACAAAAAGCTAGTAAAAATTCAAAAAAAAAAAAAAAAAAAAGAATATATGATCCAGTTTTTCTGCGACGTCTTTGAGCCTGAAAAAAATCTCTGCTAAACTTGGATCGACTTATACGGCAGAGAGTAGTCAACCAGTGGAACAGCACATTTTACAATCAATGTACGTCACTTACTGTAACTCCAGTAAACTGACAGAAATATTCTACAACTTAAACTTCAGTCTGGTGAACATATTTTGCAAATTAACAGAGATTAATATAAATGATGAACCTTTAATACAGGTATTAAGTATTATAAATGAGGTATTATATCAAAATGAAGTATTAAAGTAAGTATTTCATTAACAATGATGTCCTCGTGGGGTAATGGTTAAAGCGATGGACTTCGGAATCGTACTTCCTGTAACTTCTGAGTTTTTTTAACGCCTTGCTTCTCAATCGTATTCAACCGGAAGTCGAGAGAATTCTTCGGGAAAATCAGGTTTGGTTTGGTTTCTTTGTTTAATGGCATATCAACCTTTGTAGGTTATCTAATGCCAAAGCTATTATCCTTGAAGAACAGTAGTGGAACTATTTAACCCATAGTTGGGAGGACAAGGGGGCTCATGCCTTTCTTCAAGGGTATTTACCCGAAAGTGAACGTAATAGCGCTACTGGAGTACGAACTCGCTTACTACGATTCCGCAGTCCATTACAGCTTTTACCATTACACCACAAGGACACCCCGGGAAAAATCAGAATTGATTTTGGAGAAATAGATCCCCAGCTTTGCATATTATAGCTAGAAGGATTATATAGAAAGAATTCCGAGCCAAGTATTACTGTACATAGTTTTTTTCCATTGCTTTTGATTCACACAGGAGAGATAGAGCAAGTACTTTTAGCCGATGGTCTTCCCAAAAAAAACTGTTACCACTCTATTGATGCTCTACAAAGAGATGAAAGGAATGGTTAGCTCATACGAGGGTGATACGGATTTCTTTGACATTGTCGCAAGAGTCTAACAAGGAGATACAACAGCAACATATAGCTTTGTAATCTGCCAAGGTTACGTACTATGAACGTCAATAGATCTAATGAAAGGAAATGGTTACACATTTAAAACGGGAAGAAAAAGACGATATTCCACAGAAACCATTATGAAGGCAGACTATGCAGATAATCTAGTGCTTCATGATAATAAACCTGCTTAAGCTGAATCTCTCCTCCAGAGCCTGGAGTAGACAGGAAGATTATCCTCTCGTGCCTTCGCAAATAAAATAGCGTCATATGTTTTAAACAAGGTGGTGTCATCTCTATATAAAATGGCAAACCTCGGAAATTAGTAGACAATTATACATACCTCGGTAGCAATATCTCATCTGCTAAAAGTGATGTTGCCATGCGTATAGGAAAGACATGGACTACTGTTGACAGGATATTGATCATATGGAAATTTGATCACTCTGATAAAATAAAACGGGAATTCTTTCAAACTGTAGCCGTATCAGTGATAATGTAAGGTTGCACCCTTTGGGGAACTACTTACGGATGCTCCGATGAGTTTCAAAAAATCCTGGAACTTGTACTTCACAAAACATCAACTGTACGGCTATCTCGCCAATCATCCAAATAAAACAAACAAGACATATTCGGCAATGTTGGTGAAGTAGAGACGAACCAATAAGAAACGTCTTATGGACTCCTACACAAGGACACACCAGTGTTTGCCAAGCAGCAAAAACTTACATTCATCGGCTTCGTGCGGTCGCTGGATGCTGTTTAGAGGATCTTCCAAGTTTAATGTCTGATAGGGATGGCTGGCGAGAAAAAAGTCAAAGGAATCCCTGCAGTCAGCCAGTGGTGGTGCCCGTGGTGTAATGGTTATTATCGTAGGAAATGGATACGGCGACACGAGTTCAGATCCTGGACGAGAATGATTTCATTTCACATAGCACTAATACCCTTGAGAAAGGTATGAATCCAATTATTCTCCCTCCAGCTATGGGTAAATGGACAGACTGGGTTCTTCAGCCTTGGTGAGGCAACTGTTTATGGGATTCTCTATATATATAATAATCATCATCCTCATATATGTGTTTAGGTGAGAACAATCTTCACCTATAGACCAGCCTTTCAGTTTTCCCCAAAACACGTCTTACCTATACTGCAAAATTTGATGGTTTATAAATTTTAATGTCAGTGTGATATATAGTTCAAAGCAGTTAAGGCTGGAAATTCGAGTTAAACAGCACGTCCCACAAGAACTTTTTAGACGGTCCCAAAAGTCTATATCCGGGTATTTTCAAATACAAGAGTCGGCCATTGGCGATTACTTGTCTAATTACTTTATATGCAGGACCAACTACTCTGATGATTGTTTCTCTGTCTTGTATAAGACTAGGTGCAAGAAACATCTGGCCATATTAGAGGCTATAGCTATTACTCTATTCCACCCTAGCTTGTGCAGGCTGAGAAGACAATTCGATAACCTTTGATAACCTTTGTCTGTTTGGGGAACTCAGTGGGAATCTTGAGTTTGTTTTAATGCGAAGCATTCCTCCACAGTTAGTTTTAAACGTTTGCGGATGTAACGATTGAAAACGAGCGGAACGAAAGGGTCCCTTTAGTTTTGTTTGAATATTCTAAAATCGATTCAATAAAATGATTCTCCTATGATATATATATATATATATAGTAACGATAATTACTGAGTGAGTCAGGAACTAACCTACTATAGTTTCACCTAAGCGGCACATCAGGGTACCTAATCGCGGGATTAGGTACCCTGATGAGCCGCTGAGGAGAAACTATACATAGTAGGTTAGTTCCTGACTCACAAAGTAATTATCGTTACTATTTTGCTCTACTTAGTATTGAGCACTTTTTGCATTGTAGCTTAGCAGCCCTAACGGTGGTATTTTTCCTTCGACCAACCAATTGCGAGTCTTTTGATTTTTTTAAATTGGTATGACAAGGTTGGCCTTTTCTTTTTTTCCAATATATATTTTTTTCCAATATATATACTTTTCCCCCTTGACAGTGATTCGTTGTATATTTTCATCTTCAAATCACTTGCCGGGTTTTTTGTTGTTGTTGTTGTTTTTTTACCATAAGGGCTATTATTTAATATATATATATATATATATATAGCGAACAATTCAAAATAAAACAAATCGTTTAGAAATTAATAGTAAATCAAGAAGTGCTCAAATACTGACCTGCAGTTCAATATAAGAATTAAAATTTATGATAGGCTCATTGCAAAAAGTTGCAGTCATCATCATCATCATCATCATGTCGTGCCACCAACACGGATCTTCATGACCCTCTCTCACAATCCGTTTCTATCGGCCATCGCTTCCGGTAGGTTTTCAAGGCTACATCCCTTATCGGCACAGAGCTGTTGTCTATAGGATCTAGCTGGTCGTCCAGCCGTTGCTCGTCCATGTGATGGGGTCCACAGGAGTATGTCACTTATGAATTCGTACCTACTTCTCCAGCAGTGTCCCGCATGTCTGGTTCGTCTAATTTGGATAGTTTTCATGATGGGTGGTAAGTGGCCGTACAGCTGCTGCTTTGCGGGGTGCAGCCTCCAGAACTTGTTCAATATTGCTCGCAGCATTCTTGTGTTGTTGCCGTCAAGCTTTTTCACCATACGTTAGTTAAAAAACAAACAATAAAAAAATAGCATATAACAACGGCATAAACATATCAAATATTCTTAACAACTAAAATTCACTAACTCTATAAGTAAACCTTTTTCCAACCGAACATTTTAAAACAAAACGCTACAAATTATGAAAAAAGTAAAAACTCAACAGTCTCAACAAAACTACTCTACCCCTGATGACGACCAAAACTTTGGTCGAAATCGCTTGGGCAGAAGATATGACACAATTCGTTTACCATCTATATCCCGACACTAGAAAAATAACAAGGAGTGTTGAAAAAATAAAATTCAAAATAACAAATAGCATTCCATCCTCTTAAACAAAACTTGCTTGAATAATAACTTGCTGCCTAATTATACACTTTTCAATATATATATATATATATATATATATATATATATATATATATATATATATAAGTGTATTTCCAGAGTTGTCAAAAATTTTGGGCTAACACAGAAAACTCTTGCGACATAAATGGAAAGATGAATTAATTGATCATTTATTCAAATTCCTTGAACTTTTAGTTAACACCCCCACTCTCTCTACACACACACATACACACACACACACACACACACACACACACGCACACACATATATATATATATATATATATATGCATTCATATATTAATGTACGTATGTGTATGTGAACATTGCCACCCAGATTGTTTGTACCAACACTCAAACGAACATCTGCGTATATTTACTTATATTTTTGTGATCAATACACACACACACACACGTGTCTGTGTGTGTGTGTGTGTACGAACGCATACTTTCATTTACATACTACACATACACATAAATATTGACAGATGTGTGCATGTAGGCCGAGAGAGAAACATACATTGATATATATAATTATCCATATAAATATATATATATATATATATATATATATATATATATATATATATATATGTTTATAAAGTATTGTGTATCTGTATGCAAGAAGATTTTGGTGGGTGAAACAAAGATACCACCCATGTCGTGTGATTCAAAATGTGTGTGTGTGTGTGTGTGTTTTCAAATACTTCTTTGAAGAATCTCCTTACATAAAATGTGCTATTTCGATCGTTTCTCTCGCCGTCTTTTCTTCCTGCAGCTAAAATAAACACACCAACTTCAATTCAGGTTTTCGTATTCCAAACTCTTCCAAAATGACTACAATATTCATTGACATCGTAATGTCCTTGTATTTTCAATCGCTTACATAACTTAACAATATTATTGTTTTACTTTTAACTCTCTGACCATTTCAAATGCCTTATCTTAGTGTGCTGACAGCAGAGATTCATTTCACTCTCTCACAATCCGTCCCTATTAGTATTTGCCCGTGGTGTAAAGGTTATCAACGTAGGAAATGGACACGAGTTCAAATCCTGGACGAGATTGATTGCATTTCACATAGCACTAATACCCTTGGGAAAGGTATGAATCCAATTATTCTCCCTCCAGCTATGGGTAAATAGTAGGACAGGCTGGTTCTTCAGTCTTGGTAAGGCAACAAGTCTAGGAGAAGGAAAACTCTGAATTCAAACCTGTTAAACTCCGCTTAAAAATTTACCTTGTGTCATATCCTGCCCGAGCGGAGGGGTTGGTAAATAGGATTAGTATTTGCTCTTAGTAAGTCCACTTGACTACATCCAGTGTCTGCACAGCGCTGATATATGTAAGTATTTGCAGGTCAGCCAACAATGGTGTGTCCATGAGTCGTAGTCCAAAGGAGAACTTTGCTTATTATTTTGTCTTTATTTTACTTTGGGGGTAAGTGACCGTTGAACTATTCTTTTGTTCATAAACATATTCTTCTCCAAGTGGTGCAGCCATACAATAATACTGAAACAGCAACAGAATGAAAGAATTCCCGCTTCATTTTATCAGATTTCATATGGTCGCCTCTCCGTTCATCGAACCAACGACCACTTTAGAAATTAAGTAAGAGTCACCCAGCTCGGTTGACTTTGTGTCTACGCTATCCCATCATTCGCCAGTGGTCCGGAAGACCTGGGTTCAATCCCACGTCGAGTCATACCAAAGACTTTAAAAATGATACTTAATACCTCCTTGCTTAACACTCAGCAGTATAAGGTAAGTATCAAGGGAAAAGTGGAGCAATCCAGGGAAAGGAATAGCGCCCTCTCCTACACATCGGTGTAGTAGCTATTGAAAAGGGAGCCTTCTAGTTGCCCTAGATTACGGTCGCCAACGTACTTTATATCTATATCTATATATAAATATATATATATATATTGTCATCCACAGACAGACTGTTTCATTCAATCAGAACTCTTCAGTGTGGCTAGACACACAGGACGCTATAAGTCGGGATCGAAACCCATCCAACTTTACGTTAGACTAAGTCTCAGACCACTCGGCCAACAAGCAGACTACGTTGACTAAGGGAATTTTTAAGGTATTTATGTAGCAACAGCAGCAGCGTCCGTTTGTTTACATTTTAATACCCTATCAGCTACCAGAGTGCTCAATTCTTTCGAAGAGCATTATGCGAGCGGCGGCCGACAATTCCTTCGCTAGGGTGCTCAATCCCCATGGGGGAGCGTATATATAATCTGTAAGTATCTTATCTCTCATACACTCACATATTCACTCATATATAGTTATTGACCTAAATAGAAAAGCATCCATCGTTTTTCAAGCAACAGTTTTTCTTCATCATAAAGTCCTGATGAAGGTTTGATAAAACCGAAACGTCTTAACGTTGATTTTACAATCATGAATAGATTGAACACATTTGGAATACTTTGTTTTTCTATTTTCTTTATAGAAAACGAAAGGAATCCATGTAGTGTAGGGGCTAGCATGTAAGAAGTAGGTTCGAACCACAGTCTCGTTATCACGTTCACTTACGAGTTAATACCGTTGGGTATGGTTTGGTTTGGTTTTATGGAATATCAACCATTGTAGGTTGTTTAATGCCAAATCATTTTTATACACATATAAAATATATGATTTCTAAATTCATCTTGAAGATTACATTTTTAAAGAAGCCTAGGCTCGTTTTTTTTGTTTTGTTTTTTGGGGAGTGTTTTTGGCACCCAGTTAAACAGTTTCACTTAATTTCAAACAATTCAGTTTAGCATAAATACAATCTTTATCTTACACAGTTAGTCATTGGTTTAAATATAGTTTTCTTTTTAAACACAGTTAAATGATCAAACACTTCTATTTGAAGCAATTCAGTTTAGCTTAAGTACAGTTTTTGTTTGCTCACAGTTAAATGTAAAAACTGTTCATTTCAAACTATTCAGTTTAGCATTATCACAGTTTGGTTCTATTTGACCCATAGATAGGACCCTATCTGGTGCTACCACTCCGGGTAGGAGAGGACATGGAAGCGACAGCAATAAAGGGGTACTCCGCATTCCCTAAAGGTCCAGCATTACTAGAACTTCATCGTCAGATTTTTTAGCGTCATATCCAAGACACTCGTTTGGGGAGCCTTACCCCTCGGTTTATTTTGCAGTCTCAGCCTACTGGCGCATGAATACCCTTGGGAAAGATATGAATCCCTTCATCTCCCAAGCTATGGGTTGAAGAGAACCTATATTGCTCTTTAATGATAGTGGATTTGGCATTAACTAACCCACAAAAGTTGAAGTAGCCACAAATTGGTTTTTTTTTTCCATTTTAATTTTCTAGAGTTTATTGTCTTACTGGTTGTTTTTATTTTGACATAGATATTATTGCCTGCTATATCGATGAGAATAATAATAATTGTATTTTATATCTCCCGGAGGTTTTCACACCAGTATTAGCCGATTGTCTTTCACCGAAGTCTGAAGGACAGCAGGTCTCTTCAGGTCACCAGAAAGTTTCTCAGTATCCTCGGCAATCTGAACGATGCTGTGCTATATATGGTCTCTATTCTTCCTCTGAATTCCAATTCCCCGTCATGCAGACCGCTCTAATGTTAACACCGTCACCCATATGTTCCACAGCTTTTTGTAGTTCTCTGGCAAGGTCCTAGTTGTTCCTTACCTTTTCGTTTTCTTTTATTTTCATTCAGTTTATTTTCATTCAGTTGTAACCGCAAAATCCATAAGATGGCAAGCTTTTTTTTTTCTTTTGTCAATGTCTGGTTGTCTGGCCGGAATTAGGTAATCCGTTTGTATCTCAAATTCCCAGAGAAATTTATGCATCGCATTTTCTAGGACAGTTTCTGGTTTGTACATACACCATTTGTTAGTATGGCCGGATTTTAATCTCTTGCATAATTATTATTATTATTATTATTATTATTATTATTATTATTATTATTACTTTTTCCTATCGTAAATATTTTCTTATTGCTTATTTTCTTTCAATGCAATCTGTGCAAATATACACCCGAAAATCGTTCATTTCTTGTTTTAAAGTGTTTTCTTATTGCCTAAAGTAACGATTTTATCATCTGGTAAAATGCTGATTCCTTTTTCGACTGGCAAGATTCCTGAAAATAAAAAAAATAACGTAAGCAGAATGGTCGGTGTATACAGAAATGTGACCAGCCTTTGTATAAGTTGCTGGCAAATCGCTTAATATCTTGAAATAACATCTAACGTGACTCTGCTTATGATAATTCGACAGTTTTCAAAGTATGGCACTTCTTCTTCTTCTTCTTCTTCTTCTTCTTCTTCTTCTTCTTCTTCTTCTTCTTCTTCTTCTTCTCTCTCTCTCCCTCTCTCTCACTCTTTTCGATTTTATTTGGTGGCTTTATTCAGAAACGAGAGACAGAATGAAAACAGAAAAAGGAAAAAAAAAAAGAGAAAAAGAAAGGAAAGAAATGTACGAAGAAAGAAGGAAGAAAAACATGCGAAAATGAATTTTACAAAAGTGATTGGTGTGGGGGGGGGCGAAAGAAAAAAAACAAGAAATAGAGAGAAATGAACGAAAAAGAAGAAAAAAAAGATAAAAGGGAACGAAAGAAAAAGTCGTGAAAGACAAAATGAAATGAAGAATTCTTATCCTTTCTTTCACACACACACACACACACACACACACACACACACAAACATTCTCACTCTCTCCCAGTCTCTCACTCTCCGACTGCATTTTTGCAGGTGGGGGGGGTCTTACCACTCCTGAATGTGTCCTGCATACGGCAGTACATAACATCTGCTGGCGAGGATCTACTCTTGGAGCTGTCAGGAATGTACAGCACTCCTTCACTGGCATCACTCCCAGGTCCACTTGGACCCAGAGTGTTGGTATTTATTAATTTTCCATCTATGAGCCAAATGCAAATGTCTAATGTTAAATTGAATTGTTTGAACTAATTATGTTTGTTTAATGGCATATCAACCTTCTTGGGTTATTTAATGGTAAATCCATTCTTTTAGAAGGACAGTAGAGGTACTATTTAACCTATAACTGGGAGGATAAGGGGGTTCATAACTTTCCCCAGGGTATTTGTCCGAAAGTGAACGTAATATCGATTACTATGATTCTGCAGCCCAGCGCGTTAGCCATAACACTACGAAAATAGTCTCTGTGTTAAACAGCAATACTTGAAAATGTCTCGTTGTGTGCAAATAAAACTATTGGCGTTGGATTGCAATACTGGGAGCCATTTAACTGTGTGCAAACAAATGATTAATACTTGTAGAATTATTCATGTTAGATAGGAATACTTGAAACCGTTTAGCTGTATGCGAAAATTTATATTATTGCTATTACATAGCAATACTTGTGTTGGTTGGTTGGTTGGTTGGATGGTTGGTTGGTTGGTTTTACGGAGTATTACCACTTTTCGGGTCATCTAATGCCGAAATACGTCATTTTGATAAAAGTTTCAAACAATTTAGTTTATTATAAGTATAGTTTTTTGTTTACACACAGTTAAAAGTCAAAACAATTCTATTTCAAACAATTTAGTTTAGTATGACTATATTTTTTGTTTAACACAGTTAAATGTAAAAACTATTAATTTAAACCATTCAGTTTAGCGTAATTTCACAATTTAGTTCTATTTGACGTATAGATATGACCCTATCGGGTACTACCACTCTGAGTCAGAGTGGACATGGGAATGATGGCAATGAAGAGGTACTCCATATTCCCCCAAATCTCCAGCATTACTGAAGCCTCATCATCAGATTGTTTTATGTCATATCTAGGACACTCATTAGGGGAGTCATACCCATCTGCAAAGATATAGTCGGTGTATTCTGCAACCCCAGCCGACTTGTTGGAACAATTTTGCTGGGTGTAAATGAATGTATAGTGTTAAAAAATTATTAGTGTTAGATAGCAATACTTGAAATCATTCAACTATGTTTAAACAATAGCAATACTTCAATGACTGCAAGCAAGTACCTCGAACTTTTAAAAAAATGAAATTATCTACTAACTACAGGGTGAAACGATAAAATTGTGGTCCTAAAGAAAACAACACTACAGCTTTATTTTAAAACTTTTATTGAAAAAATCAATTCAGGTAACTGGATTATGTAATAGAGCTGACATCTATTCAATGTAGCCGCCTTCAGCCTCAATCACTGCCTCGATACGGATCCGGAACTGGGAGCATGCCTTTTCCACAAGCGCCTGCAGGAGCTCGGCGGATGGCGGCGATCAGGCTGGCTTTGGTGTTGTGGGAGGTCATGTTGGTGATATTCTCGACGTATGACCAAACGAAGTAGTCCAGCGGGTTCAGGTCGAGGGAGGAGGGGGGCCAGTGAGAGAAGGGTACAAAGTCGTAGCACTCCTTCTGAAGCCAATCCTGGGTCTCTTTGGACTTGTGGGCCGGCGCCGTGTCCTACTGCCACACTCAGGGTCTGCCACTGGCCGCCTGATTGCGCCAGGGGATCACCACACATCCAGGTACACTTTGTGTTGACTTTCAAGCCTACCTCGAAAATGTGAGGTGGCATGATGTGGCCCTCACTTGAAACCACACCAAAGACCATAACCGTAGCCGGAATCTTTGTTTTCATCACCCTGGGTACGTCCCTGTTATTCGTGGCAATCTAGATTTGCATTTTGAGGGTGCTGGCAATGGTCCTGTTGTCATAACTTGGATCGGTAGAGAGCATGTGTTGTACAGCAGCGCATCCCCGATCTCGCGCGTTGAACATTGTGTCAATTTCAGACATGATAGAAGGCTCCTATCGCTCTTGGGATTTGTACACAACTGGCCAACTAATAGATGGTCTGCAGAGATAAAAGAAAACCGGTTTTCATTAAACGGAAATGGAATCATGTCGTCTTTTCTAGTGCGACAATTTTATCGTTCCACCCTGTATTCACAAACAAATCATACGTGAAAACAAATGACTGATGTTAGATTTATAGTGCTACATGACAATGCTTGAAATCATTCAACTGTGAGCAAATAAATGATTAATTCTAAATGGGACTATTCATGTTTGATAGAAATACTTGAAACCATTTAACTATGTGCAAACAAATGAGCTCTGGCTCGTTTAAAAATGTTATATACAAACTATTTGCTTATAAATCATATATATGTACGAACAGAATTTGGCATTAAATAAGCTCTCCCTCTCTCTCTCTCTCTCTCTCTCTCTCTCTCTCTCTCTCTCTCTATCAATCTGTCTCTATCTCTCTCTCAAAAAATTCTTTTCTTTGTCTTTAAAATATATTCTTCATCAATTTTTAATTATATATATTTTTTCTTCTTTTTCTCATTTCTTTATAATTCTTTTTTCCTTTCTCTTTCACTCACAGCTTCTTTCTCCTTTTTTCTTCTGATTCCCTTTACGAGGAAAAGTAAAGTAGAAGGAAAAAGACAAACAAGAAATGGAAAGAAAAGAACGAAAAAAAAACAAGAAAAGGAAAAAAAGAGAAAGATTAGAGTGTAGGAAAGAAAAAGACGAAAAAAAAGAGAAAAAAACGAGAGATAGAAATAAAGAGAAAGAGAGAAAGAGAGAGAGAGAGAGGTGGCGGCGTAGAGAAAGAAAGAGGAAAAAGAGAGAGAGAGGAAGATGATGAAAGAGAAAGAAAACATAAAAATGTGATAGATAGAAGGAAGATGAAAGGAAAAAATAAAAAAGAAGAAGAAGAAGAAGAAGAAGAAGAAGAAGAAGAAGAAGAAGAAGAAGAAGAAGAAGAAGAAGAAGAAGAAGAACGAAATAGTACGAGAAGGAAAACAGAAGAAAATAAGAGAGAACAAAGTAATGGGAAAAAGGAAAAAAAACACAAAAAACAGAGAGAGAGAGAGAGAGAAAGAGAAAGAGAGAGAGAATGATGGGAAAATTAGAAGCAAAGGGAGAGAAAGGGAGGAGAGATAGAGAGAGAGAGAGAGAGAGAACGAGAAAGAATGAAAAATAATTTAAATGAAAAAGGATGTATGAGAGGCCGAATAAAAAAGAAAATAAACAAATAGAAAAAGAAAGAAAAAAATAGTGAAATAGTAATTTCCAGAAAGAAGAATATTCTGAAAAATCGAAAGAATCAGCACAAGAGAGAGAGAGAGAAAGAGAGAGAGAGAAAGAGAGAGAAAGAGAAAGAGATGTAAAAGAGAGATGAAAAGAAATGGAGTGAAAGAGAAGGTAAGACATTAGAAGAGAGAATTATGAATGAAAACTAAGAGAGAGACATCGAAAGGTAAAAGAAGAAAGAAGATAGAAGAGAAAAGGAAAAGAAAAAAGAGAAAGAGAAAGAGAAAAAAAGAATAGATTGAAAAAAAGAAAGAATTAAATTAAAAGAGACAGCTTAGAAAGAAAAAAAGATAAAGAAAACAACAAAGAAGAAAAGTAAGATAAAGAGAGAGCAAGGGAGACAGAGAAAAATACAATGAAGAATATAAAGATAGAAGAGGAAAGAAAGAAAGAGAGAGAGAGAGAAAGAGTGAGTTAGTGAGAGAAAGAAAGAAAGAGAGAGTGTGTGTGAGAGAGAGAGAGGAGGATGTGGAGAGCAATAAAAGGAAAGAGACAAAGACGACCTTGTGTCGGTGATAAACTGCCATTGAAAAACAAAGTGTTTGGTACAAGATCAGAGTCAGGAGTTCCTAAAGTTGAATTCTTGAGATTCAAGTATGGCACATAACTACACCTGATTATGTGGCTCCAGTTCTGGACCTGTTGGGGTGGGGAGTACACCTTCATTAACATTACTCGAAGGTCCACTCTGACCCAGAATGAGATTACCTATTAGGTTTCCATCTGGGAGTCAAGTAGTATATTTAAATATTATTTATATTAGATAGAAATACTTGAAAGCATTTAGAGTGTTCGCCAATGGTCCGGGAGACCTGGGTTCAATGCCAGGTCGCGTCATACCAAAGATTTTAAAAATGGTACTTGGTACCTCATGGCTTAACACTCAGCAAAATAAGGCAGGGCACCTCGGATGGTGTAATGGTTAGCAAGGTAGACTAGCAAACCTACACGAGTGAGTTCGATTCTCATTGGGTGTCCAATTCATGCGGCCTTGTGCTACATCTAAGCAAAAAAGCTTAGTAAATTACCTCAGCAAAATAAGGTACGTATCACGGGTAAAGAGGAGCAATCCAGGAAAAGGAGTAGCACCCTCCCCTACACCTCGGTGTAGTAGTTATTGAAAAGGGAGACTTCTGGTCGCCCTCGACTAAAGGGAGACAACTTTACTTACATATCATCATCATCATATCATCAAGTCGTGCCGCTAGCATGGATATCCCTGACACTCTCTCGCCACTTCTCCCTATCGTTCATGGCCTCTGGCAGGTCTTCAGGGCTACATCCCGTATCCTCACATAGCTGCTGAATATATGCTCGAGCTGGACGTCCAGCTTTTGCCCGGCCATATGTGGGGGTCTATAGGAGTACATCACTTATGAGCTCGTCCCTGTAGTAGTAGTAGTAGTAGTAGTAGTTGTGGGAAGAGTCCCCATGCCGAGTCAGTGAGTTCGAACTCAGGTCGCATAATTTTCACTTCCATTACCAAAATCTTTGAGAAAGGTTTGAACCCCTTTATCTCTCCCCTGCCATTGTTTAAACTGAACCATTACCGAGGATTGATTTAGCATTAAATAGCCCACAATAGTTGATGAGCCATTAAAAAAACGAATGAAACCAAACGATTATTATTAGTTACTTAAAACTATATAGTTGCTTGCAAAATATTGATGATCGAAAAACTTGAAAGTGCATGGTTGGGCACAAACAAATGATTACTTTTAGTGTTGCCTTTAAGATCCCATCTATGGATCAAATAAATAGGTCTGAAAATTATTAGTATTTGATAGGAATACTTAAAACCATTTAATTGCATGCAAATTATTTGTACCAAGAATAGTCACTCAATACATTTTTGAACACCACGTATTTTGAAGAAAATTAACGTTTCATTTACTGCTCATTTCTGTCTTGGTAAATACAGCTTCAGTGTAGATACTTTTTTTGAACACGCCCCTTATAAGAGTTTTATTTTTCTTTGAATTAATTTTCTTCTTCATTTAATTGCAATAATCGAACCCTGTGAATATCTGTGATGTTCAAATCCCTCTTGACTGATTCAACCATTGATCTGAGCCGAAAAAGCGGCATTTGCATCAACCGTTAGTTATTCAATACAAGCCACTATGAAACTTGCGGCAAAACATCTGAAATATTCAAGCGATAAGCTAGAAAAGGAAAAACCATTGTTGGGTGCTTCCCTTTGAAGTGATCGGCTTGAGGACCAAACAACGGTTTCTTGTTAGGGCGGGCCAGCTGGCACCGGATGAAAAAGCTTTGAATCAATTAAAAATAAAAAAAACTTAGGTGTTAACAGAACGGCAATATTATCTCAGGTGGGGAGAACACCTGAAAAATATTGCAGATGTTTTATGTCGAAGGTAATCTATGATGATATCTCTGTTCATCGGGTAACATATGGCATCTCTTACTAAACCTGAAGATGAGCACGTGGAATCAAACCGACGACTGACTACAACTCAAAAAATCATATATATATATATATATACACAAACACACACACACTCTTTCACACAACCCATCGCTCACAGGTCCGCTCTGGCTCCGAGTGGTAGCACCTGATTGGGTCCAATCTAGACGTTAAACAGGATTAAAAAGTGTACATATGCTAAATTGAATTGTTTGAAATAGAACTGTTTGATGTATAAAAATGGATTTGCTATTAAATAACCTACAACGGTTGGCATGTCATAAAACCCAACTTAACCAAACTCTTTCACATACATAAGTATATATATATATATATATATATATATATATATGTGTGTGTGTGTGTGTGTGTGTGTGTGTGTTTTCATGCTAACTGAACGCCTTATCAGAGATGCTTAGAATATGATATCTCCGGCGGAGGGGTAAGACCCAACCCCAGACAAGGGTGTCCGCGATGTGACACTAAAATGCACCTGGTGGTGAGGATCGAGTTCTGAGAATTGTAGAGTTGCCAGTCATTGGTATTACTCCCAGATCCACTCCAAGGTAATGTGGTAGAACCTAATAGCGTCTCCTCTAAGGGTTATATAGATCTATTTGCAAATTTGTTTATTCAAGAAAAATATCTGACGCCATATAACAGTGCGCAAAAAACGTTTTTTTGTTTAATGTCATATCAAACTTTGTGAGTTACGAGGTGCATACGATAAGTTTCCAGACTTTTTTCGTATGGGCACTTTTATTGATAGTACACACATGAAACTCTAGTCCCCTTCGAACTAATCTCCTCCGGCTGCAATGCACTTGTTGTACCATTCCAACAACTTCTGGAAGGCCCCATGGAAGTCCTCTTGTGTGAGCGTGTCAATGACCTTCGTCACAGCCTCTTTCATCTCCTTAATTGTCTCATAACGACAGCCTCTGAGCTTAGGGAATAAGCAAAAGTCACAGGGAGCAAGGTCTGAACTATAGGGAGGGTGAGGAACTGTCTTGATACCCATTTTGGTCAAATAGTCTGTGACAAGGATGGAGTTGTGGACTGGTGTATTGTCCTGGGGAAAATGCCACTGATCCGATTTGAAGAGTGCTGGCCTATTCCGACGGAATCTCTTCCTGAACTCCCTTAAAACCTTAACATAGTAACCCTAACCCTTTGGCGAATCTGGTGTATTGACTTCCTTACTCGTCCCACGCCTCTCATCATCCCTCACAGACTCCCTGCCTTCCTTGAATCTCTTATACCACTCGAAAACTGATGCTCGATTCATGCAAGATGCTCCAGAAGTTGTCTGAAGCATTTCATGCGTTTTTGCGGCATCATTTTTTCCAAGTTTAAAAACAGAATTTTATTGCATATCGTTTTTCTAAAGTGTCAGATTGTATTTTTGAAATTCACCTGCTGCAGTTGTTCATTTGAACGTGAAATCATAAAAATTGGTCAGTCATCTCATAAGATGTATAGCAATAACATACGGCATTTTCAAGAGTCTATGACAATTTTAAATGCCCATACGAGAAAAGTCTGGAAACCTATTGTATGCACCTCGTATTTAATGCCAAAATCATTCTTGGAGAAGAATAATTGTGGTACTATTTAACTCATAACTGGAAGAAGAAGAAGAAGAAGAAGAAGAAGAAGAAGAAGAAGAAGAAGAAGAGAGCTCACACTTTATCCCAAGAGTATTTGTCCAAAAAGTCAGGGTAGTATTTATCCCAATAGCTGAAAGGATAAACGGGTTCATGCTTTATCCAAAGGGTATATTTGCCCAGTCGGCTGGGGCTGTAGAATACACAGATTGCACCTCTGCAGAGGAGTAAGAACCCCCCCTCTAACAAGTGTCCTGGATATGACACTAAACGATATGGGGGTGAGGTTCCAGTGATGCTGGGGCTTTGGGGAATGCAGAGCACTCCTTTATTGCCATCGCTCCCAAGTCCACACTGTCCCAGAGTGGTAGCACTTGGTGGAGCCCTATCTATGGGTTAAATAAAACTAAACTGTGCTATTACACTAAAGTGAATTGCTTGAAATAGAACTGTTTTGACATGTAAACTGTGTACGTATGCTAAACTGAATTGTTCGAAATAGAACTGTTTTAACATTTAACTGTGTGAAAACAAAAACTATACTTATACTACCCTGAATTTCTTGAATAAGAACTGTTTGATTAAACTGAATTGCTTAAAATAGAAATATTTTTATACAATTAAACTGTGTACTTATGAATTGTTTGAAATAGAACTGTTTATTTGTATAAAAATGCATTTGGCATTAAATACCCTACAATGGTTGATATGCCATAAAATCCAACCAACCTTAGTGTATATACCCAAGAGTAAACGTTATAGCGTGACTGGATTTCGAACTCGCTTACTATATTGTCGCAGTTCAGCACGCTAGCCACGACACCATGAAGATTCCCCTTTAAAGAAAATACACAAAAAATAGATTTAAAAAAACCCACAAAGATGGTCATTTCACTATTTGCTGGAGTGAATAAAGTGGCAAACTTATGCCCGTGGTGTAATGGTTATCGTCGTAGGAAATGGACACGGTGACACGAGTTCAAATCCTGGACGAGACTGATTGCATTTCACATTGCACTAATACCCTTGGGAAAGGTATGAATCCAATTATTCTCCCTCCAGCCATGGGTAAATAGCAGGACAGACTGAGTTCTTCAGCCTTGGTGAGGCAACTAGTCAAGGAGAAGGAAAACTCTGAATTCAAACCTCAACTTAAAAAGTGACCTTATGTCATATCCTGCCCGAGCGGAGGGGTTGGGTAAATAGGATCGTTCAATGGCATTCATTTTCGAACAATGCCTTTGTGAAAAGTATGAAATCCCTTAGACCCCACTGCTATCGGCCAAATGGTATTTAGTTAATGACAAATAAAAAAAAAATGATGTTAAAAAACAAACAGAATGATAAAGATATTGT
The DNA here is from genome assembly GCA_963585895.1 of Sepioteuthis lessoniana. Taxonomy (NCBI): domain Eukaryota; kingdom Metazoa; phylum Mollusca; class Cephalopoda; order Myopsida; family Loliginidae; genus Sepioteuthis; species Sepioteuthis lessoniana. Next base: position 7,479,123 of record OY757927.1, read on the forward strand.
TATGATTGTAATTAAACAGTCAAATTTTAGGATTAATTATCCCAGTTGGAGTTGATATGCCGGTAATCAAATAAAAAAAAAACATAGTGGTCTATCGTAAGTAGCATAGGCCGATTCCCTTTTTAGACAGACACGGACAGAGAGTTTGGGAATTAGAAAGAAAGACTGAAATAAACAGAGAGAGAGAGAGAGAGAGAGAGAGAGAGAGAGAGAGAGAGAGAGAGAATCGGAAAGAAAGATTGAATTAGATTGATAGAAAATGAGTGAAGTAGAAAGAAAGAAAGAAAGAAAGAAAGGAAGGAAGAAAGAAAGAAAGAAAGAAAGAAAGGAAGAAAGAATTAGATAAATAGATAGAGAGAATGAATTAGAAAGAAAGCATGAAATAGATAAATATATATAAAGAAAGAGAGTGAATTAAAAAGAAAGAGTGACTAAAATACATAGAGGGAGAAAGAGCGTAAAGCAGGAAAAAATATAAATATTTCACACTTGTGTAGATAAATTTTATTAATCATCAAGATAAATTCTAAAGAAAAATTAGAAAATTCACATCACAGTGGAGCAATACTTAATATGGAAAGAAGATTTAAGTCCTGGAATTGATCAACAGCTTCAGGGTTGGCGGGAAAGACGCAACTATCCCACCCACTGAATATAACATCGCTGACACCTTTCTCTCTTTTCAAATATACCCTATCATTTCCTTTCTTTTTCTCTTTCTCTCTTTTCTTTCTTTTTCTTTTTCTTTTTTTCTTTCTCAATCGGTAGATTGATGTGGACGGATTGAAACATATTTCGGCAAGATTCACTAATGGTATCAATTAGACGGTGGGGAAAGATATCAGAGTGTGAAAAGTAAATGAGACTGCACATATGATTTTTTTTCTCCATCTGACAACGTAGAAACATGTGCTCAGGAGTGTTGAAAATTGACATAAGAAAAATTACCCTTACGTCCAACCGTATTTGAAGTTGATTTTTAGTATAAGGAAACCAAGTTTTCCACTAATTACGATCAAAATATTCGCCTCTACCGTATTCGTAAATCTAAAGAAATACCAACTTTTTTTTTCGATTTTTTGATTTTGCTCATTAACTTTTAGTCCGATTGTAGCCTTCGTTTCTATCCAAGATTTTTTTTCCTCCAAAATGGTGTTGCTAGATTTCCCCAAACGCTGGAAAAACGTTGTTTCATAGCTTATCAAGGGGCTTTTTTCTATACGCTGTTAACACTGTTTATTTTTACTTCTTCAATTCATTAATTGACATGTATTTGTGTTTAGTGCTATGAAAGCACATATATATATATATGTATATATATATATTATAAGATCTAATTATATATATATATATATATATATATATATATATATATATATATATATTACAGGGTCTAATTATATATATATATATATAGTACTATTAGGTCCAGTTAAACCAGAGTTGGGAGTAATTCCTTCAGGACAAGAAAATCATTCAGGACTGGACATTTAAATTTTTCTGGTGGAGAGCTCAATGAAATTTTTTATAGAGCAATATTTCTTTAAAGAAAAAAAACCAAAGACCGGTTATTTTAGGATGAGAAATTTATTTCCATTCTGTTTTTCAGTTTCTGGTGTGAACCAAAAACACGAAGAAAAATATAACAGGACTTCTAATCCTAAAATAACAGGTCTTTGTTTTTTTCTTTAAAGATATATATATATAATTACATCTTGTGTCTACAGAGAGCTGATGTAAAAAAAAGTTGTTGCTAGTCAGCCTACACTGGCACGTCCAAGTGTAGGGGTCCATAGAAGAACATCCTTAATGAGTTCGTCCTTGCTTCTCGAACAGTGTCCCCCATATATATATATATATATATATATATATTTATAGTTTTAGGCTTGAATATCAATCGTCGATAAAGTGCCCTGTTCAGCTCATGTGTATCGTAGAGATTAGATTGAAATAAAGAAAGTGTGGCTTATCTTTGAAAGTTCTGCATGTTCGTAAGTTCACCCTTATATCCACTCTACTAGGCTGAGACTGTAAAATACACTAACTGAATCTCTGCAGAGAAGTAAGACCCTCTCCAACGAGTGTCCTGGAGCTTTGGGGAATGTGGAGTACTCGCTCTCAGGTCCATTATTGCCTGGAGTGTTAGCGATAGATAGGGTCCGATGGGTCAAATAGAACTGTTTGACATTTAAACAGAGTGCAAAAAATGACTTATGCTGAACTGAATTGATAGAAATAGAACCGTTTGATCATTTAACTGTGTATAAACAAATGACTGATATTTAATTCGATATTTGATGATACAAAGAAATATGTAGAATCATTTAACTTTGTTGACTGATGCTAAATTGAATTCTTAGAAATAGAATTGTGTAATATATTGACCCTCGACCCAGCCGTCAATCAAGAAACAGGTGCATCCGGTCGAAGATATCGGGGTATCACCTTGTCCTGTGGACGGGTTGAATTCGGAGCAATTGCGACGCCCACGGGAAGCAGGTGCACGTCAAACAATTATATAAACAGGTGCCACGGACGGTTTGAATTAGTTGGAGTCAGTTGCAGTTGGATTTCGAGTTGCAGTTCGAGGCAGTAAGAACCAGCTCCAGACACAGGGCTTGGGCCCTCAGGCACCCCGGTTGAGCAGCCAAGCTGAATGAGGAAGTGCTGCTATATACAGAGGAACTTGGGGTCAATATGTTGCAGTCTGTTCCTTCTCCAACTCACCTCTCATTCATAACCCTTTCTCAACCCTTTTGCAACCCTTTCGAGAATAAAGTGTGAGAGGTATATTTTTCTAAGGAAGTGTGTTCGTTCGTCATTATTGTTGATTATGCTTCCGTATGTATATGTATACGTATAGTTGTATCATGGCTATAGAACAATTGTTTGATCCTTTAACTATGTGCATACACAAAATATGATAACAAATATATCTAATATATATGAATAAACAGGATTGACATTAAATAGCCAACAGTAGTTGATATGCCGTAAAAGCAAAGCAAAGCAAAACAAATCACCCTAATATCAAAGCTGGTATTTCTATTCTATGACGAAATATTGACAAAGTTTGTTAGTATTGTGATATACAAGTGAAGTAGATATATTTGACCGACTTGAGGATTTTGTTTCTAGTTTAATGGCATATCAACCATCGTGGGTTAACTGATGCCGAATTGAACTTTGTAGAAGGACAGTAGTGGTACCATTTCACCCATAGGTGAGGAGGATTAGGAAGTTCAAACTTTTTCTCAAGGTATTAGTCCAAAATGGAATATAATAGCACAACTGGAGTTCGAACTTGCTCACAACAATATTGCAATCCACCACGTTAGCCACAACATGCTGGGAACGCCCCACCTGACACAAGGAACTGTACTAGGTACTACTACATCGAGAACGGGGAATATTAGTAATGAAATGGCGCCCCACACTTCCTAGACCCCCACACTACTAGATGTAGTTTTATGTCATACCCTGGATGTTTCTTTTTATGGGTGGGGGTCTTAACTCTCCGCGGGATGCTGTTGGAGTTTTTAAGGCCCTTGACGGCAAGACACTCTTCCTTCACCTTGCTTCAGAGTGTGGCGAATTCTGGATGCTTGCTAAACTTATATCAGCATTTTATATGGCCATGAGTTTAGGGAATAGAGTATGGATCGAATTCAATAAATTTGTAATGGGCTGCAAGATTGGGTTGCTAACCAATGTGCAATAGCGTGGTGATCACGGTATTTTTTTTTTTCAATTTCCGGTCTTGTTCGTCATTCAATTTTGTCATCCGAAATTCTCCACTGGATTTTGCAAATCTAATAGAAAAAATGTTTTTTTTTAATAAAATAAGATAAAATGAAATAAAATAAATACATTCCCTGTTCCTTTCAAGAAAATTGCGGAAGAAAGTATGTAAATCGGAAAGGAATGAGGATGTAATAAAGGGATGAGATGATGACATTAATCAAACAAGAAAGAAAGAAAAAAGGAAAACGAACGAAAGAAAGTGGGAAAGAGAGGAGGATAAGAGTCTTTTTTAAAAAAATAAATTTAAATCTAAATGTTAGAAAATATTGGGAAGTGACAATGAAAAATTTGAGAGCTAGAAAGTATAGATAAATTTTGAAGGAAGGAAGGAAGGAAGGAAGGAAGGAAGTAGGTTCGGTTGAGAAGGAAAATGATCAATTTAAAAAAAAAAAAAAAAAAAAAAAAACGGTTCAGAGTAGAAAAAAGTGAAAGAAAAAAAAAAAAATTCAATAAGTGATCTAAAGAAGAAATTTAAAAACGAAGGAAGGAAGGAAGTTCGGTAGAGAAGGAAAATAATCAATTCAAACAAAACAAACAAACAAAATAACGGTTCAGAAAAGGAAAAAAAATGAACGAAAAAATAACCTACAGAAATTCAATAAGTGATCTAAAAAAGAAATTTAAAGAGAAAGAAAGGAAGGAAGGATGGAAGGAAAAAAGGAAGGAAGGAAGTTCGATAGAGAAGGAAAAGGATCGATTTAAACAAAAAAAAAAAAAACCGTTCAGAGAAGAAAATAAATGATAAAAAAAAAATACTAAAGAAATTCAATAAGTGATCAAAAGGAGAAATTTAAAAATGAAGGAAGGAAGGAAGGATGGAAGGAAGGAAGGAAGGAAAAGAAACAAATAAAAGAAAGAAAATAAATAAAAGAATAAAAGAATAACGATAAAAATGAGTAAAGTAAAAAGAAAAAGTGACGAGATAATTGAAAAAAGAAAGGAAGAAATTAAAAAAGGAATGAAACAAAGAAACAAAAAAGGAAGGAAAGCAGGTAAATAAGAGGTGAATGAAGAAAGAAAGAAAGAAAGAAAGAAAGAAAGAATGCATAAAAGAATGAAAGGAAAAACGAATTAGATAAAGAAAAAGAAGCAAAGATAGATAGAAAAAAAGAGCGTGAAAGAGATGAAATAAGAGAGAAAAAAAGAAAGAAAGAAAGAAAGAAAGAAAGAAAGAAAATGGTTTTAAAAGAATAGAAAAATGATTTTGAAAGAAAAAAAGAAAGAAAGAGAGAGAGAGAGAGAAAGAATGGGAAATGAAAATAAAAATTTTAAAAAACAATAATAAAGAAAAAAAAAGGGGGGGAGGAAGAAGAAGGCGAAATCATTGTAAAAGAAAAAAAGAGGGCAAAGATGAAAAAAAATTTTGCTGAAGAGGAAAGAAAAATATTCTTGAAGAATAAAAATGAGCTAAGAAAAAAAAGAAGGTTAATCAATATGAATAAAAAAGTGTGGGGAAGGATGTAAAAAAAAAGATAAAATCGAAAATAACGAATTAATTCTGTCAATTTCAGGAAAAGGGAGAAAAAATGGCGAACAGTCGCAACGCTAGCGCCGACTGGCGTCCTATCACGGAACCTTTCATGCAAAAGGTATTTGATAGAATCACCTCACTGTCCCTAGTATGGCTTGTAGCCGGCCAATTCCTGGCAGCCCCTTCCTATTCAACTTGGCACCCGCCTCCACCATGCATCTGAACCTTCGGCAATTGTGTATTGGTCGAGGGAGACACAGCAAGAAATATCGGTCTGATCAGTTGTTGGCACGTGTAAGAATGGGTGAATATTGCTTTATAGCCATTGCATTGATAGCAACAGACCGAGAGGCAAGTCCGAAACGTTTTTGCAACGAATCAATGTCGAGTGAATGAAAGCAAGATAGGAAATGAAAAAGTAAGGACAAAAAATTGGAAACGAAAAAGAGAATATATATATATATATATATATATATGTGTGTGTGTGTGTGTGTGTGTGTGAGTATGTATATCATAAATAAGTATATATATATATACATATATATAGTGGGTAGAAGGGATTCCAGTCTAATGACAAAACCGTGGTGAAAGCAACCCTTGTCGAAGTTAATCCCAAAATCAAAACAGCAGTTGAATTACTTATAAATCAGGATGTTTGAGTTTTCATTAAGGTGTTAAAGACGACAATCATCTGTCTATATGTGACAGTGATATATATATATATATATATATATATATATATATATATATATATATATATATAATTTTTTGTTGTAGGTCCAAAGAAAGAATAAAAATATTTTAAAATGAGTAGGTCTACAGATTTGTATTTTTTAGAATTTATTTATTTATTTTGTTCTTACATACCTGTATGTTTCTAGCTCGATGCTTTCGTAAGAGAACATGTATGGCACAAGGCATTATTAATGCGGTATTCAATGACTCTTGAACTCACTCGTGTTTGTAGTTTGAATAGTTTGCGGTTGGTTATGGATTTTTTAATACCGGACCATTTTTTTTACAGTGTGTTTCTCTTAGCCTTCTTTACCCCTAATTTACTTTAGATATATGATAAGTAGTGTGTGTGTGTATGTGTGTGGATTTCACTTATAGTTATTTTTAAATTCATTGAATACCCCATTAACAAGGCCTTATGTCATACATCTTCTCTGACGAAAGTATCAAGCTGGAAACATACAGGCATGCAAGAACTAAATAATTAAATAAATTTTTAAAAATACAAATCTCTTCGTGAACTCATTTTAATATATATATATATATATATATATATCACAGCCACATCTTTAATAAAACTTAACATACTGCCTAAATATACACTCTTCAACACACACACACACACACACACACACACACACATATATATATATATATATATATATATATATATATATATATATATATATATATATATATGTATGCGTATTTCCCGCATATGGCCAAGCAAAAGCAGGACGACCAGTTCGAACAGACATACAGCAGCTATGTGAGGATACGGGATGTAGCCCTGAAGACCTGCCAGAGGTGATGAATGATTGGGAGAAGTAGCGAGAGAGGATCAGAGATATCTGTGCTAGCGGCATGATATGATGATGATGATGGTGATGATTCCAAGATCAAGAGACAAATCCAAAACATTATACATAGGGTGTCTCAGTATGCATGCCACCCATGTGACTGCTAATAACTCTACTAATAATAATGTTGTGTCTTTTTTTATTTCAGGTTTGAAAATAGTATGCTATAACAACTATTAAGCCTCGATCACCATGTCTTGGATAAAAAAAGAAAAATATTTTGCCTCATTACTCATTTGGAGATTAAATCTGTCAAAACTATGCAAGCATAATTTCACAGGAAGTTTAACTTCAAAATTATCCCCAGAAAAAACAAATTTATCATTGGGTACACAAATTTCAAGTCACAGGGTCAGTAGACTACCACAACAAGACGGCAGAAAATCCCAGATGGGACAAAAAATTGACTGCAAGATGTCTTATCAATGTGGATGCAGTGAGAGATTCTGTCGGAAGGAGTCTGAAAGTCCATTCGAAGACGTTCCCAAGAACTTGGTCTTTTACGTGCACAGTAGGATAAAGTCAATCTTAGTTCTGCTCTTGCCATCTGGTTTGACCTTTCTGAAGTGATATGACTGCTTTTTAAGTCTCAGATGAAAGATGGCTTAATGCAATATGAATTATCGTATCAATGGGTTGCATCTATTTGAAACACACTATATATATATATATATATATATATAGATAGTCATCCACAGACAGAATATTTCGTTGTATTACAATACTTTAGAGTGGCTAGACACGCGAGATGCTTGAAGCTGGGATCAAAACCCGGCTGATTTTAGGTCAGTCGGATATCTTACCCCAGCGTAATCGAAGGAATTTTTTTGCTTATAAAGTGCTCAGTTTACCAGAAGAGCTTTGCATATATAAATATATTAAATGTAGAATTAAAATAACAAGAATAGAAACTTGATTTTAAAAATTCAAGATTTAGTTTTATGAAATATTAACCCAGACAATCATTATGAAATCAACTCACTTAGAGCATCTTCACTTGTTTTTTTTAATAAATTTAGCTGTATATAAACTAATTACTGACGAGCAACAGATGTTCTTTTTTTAATAGCTGAACATTCTGGCGTCATAAAATGTTTCTTAAAAAGTAAATTATATTATTTTCATCTGTGTCATTTGAACAAATCCTGAAGATGGCAATAATTACCTCAACAATTTTATCAATGATGAAGTGATATTTTTTCGGGACGTTAATTGATCTTATCACATAATAAACCAGATTAAAGCTTTTCATCAGAAATGGTATATAAAATCAATTACATGGCCAGAGAACAGTCTGGATCTAAATCCAATTGAAAATTCATGGTAGAAAACTTTTTAAAAAATGCACTACAAGTTGGTTCCATCCACCCAAAAATTTATGGCAATTTAGGAAAGTTAGCTTCTTTGATAAAGAATATTTCTTTAAATCAGATAAAATCTGTGTCTAAAAGAATTTTGTCATAAAAGCTTGAGGCGGGGTAATTATGAATTAATTTTCAATTTTCGTCCATGAATTCCAAATTTTCTGAACAATATTTGGTTATTTCATTGTCTTTTCTTCTGCATGACTTGGAAAAAATTTGCATCAATTTAAATAACTTAATCTAATTTAAGGTTTATTTTATGAAGCCAGAATGTTCAGCAATTTAAAAAAATGAATACTTTTAATAACATAACTCAGTGAAAATTATTTGTATTAGATAGGAATACTTGAAATATAACAGTGCAAACAAATTATTATTCTTATTATTTTAGTTGTCTGAGAGTTTTTCACCAGTGGTAGCTCATGGATTTCCATTAGAATCTGAGAGACACTCCTTAGTATTCTGGCCGATCTCAACAATACTGATTTTGGATGGTCTTATATCATCTCCTTATTTCCAAGTCCATCAAGTCCTTTGCCATTCCAATTGTGGCTATACCGAGTACACCAATTACAATTGGTATCACCGTCACTTTAACGTTCACAGCTTTTCAATTCTCTGGCAAGTTCCTGGAATTTATTATTATTATTATTATTATTATTATTATTATTATTATTATTATTATTATTATTATTCCTTGTGAGTGTTTCACATCAAGTTGGTCTTTCTCTGGATTTTGAGTGACAGCAGTTCTCCTCAAGTCTCCAGGACTCTTCTCAGTATTCTGGCCGTTCTCAATAATGTAGTAGTTTGGGTGGTCTCCACGGGTGGTCTCCACTCGTCTTCTAATTTCTATGTCTTCTAGTCTCTTTAAAAATACTTTTGTGACTGTTGCAAAAGCACCAAGCACGATTAGTATAATTGTCACTTTCACGTTCCACGGTTTTTTCAATTCCCTAGCAGGGTTCAGGTATTTATACTTCTTTTAATTTTCTTTCAATTTTAATCTGCGTTCAGTCAGGACAGCAAAGTCAACCATTTTACAAGTGCTGTTATTATTATCATTATTATTCTACGATGAGAGTTTTTCACACTAGCGTTCGCTACTTGTCTTCCACTGGAGTTTGAGAGACCACAAGTCTCCTCAAGTCTCCAGGACTTTTCTTAGTATTCTGTCCGATCTCAATAATGTAGTATTTTGGATGGTCTCCACTCTTCCTATTATTTCCAAATCCTCCATTTCCTTTATTAATCCTGCGCTAATTTTGTGAAGAGTACCAATAACAAATGGTATAAACGTCATGTTCCAGATTTTTTAATTCCCATGCAAGATCAAAATATTCATATTTCTTTTCACCTTCTTTCAATTTCACTCTATGGTCAGCAAAGTCCACAATTTTGCAAGTTCTCCCTTTTTTGTTGATTATTTCAAGATCTGGTCGTCTGGCCGAGATTAAGTGATCCGTTTGTATGTTTAAATCCACTAGGAGTTTGTGTGTCTCATTCTCCGGGACAGATGCTGGGATGTGCATATACCATTTGTTCGTATGGTCAAATTTAAATTTCTTGAATGATTCCCAGGGGATCACCTGTCCCACCCAGTCGTGTCCTGTCTTATACTCTTTCTGAGCTAATTTGCTGCATTCGCTAATTATGTGATTGATCGTTTCGTCTCTATCACCACATAACCTACATTTGCTGTTATGGGAATAATTACCTGAATCCATATATGACTAAGTGCAAGTTATTTGGATTAAAAAATTACTTCTAAATTTAATTGTTTTGCTAGTGGTTATCATTAGTTGTTTATTTTCATTAAATAGGAATAATTGCTCAAAGCTATATAAAGACATGTAAATAATTAATTTTAGATCGGAACAGTTAATTGGAGATGAATAATTATGAAAAAAATATTATGATTAAGTTGAAGCATCATCATCATCATCATTATGTCATGCCGCTAGCACGGATATCCCTGACCCTCTCTCGTCACTTTTCCCTATCATTCATCGCCTCTGGCAGGTCTTCAGGGCTACATCACGTATCCTCACATAGCTGCCGTATGTATGTTCGAGCTGGTCGTCCTGCTTTTGCTCGGCCATATGTGGGGGTCCATAAGAGTACATCACTTATGAGCTCGTCTCTGCTTCTCCAGCAGTGTCATGCGTGTCTGGTTCGTCTAACTTAGATAGTTTTCGTGATGGGAGGCAGGTGGCCGTATAGTTGGTGCTTTGTGGGGTGTTGCCGCCAGGACTTATTCAATATTGCTTTCAACCTTCTTGTGTAATTGCCGTCTAGCTTCTTCTCCAGCCGTTTTGTTAGCGTCCAAGTGGTACATCCATGCAGCAATATCAACACGACCGCAGCCTGGAAGAAACTGCGTTTCATTTTATCGGTCAGGTTTGATTTCCATACGATCGATTGCTTATCGACAGCCGTCCATGCCTTCGTTAGCCGCGTATCGATGTCTTTTTCGGTTGATGAGACACTGCTTCTTAGGTAGGGGAATTTGTCTACCAGTTTCAGAGAGGTTCCCTCTAGTGTGGAAATGTCGCCTGTTTGATTAAACCACATATATTCAGTTTTGCGTGCATTGACATGGAGGCCAATGCCTGTGGCGGCTCGTTCCAATCTACGCAGTAGTGTTTCGGCTTGGTTTGGCGTATTTGCAGGTATCGCTATGTCATCGGCCTGAAGTTGAAGCAGTTACATGATATGATAGAATTTTAAAGTAATTGATATGAGAATTAAATGAAGCAAAATAGTTTTTTTCGTTTTGTTCTAGTTTAGTTGAGTTTTATGGCATATCAACCATTGTAGGTTATTTAATGCCAAATCCTTTTCGTACATATATATTAAGCATATATAATTTGGTTTAGTTGGGTTTTATGGCATATCAACCATTGTAGGTTATTTAATGCCAAATCCTTTTCGTACATATATATTAAGCATATATAATTTGGTTTGGTTGGGTTTTACGGCATATCAACCATTGTAGGTTATTTAATGCCAAATCCTTTTCGTACATATATATTAAATATATGATTTATAAACAGATTTTGAAGATAACATTTTCAAACGAGCCCAAGCTCATTTTTTGTACACAGTTAAATAGTTTCACTTAATTTCAAACTATTCACATTAACTTAAGTACAGTTTTTTCTTTACTTAAAGTTAAACGATCAAACAGTTCTTTTTCAAACAATTCAATTTAGCATAAGTCAACAAAGTTAAATGATTCCAATATCGCTATATATCGCTAACAATTCAATTAAACACCAGTCATTTTTTTACACACAGTTAAACTATCAAACAGTTCTACTTCAAACTATTCAGTTTAGCATATCAACATAGTTAAATGGTTCTAAGTATTGCTATGTATCACTAACAATTCAATTAAACATCAGTCATTTCTTTACACACAGTTATATCATAAAACAGTTCTATATCAAACAATTCATTTCAGTCTAAGTACAGTTTTGTTTACACACAATTAAATGTAAAAACAGTTAATGTCAAACAATTCCTGTTAGCGTAAGTATACGGTTTAGTTCTATTTGATCTATAGATAGGGACCTATCAGATGCTTCCACTCCGAGCCAGAGTGGATCTGGGAGTGATACCAACGAAGGGGTACTCTGCATTCCCCAAAGCTTCAGCTTTACTTATCATCTGATTGTTTAGCGTCATATCAAGGACATTCGTTATGGGAGTCCTACTCCTCAGCAGAGATGCAATCAGTGTTTTCTACAGCCTTGGTCGACTGGGAAAACAAGATTTGAAATAATGTAAAACCGAGCAACCTTTGTCAGAAACGGGAAAAGTGGTTGTTCGAGCGACACAATTTTATGTCAAAACCGATCCCGAATAAACAAACCAATAAACAGATATACGTAGCAGTCTTATGCGAGGGTTATTCAATAAATAAGGTGAATCTTTTTTAAAAAGTGATGTTTTGTTTTCATATGTGCATTGTTCGGAATTGGCTTATTGCAATAATTAATCTCACAAAAAATATTTGTTTTGAAGTAATTCAAAAAGGCAAGAAATCAAACCGAGAGCTCCAGGCAAGAACAGAGTTCTGTCTCAAAATTTTTGGTGACTAACAAGAGCAAACCATGAGAAACTTTCGAAAGAATGTGGGATGTGTACGGAGAAGAATATTTTAGACAAAAAAAACCTTTTACAAATCGCCTAAACAATGAGACTAAATTGAAAAGAAAGTCCATGGAGTAGAAACAGACTGAATCTCCGGTAAAGAAAAGTTCCTGGAGTAGCAATCAGTAAAGAAGGTCACGCTTACAATCTTGTGAGACATGAAAGGGTCCATCACAACTGATTTCCTTGAAAAAATGCAATTGTAAACAGTTTTTCCTATTACCAACTCAGACAATATTTACCGGATATAGTGAATGATCTTCGAGTAAAAAGGTTGGGGAGGGCATTACTCCATTCCCTGGATTGCTCTACTTTACCCCTACAATGCTGAGTATCAAGCAAGGCGGCATCAAGTACCATTTTTGAGTCTTTGGTATGACTCGACCTGGGATTGAGCCCCGATCTTCTGGATCATTGGCGAAGACTCTACTCATTAAGTCAATGGTCTATATATATATATATATATGAACGTGCGTATTAGAGTGTACTTCCTTCTATCTTTAGTTGTATAGATATAAAGAGAGTTATCAGTGAGTGTGTAGACGTTTGTGGGTTGTTGAGGGTATTTCTGTATGTGACTATACATGTCTGTGCTTGTGTGCGCCTGAAGGGTGTCCTCGTGGTGTAATGATGTTAAATGGGTGTCCTCGTGGTGTAATGATGTTAAATGGTTCCAATATCGCTATGTATCGCTAACAATTCAATTAAACACCAGTCATTTCTTAACACACAGTTAAACTATCAAACAGTTCTACTTCAAACTATTCAGTTTAGCATATCAACATAGTTAAATGGTTCTAAGTATTGCTATGTATCACTAACAATTCAATTAAACATCAGTCATTTCTTTACATACAGTTAGATCATCAAACAGTTCTATTTCAAACTATTCAGTTTAGGTTGAGTACAGTTTTGTTTGCACACAATCTAAGTGATGGACTTGTTTGCACACAATCTAAGTGATGGACTTCGGAATCGTAGTATGCGAGTTCAAACTCGAGTCGCGCTATTACGTTCTCTTTCGGGCAAATACCCTTGGGAAAGGTATGAACCCCCTCATCCTCCCAGCTATGGGTTAAATAGCACCACTAATGTTCTTCTAGGAAAATGGCTTTGGCATTAAATAACCTACAAATGTTGATATGCCATTAAAAACAAAGGAACCAAACCTTGTGTGCGTCTGTAAAGGGAGAAGTATCACCGAGAGATTCGTTTGTATTTCTAAGATTGTTATCTTCTAATGAATGTGTTTTTGCCGATGGTTCTGACAAGAGTAGCTTCATGGTTGGCTGGTTGCTGAAGAAACAATAAAAACAAGGAAAAGAAACAGCGTCCATCTTAGAAAACCCGAATAAAGATAGCAGAAAGAAGGGGAAATTGGCGGGAAACAAAATCTTTCTTGTGCGAGACTTGCATATCCAAACACACTCATATGAAAAGTAAATAATCTCTGTTTTATATCCATCAAGAAATGTTGTATAATCACATACAACTGCACGTATGCGTATACATATACAAATATATGCAGAAACATAGTTAACAATAATGACGAACTTCAATGAACGAACGAACACACTTCTTTATAAAAATATAATCTCTTACACTTTATTCTCGAAAGGATTGATGTTGGTTGAGTGTGAGAGGTGAGTCAAAGACGGGGACAGACTGTTATTTTGACCCAAAGTTCTTCTGACCATAGCAGCACTTCTTCCTCATCTTGGCTGGGTTGCTCGACCGTGGGTCATTGAGGGCCCAAAGGTCTCTGTCTGCCGCTGGCTCTCACTTCAGCATCTTGTCCCCAACTGGCTCCAACTGGCTCGAACCGCCTCGGGCACCTGGTTATATAATTGTCCGCCTACTTCCACTGTTCTTCCGGTTATTTACACAGGTGCATCTCTTGATTGACGGCTCGGTCGAGTGTCAATATGTTACAGAATTTTAACGCGGGTAAATATTATATACACACATGGGTGTGTGTATTTCTCCATGATCCTCCAAACACACTCAAATACCCACACATACGCACACATGCACGTACATATATCAAGCCAGTCGGCTCGAGCTGCAGAATACACCACCAACTTCCTCTCTGCAGAGGGGTAAGACTCTCCACCAAGCTCCAATCTTTGGGGAATGCGGAGTACCCCTTCACTGCTATTGCGTGCAGGTCCACTCTGATCCGAAGTGGTCGCACCTTACAGGGCCTCATCTAGGTGTCAAATAGAACTGTTGGACATTTAAATGGTAAGTTGTTTGGGTTTTATAGCATATCAACCTATATAGGTTATTTAACGCCAAATTCTGTCTATATGTATATACATTCAACCAAAGATTTCTGAAGGAATACTTAGTAGGTAAAATTTTCTATGAGCAGGATTTTATTTGTTTGCACATGATTAACCAGTTTTAAGTCGTCATATGTTTTCGTACAACCCTGTCTCTCGCAAAGAAGGATAGAACGTCATCTATTTTGACGTTTTCGAACAAATCGGTTAAACTATTCACTTTGAAAAATTGCTTTCTGATGACAGCGAAAGCTCTGCATTCTATAAGAATGTGTTTAACCGTGCAAGTTGTCTGACAGGTCAAACACTGTGGTTGTGGTTCCGGTTTATTTATATTCTCTGACTCGCTCTCTGTATTAACATCACTGAAAAATAAAAAGTTTGAGAACTCATTAATTGTTAAGCTGCTCAGTAGACTAAACTCAATGTCTAGTCAAAAAGAAATAATTTTGTGTTGAATTATAAGCCACATCGGAGTGAGAGGAAATGAAAGAGCTGACTCGGCAGCCAAATCGGCCTTAGATCTAAGCCCTAAAATCACCTCCATTCCATCTACCGATTTGAAACCGACAATCAGTAAATTCCTTCTCACAAAATGGCAACAACGATAGGACATGAACATTCATAATAAACTCTTCGAAATTCAGCCAACCTTAGGAGAATGGAGACCAGCTTTTAGAAAATCAAGAAGAGAACAAGTCGTTATATTTATGATTGGTCATACAAGTCTTATTCACTCTTTCATACTATTGACATTTAAACTGGGTGCAAGCAAATAACTTATGTTAAAATGAGTAGTTAGAAATAGAACTTTTTGATCATTTAACTGTGTGTAATCAAATGAGTGATGTTTAATTGATTTGTTATATATAGCAATACTTGGAACCATTTAACTGTGCGCAAAAAAAAGTAATGTCGAATCGAATAATCAGAAATTAATTGCAATACCACATCACAAATGATTTAATATTGAAGAGAATTATAAGTGGAAAAACTGATAACAAGGTAATCGAAGTGGAAGGAGAAATTTATTGAGATGTCGACACTATAACGTTTCGGTTCTACTGAACCATCATTAGGACCGTGAGGGGTGATATTAACAATGTTAAGTCAACGATAGGTGTTTAAAAATGCAAAATATAAAAACCTAGGGGAAAATATGTACAAGAAAAAGTTGGCCGTTTAATTGGTGAATCAGCGTTTGTTGTTTTTTTCAGAATTATGAGTGTTGAATAGCAATAATGGAAAACATTTGACTGTGTGAACAATAGCAATACTGGTATGCAAATAAATCAAAAATGAAATTGCTGACAAACTAATCTCTTACATATGCGTATCTATTTAAATGTATGCAAACAAATGACTGATGTTAAATTGTTACTCTTACATAGCAATACTTGAAGACATTTAACTGTGTGCAAACAATTGATCAATATCAAATAGAATTATGAGTATTTGATAGCAATACTTCAAACCATTTAACTATGTGCAAACAATTGATCAATAACAAATAGAATTATTAGTATTTGATAGCAATACTTGAAACCATTAAACTGTGTGCAAAAAAATATGACCTCAGGTTTGTTTAAGGATGTTATCAACAAAATCTGTTTACAAATCATACATATTTAATATATATGTATAAAGAGGATTTTGGCATTAAATAACCTACAATGGTTGATATGCCATAAAACCCAACCAAACCAATTCATATATATTTAATATATATGTATAAAGAGGATTTGGCATTAAATAACCTACAATGGTTGATATGCCATAAAACCCAACCAAACCAAGTCATATATACTTAATATATATGTATAAAGAGGATTTTGGCATTAAATAACCTACAATGGTTGATATGCAATAAAAACAAACCAAAACAAATATAAGAATAAGATTAATCAATAACTTCAAAACCGGATACGTAGAAATTAACCGAATTTTGAACTGAATATATAAGCTACATCGTTGCTGTTTGATTGGTTCGCTGCTTAGTTTTAAGGATGACAACCCTTGCCGGGGCATTTAATGTCAAAGTCATATGATAATCATTAGTAAACAATTTCAGCATAAAGTAACCCTTGTTTGCACAGTTATAAGGATTCTGTTTTAGCACTTCACGTGTAATGGTTAACAAGCTTGGATAGCAAACACTTGAAGATAGTTTCGATTCTCAAAGCCCCCGACACTTCTGTCTTTGTGCTACATCTAAGCTTATATCGTTTATATTTCTATATAATCCCTTGCACACACACACACACACACACACACACATCCACATTCACATGCATGTGAGTTATCACTAATCCGTAGGCTGATATATAGGTGTCAGTAGAATTTCAATCTAAATAAATGTTACAGAGAGACAGTTTGGTTGGTTGGCTGGTGGGTTTTACGGCATGATAACACTTGCTGGGTTATTTAATGCCATAGTCATTTTTTTCTTTGATTTCTGCAAGCAATCATTATTTAGCTTAATTTATCGATTAATATTTAATAATTATAAACATCTGCAAGAGGTGGGATATTCTCGTGATTAAAACGATGGACTGCGGAATCGTAGTAAGTTCGAACTCCAGTCAAGCTATTACGTTCACTCTCGGACAAATACCATTGGGAAGGGTTTATCATATTTACCCAACCCCTCCGCTCGGGTAGGATATGACACAAGGTCAATTTTTAAGCGGAGTTTAACAGGTTTGAATTCAGAGTTTTCCTTCTCCTAGATTAGTTGCCTCACCAAGGCTGAAGGACCTAGTCTGCCCTACTATTTACCCATAGCTGGAGGGAGAATAATTGGACTCATATCTTTCCCAAGGGTATTAGTGCTATGTGAAATGCAATCAGTCTCCTCCAAGATTTGAACACGTGTCGCCGTGTCCATTTCCTACGACGATAACCATTACACCACGGGCACCTCCTTGGGAAGGGTTTATGAATCCCCTTATCCTCCCGGCTATGGGTTAAATATACCACTACTATTCTTCTTGAAGGATGTGTTTGGCATTAAATAATCTACAAAGGTTGATATGCCATTAAACAAAGAAACTAAACCATTTGCAAGATTTGAACTTCATGCAACCATGCACACTAATATGGTTTCAAGTATTCCTATCTAATTCTAATAATTAGCAAGTATTTATATAGTTTTGATTAACGTTTCGTGTTATAATATCATCGTAGGTAAAGAACTCTCAACTTGAGTTCAAATAATGGACGAAACTATTTGCATTTCACATATCGCTATTTCAGTAGATAAAGGTATTCGTCAATCATTCTCTATCAATAGGTACATCGTAGAAGATTCTAAGCCTTTTAACTTTGGTATGGCAATTGGTTTAGTAAAGAAAAAACTCTTAATTCAAACCTGTTAAACCCCGCGTAAAAACTGACCTTGTGTCATAACCAACTCGTACAGAGCGGCTCCCAGAAAACACAACTAAAAAAAAAAAAAGTTAGCGACCTTAGTCGAAGGTGACCCAAAAGCTCTCTTTTCAATAGCTACTACACCGAGGTGTAGGGGAGGACGCTACTCCATTTCCAGGATTGCTCCACTTTAACCTTGGTCTTCACCTTATTGTGCTGAATGCTAAGCAAAGCGGAATCAAGTACCACTTTTTGAGTTTTTAGTATGACTCAACCTGGGATTGAACCCCGATCTGCCGGACAATTGGCGAACACTCTACTCATTCGCCAACTTTACTTACTTGTATATGAATAAAAAGGATTTGGCATTAAATTACCTACAATGGTTGATATGCCATAAAACCCAACCAAACCAAATCATATGTATTTAATGTATATGTATAAAGAGGATTTGGCATTAAATAACCTACAATGGTTGATATGCCATAAAACCAACCCAAACTAAACCAACAGTTCTCCTTAAACAATAGAAGAAATTTTAAATTGGTCTACGAGTGTTTCAGTGAAATTGGAATTAATGATTTCACATCCTCCAGACCTTAAGGACTGGAGTTTTACGACTTAGCGTCTTAGGAAATGAAGTCGGTGATCTGAGTTCAAATCCTATACAAGGATCTTAGCATTTCACATAATACTTATAATCTTGGAGATTCGTCCCCACTACTACCAGCTTTGATTCCTTATCCCCCTTGCTAAGTGTTAATTAGTACCACAAGTGTGGTTATACAACGATGGATTTGACATTAAATAATCCAGGAAAGTTGATATGCCCTTAACCAAAGAAGCCAAACCACCAGCTCAAGGCAGATTATGATGTTAGCATTACTGCTAAAATAAGTTGATTACATATATAAGGTAAATAATTTGTGAATGATTTTACAAAAGAAATTCACGGATAATCAAAAGAAAAAGATTTTCACAAGTCAAGAATTAATGCAAGCATTTCTCATAGAATAGTTCTATTATAATGTAAATTACGGCTACGGATTTTACTATCGAAATGTACAAAATCAGGAAGAAAGGGATTGTCAGTGGTCAGGAATTAATTCAAATCTGAGTAAGAAAATAAGGATAAATATATAATGCTAATGGATCTTATTATAGAAATGCGTTAAAAATCAGAAAGAAAGGGATTGTCAGTGGTCAGGAATTAATTCAAATCTAAGTAAGAAAATAAGGATAGATATATAATGCTAATGGATCTTATTATAGAAATGCGTTAAAAATCAGAAAGAAAGGGATTGTCAGTGGTCAGGAATTAATTCAAATCTAAGTAAGAAAATAAGGATAGATATATAATGCTAATGGATCTTATTATAGAAATGCGTTAAAAATCAGAAAGAAAGGAATCGTCAGAGGTCAAGAATTAATTCAAATCTTATGGATAAATTAAAGATATTCGTATAATGAAAACAAATTGCTGACGATTTTACTACAGAAATGCATTATCGGTGATCAGGAACGATGTGAATATAACTTATAAAATAGAGATATTGAATATTTAATGTATATAACATTGCTAACGATTTTACTATAGAAATGCATTTTCAGGAATTGAGGCAAACATAATATAAATGAATTTTAAATAGAAATGTATTGAAAGTAAGAAAAAAATTAATTGTCAATGGTCAGGAAATAATACAATCATTATTGATAAAATAGTTCTATTATACGTATAATATAAATTACTGTTAATGATTTTACTATAGAAAAGTACTGAAAATCAGAAAGAAAGGGATTGTCCGTGGTCAGGAAATAATGAAAACATTATTGATGTATTCTATCATAATCATACCCCCTTCTTTTTTAACTTTCCCCCATTTCACATAACCTGACAAATATTTAACTTTTTACTCCTTCCCCGTTGAGTAACAGCCAACGTGCTGGACTGCTACCTCGTTGTAAGAGAGTTCGAACTCCACTCAGACTATATCGTTTACTTTCGAACAAATACTCTCGAGAACGGCATGAACCCGTTTATCCTTTCAGATATGGTATAAATAGTACCATGTGTGTTGTTATACAAGAATGGCTTCGGTATTAAATAACCCACGAAGGTTGATATGCCACTAAACAAAGAAACCAAGCCAAACTAACCCAGTCCAGTCGGTTGGAGGGGGGTTGAATACACCTACTGCATCTCGGCTACGAGAGTCTCGTATATGACATTAAACAATCTGATGTAGGAGCTTTGTGGGGTGCGAAGTGCCCCTTTATTGCCATTGTTCTTAGGTCCTATCAATGGTTTGAAAAGAACTGTTTGATGTTTAAACTGTGAAAATAAATGACTTATGCTAAATTAAATCGTTCGAAATAGAACTGTTTGATCATTTAATTGTATGCAAACAAATGTCTGATGTTTAATTGAATTGTTAGTTATACATGGCAATACTTGGAACCATCTAACTTTGACTTACGCAGAATTGAATTGTTAGAAATAGAACAGTTTGCAAATTAACTTTGTGTACGTACAAAATGTGTTCAGAAATCATACATTTAATATATAGAAAAGAGCAGGATTTGGCATTAAATAACCTACAATGGTTGATATGCCATGAAACCCAACCAAACCAAATCATATATATATATTTAATTTATATGTATAAAGAGGATTTGGCATTAAATAACCTACAATGGTTGATATGCCATAAAACCCAACCAAACCAAATCATATATATATATTTAATATATATGTATGAAGAGGATTTGGCATTAAATAACCTACAATAGTTGATATGCCATAAAACCCAACCAAACCATATCATATACATTTAATATTGGCCTAGTGGGTAGAGTGTTCGCTAATGGTCCGGGAGATCGGGGTTCAATCCCAGGTTGCGTCATACCAAAGACTTAAGAAATGGTACTTGATACCTCCTTGCTTTACACTCAGCATTACAAGGTACGTATCAAGGGTAAAGTGGAGCAATCCAGGGAATGGAGTAGCGCCCCCAACACCTCCGTGTAGTAGCTATTGAAAAAGGAGCTTTTGGGTCTCCCTCGACTAAGGTCGCCATCTTTACTTTTACTATATGTATGAAGAGGATTTGGCATTAAATAACCTACAATGTTTGATATGCCATAAAACCCAACCAAACCAAAATCAATATATTTAATATATATGTATAAAGAGGATTTGGCATTAAATAACCTACAATGGTTGATATGCCATAAAACCCAACCAAACCAAATCATATATATTCAATATATATGTATAAAGAGGATTTGGCATTAAATAACCTACAATGTTTGATATGCCATAAAACCCAACCAAACCAAATCATATATATCTAATATATATGTATAAAGAGGATTTGGCATTAGATAACCTACAACGGTTGATATGCCATAAAACCAAACCAACCATCTTCCTACAATTCTATATATTTACATAAATACTTTGGTTAAGATGTGTGCGTTTTTTTGTGTTTTTTTTTTAATCCTTGAAAAAGACGACAGAGAAATGTTTGAATGACTGCCATCTTTTCATGCCTACCTGACCGGAAGTGAGTCGACAGGATGAGGCGTAAAAAGAACAGTTTCACGGAAATCATGGAAGAATTGTCTTGGACAATTCACACACACACACACACACACACAAATGACAGAAAGAAAATTGTGTGCCAGGGAAATGAAACACTACATCAAAAAGCATTTTTGGGCTTGATTTTGCTTTTCTTTATTTTTCTTTCTTTGAAAAAAGAACAACGATGTGAAGAAAATTCAGTCAATAGAAGATTTAGTGA
Organism: Sepioteuthis lessoniana; assembly: GCA_963585895.1. Lineage (NCBI taxonomy): Eukaryota > Metazoa > Mollusca > Cephalopoda > Myopsida > Loliginidae > Sepioteuthis > Sepioteuthis lessoniana. Next base: position 7,500,975 of record OY757927.1, read on the forward strand.
AGCACTTTAAAGATTAAAGTAATGAATGCACAAAGAAAAAAAGAGAGGTGAATGGTAAGGGGGAAGGGAAAAGAATGAAAATAAAGAAGAGACGAGAGGCAGAGGAAAAGAAAAAAAAGTGGAAAATGAATTTGATTTTATTATATGCAGCGAAGAAAAATGGCTGAGAAAATGAACATAGAAAGAAAGAAAGAAAGAAAGAAAGAAAGAAAGAAAAGGCTGAAATATAGAGAAAGAATACAAAAAAAAAAGGAAAGAAGGCAACTAATTAGCATGGAAAAAAAGAAAAGAAAGAGGGCATAGTTTGAAAAGAAAGAAAGAAAGAAAGAAAGAAAGAAAGAAAGAAAGAAAGAGCATAATCTGAAACAAAAATGAAAGCAAGAAGGATAGAAAGCAAGATAGATAGAAAGCAAAAAAGAGAATTATTTTAAAAGAAAGAAAGAAAGAAAGAAAGAAAGAAAGAAAGAAAGAGAATAATCTAAAAAGAAACAAGAAAGCAAGAAAGAAAATTATTTGAAAAGAAAGAAAGAAAGAAAGAAAGAGAATAATCTAAAAAGAAAAAAGAAAGCAAGAAAGATAGAAAGCAAGAAAGAGAATTATTTGAAAAGAAAGAAAGAAAGAAAGAAAGAAAGAAAAGCATTATATAAAGAAAGAATAATTAAATATATAAGATGGGAAAAAGAAAAGGCTTAAATATAAATGAATAGTAATATTAAAAGAAGAAAGCTGAAAGAAAAAGAAAGAAAGAATGAAAGAAAGAAAGAAAAACAATAGTGTAGCAGGAAAGAAGAGAAAGATATATAATACGAAACAAATGAATAGAAAAAGTCAAAAGAAAAAGGAAAAGAAAAGATGGAAATGAATTGGTTTGAAAGGACGATTTCATTTGTAGAAATATTTGCCAACGTTTAACGTTTCGGTGTGTCGACTTTCATCAAGGCATGTAAGTTGTTAAATGAATAACAATAATAACTTCAATTGATAAAAATTTCTAACTACTTACACGCCCGGATGAAGGTCTAAAAACTGAAGAATTTAACGTTGGCAAATATTTTTCAAAAAAAATTGTTTGTAATCACGCAAAGAAAGAAATAATATTTTGTCAACAAGAACCTTATCAAGTAAGCATTTTAAATAAACAATAATTTGGACCCAGTTATATGAGCCAAGTCGGCTGCAGAGGGGTAAGATACCGCCACAAAAGTCATGGACATGACAGTCAACTATCTGATAGTGAGGCAACAGCCTTGGAAATTTGGGGAATATAGACTACTCCATTGCCATTGATCTTAAGTCTACTCTGATCCAGAGGGGTAGCACCTGATAGATTCCTATCAATAAGTCAAATCGACCAAACTGTGTGCAATTAAATGACTGAATATAAATTGTGACTGTTATATCGCAAGACTTAGAATCATTTGCCTGTGTGCAAACAAAGAGCTCTCGTTTAAGGATGTTCTCTACAAAATAAGTTTACCAATCATATGGTATATCTAATATATATGTGTAAATAGGAGGTGACAGTGAATAACCTATTGAAGTCGTCATTACCGGTTAATGATGTTTCCATACGTAAGTGTATATTTGTATATGTACACGTGCAGTTGTATGTATTATAGCTATGTGTGGTCGTGAGTATACAACAGAGGTCTTCTGAAACTAGTGGATAAGTTCACCTATCTCGGAAGCAGTGTCTCATCAACTGAGGCAGACGTCAACACGAGACTAGCAAAGGCATGAACAGCTATCAATCAGCTATCGGTCATATTGAAGTCAGACCTAACCGATAAAATAAAACGCAGTTTTTTCCCAGTATTGGTCGTGTTGATACTGATATATGGATGCACCTCATGGACACTAACTAAACGAACGGAGAAAAAGCTTGACAGCAATTATACAAGTCCTGGAGGCAACACCCCACAAAACAGCTGCTGTACGGCCACCTACCACCTATCACATAAAATATCCAAGTTAGACGAAGTAGAAATGCTGGACATTGCTGAAGAAGTAAGGACGAATTCATAAGCGACATATTCCTGAGGATACCTTCACATGGACGAGCAAAGGTAGGACGACCACCGAGAACCAATATCTAACAGCTTTGTGCCTATACAGGATATGGTTTGGTTTGGTTTGTATTGTTGGGTTTTATGGCATGTCAACCTTTGTAGGTTATTTAACGCCAAATCCATTTTTATGTAAATAATCTGTTCTATTTTAAACAATTCAGTTTAGCATAAGTACAGTTTAATTGTCAAAAATATTTCCTTTTCAAACTATTCAAGCAGTTATATGTAACAATTCACTTAATTGTAAATACAGTTTTAATGTCGAAAAACAGTTCTATTTGAAATAATTCAGTTAAGCATAAGCACGCAGTTCAAGTGTTAGTACGGTTTAATTGTCAAAAACATTTCTATTTCAAGTTATTCAGTTTATTCAAACAATTCATTTCAGCATAAGTATGCTGTTAGTTCTATTTAACCCATAGATAGGGCCGTATCAAGTGCTACCACTCCGGGCCAGAGTGGACCTGAGAGCGATGGCAATGTAGGGGCACTCCGCATTCCCCAAAGCTCCAGCACTGCTGGAACTTCACCATCAGATTGTTTAGAGTTATATCCAGGACACTCGTTACGTGGGGTCTTATCCCTCTCCTGAGGTGCATACAGTGTATTCTACAGACCCATCAGACTGGGCAAGATACAGAATATAGTTTGGAAGACCTGCTTGGAGAGATGGACGATAGAGACGGGTGGTGAGAGATGGTCAGGGGGATCCGTGCTAGCTGCCCGACATGATGATGATGACGATGAATCAAGAATGTATCACAATTGACATCATAACTGTCTAAATTATTAACATCAAATTATCCATGATTTTATCTTTTTATGTAAAACTCTATTAAGAAAATTTGTTTATATCATTACTTATCTTATAGTTGTCTCTGCATTCCACCAGACAGGACTTGACACATGATCAAGGACACAAGGTCAGCTTATTGTGAGGGTCAAAAGAAAGAGAGTTCGGACTATGCTGGCTACCGGCTCACTTAGGGCAATGCGAGTTAGATGAGCCTGCAGCTGGACAATAGTTGTCATCGGTGCAATGTGAGCCTGGACATGGACTCAGTCAACGTGAGTCCAGGCACGAATGCCAGATTATACCTTAAACTGGATCAAAAGGTCCAATACTCTACAGTGCAATCAATGCAGCTTGCTCACTCAAAGGTGGCCAACCCGAAACCGACGGCCTTTCGACCTTGAATCGGCCATTGATCATTGATACTCCGTCGATTACGAATGCCAGACGAACCTGCTAAAAAGCCGGGGCCTTAAGCCAAGATATTTGTCTCTGTCTCCCAGCGGACAGGACTTGACACAAGGTCAATGACCCGAACGTCAATTATAGTGGGGCTTAGGGGAGGGAAAGGTTGGGCACGAGCCGAAGCTCGAGCCCTGCTTGATTATGCTGGTCATAGACCCACTTTGTGCAATGTGGGCCTGATGAACCTAGCTAGATATGGACCCAAATCTGAGTCCTGGCACGTATGTCTGATTATAGCTTAAAATAGACCACGGGGTCCAGTCCTATACAAGGGGGACAAAGGTTTCATTGATGCAGCTCGCCCAGCCAAAGGTGGCCCAGCCGAAGCTGGAGACATTTCGGCCTCAAGTCTGCCATCGATATTCGATGCCCGTCCGGCACGAATGCCAGACGAACCTGCTAAAAAGTCGGGGCGTAAAGCCAACAGCAAATTAACGCTGTGGGCCTGATATACGCAGCAATAACAAGCAATTGTATGTATATATTGCTAAATGGCGATTTACTTTGCGACCGAAAAGGCTAATTTGCATATTAATCTTTAAAATTTGATTTTATAGATATTTGCTGGGTATTATTGATTTCTTGCTGTTTGATTTGAGTTTGTTAGAAATCCTTTTGATAAATCTTTTAAAGAAATCTATTTATTCTTTACTGTTAATTTAGTTAAATTTGGAAAATTTAGCAATGAAAGCCGAAAGTGATAGAAAGAGCGAATGTCAAAGCTTTTTTCTTTGATTATCCCCACTCCGGTTTAAAATAAGATAGATTTAATTTTACATAATGTGAAATTTTTTATCTTATTTTACTATCTTTTATTTTTCTTAGCCCAAAATTAATATTTCGTTCATTTAATCTAATGCTGACTACAATAAGTAAGTGTTACTTTAATAAATCTAAAATTTATAAAATTGCCAATAAAAGTAGGAAAAAGGTAATGAAATACATCTTTTATTGTTTTTCATTCTTGTTTTATTTTATTTTGTTTTATTTTAATTGACTCTCTGAGGCGTTCATAGTATTATGGTTTCCGTCGAAGAAAATGGACAAAACGAACCAAGTTCAAATCCTGGAAGCGGTTGTCTGCATTTCATATTGTTTTAATAAACTTGCAAACAGTATGCATCCATCTATTTTCTTTCCAGCAATAGGTAAATAGTAGGGTAGACTGTGCTCTTTAACCTAACTGTGGTAACCGGTCTAAGAGAAGAAAAACTTCAAAACTGTTTAATATCGCTAAAAAAATGACATTGTATCGCATTCTGCTTGTGCAGAGGGGTGGGTAAATACATATCTGTCTGTTGCCGAAACTACGTCACCATCAACGTCACAATTCCCTTAGTTATTTACGTTATATTTTCAATGATTATTAAATAATCATGATAACGTGCTTAGAACGTCTATTGATAAAATGAAAGAAAACGGTTTCAAGCTAACAAAGTAAAGAAGTAGAGGGAGCCCCGCACAAACAATTACGGACGCGGACTACGCCGATGACAAAGCGCTTCTGGCAAATACACCTGCCCAAGCCGAAACCCTGCTACATTGTCTAGAAAGAGTACCTGCAGGCATAGGCCTCCATGGCAATGCATACAAGACGGAATATATGTGCTTTAATCAAAGAGGTGACATCTCCACACTAAACAGTAGCTCTATGAAACTCGTAGAAAAGTTCACCTATCTAGGAAGCAGTGTCTCATCAACTGAGACAGACATCAACACGAGACTAGCAAAGGCATGGACAGCTTTTGATAGGCTATCGGTCATATGGAAGTCAAACTGGACCGATAAAATAAAACGCAGTTTTTTTTCAAGCAGCGGTCGTGTTGATACTGATATATGGAATCACCACATAGACACTATCTAAACGAACGGAGAAAAAGCTTGACGGGAATTACACAAGTCCTGCAGCAACACCCCACAAAACAACTGCTGTACGGCCACTTCCCACCTATCACGAAAAATATCCAAGTTAGACGAACTAGAAATTCTGGACACTGCTGGAGAAGTAGGGACGGACCCATAAGTCACGTACTCCTGTGGACCCCTTTCACTGGGACGAGCAAAGGCAGAACGATCAGCTAGAACCTACATACAACAGCTCTGTGCCGATGCAGGATGTAGCCTTGAAGGCCGACCGGAAGCGATGGACGGTAGAGTAGAGTGGCGGGAGAGGGTGAGGGAGATCTTTGCTGTTGGCGTGACATGATGATGATGATGATGATAATGAGGATTTATTATCTGACCTTGTCGGATGAGGTCATAAAAAACCGACTGCATCTCTGTAGAAGACTAAGCTCCCCACTTCCTGTCGAAACGAGTATCCTGTTAGGACACTATATTCTCTTATGGAGAAGTTCCAGTAATGCTGGAGCTTTGGGAAATGTGGAGTTCTCCTTCATTGCCATCGCTCCCTGATCTACTCTGGCTCCGAGTGGTAACACCTGATAGGATCCTATCTATGGGTAAAATAGAACTGTTTGACATTTAAACTTTTTGCAAACAAACGACATGTTTAATTGAATTGTTAGAAATAGAACTGTAAAAAATGACTGATATTTAATTGAAATGTTAGTGATACATAACAATACTTAGAACTATTTGACTTATGCTAAAACGAATTGTTAGAAATAGAATTGTTTGATCCTTTAATTGTATGTATCTACAAAATGTGTTTACGAGTCATCTATTTGATATAAACGTGGAGGTGCCTTCAATAAGTTTCCAGACTGTTTTTGTACAGGCATTTAAAATTGTCGTAGACTCTTGAAAATTCAGTACGTTATTGAGATCAGACTAATTTCTATGATTTCAGGTTCAAATGAACAGCTACAGGAACAATTGGAATACACCCTACTAAAGCCTGATTGTCACAGCTGGTGAATTTCAAAAATGCAATCTGGACGTGAGGACACTTTAGAAGAACGATATGAAATAAAATTCTGTTTTAAACTTGGAAAGAATGCCACAAAAACGTATGGAATGCTTCAGACTGCTTTTGGAGCATCTTGCAGGAATCGAGCATCAGTTTTTGAGTGGCATAAGAGATTCAAGGAAGGCAGGGAGTTTGTGAGGGATGATGAGAGGTATGGGAGGAGTAAGGAAGTCATAACACCAGAGTTGGTTGGCCAAAGGGTTAGGCTTAGGGTTACTATGTTGAGGTTTTAAGGGAGTTCAGGAAGAGATTCCTTGGAAAGAGGCCAGAACTTTTCAAATCGGGTCAGTGGCATTTTGACCAGGACAATGCACCAGTCCACAACTCCATCCTTGTCACAGATTATTTGACCAGTTCCTCAGCTTCCCTATAGTCTAGACCTTGCTCCCTATGACTTTTGGTAATTCCCTAAGCTCAGAGGCTTAGGGAATATGAAACAATTGAGGAGATGAAAGAGGCTATAACGAAGGTCATTGACACCCTCACACAAGAGGACTTCCATGGGGCCTTCCAGAAGTTGTTGGAACGATATAGCAAGTGCATTGCAGCTGGAGGAAATTACTTCGAAGGCGACTAGAGGTTCATGTGTGTACTATCAATGAAAGTGCCTATACGAAAAAAGTCTGGAAACTTATCTAATGATACTCGTATATATATAAAAACATGATATAAAAACATGATATGGCATTAAGTGATTAATAATGGTTGACATGACATAAAATAAACCAAACTTATTTATTATCAAAATTGCTATTAAACCTTAGCTGTGGTACATTTGCCTCAAAATAGCCCATATTTGAAGTCCTGCACTGAGTACCATATATATCTAAGAAGGTGCCCGTGGTGTAATGGTTATCGTCGTAGGAAATGGACACGGTGCATGAGTTCAAATCCTGGACGAGACTGATCGCGTTTCACATAGCACTAATACCCTTAGGAAAGGTATGAATCCAATTATTCTCTCTCCAGCTATGGGTAAATAGTAGGGCAGACTGTGTTCTTCAGCTTTGGCGAGGCAACTAGTCTTGGAGAAGGGAAATTCTGAATTCAAACCTGTTAAACTCCACAATGCACCAGTCCACAACTCCATCCTTGTCACAGACTATTTGTTAGGTTGGGGATAATTCGTCGACTGGTTTTAAGAAAAATGGTTTTAATAAAAAAAAAATACTTTTTGCTATTATCATTATTTCATTCTTCAACACATTAAAGGCAATCATATGCATTTAAAAATCAATTAAAGCAAAAATAAGTGCGATCATTTTTATTTTATTTTAGTTTTTTTTTAATTTTGTTTATCTTACTAATTCAATTCATCTTAAAAGATTAAAATTTAAGTTATTTAACTCAGAAGACGCATATTTTTGCTAACAATTATAATTTTCTAACAGGTCTATTTGATACATGGACAGGAGTCTAACAGGCATTACCACAGCGGGTCACAGTGGACCTGGGAGTCATATCAACGAAAGGATGACACTTCACTCCCCAGATCTCCAGAACTGGAGCCTCACCACGGAATATAGTCTAGTGTCACATTTAGGACACACTTTTTTTTGTGAAACGGGTCTTACCAGTTTGTAGGAGATAGTCATCTCATCGACTAGGTTGTAGTAGAAAGGAATTGCTTCAAAGCCCTATTAAAAATTTTATCAAACTTTTATTATTATATTCGGAAGCTGGCTATGAGAAAGAGGAAATCTTTGTTCCGGCTGACCCTAACAAGACTAGAACCCATACCTACTCACAGGGAGACAATGAGATTAATTAGTTTATCCTTGTTTTATTCTCAAATGTATTCAAAGCAATCTGATATATATAGAAATCAATTAAACTGAAATAAAAATAAGTGTAATCTTAAAAGATCTAACACTTTCTTTATCTTTCTTCTGTCTCTCTATCTTCTCTACAGCCTGTCACGAGATACAAAAGTCACCGTAAACAGTTTCTGAACGAGGAACATCTTGTTTACAATGTAAATTTGAAAGTGTTGCTTGCACTTCCCTTGCTCAGCACCTGATGTCATGGAGGTCATCCACATCTAACCACATCACAGCTGATTGCACTTTACAACATTCGTGTTAGACGACATAATAATGAAATTTGGTTTATTAAAAGCAAACATTGATTTTGAGACATATAAGAATATTTTGGTTTAGAGTGTTCGCCATTGGCCCGGACGACCGGGGTTCAATCCCAGCTCGAGTCATACTAAAGACTCAAAAAATAGTACATGATACCTCCTTGCTTAATACTCAGCATTATAAGGTACGAATCAAGGGTAAAGTGGAGCAATCCAGGGAAAGGAGTAGCGCACTCCCCTACTCCTCGATGTAGGGGCTATTCAAAAGGATGCCTTTGAGTCGCCCTTGACTACAGTCACCAACCAAACTTACATTAGGGTCCATATTTCTCAATCTCTTCTTTTCCTTTATTGTTTGCCATACCAAAGTTTAAGCGCTCAGTCGACCAACTATTTACCCATAACTGGAGGGAAAATAGTTGGATTCATTCCTTTTCCAAGGCTATTAACGCTATGTGAAACACAAACAGCTTCAGCCAGGATTTGAACTTGGTTATATGTGTCCATTTCCTGGCGATAACTGTTGCATTACAAGTGCTTCCATTAACCCGCTTAGGAAGTTAAAACTAAGATCAAGTGATTGTTGATGCTCGTATTTCTCCTTTTCAATGACCCCAAAGAAAATTAACATCTAGGGTTCTGTTCAAGACCTGAGTGTTATTTGAGTGTTTCTACCAACCACATCTATCACTTGGTTCTCACCCCAACCGACACAGCCCAATACACAGTTTATATTTTCCCAACAAAAGGTATTTGCCGGCTTTTACAGGAGATCAATTAATCCATCTTTCTTGAACCTCCTCCTCCTCTCTTCTTCTTCGACCCGGCCTTATTTTACTCCAATTTTCTTTCCTGAAATTTGACTTTCTGTCCTCCTAATTCTTTAATTTCCTTTCATTCTGGTTCTTCATCGTAGTTACTGTGGCGTAATGACCAACGTGCTGCGCAACGGATTTGAAATAAGCCGGTTCGAACTCCAGTTGCACTATTATCTTCACTTTCGAAATAATGCACTCAGAAAAGGCATGAACCACCTGATCCCCTCGGACTATAGGTTAAATAGTATCGTTACCTTTTCTTTCACAAGGATAGCTTTAGTATTAAATACCCCATGAAGGTTGATATGCGAATAAAAAAGAAAAAATTCTCTCTTTCATGATTTCATATTTTTTTGATCTGCCTGTTTTTCTTTCATTAATATTTTCTGAATATTTATTTATTTTTCTATTTATTCATTTATTTCCAAATCACTGTTTTTCCTCCGTTCATTTTTTTCCAAATTTGAGTATGTCTTTTTTTTCACATTTTCTGAATATTTCTTTCATTATTTCTTATTTCCCTAAGATCTCTCACTGCCTTTCTTTCTTTCTTTCTTTCTTTCTTTCTTTTTTTCTTTCTTTCTTTATATATTATTTATTTCCTGATATTCTTTCTTTCTTTCTTTCTTTCATTCTTGATATTATTCCTTTCTTTCTTTTTTCTTTCTTTCCTTCTTTCCTGATATTCTTTCTTTCTTTCTTTCCTGATATTCTTTCTTTCTTTCTTTCTTTCTTTCTTTCTTGATACTATTCCTTTCTTTCTTTTTTCTTTCTTTCTTTCCTTCCTTCTTTCTTTCTTTATTTCTTTCCTGATATTCTTTCTTTCTTTCTTTCTTTCGTGATATTCTTTCTTTCTTTCGTGATATTCTTTCTTTCTTTCTTTCTTTCTTTCTTTCTTTCTTTCCTGATATTCTTTCTTTCTTTCTTTCCTGATATTCTTTCTTTCTTTCTTTCTTTCCTGATATTTTTTCTTTCTTTCTTTCTTTCTTTCTTTCTTTCTTTCTTTCTTTCTTTCTTTCTTTCCTGATATTCTTTCTTTCTTTCTTTCTTTCTTTCCTGATATTCTTTCTTTCTTTCTTTCCTGATATTATTTCTTTCCTGATATTCTTTCTTTCTTTCTTTCTTTCTTGATATTTCTTTCTTTCTTTCTTTCTTTCTTTCTTTCTTTCTTTCTTTCTTTCCTGATATTCTTTCTTTCTTTCATTCTTTCTTTCTTTCTTTCTTTTATCAATACTTTCCTAATTATTTTTCTCCTCTCTTTCCTTCTTATTTTCGATTTTTTTTCTTTCTTTACAAATCTTCATTCAATCATTCCTTCTTTCTTTCTTTCTTTCTTTCTTTCTTTCTTCTACCGCCGTTCATACCAATATTCATGTCTACATAAAATCTACAAAGAGACCCCCCCACTTCCATTGATGGAAGGTCTGATAAGTTTCGCAAGGCAAACAAATATTTCAAAAGAAACCAAATGCCACCAATGGAAACTTGAAATCAATATGTAATGAAGACATAAATATGGAAATATGAGTTGCTTTTAAGATTTCGGCTGAAGATAGAAATTTGAGGCAAAATATTAATATATCGTGGTTACAAAAAATGATTTGTAGATATTCAACAGATACAACAGATATTATATTCAAAATTATTATTATCATTATTTTTATTATTGACATGAATATTTTATCTGTATTACCAGGCCTCTTCAGGTTTCCAGCACCTTCCGCAATATCTTTGAGAAAAGGATCTGGACTGAAGCTATATTTACCAATACAAAAAGAAATTAATGAATGTAACGTCAGTTTTTTTCCCCATATGGGGTGTCATCAAAAAGTATGAAGACTGAAGTTGTATTTAATAAAACAGAAATGAACTATAAATAAAACGTTGATTTTCTTTAAAATATAAATGGCCCAATCGGCTGGGGCTGAAGAATACACTGACTGCATCTATGCAGAGAGATAAGACTCCCTCAACGAAAGTCCTGATATATATGACACTAAACAATCTGATGGTGAGGCTCTAGTAATGCTTGAGTTTTGGCGAATATGGAGTACTCCTTCATTGCCAGCGCTCTCAGGTAAACTCTGGACCGGAGTGGTAGCATTTGGTAAGGTCCTATCTATTGGTTAAATAGAACTAAACTGTGTACTTACGCTAAACTGAATTGTTTGAAAGAGAACTGTTCTGACATTTAAACTGCGTACTTAAGCTAAGCTAAATTGTCTGAAATAGAACAACTTTCACATTTAACAGTGTGTAAATAAATGGCTGATGTTTAATTGAATTGCTTGCGATACGTAGGAATACTTACAATAATCTAACTTTGTTGACTAAACTGAATAGCTTGAAATAGAACTTTTTTTGACATTTTAAACAGTGTACTTAAGCTAAACTGCATTGTGTGAACTAGAACTGTTTTTTTATTTAGCTGCGCGTAAACAAAAAAAAAACTCTAACTGAATGGTTTGAAATATTTATGTATAAAATGGATTTGGCATTGAATAACATACAATGGTTGATATGCCATAAAACCAAACCAAACCAAACTTAAATCTAAATACAAGATGTGTTAAAAACGTATCGAGACAAAAGCTGTATTTACCAAAACAGAAATGAGCAATGAATGAAACGTTGATTTTCTTCAAAATTACTTTCCTTGAAATTAAACACACTTATTCCAGCAATTTTTTGATTGGTGAAAGCACCTTTGAAATTCATTTGTTGGTATATTTTGCAGCTGCTTAATTGTACTTCTTTTAATATCCTCAAAAGTTTTCACTCACGTTAATTATCAATAGCAGGAATTATAAACCTAAAGACACACGAAACGAGGCTTGGTGAGAACGGGGATTGTTGCCCTTGCACAATACTGTGTTTCGCAAAAAAACTATTGCTGAAAAATCTGTACGGTGGATTCATATTTTTTTCCAAATTGATTCTGACAAGTCCAGACAAAGTCTAGACATCCCAACAACAGTCTAGATATCTAGATATCATCACTTCACTATATTACTTTCTCAGCTGTACACTCATCTTTATTTAGATTCCATACATTGAGATTAGAAAACATAAAACTTCAGTCTCTATATATTTTGAATAAGTGTGTTTGGTTGGTTAATACGTTGGTTGGTTGGTTTTATGATATGTCAAACTTTGCTGGGTTTTTTTTACCAGTTTAGCAAATATGGTCTTGAATTATGTTGTGGTCTTCAGATAAGACAGGTGGAATAACAACTCAAACAATGGGTGATAGGTAAACATTATTGTATTAGCAGAAAAAGGAAGTCATACAAAGGAAGTACAAGCCGTTCTCGGCTTGCAGTCCGTCTGTCAAATGTCTCGTAAGGAACGAGAAGTTGTTTCCGCCGAGCGAGCTAATCTCGGAGAATATGTTTAGGTTGGACGAGTCCATCTTTGGGGTATGGTAGGATATGTCCCCATAACAAATTATATACGGTACAAAAATGTATCTTCTTCATTATCTCTGACGGATCTCTTTGACCCATTGATACGATGCTAACGGGTACTAAGATTCTACATTAGAGTGGATCTGGGAGTATTAGGAACGAAGTGCTGACTCTACACGCCATCAGACCTCTAAAAGTGGGAACCTACCACCTGATATAGCTTAATTGATATTAAGATACTTAAAGCACTTCTTTTTTGTTTTTGTTTTGTTTGGGGGTGTTTGGGACTGTTGAGGGGTCGAGTATTGTCCCTCGGAAGAGTATTCTCGGCCCTACCGACAATTTTATACATTCTCTCTCTCTCTCTCTCCCTCACACACACAGACACACACACACACACACACACACACACAGATCCTGAAATCGCCTCATTCGAGTTCACCACATACGGGTGGTATTGAGCATTTCCTTTGGTCCCAAGGGGTCTTCTCTCCTAGTGATACCTACTTTGTGAGGCTGAGTTCATTGCTTGGTGCCTGAGGTGCTAAAATATGGGAAATAATCGTAGGGACCAAGTATTTTTAATTAGTCTTCCATTCGCAATTCCTCACGATAAAATGACCTTGTGTCCTATCCTTGTTTGGTGGGCAGCCAGATAAATACCATACACATAGATAGATAGATAGATAGATGTGTGCACTTATGTCTGTTTCAGATGAGAAAATGAGAGAAAAAAAAGAAAAAGGATGGAAGAGAGATATTACAAAAGTGAGGAAAACATTCGTCGAGTAAGGTTATCGTAGAACTAATCGAAAAAAAAAATAATAGAAATAAAAAATAAAAACAAGTAGACAACCCAACAAACACAAAACCTCAAAAGCCGTGGGTGGATGAAGGTCGAGTAACCGGGGTATGTAGGGACAATCTGTTTTTATCTATGCTGAGGATCTCCGGTTAGAAAAAAAACCAGTCAGCCCAGAAAAATATTAAAGATTTTAATCTTCAAACCGACGACATTTGATCCTGAAAATACAACGGCGTGTTTAGAGATGCAATACAAGAAATTAAGATTCTAGTGATAATACAAAAAATATTTAACCTAAAATCTCACCCTTTTCGGCGAATATCGTTACTCGAAGACATTTACGGGCGTGCTGGGTGCGCCATAATCGTCAAAGTTGATGTGACGAGTAAAATTTGATTATTGCTGTCTTTCTTCGGCAAACATTACACATGTCTGCAATCCTAATTCAAAGAAAATGAATTTCTTATATTTCTCTCACACATACATATATATCTATAGTCATCCACAGACAGATCTGTTTCGTTCTATCAGAACTCATCAGTGTGGCTAGACATATTAGCTTCCCGTAGCTGGGATCGAAACCCTGGTGATTCAAACGCCAATCCAAGCTTCTAACCCTTCAGCCAGGAGGAGCCAGTAGCATCGGAGTAAATTTTTAAACGGTTTTGAATCACAATTACTATTGTTTACATACATCCGTTAAACGGCTACCGAGACCTCAATTCATATATGAAGAGGCCTGCAATAAACGCTAATGGCAACACAATTATTTCATTCGCCGGAGAACTCAACCCTACGGGAGTAGGGGAGTATATATATATATATATATATATATACCCGAAGTACGAGCAGGATGCGTCACAAGGTCTATTTTAAGGTAGATTTAACAAATTAGAATTCAGAGTTTTTCTTTTCCAAGATAGGTTGCCATCGTCATCATCATCATCATCATTTTGCGCCATCAACACACATATCCCTGAACCTCTCCTGCCACCCTTCTCGGAGGCAGTTGAGTTAGTTGGAGACAGAAAGGCCAGCGTGAGGGCCAGCTTGCAGACTGTAGCCCTCAGCGACCCCCGGTTGAGCAACACCATCCAAGAAGCAGAAGAAGTGCTAAGTGGATTTTTTCACATGTACCTCCTTTATAGATAGATAGATAGATAGACTAAGATTGAGAGAGACGAAAAAGAATTTTCATCTCTGTCTTAGTTTTGTCATGAGGCAAAAAATGTATCTTTTTTTAGAAAATGGGCCTCTTCGTTTGTGAGTCCCGTAAAGTATCACTTTAAAAGTTTAGAAAGCCTCTTCTGGAGCACTATTTGACTCTATGGTTTTTTGTGCTTTTTTGTTTGTTTGTTGTTTTTTTTTTTTGTTTGTTTGTTTTTTTTTTACAATAAAGACGTTGTCACTTGCTTTGCCAACAATCGATAAAGTCATGTAGCCATTTTTCCTACTCTTGTCAAGTAGGACTTGAACCTCATTCCACAAGAGGTAATTATCTTACACACACACACACACACACACACACACACACACACAGAGACACACACACACATATATATATATATATATATATATAACAGTGTTGGTTGTCACTAAATCACTTTGTGGGTTTGTGGCGAACCAAGTGCAATATGATATGGAGAGTGCTCAATATATATTTTTATCAGTAAGTAAAGTTGGTGACTGTAGTCAAGGGTGACCCGAAGGTAACCTTTTCGATAGCTACAACACCAAGGTGTAGAGGAGGGCGTTACCACTTTCCCAGGATTGACTCACTTTACCCTTGATACGCACCTTATAATGCTGAGTGCATCAAGTACCATTTTTTGAGTCTTTAGTATGAACCCAGGTCTCCTGGGCCATTGGCGAACATTCTAACCATTACACCAATGTGTGAGTGTATGTGTTTGTGAAAAATTAGTGGAAAATGGGATAAACTTTGGGGGTAAATAAAGTTTTGGGGTAAATAAAGACGAAATATTAATTTAATCCGTTGTCTGTTTTTAGTTTGATTCATTTTCCACTTATTTTTCATACCCAGTCGGCTGAGTATGGAGAATACACCGACTGCACCTCTGCAGAGGAATAAAATCTCACCAAACGAGTGTCCTAGATATGACACTACACAATGTAATGGTGAGGTTCCAGTAATGCTAGAGCTTTAAGGAATGCAAAGTACCCCTTTATTGCCATAGCTCCCAGGTCCACTCTGGCCTGGAGTGTTAGTATCTGATAGTGTGATATCGATGGGTCAAATAGAACTAAAATGTGTACTTATATTAAACAGAATTTCTTGAAATAGGACTGTTTTGACATTTAAACTGCGTACTTATGCTAAACTGAATTGTTTGAAATAGAATTATTTTTGACATTGAAACTGTACTTACGCTCGACTGAATTGCTTGAAATAGAACTGTTTTGACATTTAACTGCGTGTAAACAAAAACTATACTTATACTAAACTGAATTGTTTGAATTAGAACTGTTTGTCTAAAGTGAATAGATTGAAATAGAAATGTTTTTATAACTGAATTGTGTACTTATGCTAATCTGATTTGTTTGAAATAGATCTGTTTATATATATATATATATAAAAGGATTTGGCATTAAAAAAACATACAAAGGTTGATATGCCATAAAACCCAAACTAAAAACTTATTTTTCATATTTTTTCGGATTCTTCCAATCTGTTACTTCTCTCCACACACACACACACACACATATATATATATATATATAATCACACATGCAAGTATTTTATATATATATATATATACAAAGAGAGTGAGAGAGAGAGAGAGAGAAATAGAAATTGAAGAATATGTGTATAATTCTGCGATGTGACAGGTTTATGTTGTCTTTCTTTTCATTTTACACTAATATATATATATATATATATATATATATATATATATATATATAATATGATATGATATATTAATAATAAATAAATATATATATATATTAGATTTATATATTTAATGCCATGGAATTTAGAATGCGACCACTGGGTTTCATGGAGTTTTTACAAAACAACAATCATCAGGCAGCAAACAAAATGAAATGAATCGAAAATCGAAAAATACAGTCAAAAACCGTTGGGATTTTGAAGGAATATTTACGTGTGATTGTAAGTGAGTGTTTTCCATGAAATATGTTTTTCTATAATATGTTTTTCTATAATATGTTTTTATGTAAAACAGAAAAGACAATAAGCAGATTTTACCTATTTCTTCTCAACTAAATTTCATCCTCGAGATAGCACAGAGTTCCCCCTCCTCTCTCTCTCTCTATACATCCCTATCGGTTATCACTTCTGGATGGTCCAGAAAGCATCTAGTGTCCGTGCAGAGCTGATACGAGGGGCATACGATAAGTTTCCAGGCTTTTTTCGAATGGTCATTTAAAATTATTGTAGACACTTGAAAATTCACTGTTATTGCTATACATCTTATGAGATGACAGACCAATTTTTATGATTTCAGCTTCAAATGAACAGCTACAGCAGCAATTGGAAAATACCCTACTAAAGTCTGATTGTCACAGCTGGTGAATTTCAAAAATGCAATCTGGACGAGAGGACACTTTAGAAGAACGATATGCAATAAAATTCTGTTTTAAACTTGGAGAAAAATGCCACGGAAACATATGGAATGCTTCGGACTACTTTTCGACCATCTTGCATGAATAAGAGATTCAAGGAAGGCACGGAGTCTGTGAGGGATGATGAGAGGTGTGGGAGGAGTAAGGAAGTCAATACACCAGAGTTGATTGGCCAAAGGCTTAGGCTTAGGGTTCTCTGTTGACATTTTAAGGGAGTTCAGGAAGAGATTCCTAGGGAAGAGGCCAGCACTCTTTAAATCGGGTCAGTGGCACTTCCACCAGGATAATGCACCAGTCCACAACTCCATCCTAGTCACAGACTATTTGACCAAATGGGCATCAACGCAGTTCCTCACCCTCCCTATAGTCGAGACCTTGTTCCCAGTGACTTTTGGTTATTCCCTAAGCTCAGAGGCTGTCGTTATGAGACAGTTGAGTAGATGAAAGAGGCTGTGACGAAGGTAATTGACACGCTCACAAAAGAGAACTTCCATTGGGCTTTCCAGAAGTTGTTGGTACGGTACAACAATTGCATTGCAGCCGGAGGAGATTACTTCGAAGGAGACTAGAGTTTCATGTGTGCACTATCAATAAAAGTGCTCATACGAAAAAAAGTCTGGAAACTTATCGTATGCCCTCGTATATATAAGTCCTTGCAATTCGACCAAACTTGGTGTGTCCATATCTTGGAGTCCATCAAAAGACGTCACTTATGAGCTCTTCCCAACATCACCAGCAACACCTTGCAGGTTTTGTTTGCCTCACTTGGTTTGTTTGTGAAATGGGAGGTGAGTGGCCGTACAATTGCTGTTTTATGAGGTGCTGATTCTATATTATTTCTCGAGGAATAATCTAAAACTAAAACGGATATTGTTATGTATTATTCATATATAACAAGATCTTATTATTTCTAGTGCAACATAATGCAACAAAAACGGATATCGTTAGCTATCATTTACTACGAAACACTACAACATTGAAAGTTTGTCACAAAAAATAATAATATACAGCAACCTGAAATAAATACACACTTTTTTGTATTTATGCGATTTTGATGTATGACAATAAAACTCTCTAAAAGGGGTGTCATCGTGGTGTAATGGTTAAAGCGATGGACTGCGGAATCGTCGTACGCAAGTTCGTTCTCTAGTTGCGCTATTACGTTCACTTTCGGGCAAATACCCTTGGAAAAGGTATGAACCCCCTTATCTTCTCAGCTATGGGTTAAATAGTACCACGACTGTTCTTCTAGGAGAATGGCTTTGGCATTAAATAACCTACAAAGGTTGACATGCCATTAAACAAAGAAACCAAGCCAAACCATGAAGCTCACTAACAATTAAACGTTACCCACGTTACTAATGAGAGGCGCCGGTAGCTAATGTTCTGGATTGTGACATCACAGGAAGCGAGTTCAAACTCAAGTCACACGATTATATTCACTTTCGTATTAATACCCATGGGGAAGGCATGAACTCCCTTATCCCTGCAGCTATCTGTTGAATAGTACCATTACTGTTCTTCTTCAACGATGACTTTGACATTAGATAACCCTCGAATTTTGACCTGCCATTAAATGAAGAAACCAAGCCAAACCAAACCAAACCAAACCTGGTTGTCTAAAAACTACACCTCGAAGGAGATGCCCAGTAAATCTCACAGCTCATTGTATGGATAATTACAAAAAATATTTGAAAGATGTGTTGATATCCTTGTTCTTCAAACTTGTGGTTTGATGCGGTTGCGTTATTTGAAAATGAATGCCCGAGTGATATTTTTTTCACTTCTTGTTGTTTTGGGGTGATATCATCAACCATTTCCACAAATTCAGGTCTCTATCTCTCTCTCTTTCTCTCTCTCTCTTTCTTTCTCGTTCTCTCTCTTTCTCTCCCTCTCTCCCTCTCTCTCTCTTCCTGGTGGAAATTTATCTTCGATTTATTAATTTTTATACACTTCTTTCTCGGAATTTATCACTTAATATCTCTCTCACTCTCTCTCTTTCTCTTTCTCCCTCTCTTTTCCTTTCTCATTCTCTTTCTGTATATATTCTTTCTTTCTGTCTCTCTCCCCAATTTCTTTCTCCACTTCCCCCCCCTCTCTCTCTCTGATATTATTTCCAATTTATTTTTATACGCTTCTTTCTTGGAATTTATCACTTAATTTCTCTGAGTCTTCCTCTCATACTCACTCACTCACTATCTATCTATCTATCTATCTATCTATGTGTGTCTGCTTGGGTGTGTGTGTGTCTTTCTCTCTCCCTCTCCCTCTCTTTCTTTATCTATTCCTGTATCTTATTTTACTTCCCCCTCCTTCTCTATATCTTTCATTTATTTTTACTTCCCCACTCTCTCTCTCTCACACATACTCTCTCTCAATGTTTCTTTTACTTTGTCTATTTCCCCTTATCTATCTATCTATCTATCTATCTGTCAGTCTTTCATTTATTTTTTATTTCATCTGTATTATTTTATGACTACCTGCTGTTTTCGCGCCATTTTCCTGGAAACCATTTTTTTTCTTTTTACCAACTGTCTAACCAAAAACACATCTTTTCTTTCCATTCCAACCAAATAATCTTCCTTCATCTCTAAACATTTTTCTTCTTCCTTTTTTTATATCGAAATTTTTTATCTATTTTCTCTCATTTCTTCGTATTTTTCTCTTTCATTTTTTTTCGCGCCCTTTCTGGAGGACACGTGATTAGAAATTCCTGTGCTGCCGTCGCCATTTGCCTTTTAACGACCATGTTTCACAGTTCACCATGGTTACCGCGCAGGCGTAGTCAGCGAGGCGGAATTTTCTGGCGCACACACAGGGTAACGATGGAACTGGGGTCGGATGAAATATAAATGATCAGGGTGAAAGTATTACAAATAATTTCCGTGTTTATTTGATGCCTTTCGCCATTTTTCTTTCTTTTTTTTTTGACAAAAAAAGCATGAGGAACGGATGCCGTATAAAGATATTGGCACTTCGATCAGGAATAGTGAAAGTTATTTTAAATTATCCGTACGAATATCCTCATCAGTGTTGTAATTATTTCATACAGTTTTTAAAGCCATCCAAAGCTTCCCCTCGCAAACACTGCGAATCATAGTTTCTTAAATTTGGAATAAACGCACGAAATGAAACATTGGGTGTCTTTTTAATGCACATCCAACCTTCGAGGGTTATTTGATGTAAAAGCCACGTTTGTAGAAGAACAGTTGAGGTATTATTTCAACCATAGCTGGCAGTTCATGCTTTCCCAAGGGTTATTAGTCCAAAAGGGAAGGGGGGGGGTGTCCTCGTGGTGTAATGGTTACAGCAATGGACTGTGGAATCGTAATAAGTGAGTTCGAACTTCAGTCGCGCTATTACGTTCAGTTTCGGACAAATACCCTTGGGAAAGGTATGAACCCTCCTATCTATGGTTTAAATCGTACCACTACTGTTCTTATAGAAAGCTGGCTTTGGCATTAAATAACCTACAGAGGTTGATATGCAATTAAACCAGGAAACCGAAACCAAAAGTTAATGTGTGAGTGGAGTTCGAAGACGCTTACTACGATGACGCAGTCTAACACGTTAATCTCTATGCCACGGAGACTCATGCACGTGCTATGGGTAAGTATTTAAATAACAATTATACTTATTTCGTTATAATTCTTTTTAACAATTCTACTTACATATCATTAATTTCAGCGTACTAGTCGACCTTTCAAGCCTAAAAGAGATCGATACAAAATTAGAGGTCGACTTATATGGCAGGGATGAATCCAAACTTCTACACCATGAGTAACCAATGGAAAAAACTTCTAACAATCGATATATACGAGGATCATGAAACAAGTTTCCAGACATTTTTTCATATGGGCACTTTTATTGAGAGTACACACATGAAACTCTAGTCCCCTTCAAAGTAATCTCCTCCGGTTGCAATGCACTTGTATCGTTCCAAGAACATCGAGAAGGCCCCATGGAAGTCCTCTTGTGTGAGCGTGTCAATGACCTTCGTCACAGCCTCTTTCATCTCCTCAATTGTCTCAAAACGACAGACTCTGGGCTTAGGGAATAACCAAAATTCACAGGGAGCAAGGTCTGGACTATAGTGAGGCTGAGGAACTGTCTTGATGCCCATATTGGTCAAATAATCTGTGACAAGGAGGGAGTTGTGTACTGGTGCATTGTCCTGGTGGAAGTGCCACTGACCCGATTTGAAGAGTGCTGGCCTCTTCCGACATAATCTCTTCCTGAACTCCCTTAAAACCTAAACATAGTAACCCTAACTCTTTGGCCAATCAACTGTGGTGTATTGACTTCCTTACTCCTCCCACACCTCTCATCATCCCTCACAGACTCCCTGCCTTCTTTGAATCTCTCATGCCACTCAAAAACTGATGCTCGATTAATGCAAGATTGTCGAAAAGCAGTCTGAAGCATTCCATACGTTTCTGTGGCAGCATTTTTTCCATGTTCAAAACAGAATTTTATTGCATATCGTTTTTCTAAAGTACCCTCATGTCCAGATTGCATTTTTGAAATTCACCAGCTGTGATAATCAGGTTTTAGTAGGGTATATTCCAAATGCTGCTGTAGCTGTTCATTTAAACCTGAAATCATAAAAATTAGTCAGTCATATCATAAGATGTATAGCAATAACATACTGAATTTTTAAGAGTCTACGACAATTTTAAATGCTCTACAAAAAAAGTCTGGAAACTTATCGAATGCACCACGTAAATAAGAAGTTGTGATTTTGTGTTGGAATATTAAAGAAAATCTAAAATCTCTTTTGTTCATTTGCTCAATCGGCTGGGGCCGTAGAATAAACCGACTGAAACTCTGCAGAGTGTCCTGGATATGACACAAAACAATCTGATGGTGAAATTCCAGGAATGCTTGAGCTTTTGGAAATGAGGAGTACCCATTCATTGCCATCGCTCCCAGGTCCACTCCCGAAGTGACAACACCTGATTGTGTGCTATCTATGGATCAAATAGAACTGTTTGACATTTAAACTGAGTGCAAACAAATGACTAATGCTAAATTGAATTGTTTGAAATAGACCTGTTTGATCATTTAACTGTGTGTAAATAAATGACTGATAGAATTGTTAGTGATACATAACAATCTTTGGGACTATTTAACTTTGTTGACTTATGTTTACAAATCATATATATCTAATGAAACCGGATTTGGCATTAGATAATCTACAATGGCTGATATTTGGAGGTACCCGTGGTGTAATGGTTATCGTCGTAAGAAATGGACATGGCGACACGAGTTCAAATTCTGGTCGAGACTGTTTTTCACATAGCACTAATACTCTTGGGAACGGTATGAATCTAATTATTCTCCCTCCAGCTATGGGTAAATAGTAGGGTAGACTGATCCTTCAGCTTTGGTTGGGCAACTAGTCTAGGAGAAGGAAAACTCTGAATTCAAACCTGTTAAACTCCTCTTAAAAATTGACCTTGTGACATATCATACCCGAATGGAGGGGTTGTTAAATATGGATATGCCATAAAACCAGACCAAACCAATCTTTTGTTTACGATTATTACCGATAATAATGACTAAGTTAATTTGATAATCGTGTAAATATTTAATTCCTCTCCGAACTTATTTATCAGGCAATTCTGAGAACGTATGTTAGCATTCTTATCTGTTTATTCATTTGTTTGTTTGGTTGGTTGGTTTTATAACATGTCAACCATTCTTGTGTTACTTTATGTCAAAATCAGTTTAATCATTTATGGTCTCCTATTATAAACGGTAAAAAAGGGATTTACCCAACCTTCCGCTATTGATAGGTAGGGATACAAAGTGAATTTTAAAACGGAATAAAGTAAAAGTAAAGTTGGCGACTGTAGTCGAGGGCAACCAGAAGGCTCCTTTTTCAATAGCTACTACACCGAGGTGTAGGAGAGGGCGCTACCCCTTTCCCTGAATTGCTCCACTTTACCCTGGATACGTACCTTATAGTGTTAATTAAAGAGGTATCAAGTAGCATTTTTAAAGTCTTTAGTATGACGCGACCAGGGATTGAACCTACGCCTTGGCGAACACTCTACTAATGAGCCGGTTTTAAATCACAGCTTTCTTTCTTCTCAACTAGAAAGCTTATTAAGGTTGAAAAACCAACTCAGCCCAACTATTTACCTATAGCTGGGCTAAGAACAGATTGACTCATGCTTTTCTCAAGGGCATTAGCTCAAAGGGAAATGCAAACAGCATTTAAGAACTGGTAAACGTTTCCATTTCTTATATCAATAAATGTTATACTTATCTTAAATTAACTTCTTTTGTTTCTTTGTTTAATAGCATATCAACCTTCGTGGGTGGTACTTGTTCATCTCCCTGCTTAGATGAAATGTAGTGCAAGGCTTAAAAAGAAAAACGGGAGCCGGACACGCGCATAAGCAGCATTGCTAGAAATTATTGGTCCATCAGCATTTCCCAACTGGATCGCCTTAGGCACCCAGCAATAAACTTGATCCTGCCGAAGCACATGAAAACTTTAGGGGTCGGCCAAGGAGTGACCACCTTAGCTAACAAGCAAGACCAGGCGAACGAAACCACACGAGCCAATCCATGTACTACCAACACGATCGACTTGTGTGTAGCCCGTGAGCAAGGCCCCTATCATTATTTTGCTAAGGGTATCAACATTCGAGGGTTATTTAATGCCAAAGCCAATTTAAAGTAAATAATAATAATCTGTAAAAAATATCATAGCTCCAAGTAAAATTATTTAAAGCCGATGTCCGTCTTTTCTTGCTAGCAAATAATAATTTCAAATAAATAATAATATTTAAAAAATATATTATAGCTTCAAATATCCAAATAACACTTATAATTTGCTCACACTTATGGTTTCAGGTAATCCTATCTAATACCTGCGATTTATATATAATTATCTGGGTCTTTGAAGTACAAAAAATCACTCAATCAATACTGGCTTCATATAGATATCCTTAATATAGACCACTTACAGTTACATATAAAGTATTCCTATCTAATACAAATAATTATATGGTCTATTTGACCCTCAGATTAAACCATAACAAGTACAACCAGTCCTTTTCTTTCAAAGGGGTTATCTCTATCAAATATGACACATGTTCAAAAGGTGTCACGACTTAGGCTGTATTTTCCCAGAAAAAATAAACAATGAATGTGATTGTAATTTTTTTTCTAAAACAGTAACTCTATTTTAACGTTAAATTATAGAAAATCTGTATCTATGATTTTAGAGGTAGTGTAGATGTTTTTGAAAAGCTTTAGACACCAGAAACAGTTTATGTCAAATTGGTTTGATGGACGTGTAATGACCTAGGGATCGGTTTGAGAATTTAACTTTGATTGGATAACTTTTGGTTTGGTTTCTTTGTTTGATGGCATATCAACATTTGTAGGTTATTTAATGCCAAAGCCATTCTCCTAGAAGAACCGTAGTGGTACTATTTAACCCATAGCTGGGAGGATAAGGGAGTTCATACCTTTCCCAAGGGTATTTGCCCGAAAGTGAACTTAATAGCGCGACTGGAGTTCGAACTCGTGAGGACTTTTAAAAGTTAGAAAATAAATTTTTAGCTCGGAGTCAGTTAGTCCACAATCGCTGAGTCGAACAGTTGTCGATTTTCCATCTATGGTCGGTTAAGGAATAAAGTTATGTTCACAAGAAAAGAAGTTTTCTTGTGATTCATCTCAGTAAAGAACGTAGAATAGCCAGGGGTTACGACGAAAGAGGGAAAACCAAGAAAATGAACCATTGACATAAGAATACGAAAACATAGTGCCAATGAGACATCAGGAGTTAATGATTTAATCCAGTTTAAAGCCATTTTAAGGATTATCTCAAATAGTGCTATTTGACCCATGAATGGGTCCCTAACAGGTACTACTACTCTGATTTTGGGTGTACCAATGCGTAAACACAATGAAAGGGGAACGCCACATTACCCAGTGGTCTAAATCTTAAAAATCCAGATGCAGTTTATTTTCATACTAAGAACACTTCGTTGGAGGGTTGTACTGATGTAAAATACCCATACATGAATATGTGAATCGTACATAGAATATTCATAACATATATACATAGAACATAGGAATCCCGAAACACGAAAAACACTTACGACTTCTTAGTTCAGGTACGAAACTATGTATTACCTTTGACTTAAAAGGTTTTTCGACAGAAGGAGAGAGATACAATCTTTCTATTCTGACTTTTCAATCTCCCCCAAACCACGCGCGACACCTGTCACAAGGCCTCGGCGAGCGAGCGAAAGTCAACCTTCTTCGTCCGAGGCAGAACTCAACGCACTGACTTTTCTCAAATCTCCCAAAATCATCTGCGCACGCTTTCGGCGCATGACGTCTTTCTCATCCCCAAGTCGCATTTTCTATCAGGGATTTTTATTTTGACATCTCTGAATGACACATCCTCCCCGCGCAAGCGCAGGAACACCTTAGCTCATGTTGCACCTAACTAATCCATGCGCTAAGCGAAAACTTCTCAGCCTAACTAAACCGAAAGGCAAGATATATAAAACGAAATCCCTCGGCCATTATATTACACTGAGCCTCATCGACAAGGCGTTTAATTCTTAGTTTTTCAAGATATCTGAGATCCACAAACAAGCCTAGATACAATAAACTATGATGAACGCTATATGCAGAAAGGAACGAATTAAGAAACAAGTAAAATAATCTTTTGACCAATAATATAATCGCAACCAATTGTCTTAAGAAACGTGATTGTGCAAATTAATTAACAGTGATAAAACTTTAGATGCCAGATCAAATTTCTGGAACTGATAAGCTGGTTCATTCAAAGTTTAACGTTGCTGTCAGTTGAAGAGGTCTTTTCAGGCGACAAAGAGGCGACAAATTGAAACCAGGAACGAGGCTGAGTGAACACGGGACCAAAAAATAAAAAAATAAAAAAAATAGCGAGCAAGTCGATAAAACAAATGGCGTTTACTTCCGGTACACCAGAATGAATTCAGTCAATTTTCGTTCTATGTCCTCCGAGAGTGACACATTTGGATCGCATAATTGATTATGCTGTCTTTGGGTAAAATCTAGAGAAACCATTGAGTCCCTTACTAGTCAGAAATAAATAAATAAATATATATACAAATAGATAAATAAATAAAAAACAAACATAAAAAAACCATTGTCACACGAAAAATGAAATATTCGTCCAGTTAAATGCGCATAACTATTTACATATAGATGCGTGTCTCCAGAGAGTGTATATATATATATATATATATATATATATATATATACCTAATTTTTTTTTTTCGGCTTGATATAATGTTTAAAATGATTTTGAACAACATTAATACTCTGACTCATAAAATATTAATATCGCAACTAAGTATCAAATATTTAAATGTTTAAAGTGGTTATGAAGATAAATTTTTGTATTATATATAATTGGCGACTAAATCTGTTTAACCAATTTCGACATGAAATAACCCAACAACAATTGACATGCTGTAAAATAAAACCATTAAATAGCGCCCTCGAGGCGGCAATTTTAAATCCAGATGATCGTTCGACGGGAATCTGGATTATATCATGCAACAAAATATATATAAATCTACACACACACGCACACACACACACACACATATATATATATATAGAGAGAGAGAGAGGGGGGGAGAGAGAATACTGAGTAGTTCGCGGACCGACAAGATCAAATAATCTTGGGCCCAGATATACCAAAATTGAAATGACCAAGAAATGGATAAAGTGCGTGCCTGCGACCCCAAGGTAAACGGGTTCGAACTCCAGGCACACTATTATATTTACTTTCGGACAAATAACTTTGGGAACCCCTTATCCCCCCCCTTACACTCACTGAGTTATGTGTTGAATTATGTCATTACTGTTCTTCTACAAAGATAGCTTTCGCATTACATAACGCACAAAGGTTGATATGCCACAAAATAAAAGAAAGCCAAACCAAAGAAACAACTATAAATTTTCTTCAAAATATCCCCACTCGGCATTGAATGATGAAAAAAATGCTATTATTTATAAAAATAAATTGTTTCAATCAATTTGAAGGAAATTCCACGAAGCTAGAACGCCTGGCCACGAAATAAAAAATATTTTTTCTAAGATTTGTATTTAGTTAATTTTTTTCAGGGGGGGGGGGAAATAAATGTAAGAAATATTTTCTAAAAGTGATGAGTCCACAGTTCTTGCCAAACGCACACACACACACACACACACACACGATCAGATGAAATGAATATAAAATAATATTTACCATGCGAAATGGGTGACATATAAAATTATGAAAGAACACTGGATAGATTTTTGTTATATATATATATATATATATATATATATATATATATATATA
This sequence comes from Sepioteuthis lessoniana, assembly GCA_963585895.1. Taxonomy (NCBI): domain Eukaryota; kingdom Metazoa; phylum Mollusca; class Cephalopoda; order Myopsida; family Loliginidae; genus Sepioteuthis; species Sepioteuthis lessoniana. Next base: position 7,528,325 of record OY757927.1, read on the forward strand.
TATATATGTGTGTGTGTGTGTGTGTGTGTGTGTGTGTGTGTGTGTGTGTGTGTGTTTAAGATTTTTGGGAAATCTAACAAGATGAGAAAAATAAGTGTAAAACTGAATAAACCAAAACACGGACAATGGATTTAGCAATGATATTTCGGCTTTCTTTTTAGAAAGACTTCATCAGACTTACGCTTTTATCTTGAGTTCAGCATCGGAGGAAATAGATAAAAATAAATAAATAAACAAATAAAAAATTGAACTTAAGAAAAAAACGTCATTCTAATAAATTTAAAAAAAAAAATTAAGACGAAAGATCACCGCTTCAGTTTATCTACTTTTACACTTATTTTTCTCATATATATTGTCATTTACAGATAAACCTGTTTCGTTTTATCAGAATTCTTCAGTTTGCCTAGACAGACTAGATTCCCGAAGCTGAGATCGAAACCCAGTTGACTCAAACGCCAATCCAAGATTCTACCACTCAGCCACGAGGAAACTAGCGCGTGCAAGGGGAATTTAAATGCTTATGTATCATATTTGTTTACAAGCACTATTTCTCCTATTTTCAAAAATTCCATGAGTAACACTTTTGACATTTTACAAAGGAAGACAAATTATTTTGTCGTCAAATAAATCAACCTTTCGATGTTTCGCGTTTGATTTTTTGACATTTTAATCATTCTTTTAATTACATGACATTTAACTAAAATATAGTTTTTGTAATTACACGACATTCAACTGAAATATATTTTTTAAATTACATGACATTTAAGCGAAATACTTTTTTTAAATTACATGACATTTAACTGAAATATAATTTTTTAAATTACATGGCATTTAACTGAAATATATTTTTTAAATTACATGACATTTAACTGAAATATATTTTTTAAATTACATGACATTTAACTGAAATATATTTTTTGAATTACACGACATTTAACTAAAATATATTTTTTAAAATTATATGACATTTAACTGAAATATATTTTTAAAACTACATGACATTTAATTGAAATATTTTTTTTTATTCGAAAAAGTTTTATCGAATTAAAAGCTACACATCTCTGAAGATTTTGGTTCAAAAGTGTAAGATTCTCTCATTTCAGTTTTGAAATTCATCTTGAACAATTTCCTTCGCCTTGATTGATTGACTTATCAAAGCTACTATTGGCTAAATAGTAGGTCAGTCTAGGGTCTATACCATTGGTAAGGGAAGAATAGATGGATTCATGCCTTTTCCAAGAGCATCAACATGAAGTGAAGTGCAAACAGCCTCGACAAGAATTAGAACTTGGTCCACTGATTTCTTATCCTATGATGATAACCGTTGCAATAACCGCACCTCCATTATATGATGTATATGTAGATTAACAAATTAACTAACGCAAGCAGGCTGCAAATTCAAACTCGGGATATCATTCTGCCGCGCCTTAGCTCATATTATAGAACGCAATATATATATATATATATATATATATATATATATATATATATACGTGTGTGTGAATGTGTAGGAAAAAAGGTAAAACTGAAAAAAGATATATGTTGGTATATTTGATTATTTTATTTTATTGTGCCGACACGTTTCGACTTCAAAGTTTTTGTCTGAATACGATAATATTCAATCAAAAATATTCTAAGAGTGTGAAATGATAATAACAGATAAATTTTTAATTCAATTGGAAGTCTTCATCAGGACCAATTAATGTTGTTATATGAAAAAAAAAATAATGATACAGGGTGACTTATTCTAAATTGGTTACGTTATGCGATGGATTATTTTTGAAAAAACTAAAAAATGTTTTATGGTTTTTAAAAGAGATTTGTAACGTTGTATTGTTTTATATATTTTGAGAGCTGGGGACTAATGTTTATGTGTATTTTGAAATCTCTCAGGATTATTTTTCCAAGAGACGGAGATATTTTGTTAAAACCTTGTCGTTGTGGTATTGTGTTGTGGTTTGCCATGGAATATGTTTCAATTCTTCTTCGTTTGTCTGTCATGGATGAAACCAAATATGACAGAGTTTTGAAAATCAAAAGTGTGGTTTGTTAAAATATTATGAGAAACTAAGAAGTTATTTGTGTTACTGGTTTTAAAATCTTTTTTATGTTCATAGATTCTTTTAATTAAATTTCTACTAGTTTCCCCTATGTAAAATCAACGGATTCTATTGACACCATATATTACCCCCAAATCCCACAACTCCCCTCATTGAAAAACTTGAATTACTTAGGTATAAAAACCACTTCTTGCATTGCAAAAATATTAAAGCAGATATTAAAGAACATTAGCACGGATATCCCTGACCCTCTCTCGCCCTTTCTCCCTATCGTTCATCGCCTCTGGCTGGTCTTCAGGGCTACATCCCGTATCCTCACATAGCTGCTGTATGTATGGTTCGAGCTGGTCGTCCTGCTTTTGCTGAGCCATATGCAGGGGTCCATGAGAGTACATCACTTATGAGCTCGTCCTTGCTTCTCCAGCAGTGTACTGCATGTCTGGTTCGTCTAGCTTGGATAGTTTTCGTGATGGGAGGCAGGTGGCCGTATAGTTGGTGCCTTGTGGGGTGTTGCCGCCAGGACTTGTTCAATATTGCTCGCAACAGTCTTGTGTAAATGCCGTCTAGCTTCTTCTCCAGCCGTTTTGTTAGCGTCCAAGTAGTGCATCCATATAGCAGTATCGATACGACCACTGCCTGGAAGAAACTGCGTTTCATTTTATCGGTCATTTATCCAACGCAGGTGTTTACGATATCAGAAATTCATGTTATAATTATTTCTCACACTTGAAATAATTTTGATAAAATATTTTTGTATTCAAACAAACACTTTGAAGTTGAAACTCGTCGGCAATATAAAAAAAATAAATCATCAAATATACCAACATATATATTTTTTCAGTTACTTTTTTCTCCATACATTCTGTGAAATTCAATTCACTTCTTCACCCCCCCCCATATATATATATATAAGAAGAGAGATGATTGGTTTGGTTTGGTTTGGTTTGATTTAATGGCATAATAACCATTTTAGGTTATTTATAGCCAAATCCTGTTTATACATATATAGCAAATATTTATTTTCTGAACACACTTTGTTGATGACATTTTTTAAACGATTCTGAGCCCATTTTTCTTTTTGCACGCAGTTAAATGGTTTCAAGTATTTCTATCTAACACGAATAATTCTATTTACTATTAATCATTTGTTTGCACTCAGTTAAATAGTTCAAATTATTGCTATGTATCACTCAGTGGAAATATCAAGCAGTTTTATTTGACCAGTAGATTGGACCTTATCAGATGCTACCACAGCGGGACAGAGTCGACCTTGGATCAATGGCAATGAAGGGGTACTCTGCATTCCCCAAAGCTCCAGCATTACTGAAGCCTCCACATTAGATAGTTTAGAGTCATATTGTTGCTGGGAGGAGTCTTACTCCTCTACAGAGATGCAGTCGGTGTTTTCTACTGCCCCAGCTGACTGGGTGAAGAGAGATAAGTTCACTCAGCAGGGAAGTGATTCATATTATCATCATCATCATCATGTCGTGCTGGTAGCACAGATATCCCTGACCCTCTCTCGCCACTTCTCTCCATCGTTCATCGCCTCAGGCAGGTCCTCCGGACAACATCCCGTATCCTCACATAGTTGCTGAATGTATGTTCGTGCTGGTTGTCCTGCTTTCGCACGGCCATGTGTGGGGGTCCATTAGAGTACATCCCTTATGAGTTCGTCCCTGCTTCTCCAGCAGTGTTCTGCATGTCTGGTTCGTCTAACTTGAATAGTTTTCGTGATAGGAGGCAGGTGGCCGTACTGTTGGTGTCTTGTGGGGTGTTGCCGCCTGGACTTGTTCAAGATTGCTCGCAGCATTCTTGTGTAATTGCCGTCTAGCTTCTTCTCCAGCCGTTTTGTTAGAGTCCATGTAGTGCATCCATATAGCAGTATCGATGTGACCGCTGCCTGGAAGAAACTGCGTTTCATTTTATCGGTTAGGTCTGATTTCCATATAATCGATAGCCTATTGATAGTTGTCCATGCTTTCGTTAACCTCGTGTCGATGTCCTTTTCGGTTGATGCGACACTGCTTCTTAGGTAAGTGAATTTGTCTACTAGTTTAAGAGGAGTTCTGTCGAGAGTGGAGATGTCACCCGTTTATTATAGCGCATATATTCCGTTTTGTGTGCATTGACATAGAGGCCTATGCCTGCGGCTGCTCGTTCCAAACTATACAATAGTGTTTCGGCTTGGTTGGGTGTATTCAGAATTCATATTATGCAACATGATATATGTGAAGAAGAGATGGAAGAGTTCAACTTAATGTAGTGATAAAATAAATTTTGATTCAACATTTTCATTGTATACTGCTCGATATACAATATTCATCTACCCAACCCTTCCGCCGTGAGCAGGATGTGATACAGCGTCGATTAGTAAATGGAGTACAGCACTTTTGAATTCAGAGTGTTCCTTCTCCTAGTCTGGTTGCCTCATCAAAGCTAAAGATTATGTGGCTCCTACTATTCATCCATAGCTTAGGAGAGAACGCCTATTTAAGGGTATTAGCGCAAAGTGAAAGCACACTGCCTCTACCGGGATTTGAAATCGGGTGTCTGATTCCATTTCACACGACAATAACCATTATAAGATGTAAAGTTTTTAATATAAGGTGAGTGTTCCACGATACAATTTTTTGAATATACTATTTCTGTTCAAACTTGAAAAGAAAATAATAATAATAAAACAATGAAAACTTGAGATGAAAGAAATGACAGTCATCAAATCAATTCGAGCAGACAGCACGAAATTCCCTGACTCTCTCTCTCTCTCTCTCTCTCTCCCTCTCTCTCTCTCTCTCGTGTGATCCATTCCTATGCCCCATCACACTTGGCAAGTCCTCTAGAGTGGATCCACTGTCCGCACAGAGCTAATGTCAGTCCTTGCTGGTCGACCAGTACAGGTGTGTTCATGGGTAGGAGTCCATAAGGGAACGACGTCGCTTAGAACTTCGTCCTTACTTCCCCACTTGTGCCCAGCATGTCTTGTTTCTCTTACTTAAATGGTTTGTGTGGTGGGAAGTAAGTGGCCATACAGAAGAAGAAGAAGAAGAAGAAGAGTAAACAAACAAGAAAAAGAGAACTTGTGGTATTGTGGACTTTGCCATTCTGGGGAACCACAAAGTGAAAAGAAAGGAAAGCGAAAAGACAGGAAAATACTTAGAGCTTGCCCGAAAAACAAAAAAGAAACTGGAATATGAAGGGTGAAACTGATACCAACGGTCTCTAAAGGCTTGATAAAAGCGGGAACCAGAAGAACTGAGACCCTTTAGACCATAGCGTTGTTTTGATCAACTAGAATACTGAGAAGACTCCATTGACGGACCACCAGCTAAGATTGGTGTGAAAAAACTCGCAAAGAAAATATTATAATTATTATTATTATTATTATTATTATTTCACAACAATAATAAAAATAACAAAAATAAAGAGAGAAACAGTGTCTCTTCTGACAGCAGCACAGAACAACGCAATAAGGAGTAACTACGTGGTGCCTACAATAAGGTTCCACACTTTTTTTGTACAGGCATTTAAAATTGTCGTAAACTCTTGAGAATTCACTATGTTATTGTTATACATCTTATGAGATGACTGACCAATTTTAATGATTTCACGTTCAAATGAACAGCTACAGCAGGAATTGGAATACACCCTATCAAAGCCTGATTGTCACAGCTGGTGAATTTCAAAAATGCAATCTGGACGTGAGGACATTTTAGAAGAACGATATGCAATAAAATTCTGTTTTAAACTTGAAAAAACTGCTGTCACAGGAACGTATGGAATGCTTCAGACTGCTTTTGGAGCATCTGGCATGAATCGAGCATCAGTTTTTGAGTGGCATAAGGGATTCAAGGAAGGCAGGGAGTCTGTGAGGGATGATGAGAGGTGTGGGAGGAGTAAGGAAGCCAATACACCACAGTTGATTGGCCAAAGGGTTAGGGCTACAATGTTGAGGTTTTAAGGGAATTCAGGAAGAGATTCCATCGGAAGAGGCCAGCACTCTTCAAATCGGGTCATTGGCATTTCCATGTGGACAATACACCAGTCCACAACTCCATCCTTGTCACAGACTATTTGACCAAGATGGGCATCAAGACAGTTCGTCATCCTCCCTATAGTCCAGACCTTGCTCCCTGGGACTTTTGGTTATCCCTAAGCTCAGAGGCTGTCGTTATGAGACAATTGAGGAGATGAAAGAGGCTGTGACGAAGGTTATTGACACGCTCATACACGTGGACTTCCATTGGGCCTTGCAGAAGTTGTTGGAATGGTACAAGTGCATTGCAGCCGGAGGAGATTAATTCGAAGGGACTAGAGTTTCATGCCTGTACTATTAATAAAAGTGCCCATACGAAAAAAAGTATGGTTACTTATTTAATGATCCTCGTATGTCAAAGCAAGGTGATACCAATTGTAATTGGGGTGCTTGGTTCCAAAGGACTGGTACAGGGACTGGACGACTTGGAAATAAGAGGACATGGGGAGACAATCCAAACTACAGTATTTTAAAGATTAGTCAGAATACTGAGTAGAGTCCAAGAGATCTGAGAAGACTTTCTGTCACTGAAACTCCTGTGAAAAAACAATAGCTCACGCTGGTGGGAAAAACACTCAAAAGAGAAATTATTATAATGATAATAATATAATGATAATAAAGTACCTCGACCTTGCTAGAGAATTGAAAAAGCTGTGGAACATGAAAGTGACGATTGTACTAATTGTAATTGGTGCTTTTAGCACAATAACTAAAAGATTATTAAAAGGCCTGGAAGACTTGGAAGTTGGCGGACGGGTAGCGGAATGATAGTATTACTGAGAACGGCCAGAATACTAAGAAGAGTCCTGGAGACTTGAGGAGACTTGCTGTCACTCAAACTTCAGTGAAAAACCATCAGCTAATACTGATGTGAAAAACTCTAAAAGAGTAAATAATAATAATAATAATAATAATAATAATAATAATAATAATAATAATCGGCTGGGGCTGTAAAATACGCCGATTGCATCTCTACATAGTGAGAAGACCCCTTTCCCAAGGAGTGCCACGGACATGGCACTAAGCCATCTGACGGTGAGGCTCCATTTCTTGAGCTTTGGGAAATGTGAAATTTTCTTTGATTACTGTCACTCCAGGTCCAGTCTGACACGCACTGGTAATATGTATTAGGGTCCCATCTATGGATCAAATAGAAATATTGTAATCACTTTCTATACTTGAAATCATAAATCGAGACCATCCAGACTACATCATTATTGATATCAACCAAAATACTGAGAAGAATCCTGGAAACTTAAGAAGACTTGCTGTCACTCAAAATCCAGTGTAAGACAATCAGCTAATCATATTTACCAACCCCCTCCGCTCGGGCAGGATATGACACAAGGTCAATTTATAGCGGAGTTTAACAGGTTTGAATTCAGTTTTCCTTCTCTTAGACAAGTTATCACACCAAGGCTGAAGAACCTAGTCTGTTCTACTATTTACCCATAGCTGGAGGGAGAAATAATTGAATTTATACCTTTCCCAAGGGTTTTAGTGCTATGTGATATGCAATCAGTCTCTTCCAGTGTTTGAACACGTGTCGCCGTGTCCATTTCCTACGGCAATAACCATTACACCACGGACACCTCCACAAAGACTATCAGCTAATGTTGGTGTGAAAATCTCTCAACTAATAATATTCATTATACTGAGTCATTAATAATTTGAATCGTTCTTATCAGGTTTCCGTTAACTAGTCTAATAATAATAATAATAAAACACAGACTTGATATGCTTGGGCGAGGAAAGGAATCTACGGGAAATTATGCAAGAAATTGTCATTTGGTCATACTAATAAATGGTACAAGGTGTCTCAACATACATGGGACCCATGTGACTGCTAATAACTCTACTACTAACAATGTTGTGTTCTTTTTTGTTTTAGATTTGATAACAGTATATTATAACAACTATTTATTCTCGATCAAGGGAAGAGAGGAAAAATATTCAAAACTATACAAGCAAAACTTAGCAGGAAGTTTAACTTTAACAATTATCCCTCGAAAAGCCAAATTTATCGTTGGGTATACAAATTTCAAGCCACAGGGTCAATAAGCAATCTCAATACGAAGGCAGAAAATCTCAGATCTGGCAAGATGTTGACTGCAGACTGTATACAATTATATTCTCTGGGTAAAGCAAGGTGCTATTTTCGCAATTATCTGTAACATGCAAGTGAGTGCACCTCATTTCATTGTAATTGTTTGCTAGCTTGACCTGCAGACCATGGTTAGTGTGTTCCATTCTAACTGGGTGTCCTTACTTCTGGCCTTTGAGTTCCAAGTGATAAATAAGTGCGTGCAGACGTGCATGTGTTTTTTGTCAGCGCGCGCGCGCGTTTATTTAATTTCACTTAACTGAGTTTCGTCCTGCGCAAGGTCTCATGTGTTGAGCGCTTTGTGAAGGTCGAGCATAAGAAATGGTCTGCTAGGCTCACTCCTTAAAACTTAGCCATAAGGCAACGTCGAATTGCTCTTAAACGTATGCATACGCTCATACTTATATAACCACACCCACGCACATATATTATTTTTTGTGTGGATTCTCTCTTTTTGTTCTTTCAATCATTCGTCACTTCTTAAGTCTTTCCTTCTTTTTTTTTTTTTAATCTCTCCTTCTAACTTTTAATTCTCTGTTTCCGTCCTTTTTTCTTCCTTTCGTCTTTACTCTTCATTTTTCCTTCTCCCTTCCCTTTCTTCTGGTCCCATCTTTCTTTCGATTTCCTTCTTTCATTCTCTTCTTCTTTTATCCTCATTCTTTCTTTCCTTTGTTCCCTCCAAGATTCACAGACATAAGAGGAACGCCGCACTTTGCATTGTAAAAAAAGAAATAGAAAAGCTAAAAAGACACCCCCACCCACAAAAAAACGGTAAAAGATTCCAGTCAACTGAATAATAATATGTTTGTTTAATGGAATATCAACCTTCGTGGGTTATTTAATGCCAAAGCCATCCTTCTAGAAGAACAATAGTGGTACTATTTAAATCATAGTTGGAAGGATAAGGAGGTTCAAACTTTTCCCAAGCATATTTGTTTGAAAGTGAACGTATTAGCATGTCTGGAGTTCGAAAGCGCTTAATACAATTACGCTAGCCACCCTTTTTACCATTACACCACGAGGTCATCCCCGAATGCAGATGGCGGAATGGTATGTTGATGTATAGCCGTAATACAAATACAAGCGGAAACATAATCAAAGATGATTTATGACTTCAATGAACGAACGAAACACACTTCTTTATAAAAATATATCTCTCACACTTTATTCTCGAAAGGGTTAATGCTTCTGTGGTGTGTGAGAGATGGGTGGAGAGACATATACTCAGACAGAGGACTTCTTCCCATATCTTCTTCCAAGAGCCAGGCGGTGCCAACGCTTGCACCCCACCCCCTTGCGTGTCCCTCGCTCGACTGCTATTCTCAGCACTCCGTCTAAATCTGACCGCGTAGTTCTCATCACGTGATCCCCTTCCGGTTACACACCTGTTCAACCTGAGTGCCCTGACGCGCCGGCATCTTCCAGTTTACTAATCAAATTGTGACAGTTTACCAAAGGACATGGGGTCACTAGGAACGAACCGAAAATCCATGTCATATGTTATATAACAATGTGTCTTAAAGAATTGAACTCTTATATGCTCGTTTACCAAACTTTGTGGGATATTTGAAGCCAAATCTATTTTATACAAATAAACAGTTCTATTTCAAACAATTCAGTTTAGCATAAGTACACTGTTTAATAGTCAAAAACATTTCTATTTCAAGTTATTCAGTTTAGTCAAACAGTTTTAATTCAAATAATTCAGTTTAGCGTAAGTACGCAGTTTAAATGTCAAAAACAGTTCAATTTCAAACAATTCAGTTTAGCATGAGTACATAGTACATAGCTCTATTTGAACTATAGATATGTCCCTATCAGGTGCTACCATTCCGGGCCAGATTGGACCTGGGAGCGATAGTAATGAAGGAGTACTTTATATTCCCCAAAGGTCCAGCATTAGGAACCTCATCATCAGATTGTTTAATGTCATATCTGGAACACTCGTTTGTGGGGGGGATCTCACTCCTCTGCAGAGATGCAGTCGATGTATTCAACAGCACCCCCCTTCTGGCAGATCAGTTTTATAACGCAAATGCATTACTAAAGATTTTATGATAGAAATGCTCTGAGAATCAGAAAGGGACTTATTGTCAGAGGGTAGAGATAAATGCAACGATTACTGACGCAATAGGACTGTTATATATATATATAACAGACGTAGACTACGCTGATAATCTAGTGCTTCTTTCGAATACACCTGCCTCAACCGAATTCCTACTGCATATTGTTAAGCAAACACCTGGAGGCATAAGCCTCTACATGACCCCAAAAAACAGCAAATGTGTTTTAAACGAGAAATAGCCAACCCTACACTAAGTGGTAAGCCTTTAAAATTAGTAGGCATGTTCCCATACCTTGATAGCCATATCCCATCTACTGAAAGTGATGTCAGAATACACCTAGCAAAGGCGTGAACTGCAATCGAAAGCCTATCGATCATATGGAAATCTGATCTATGCGGTAAAATAAAACGGAATTTCTTTCAAGCTGTTGCTGTGCCCATACTACTGTATGGGTTCACCACATTGATGTAAACAAAACGTACGGAGAAAAATCTAGATGGGAACTACATAAGAATGTAACGAGATATCTTGAATAAATCCTGGAAGCAAGACCCCACGAAACAGTAGATGTACGGCTACTTACCTCCTATCTCAAAAAACATCCAAATAAGACGAAAAAGACACGTGGGACACTGCAGGAGAAGCTAGGACGAACTCGTACGTGACGTTCTTCCATGGACTCCTGCACATGTGTGGATGCTGGATGTAGCTTGGAAGAACGGAGAGAGAGAGAGAGAGAGAGAGAGAGAGAGAGAGAGAGAGTCAAGGAATATTTATATACTATGAATGACGATATATATATATATATATATATATAGTTTGCCTCCACGAAAAACTAGCAATTAACACCCACCCATCACAAAATTTTTTATCCAAATACAGACATGAGAACAAACATTTACTCTCAGATTTCGACCCATACACATAACCCATCCATCTTACCTATACCCCATTCATTTCCATATATCCCTCCACAAGTGACCCAGAACACACTCGACGCATTGTAATTACCACCTTTCCTTATTAAATCTTTATATCCATCTTCATGTACTTCCAAAACTTTTTGACATTACGTTAACCGTGCTTTCATGAGTGTTAGTAATAGGTCTCCACATAGTATATTTAACATATCCCCCACGCACACACCATCATATATTGTAATAATGTAGACGTAATAAAACATTAAGACACTATCGATAGCTATTAAAGATAATAGTAAACCGATCACAACTCCCTACATATTACCCTTACGTCACACACCGTTAATGCTTACACGTCAAATCATATATTTTTTTCCTTAATTATGAAATGATGATAATTTGCTTGTTAGTTAAAATCATCACCATTCACACTCACACAAAAGCAAAATCGACATAGCTAATACAAACAATTATTGCAACGTCTTAACACAATATATTCACTATACTCCTTACATACATACATACATACATACAATGATGAATTACAATGATATATACGCAATATATCATTAATATATAATAACAAATACAAATTATCACAGCAATTTAACGCAAATAATATTCCACCATAAAATACCAATATTGCATTATATTCCATATTATATTACAATATAACATATCTCATCACTCTGATATTTATTACGATTCTGGCCCACCATAGTACACTCGAATAATATGCTGACAAATCAAAACTTTATTTTCTTCGAAATGCAATGCTGATATTTTGTTCCTTAGTTAAAATCACCACTACAAATACACACGAATATATAAAGGAACAAAATAAAAAAAAAAATTTTTCTCGGTCAGTTTGTCGCAAATTCGTCTACACATCGCATCTGTCTCATACATCCACGAGGCACCCTCAAAATTAATCGCGCGGCTTATGTACCTTCATACATACATACTAAACATCACTTATACGTTCACGCACAAAAATAGGCAAATATAACCTATATAAACACATGCACACACACACACACACACACGCGCGCACATACATAAAGCGTTGTACACAATTCTATCGTTTTTTATTTGTTTGTTTGTTTGTTTTTTCTCGGTTTTTTCAATTTCTTTATTATCTTTCGTTATCTGCCCGATCCTTGTCATTTATAAAACGTCATGAAACCTGAGGTCGAAGACAAGCTTCCATACTATTAAATATATATAAAAAAACTAGTATATATTTACTTATATATATATATATATATATGTATATATATATATTATAACAGTGTTGGTTGTGACTTCATGGGTTTGTGGCAGACCAAATGCGGTATAATTTGGAGAGTGCTCAATAATAAGTAATATATATATATATATATATATATATATATATATATATACGGATAGATTGTGTCCTTGTAACACAACTCTTCTTTGTGGCTAGACATGTGAGGCGCTTCAAGCCGGGATCGAAAACCGTCTAAATTTACGTTAGGCCGATAATATACTCATTCCGTGTGTGACTTAACATCGGCTCGGGAATTCAACGCATATGAATCAACTTTTGTTTCTTTACATTTTACGCTATCGGCAATTCGTTAGATTAGCTATGCATTACGCGAATGACAACATTTAATTGCTTCACCAATGTGCTCAATTCCGCTGAGTGGGGATTGTATATATTGTATAACGTATATATACGTATATATATATATATCAATAGTCATCTACAGACTGATCTGTTTCGTTCTATCAGAACTCATCAGTGTGGCTAGACAGTATCTTCCCGTAGCTGGGATCGAAACCCGGTTGACTCAAACGCCAAGTCCAAGCTTCTAACCATGCAGCCACGAGGAGATATTAGCTGCGAAGTAAATTTTAAACGGTTATGAATCTCAATTAATATTGTTTTTATATATATATATATATATATATATATATATATATATATACGGGTAATCGGCTGCACAGCAGTTGTTTTGTGAGATTCTACTTTCAGGATTTGTTTAAAATTGCTCGTTACATTCTTGTTTAGTTCCCATCAAGCTAATCTCGATGATTTTCCTTAGCTACTTGGTGGTGCGTCCATACAATAGTACTGACACAGCGTGTGAAGTAAGAACGAACTCATTAGCAACATTCTCTTAGGGACTCCTGCCTATGGATATACATCAGCTCTGTGCGGACACTGGATGCCGTCTTAAAGACCTGCCAAGAGTGATGGACGATAGGAACAGATGGCTATAGGGAACCAGGGAAATTCATGCTATCAACACGACTTGATAGTATATATATATATATATATATATATCGTTCATGAATATTTACACCCCTAACAATCTTTTTATGAATTGTTAATTTTATTTCAGAACCAAATATGGTTGAATTTTATTATTTTTACGATCAAAACGAATATAATTAGATATTATTTAGTACCGATTTTTAATATTGATACTTCGTAAATGAAATAACGAATATGTAAATCTTTATATATATTAATACAATCTTGTTTTTGGTTGCAAAGGGCACACACACACACACACACACACACACACACACACATACTCTCTCTCTCTCTCTTCCTAACACAGACACATGCACACACAATCGCCGTTTTTCTTATGCACATGCGTGCACATACTCACAATCTCTCTCTCACTCACTCTCTCTCTCTCTCTCTCACATACGTACAAGCATACACACACTTTCTATCTCTCTCTCTCACGCACACACATTTCTCTCTCTCTCTCTCTCTCTCTCTCTCTCTCTCTCTCTCATACACACATACACACACATACACTCTCTTTCTCTCTCACACATATACACAGACTCTCTCTCTCTCTCTCTCTCTCTCTCTCATATATATATACTCACACGCACGCACAATCTATTTCTCACTCTCTCTCTCTCTCTCAAACACACACACGTGCAAACACACACGCACTCCTCTCTCACACACACATTCAGTCTCTCTCTCTCTCTCGTTTGCTTTTTCCCTTCTTTCTCCTTCTGATAATCATTTCGGTCTCCTCTTTTCTATGTCTGCTTCTTTCTCTTATAAGGCTTGCATATATGGGACACTCAGTAAGACATTTAGGCCACTTTATATGCTAGTAATGATTTAATAGAAGAAGAAGAAGAAGAAGAAGAAGAAGAAGAAGAAGAAGAAGAAGAAGAAGAAGAAGAAGAAGAAGAAGAAATACTTATATATGTATTTATGTATATATTATTGAAGTTGACTGATAGACAAGTACTTGGAGTAGTCTTTTATTCGCATATTCTTATTCGCGGGCGAAATGTCGGAAATTAGGATGAAGGCTGTGTAATAATTGTCCGAAATCTCCGATGTTACGGCCCGAGTGCATACACTTTCGACCTTCATTGTTCATTGTCTTGGATGAGCGTGCGACTATGCCATGGATTGTTAGGTGTTTTGTGTGATCAATGAATATTTTGAATAAGATAATCCATCACGTGCAGTTGGCGTCGTATCTAAACGCGTTGTCCGTTAGTACTGATTTGAATGTGTTGTAATCACAGATTTAGATCACGTGATTAGGTATCGCCAAGGCGGTTGCACTATACATTTGTGTCAGATACATTTAGGCATTGTTGCTCCTAAATTAAAAAAGATATTCTTAAATGTAGCGTTGTCTTTTTTATATGGCTTCTAGTATTTGGAGTCTGCATTTTTTAGTTTGTGCTGTATAGAATTATCGTTTTATCTACACAGTTTTTACCAATATTAGTCACCGTTGTCATCATGCAAGATATAAATGCAACAACCGTCATCTTTATTCGCAACATCTCACTTGTGAACAATATACCATTACATGGCATAAATAGAAGTTTGAAATTCAACGGTTCTTAAATGGATATTTGTATTGCTACTGAACCACATTGACGCTTGTATCCCAACGGTTCTCGGTAGACCCTTGTAAGACTGGCGTCTTTAGAGTCAATCGTATCCCTGTTGTAACCTTCACCGTGATGAAAAGAAGTGACAAACACGCCAAAACACCGTCTTAATTCGCTAATATAAAAGTTTATTTGCTACTACACTACTTTGAGGTCTTCGAGAAGAGAGAAACACGGGGTGGGGGTGTCCTCGTGGTGTAATGGTTAAAGCGACGTACTGCGGAATCGTAGTAAGTGAGTTCGTACTCCAGTCGCGCTATTACGTTCACTTTTGGGCAAATACCCTTGGGAAAGGTATGAACCCCCTTATCCTCCCAGCTATGGGTTAAATAGTATCACTACTGTTCTTATAGGAGAATGGCTTTGGCATTAAATAACCTACAAATGTTGATATGCCATTAAACAAAGAAACCAAACAAAACCAAGAGAGAAACAGTATGAACTGAGTCAACATCTTTAGGTAGACGAAGAGAAATAAAATGTCGTTTGAAGGGAGAGGGCAGACTCAGACCTCGATATTAACTTTCTCGTTTTATATAGTAGTCCTAACAAGTGCTTGCTCGCTGGTTCCGTCTTCACAACTTCGCAGTGGGTGTGAGACCTCTTCGAAGGAGCTTACCTCAAAAGAAGACCGTAATTTTTGGCCGTCTTCACATCATCGTATCTGGTTTTCAACTGTCGTCTTTACATCGTCGCGTCTCGTAGTCAACTAATTTTTGCCTGTTTTCTATGCCTCATCGAGTGTCTTAACGGCTTTTTCATTTGAGTTCCTTCCAGCCAATCATAACTCGTTGTCGATTTGCTGCCGATCCGTTTCCATTGTTAACTTGGGCGTCCCAAATTATACCATAAGAAGAGAAGGCTAATAAAAAATCCATGTCTGTAATCTAGAGCCTAAATTCACACGCAAACAGATATACATATACATATATACATACATATCTATATGATCAAGTCATGTTGATAGCCCTGAGTTCCATAACTCTCTCTCTCTAGTCATCTGTCCCTATCATTCATGATTCCTAGTTGGTCTTCTAGACCTCATCCATTGTCCGCACAGAGCTGATGTATATATTTACCAACCCCGCTCCACAAGCAGGAGGTGACACAAAGCCAATTTTTAAGCGGATTTTAACAGTTTATTTTCCCAGACTGGTTGCCATACCAGGGTTAAAGAGCCAGTCTGCCCTACTATTTGCCTGTAGGTGGAAGGAGGATACTTGGATTCATACCTTTTACAACGTTATCAGTACGATGGAGAATGTAGGCAGTCTCGTCCAGGGTTCTAACTCGGTCACCGTATCCACTTCTACGACGAAAACCATTCCACAACGGCCACTTGATGAATATAGGTCCTTGTTGATTGGCCAATTCTGGAGTGTCACTTCGACCTTACTACCCCAGCAGTGCCCCACATGTCCTATTCGTCTTAGATGGATTTCGAGATGAAAGGTAAGTAGCCGAAGAGTAGCTGATTTGTAGGGTGCTACTTTCCGGATCTTTCAAAACTGATCATAGAAAATCCTGTAGTTGCCATCTAGCTTTTTCTCCTCACGTTTCGTCAAACTCCAGGTCGTGCATTCATATAGGCGTACGTTGAAATCGCATTTAGTAGATGAGATTGTGCTGCCGAGGTAGTTGTCCCATGCAAAATATAATGGCTATACATCTTGAAGAATTTTGTCGATTTTTATATGCGTGGTATATTACTGATACACCTTTTATTTTAGTACGCTTGCATCCATTGGCTATCTAAATGATTCCATTGTCCTTCATCTATATTATCTATAACTGTAATATTAAATGTACTCCTAAAGAATGCTAGCGTCTAGCATCTTGGTCAAATAGTGTGTGACAAGGACGGAGTTGTGGACTAGTTCATTGTCCTGCTGTAGTGACATCACTGACCCTATTTGAAGAGTGCTGGCCTCTTCCGGTGGAATCTCTTCCTGAACTCCCTAAAAACCTCAACATAGTAACCCTAACCCTAACCTTTTGGCCAATCAACTCTGGTCTATTGACTTCCTTACTCCTCCCACACCTCTCGTCATCCCTCACAGACTCTCTGCCTTCCTTGAATCTCTTATGCCTCTCAAAAACTGATGCTCGATTCATGCAAGATTGTCCAAAAGCAGTCTGAAGCATTCCATACGTTTTTGTGGCATTTTTTCCAAGTTTAAAACACAGCTTTATGGCATATCGTTCTTCTAAATTGTCGTCATGTCCAGATTGCATTTTTGAAATTCACCAGCTGTGACAATCAGACTTTAGTAGGATGTATTCCAATTCCCGCTGTAGCTGTTCATTTGAACCCGAAATCATAAAAATTAGTCAGTCATCTCATAAGATGTATAGCAATAACATAGTGAATTTTTAAGAGTCTACGAAAATCTTAAATGCCTGTACAAAAAAGTCTGGAAACTTATTGAATGCACCACGTAAATAGAGAAGAGTTGCGCAACCACTTTTCCCATTGGTAATGAGGGGAAGTGAATGCTAATAATCTTGTCCAGAACTTGATCTTGGCATGTCAGATTCCTTTTCTTCGACGCTCCCAATGCATCCATTAGTTCTGGGTTAATTTCCTTCTAACATCTGAGAAGGATCTTTTTTTAACAAGAACCTCTTCTTTTGAAGTCTCTCTGTTTTACTGCTGGAGCCATACATGCAAGTTTCAGGAGATGCTGAAATTCTTAATTGGATTTGACGATGCTGGTGATGAAAAGCTTAATAAGAGCGCTAAGTCGCTTTAATCTGATTGGTCAAACGAAACGACTGGAAAGAAAATGTTGAGTTGCTCCTAGCAACGACAAGATGTTCTTGTCGAACGCAGGAAGTCATTTGTTATGTCACGTGACCACCGGGCCAACCAATGAGAAAGAAGGAATTCACTTGTAAAGGTTTGATTATAATTGAGTAGAAAAGAGAGAAAGGTTTGGTTTATTTGTTTAATGGCATACCAACTCCTTAGGGGTTATTTAATGCCGAAATCAGATTTACTTGTGAAGGTTTAATAATAATTTAGTAGGAGAGAGAGAAAGGTTTAGATTGTTTGTTTAATGGCATATCAACTCCAGATGGGTTTTTTAATTCCGAAATCAGATTCATTTGTAAAGGTTTGATTATAATTGAGTATATATATATATATATATATATATATATATATATATATATATATATATATATATATATATCACAATCTCCAGAGATTAAGGTATATATATATATATATTTTGGTCCAGTTCCTATGTGACCGGTTTCGTTGTTTTTCTTAAAGAAAGTATATATATATATATATATATACCTTAATCTCTGGTGATTCTTTGTCTGAATGGTCCTAAAACACGCACACGTCAACACACAAAATACGTAGTGGCTGAGATAGTTGTACTCTTCCTAGGGGTGTCAGTGTTAGGAGGCTCGAGCTGAAATAAACGACACCATTCCCGAAAATTATTTCCACTTTGACATGTTCTTATTTGGAAAATTGGCAATGAACAATATTTCTACTTCCAAACGCTCATTATTTTGGCCTAGAGGCACCAGTTCTTGTGAAATTGTTGAAAAGTTAGCGTTGCAATGCATGACAGGAGATTTTTCTATCCCAATGTAGTTTTCCTGTCTCACTCTCCTATATATATATATATATATATATATATATATAAGTTAGAACAGCGTAGACGTAAAATTAAGATTGTTGGTGTAATGTCAGTTCTTTGTCTGTACAAGACCAAGTCTGATCATCACATAGGCGTGAAACTGGTTGTCGCTAAATGCCGTTGACTCTGTGTGCGAAGTTAAAATCCTGATCGGGGCTTTTTGCGTTTCACTTTGCCCTCATGCCCTAGGGAACAGCATTAATCCATTTGTTCTCCTCCTGGCTAAAGGTAAATTGTAAGTTGGATTAAGTTCTTTAACCATGGTTAAGCAACCCATCCCAGTGAAGGAATTCAAGCGAGTTTTCCTCTACTTAAATGCCCCAGAACACACCGACTGCATATCTGCCGAGGAGTAAGACTTCCCCAACGAGTGTCCTGGATATGACACAGAACAATCAGATGGTGAAGTTCCAATAATGCTGGAGCTTTGGGGAATGCGGAGTAACTCTTTATTACCATCACTCTCTGGTCCACTCTGGCCCGGAGTGGTTGTACATGAGAGGGCTTCTCTATGGGTCAAATGGAACTAAACTGTGAGCTTATGCTAAACTGAATTGTTTGAAATAGAACAGTTTTTTATGTACAAAAATGGATTAGGCATTAAATAACCAACAATGGTTGATATGCCATAAAACCAAACCTAATCAAACTCTGCTGAAAAATTTACCTTGTCTCGTATACTGTTCGTGCCAGAGAAGTTAACTTCGTAAATTGTCGGCAGTTTTGTAGCGTAACGGTTATCGTTTAAAGAAATAGAAGCGGTGACCCTTGTTCAAATCCTGAACATGGCTGTGTGCCTTTCCATTCGTGCTTCCTTGAACTGTAAATTTACACCTTGAATTAGAAATTTACTGTTTACATATATTTTTAAAACGAAGTCAACTTATAAGTTGGATTTGGGGGAGGGGGCGCTAAAAAGATTTATATACTTTTAACTCAAATTATCAATTCGGATTTTTTAAAAAAGCAACAGGAAAAAAATTTAAATTGGTTAATTTCAGAAAAACAAAAATGGTAAGAAAAAATTTAAGAGGGCATTTTTGGGAACTATCAGATGTATAATATGGTGTCTCAATATACATGGGACCCATGTGACTGCCCTATTATTTCTGCCCACTCAGTATATGTATATATACAGGGCATCTCAATATACATGGGACCCATGTGACTGCCCTATTATTTCTGCCCACTCAGTATATGTATATATACGGGGCATCTCAATATACATGGGACCCATGTGACTCAACTAATAATTATCATATTTACCAACCCCTCCGCTCGGGTACGATATGACACAAGGTCATTTTTTATGCGGAGTTTAACAGGTTTGAATTAAGAGTTTTCCTTCTCCTAGATTAGTTGACTCACTTCAAGGATGAAGAACCTAGTCTGCCCGACTATTTACCCATAGCTGGAGGGAGAATAATTGGATTCATACTAGTGCTATGTGAAATGCAATCAATCTTGTCCAGGATTTGAACTCGTGTCGCCGTGTCCATTTCCTACGACGATAACCATTTCACCACAGGCACCTCCAACTAATAATTATGTTATGTTTTTTTTGTTTCGGATTTAGAGATAGTATACAATTATAACAACTATTAATCTTCAATCACAATTCCTTGGACAAGAGAGGAAAATATTTTGCGTCACTACTTATTTGGAGACAAATCATTTAAAACTGTCACAAAATAGATGCAACCCATTGTTGTAATAATCATTTATAACTGAGACAAGAAACTTAAAAAAAAGATTGCGTGTCCTAGAAGCTGATATAATAACAATTAAAAAAAAATTTTGATTTGATGTCTCTAGCTCAAAAGATGCAATTTTTACAGGACATGTTCCAAATGTCTGCCATTGCGCATGTCTCAGTAAAAAAATAATTATCATTTTAATGTGTTGCGTGTATTTTGAGACACCTTGTAAGTAAAAGTAAAGTTGACGACCGTAGTCGAGGGCGACTCGAAGGCTCCCTTTTCAATAGCTACTACACCGAGGTGTCGGGGAAGGCGCTACTCCTTTCCCTGGATTGCTCCACTTTACCCTTGATTCTTATCTTATAATGCTCAGAGTTAAGCAAGGAGGTATCAAGTTCCATTTTTAAAGTCTTTGGTATGACGCGACCTGGGATTGAACCTAGGCCTCCCGGACCAATGGCGAACACTCTACCCACTAGGCCAATAGAATTTGATCTATTTATAGATATTGTAACGATAGCGTATGTGTTCAGGGAAAAGAATATTTTTTCTTTATTTTTTAAGGTTGATATCACATTTTAAAAAACGGAAATGCTCACGGAGGTATAACAAACCAATAGATAAAGCCCTGATGAGAAGCATGAATCAGTCTGTTCTTCAAGCTATGGGAAAACTGTATGCGAGATGGGGTATTTAACCTTTGTTCGTCAACCAATCAAGGAAAAGGAAAACTCTGATACACTTCGCTAAAAATCAACCTCTGTGTCGCACCCTGCTCGTGGCGAATGGGTTGCATATAGCCAGTGAAAATTGGATCAAATTTTATTTAAGTTGGTTTTGAATATCGTTAACGTTCGATTCTATTCGATTCGCTACGAAATACAACAAAAAATACACGTATTTTTCAGCTGTGTGCTAGGAGTCTGTGACCAAAGTGTTGGTAAATTGCTATTGAATACACGTGAAAGAAATGTCAAAACTTATCGGTCAATTCTTCCAGACCCCCTCTTCACTTTACCTACAATAGTAAGAATGAAAAGCATTTTAAAGGTTAAATTAAACAAGATATTTAATTATTACGGCACTTGTTACTCATGGTACCTTATCGAATTCATCATTCATGTACTTTAGATAAACGGTTGCCTTTTAACAAAAAAGAGCAAACATTATTCTCATGACCTTTAGGAGAAAGTACATTATTAAAGAAATCTCTTAGAACATGTAGGTAGGTTTTCTTTTACTTTTATGTAATATATTCGAGTATACGCACGCATGTATGCTCCTTGGCCTTCAGGCTAACATTGAAGTGTCTTCATTTCCCTCGGCGAAGTAAGCCTGGTCTCAAAGATTTCAATCCTGCAGCAGTATCCACAGCATTTCTCTAAAAGTGTGTGTGTGTGAGGAGTAGTCGAGCGGGAGTAGTCGCGTTGATCAGGGCTATTTTGGTAAAATTGCCACGCCTCCTTGTTAAAATGGCCACCTGTCGTAAACTAGACCAGTGGCAGTGTAGTTCAGATACCTAAGTTTAGGTTTGGTCATTTGGTTTTAGGGCATATCAACCCTTGATGGTGACTTAATGCCAATTCTTATTCATACGTATATACCATATATCATATATGACTTAAACAGTTTTTTTGGTAACATTTTTAAAGAAGCTACAGCTTATTTATTTGCACACAGTTAAATGGTTTCAAGTATTACTATTTATTGTTTGCACACAGTTAAATGGTTTCAAGCATTCCTATCAATCATTTGCACTCAGTTAAATGGTTTTAAGTTCTACTATGTAAGACTAATACTTCAATTAATCATTTGTTTGCACACAGTTAAATGATTTCAAGTATTACTATTTATTGTTTGCACACAGTTAAATGGCTTTAAGGAAAGTAAATGTTCGAACAGTTCTATTCTACCTATTGATGGGATCCTTACAGGTAATACCACCTCGGGTCAGAGTAGACGCGGAAGTAATGACAATGAAAGGGTACTCTACATACCCCAAATCTCTAGGACTGGAGCCTCACCATCAGATGGTTTAATGTCATATCTAGAACACTTTTTTCACACACACACGCGCGCCTACAAATAATCGTCCTTTCGTATAGGAATTGCTAGTAAAATTACTGACTTTGGTATAAAAATAATCCACACACCAACTACGATCTGAATTGACAAAATATACTCATTTTCTTTGTGTTAAACGTTTTTAGAACTTTGAGGCTTCGAAAGTAACGCCTTTCGTTTCAATTTCAATAAATCTAGAGAATGAGATGACACCGTTGAATACAGCATTTTTCAACTTGAACATTCTATTTTTTCACGTCGTCACCGGTATTGGCCATGCATTAGAGTTCATTAAAATTCTCTCCATATTTGGCGACAAATAGAACACAATGTTGCATCTCTAACAAACTACATTTCTTCTTCTTCTTCTTCTTGTAGACAACGAGTCTCTTTTTGCTTAGGCAGGAGTCTGATACCCTGCTGATTTGATCTTGCCATCTTAATAAGATTTTTTCAAAACTTCATCTGCCAACTCGTACAAATTCTATCAATTTCATTATGAAAGGATTAACAAAAAGAAACATCTATATGGTTATTTCTTACCAAGTAAAAGACCTTGTTGTAATATCTTGGGTTGGTTGGTTGGTTGGTATTACGGTAGGAAAACCTATCTTGGCTAATCTAATGACAAAGTCTGTTTTTTTCTAGCAAATGAATAATAAAAGATTGTAAAGAAATATTTTTACTCTAGGTAAAATTATCTAAAGCCGAAGTCAGTCTTCTCTTACAACAACAATTTCAAGTAAATAATAATAATTTGCAAATGCAAATATATGTATACACATGTACGTATATATTTACCAACCCCTCTACACAGGCAAGGCGTGGCACAAGGTCAATTTTTAAACAGATTATAACAGGTATGAATTGAGTTTTGCTCCTTCAAAACAGGTTGCCGATCCAAGGTTAAAGAACCCAGTCTTCCTCCAAATTTACCAAATGCTAGAGGGAGAATAGATTGATTCATATCTTTCCTAAGAGTATTAGCACTAAGTGAAATGCTATCACTTGCCTCCAGGATTTGAGCTCGTGTCGCTGTGTCCATTTCTTACGACGATAACCATTATACCATATATCTAAATGTTTCAACATAGGTAATTTGCATAGAGCTTTATTAATTCAAGTAATCCGATCTAATATTAGCGATGTATGTTCCTCAGCTTCCCTATAGTCCAGACCTTGGTCCTTGTGACATTTGTTTATTCCTTAAGCTCAGAGGCTGTTGTTATGAGATAATTGAGGAGATGAAAAAGGCTGTGATGAAAGTCATTGACACGCTCACACAAGAGGTCTTCCATGGGGCCTTCCAGAGGCTGTTGGAACGGTACAAGTGCTTGTAACCGGTGGTGATTACTTTGAAGGGGTCTAGAGTATCATGTGTGTACTATCAATAAAAGTGCCCATACGAAAAAAGTCTGGAAACTTATCGTAAGCACCTCGTATGTACAATTATCTGGGACTTTGAAATATAAAACCAACATTCTGTCAATTCTTGCTTCATGTAATTATTTTTGATTCAGGTCATTTACCGTTATATATCAAGTATTCCTATCTAATACAAATAATTATATGGTTTCAGATAATTATTTCTGTTTTATAATAATCTTCGATTTGAACACAGTCACATGGTTTCAAGTAGGAAATAATAATTCTTACTAAACAATAATAAAGTAAGTAATTTTGGTTTCTTTGTTTAATGGCATATCAACCTTTGTAGGTTATTTAATGCCGAAGCCATTCTCCAAGAAGAATAGTAGTGGTACTATTTAACCCATAGCTGGGAGGATAAGGGGGTTCATACCTTTCCCAAGGGTATTTGCCAAAAAGTGAACGTAATAGCGCGACTGGAGTACGAACTCGCTTACTATAATTCCGCAGTCCATCGCTTTAACCATTACACCACGAGGACACCTCTAGTAAGTAAGTAAAGTAAAGTTGTCTCCCTTAGACGAGGATGACCCGAAGGCTCCCTTTTCGATAGCTACTACACCAATGTGTAGGGGAGGGTGCAACACCTTTCCCTGGGTTGCTCCCCTTTACCCTTGATCCGTACCTTATAATGCTGAGTGTTAAGCAAAGAGGCATCAAGTACCATCGTTTGAGTCTTTGGTATGACTCGACCTGAGATTGAACCCAGGTCTCCCGGGCCATTGGCGAACATTCTATTCATTAATAGTTTCAAGTAATTATTCATGATACAAATTATATACATTTATATGATATCAAATATTTCTATCTTATAGAAATAATTTGCATATAATTCAATAGTTTCGAGTATTTTTATCTAATATAAAAAAAAATATAAACTGTTATATGAATGGAGGTGCCCGTGGTGTAATGGTTATCGTCGTAGGAAAAGGACACAGCGACACGAGTTTAAATCCTAGACGAAACTGATTGCATTTCACATAGCACTAATACCCTTGAGAAACGTATGAATCCAATTATTCTCCCTCCAGTTATGGGTAAATAGTAGGATAGACTGATTTTCAGCTTTGGTGAGGCAACTAGTCTATGAGAAGCAATACGCTGAATTCAAACATGTTAAACTTCACTTAAAATTTGACCTTGTGTCATATCCAGTCGGAGGGGTTGGTAAATATGATAAACTATTATAATGTTTCGAGTAATTATTTTGATTTGAGTAAAGTCATTTATTTACACACAGTTATATGATTTCAAGTAAATATTTATAATCTTTGATAAACAATGATAGTGTTGTGTAACCATTCTTAATAGAAATAATTTAGTTATAGCTATTCAAATCAAATATAAAAAAATTTCATACAGATCCATTTGACCAATTTAACAGATACTACCACTCCAGAGTGGACCTGGGAGTAATAGAAATGAATGTGTACTTCACACTCTTCAGATCTCTGTAACTGAAGCCTCAGAATCAGATTCAGTTTAGTGTCATCACCAGAACATCCTTTTTACGGGAGAGGTCTTACCCTCTCAGCAGAAAATACAGTCAGTGTACAATAAAACATAAAAGAAATGTAAAATGCCATCGACCGATCACCCTCAGTCACC
The DNA here is from genome assembly GCA_963585895.1 of Sepioteuthis lessoniana. Classification (NCBI taxonomy): domain Eukaryota; kingdom Metazoa; phylum Mollusca; class Cephalopoda; order Myopsida; family Loliginidae; genus Sepioteuthis; species Sepioteuthis lessoniana. The sequence continues at coordinate 7,553,891 of OY757927.1, forward strand.
TGTTCCGTTTCCCAACATCGTCAAAAATCTGAAACGTTTTAAAGGTTAATATAAACAAGTTAATTAAATATTTTTTGTTCGAAACACTGTTATGAATACTCAAAGAAACATATCGGATTTACTATCCATTAACCTCAGATAAAAGATTGGCTTTTAGCGATAAAACACAAACATGACCTTTAAATGGAGGTACGTCAAGGAAGAAATATCTTGTAATATATCAGATACGCGTAAACGCCTCTATCAAGATAGTCGCACTCTCAGTGGGGCTTAGGATATGTCAAGAGCATCTCCTGCAGAGGGAGGAGACCCCCTCCCCGCAGAAAATGGTGTGTTGAGTATAATATTAATCTACAATGTAGAGGATCTAGTTCGGGATCTTCGAAGAGGATAGAATAATCCCTTCGTTGTCATAGTTCCCCGGCCCACTCAGTCTTGGAGGGGTAGTACTCGTTAGGTTTGGTTTGGTTTCTTTGTTTAATGGCATATCAACCTTTGTTGGTTATTTAATGCCAAAGCTATTCTCCTAGAAGAACAGTAGTGGTACTATTTAATCCATAGCTGGGAGGATAAGGGGTTCATACATTTGCCAAGGGTATTTGCCCGAAAGTGAACGTAATAGCGCGACTGGAGTTCGAACTCGCTTATTACGATTCCGCAGTACGTCGCTTTAACCATTACACCACGAGGATACCCCTGAGTATTTGTTAGGGCAGATGTCTTAATCTCAAGTACTCAAAAGAAGCTTTTCTTCCTAGAGAAGAAGTGCAAGGAATGAGCGTAGGGGCGTATTTCTCGCCCATTATATTGCTAATCTGAAATATAGCTAAATACGTGTATAATTGTAATCATGGGACAATCAGACCCAAAACAAACTCCATGAAATACAAGAAGCTATCGGAGAGTGGCCAACGGGCTACAGAAGTATCAGAAGAGAAGAAGTAATACTTGCCAGATTGCGTATTGGGCACACCCACATTACTCATTCCCATCTGTGAAAAGGGGAGGGTGCCCTAGTGTGCCAATCATGCAAAGTACGACTCACAACCAAACATATCCTTCTAAATTGTAACAACCTTAAACATATCAGTACTAAGTACTATCAAGCAAGAAACCTGAGGGACATCTTTAAGAATACAAACCCTGAAAACATTTTTAATTTTCTAAAAAAAAAAGCAACTTTTTCAGCAAGATATAACCAAACATCTCTATAGAACTGCTACTTTAATGACTGAAATTAAAAATTACCTTTTTGGCATTAAATGACCCACAGGGGTTGATATGCCGTAAAACAAAACTCAAACTCAAACTCATAATTAAGATATGAGAATAAATGATGATTAATTGTAGTTAACTGATTATCATAATTAATTATGGGAATTAATAGTAAGTAGTTTACGGTAATTAGTACAAATTAGTAATTAGTATTTAGGGAAAGATTTTGATCTTTTTTTGTTTAATGGTAACTCTATCGGCTAAGACTGTCGAATAACCCCAACTACTCCAACGAGTAACCAAAGTATAACAGTAAAATGCATCTGATGTTAAGGATCCAATGTCGAGTAACCCTTCATTGTCATTACTTCCAGGTTCACTACTCGTTGTAGTAGCTGTTAGGGTCTCAACGATCGGTCAAATAAAGTAAGTTGGCGAACTTCTTCGAGGGTGACCCCAAAGGCTCCCTTTTCAAAAGCTACTACAACGAGATGTAGAAAAGAGCGCTATTCCATTCCCTGGATTGCTCCACTTTACCCATGATCCTTACCTCATAATGCTGAGTGTTAAGCAAGGCGGCATCAAGTACCATTTTTTGAGTCTTTGGCATGTCTAGACCTGAGATCGAACCCCGGTCTCCCGGACCCTTGGCGAACACTCTACTCATTAGACTGTGTGAAAACAAATATTAAATAGAATAATTAATGGTAGATAGTAATGTTTGAAACCATTTAACTGTGTGCAAACAAATGAGCTTTAACTTGTTTAAAGATAAACTTACCTACAATCTATTCACTTACGAATCACACACACACACACACACACACACACACACACACACACACACACACATACACATGTGTTTGCTTGTGTGCGAGTGTGAGCAGGATTTGGCATTGAATAACCCTTGAATAATTACGTGCCATTAAATCAAATAACTTAAACAAACCTTTGGTTAAAGGCATATCAAGCTTTATGGGCTATTTTTATAGAACAACTCTCGTCTTACTATTTAACCTATTAGTTGGGGATAAAGGGGTTCATGCCTTTCTAAAAGGTATTTTTCCGAAAGTAAACGATGTGGTGCCACTATAGTTCGAACTCAGGCAAATTGCAATAAACTGTACTATGAATATTTTTAAAACGGAAAACAAAAGTAAAATTTAATTCTATCACTTTTAAAGAAATAGCTGACGTAATTTCTGTTTGTTTAATAATCAGCTTTCAAATATTTTCTTTGGTTTTCCAGGAGAGATAGATATTTACATAGATACATACATAAATACATACATATTTGAAAATGAGAAGGGAAAGTGTTGTGTTCTGATTAGTGAACACAAGTAGTAGTAATAATAAGACAAACCACGATATGTGAGGAAAAAGAGTTATATTTACAGGAAAGAGTATTTACAAGAGAGAGACTGTTAGAAATAAGAACATAGTATTAGTGATAGAGTCATGATATACTTCAACAATAGGAACGGCTCTTCTGGTTTGACTTGTAGTCTTATTCCCAGATTGATCTCCGGTACTGCCATATATGGCAGATGGAACAGCTCATTATGCTGAAAAGGTAGGTGATACACAACATATATATATATATATATATATATATATATATATATATATATATATACATATATATTTATCCCCTCCCTCTGAACAAGTAGGATGCGACTCAAGGTCAGGTTTTGGGTGGAGATTGAATTCAGTTTTTTTTTCTCTTATACTGGTTGTCATACTAACGTTAAAGAGTCCAGGAAAACGTACAATTTATTCATAGCTGGAAAGAGACGAGTTGGACGCATCCATTTCCTAAGGGGTATTAGTGCTATGTAAAATGCAAACAGCCTCATCCAATATTTTCTACGACGATAAACATTACACCACGAATGCCTCCACTGTGAAGAGCTTGATAGATAGATAGATAGATAGATAGATAGATAGATATGAACAGACTGAGATAGATAGATAGATAAGAACAGACTGAGATAGATAGATAGATAGATAGATAGATAGATAGATATGAACAGACTGAGATAGATAGATAGATAGATAGATAGATATGAACAGACTGAGATAGATAGATAGATAGATAGATAGATAGATAGATAGATAGATAGATAAGAACAGACTGAGATAGATAGATCGATAGATAGATAGATATGAACAGACTGAGATAGATAGATAGATAGATAGATAGATAGATAGATAGATATGAACAGATTGAGATAGATAGATAGATAGATAGATAGATAGATTGGAAGACAAAGAGATAAAAACAGACTGAGATCAG
>OY757927.1:7557601-7645101 GCA_963585895.1 Sepioteuthis lessoniana
GGAAGATCATCATGATGTTGAGAATGAGATGAAATCTGCACAATTCGTTCCCCATCTCCTTCTCCCCGGATACAGGAAGACGGATGTTGAAAACAAGATGCGAGAGGCTTACACGCGCATGCGTCAAGGTGCTGGCCGGAAAGAGTCGAAGGTAAAATGGCGGAGATGATGAAGGAACGTCGACGTTGATGGCGAGGGAAAAGCAAATGGAGATTTGAGCGACGTTGAAAGATATTTTCTTCGTTGTAAATTGGATTTAAAGGCATTTTAGTGTTGACAGTAATGGAGTGGGCCTTCCCAGCGTACACATTTAACCGGAAATGCGAAAATGGGCCTTCCTGTCGGCCTATATCTGTATATGTTATATCACAGATTATTATTATTTGTAGTTGTAGTAGTAGTCGAGATAGTAGTAGTTATAGAAATAGTAGTAGTAGTAGTAGTAGTAGTAGTAGTAGTGTGTAATCACCTGAAGTATCTAATAACCATCATCTGGCATCAAGCGACAGCAAGCCATATTTTTTGAAAAATTCAAGAGTTTCTCACCATCTGTTTTCCTGACCGTCAGAAATATTTTGTTAGGGAGAAAATTACCCAAGGAAGATTGGAGTTGAGGGGGTGCCATGGGATAAAGTCAACAATCGGTGATAAAAAAAATTATGAAACCTTGCCAACCAATACCAGTTTAAAATGAGCTCGGTCCTTCGAGGTCCTTGGGGGTCAGGATTGAACATACATCTTCGAAATGATAATCGCCCAATCGAATAGGGCTGTAGAATACACCAATTGTCTCTGCAGAGAGGTAAGATTCCCCCTACGAGTGTCTTGGATATGATACTAAACAATCTGATGGTGAGGTTCCAGTAATGCTGGAACTTTAGGGAATGCAGAGTACCCATTCATTATCATCGCTCCCAGGTCTACTCTGGCTTGGAGTTGTAGTACCTGATAGGGTCCTATCTATGAGTCAAACAGAACTAAACTGCGCACCTATGCTAAACTGAATTGTTTGAAATAGATCTGTTTCACTAAACTGAATCGCTTAAAATAAAAATATTTTTGGCAATTAAACTGTGTACTTATGCAAAACTGAATTGTTTGAAATAGAACTGATTATTTGTATAAAAATAGATTTGGCATTAAATAATCTACAAAGGTTGATATGCCATAAAACCAACCAACCAACCATATTTGTCTATTCATATATCTCATCGAAGTCTTTTCAAATCTATCTATCTATCTATCTATCTATCTATCAATTTCTCCCTATTCATCTTTGTCTCTATTTTTCAGTTGCTGTATTTTGTCCGATTTACATAACCCTCCTTTGTCTTTCTATTTATGCCTTTATCATCTTTCCAATGCTTGAAGAAAGAAAAAAAAAACGAACGGGATGTGGTAGACCCCACCAAATTCACTGATGTCCCTCTTATTTCAGTCACGAAAGAGCCAACCACTAGCAGACTCCCCACAACCCACACCTCCACTGTGTGACTCTCTTGTGTTTATTTCAACAATATCATGCCCTGATTACGCACCATTCATAGGGAGAGAGGCACCTGCCAACAGGAAACATAGGACACGCACTGCATTGTGGGAAATGCCACTCCTAACAACCCTATCCTCGCCCCACTGCCTCACACCTATCGATTCAGCAATAATGGCTGCACAATTGTGAATTTCCAGGCCGTCTTATTGACGAAAGATGATGACTGAATACAATTGTGAAACAAAGATGGATGGGATTTGCTCGCACGAATTGACAACCAAAACGTCAACAGATTGACTTCTTGGCCAGCAGCAGCAGCAGCATGTGATTGGCATTCTTCTTCTTCTTCTTCTTCTTCTTCTTCTTCTTCTTCTTCTTCTTCTTCTTCTTCTTCTTTATTATTCTTTTTCTTCTTTTTCCTTTTTTTCAGGTCCTTCTCGAATTTTACAAGTCTTCTTCTTCTTCTTCTTCTTCTTCTTCTTCTTCTTCTTCTTCTTCTTCTTCTTCAGGCTTTCTCGAATTTCATCAGTCTTCTTCTTCTTCTTCGTTATTATTCTTTTTCTTCTTTTTCCCTTTTTCTTCCTTTTCCCTTTTTTTTTCAGGTCCTTCTCGAATTTTACAAGTCTTCTTCTTCTTCTTCTTCTTCTTCTTCTTCTTCTTCTTCTTCTTCTTCTTCGTTAATATTTTTTCCTTCTTTTTTCTTTTTTTTTTCAGGTCCTTCTCGAATTTTACAAGTATTCTTCTTCTTCTTCTTCTTCTTCTTCGTTATTATTCTTTTTTTTTCAGGCTTTCTCGAATTTTACCAGTCTTCTTCTTCTCCTTCGTTATTATTCTTTTTCTTCTTTTTCCTTTTTTTCTGGTCCTTCTCGAATTTTGCAAGTCTTCTTCTTCTTCGTTATTATTCATATTCTTTTTTTTTCTTTTCTTCTTCATGGCTTTCTTGAATTTTACAAGCCTCCTCCTCCTCCTCCTCCTCCTCCTTCTTCTTCTTCTTCTCTGCTGGAGTCTTAGTTAACGCCATATTATTTTCGCACGCAACCATTTGTCGTAAACAAGTCTAAAATAAACACGAAATAATTAGTTAATGATGGTTTCATTTGCGCCACTTTTTTTATATGAAAAAATTAACAATTTAAAAGAAATGTCATAAAATCAGATTTCATTCAATACGACGTTAAACAAGATGCGATAATTTTATCAGTGTTTTTATGTGTGCATTAGAATGTTGACACCAGATGTCGCTAAGATATCCAAATTTATCGGTAATTCCAAGTGTTCCTGCTATTAATGACACTGTTCTAACTTTCATGATACAAAATATTTATCTTTTCCCGGCTACTCAGCAAGGTCCTGTTTTTTTTTAATTCCTCCTTTCTGTTAACAAAGATACCTTTTAATCTACTCGTGCAGTCACATACAAACAGATTCAATCATATTCAATTCACTCTGAACTGTCCGGCAGGACACATAGCGTAACGGTTATAGGCATTGGTTCCCTAAGCTTCTAAAGTGACAATCATCTGGAGGTTGCAGGTTCAATCCTGACTGCTGGCGAGTAACAATACAGGAATGCTTATGGTTAACGGAATCAGAGCAAGCAACCCCCGTGGATAAAATAAAGAAAGCGGTTTGAAGTTCCGTTTAAGCTCTCGAGTTCGACAAGAAATACCAGAAGAAGGCCTGAGGACATGTCGACCGAAACATTGTGCATATAACAATAAATATGAAGACCATAGTCCGAAAACCGTGAATGATAGCAAAATTCAAGCTGACTGTATCCAATTCAGAGGGGTAAACTCCGCTAAAGAGGTGTCATATTTCTTCATGAAATATGACACGTATAAGCGCTCAAAGTAAGCTCTATCATCTTTAGCGTGGTACAGCCGTGGTGTAATGGTTATCGTCGCAGGATATGGACACGGCGACACGAGTTCAAATCCTGGACCTGACTGATTGCATTTCACATAGCACTAATACCCTTGGGAAAGGTATGAATCCAATTATTCTCCCTCCAGCTATGGATAAATAGTAAGACAGACAAGGTTCTTCAGCCTTGGTGAGGCAACTAGTCTCATCTTCAGCGTTTCCTGTCAAACTGATCTAAGTTAAAATCTATCTTCTAACTTCTAGGATTTTAGTTATCTAAAGAAAGACTTTAAGTCTTCCATTTAAAATTAAACTCTCAATTGCACTGTGTTGGCATTAATCGTTCCCGATTTTAGGACAAGGGTTTCAAAATTATCAACACTAGATGCCAAAAACGAAAAAGAGTTCCTTGATAAACTACTTATATTTACCAATCCCTCCGCTCGGGGAGGATATGACACAAGGTCAATTTTTTAAGCGGAGTTTAACAGGTTTGAATTCAGAGTTTTCCTTCTCCTAGACTAGTTGCCTTACTAAGGCTGAAGAACCTAGTCTGCCCTACTATTTACCTATAGCTGGAGGGAGAATAATTGGATTCCTACCTTTCCCAAGGGTATTAGGGATATGTGAAATGCAATCAGTCTCGTCCAGGATTTGAACTCGTGTCGCCGTGTCCATTTCCTACGACGATAACCATTACACCACGGGCACCTTCACTTTTTACAAACCCCTCCGCTCGGACAGCATATGAGACAAGGTCAACTTTTTAAGCGGAGTTTAACAGGTTTGAATTCAGAGTTTTCCTTCTCCTAGACTAGTTGCCTAACTAAGGCTGAAGAACCTAGTCTGTCCTACTATTTACCCATAGCTGGAGGGAGAATAATTGGATTCCTACCTTTTCCCAAGGGCATTAGTGCTATGTGAAATGCAATCAGTCTCGTCCAGGATTTTGAACTCGTGTCGCCGTGTCCATTTCCTACGACGATAACCATTACACCACGGGCACCTTCACTTTTTACAAACCCCTCCGCTCGGACAGCATATGAGACAAGGTCAATTTCTCTAAGCGGAGTTTAACAGGTTTGAATTCAGAGTTTTCCTTCTTCTAGACTAGTTGCCTTACTAAGGCTGAAGAACCTAATCTGTCCTACTATTTACCCATAGCTGGAGGGAGAATAATTGGATTCCTACCTTTTCCCAAGGGTATTAGGGATATGTGAAATGCAATCAGTCTCGTCCAGGATTTGAACTCGTGTCGCCGTGTCCATTTCCTACGACGATGACCATTACACCACGGGGCACCTTCCACCTTCACTTATATACTATTTAACGATACTTGGAATAATTTATCTTTGTAAATCATTTGTACAAGGAATAGTTACTTCAAACTGTGTTTAATTAATAAGGATTCTTCTACCAATCATGCCACACTTGAAACCATTTCAGATTAATAGAATTTGATAGGAATCTAAATAGCTGTGTGCGGACAAATTGTCATTATCTGATAGAATTATAACGGAAACCTGATCTCTCAAATAAAATAAAACGGGACTTCTTCCGAGCTCTTACCGTGTCAGTAGTACTGTATTGATGCACCACCTGGACTCTTACGAAACATCTGGAAAAAAAGCAAGGTTGGAACTTCACAAGAATGCTAATTAGTTTTTTTTTTAAATCCTAGAAGCAGCACCCTATATAACAGTAGATGTACAGCCACTTTTTTATCTCACAAGCCATCTAAATAATACGAATTAGACAGGCTCAGTGAAGTAAGCACGAACACATAAGCAAGGTTCTCTTTTAGACTCCTCGACATTGACGTGCCGGTATTGTCTGACCAGCAAACACCTACCATCTTTTTACAGACATTGAATTCAGTCTAGATGATCTGCCGAGAGCAATGAATGATAGGGACGGATAGCGTGAGAGAATCGAGGGAATAGGTGATATGATGATGAATGTTATATGGGAATACTTGAAATTAATTAACTGTGTTCAAATTATTTGTATATAGAATACTTACTCGTTGCTATAATTGTTAACGAAGAATTTTTTGTAGTTCTCATTTGAAACCTGTGGTAAGTAAAGTTGGCGACCTTCGTCGAGGGTGACCGGAAGGCTCCCTTTTCAATAGCTACTACACCGAGGCGTAGGAAAGGGCGTTTCTCCACTCCCTGGATTGCTCCACTTTACCCTTGATCCGTATCTTATAAAGCTGAGTGTTTACCGAGGAGGTATCAAGTACCATTTTTGAGTCTTTGGTATGACTCGACCTAGGATTGAACCCCAGTCTCCCGGACCATTAGCGGACACTCTACCCACAAGGCCAATGAAACGCAAATTATTAGTGTAAGACGGAAATACTTGAAACCAGACAACTATGTGCCAACAAATTATTACTAAATAGGGATAGTTACTTGAAAGGTTATAATCATTAGCGTTATACAGGAATACTTGAAACCCTATGACTGCAATTTATTTGTATTTGATAGGAATAAGTAAGTAAAGTTAGCGACCATAGTCGAGGGTGACCCGAAGGCTCCCTTTTCGATAGCTACTACACCAAGGTGTAGGGGAGGGCGCTACTCCATTCCCTGGATTGCTCCACTTTACCCTTGAACCGTACCTTATAATGCTGAGTGTTAAGCAAGGTGGTATCAAGTTCCATTTTTAAAGTCTTTGGTATGACTCGACCTGGGATTGAACCCAGGTCTCCCGGGCCATTGGCGAACACTCTAACCGCTGGGCCAGTGTGAAAGCAAATAATTATTATAGAAATTAATGCAATGGTATTTTGAAAATATGAATAATTACGATAAAGAAAAGTATTACATTTGGGCATTAAATCATCAATAAGGGGTTAACATGTTAAAGAAATTACACTAAATTACACTAGAGAACACATCTTGCAGGCCATTGTTTGTGGCCTAACTGTCGGTGGGACGAACAGCTATAGGACTTTACACTCCTATAAATTATTTTGGGTGGTATGCCACTTGTTCCCACAAAGATGGAGTACGCTCACATATTCAGTCTCGGGAAACCATTGGCCAGGAGGACCACGTGACATGCTTAAAACTACGTCGGCGCGTAAATTCAAGTCCTGCGTTCAGAGCCACCTCCAAGACGCGTATTTTCTATAAATATGTCGTCTTCAAACACCCTTGTTCTCTTTTGCCAAATTTCTTCGCAGCTGCAACACACTCCTTCCAGTGTGAATCAACAGGAGAGAAAAGCAACACCATGAATGGGCCTCGCAGACATTCATATACAATGACTATGAGACGCTTTCCAGTCTCAGTGAAACTGCCCGTTTCTAACCATAAAAAAGGACATTTTAAACATGTAATTCTTTTATAGCCTAGTTGTGTTAGACACACACACACACACAAACTCACACATATACACATACTATTATTTTGTTTGTAGAATTAGAAATATTTTTATGTATCAATGTAAGTTTTATTATTATAGTATATAAATTTGTTTTTGTTCGTCGCTTTGTTTTAAATATTCATTTTGTCCGCGCCATTTTACAACTTTTATTTGTTTCATATCTTCACTCATTTATTTCATTGTCTTCGTTTAGTTACTACATTATCCATGTGCCTATATTATGCCCTATTCCACCTTTATTCTAAACTAAAAATTGTCGGGTACAAAAAACACTTTCAGTCACCCCTACACAGCGGCTGAAAAAAAATTTAGTATTTTCATACCTTTCTCTATCAACGGCAAATCGCTCATAGGAGAGACTCGATGATCTGATCGATGACTTTTGACTGTTCAACGAGAGGCCTCCATGTAATATAGCTATGATACAAATATGTGAAATATACATAGGGAATCCCGAAACACTGACGACACTCTTGGTTCAGGTACGAAACTTCTATTACCTTCTTGACTTTTAGGTTTTCAACACGAGGAGAGAGAGACACAATTTTTACTATGCTGACTGTTCCATCTGACCCGACAACGCGCGGCGCACTCCTTAGACTGGCCTCACCCAGGTCCAAAAATCAACTCGCTTCGTCCAGCTTCAAATCGCAACTAACTGCTTTTGTCAAAATACCCAAGAATCCCAGCCCATCGCTTCTGAGCATGACGTCATTCACATCTCCAGTCTCATTTCCTATCCGGGGTTTTTATTATGACATCTGTGATTGTCACATCCTCCCCGTGCGAGCGTGAACACCTGCACTCAATGTGTGCACCTAACTAACCCGAATGATAAGATAACCAACGAAAAATGATAATATAAAAAATCCTTCCGCAATTATATAACATCCAAAACAGTTTATCGTTGCTGATGTTCGCTCGGTTCCTTCAAGACATTTTTTCTTGCTCATTCTACGAATCGTTCTGGCTCTACAGGAGTTTCAGAGAGTGGCATCTCCTGTAGATTAAGAGGTAACAGACTAGACTTGAAGGCCTTTAGTTGCTAGTTCGATTCTCACTGGGTGCCCCATGCTTCTGACCTCGTACTGTTCGTGATCATCTGAGTGGAAAATATATAACCTTTCTCTTCTACCGATTTTTTCTATTTCTTAGGGCCAAAATTTCTTTCGTGTTTTCCGTCTTTTTTTTTCTTGGGGAATCCACGTCGCGAAATAGCTAAAAGCTGAACTGCTTCCTCAAAGTAAGTGAGTTCGAACTCTAGTCACGCTACTGCGTTCACTTTAAGACTAATACCCTTTAGAAAGGTTTGAACCTATTTATTCACCCAGATATTGCTTAAATAGTATCTCTGCAGTTCTAAAAGGATGACTTTGGCATTTAATAACCCATAACGATTGATTTGTCATTATTCAAAATACCATTCTTTCTTTTCCCCCTCCTTTTTCTCTTCCTACCTTTATTTATTTTTTTCTTTTATTTTTTGCTACAACTTTTCTTTTTTCTTCATTTCTTTTTTTTTCGTTTCTTTTTTTCTTCGTTTCTTTTTTTTTTGTTTCGTCGTTTCTTCTTTTCTTAGTTTCTTTTTTTCTTCGTTTCTTTTTTCTTCATTTCTTTTTTTCTTCGTTTCTTTTTTTCTTCGTTTCTTTGTTTCGTCGTTTCTTTTTTTCTTCATTTCTTTTTTTCTTCGTTTCTTTTTTTCTTCGATTCTTTGTTTCGTCGTTTCTTCTTTTCTTCATTTCTTTTTTTCTTCATTTCTTTTTTTCTTCGTTTCTTTTTTTCTTCGTTTCTTTGTTTCGTCGTTTCTTCTTTTCTTCATTTCTTTTTTCTTCATTTTTTTTTTTCTTCGTTTCTTTTTTTCTTCGTTTCTTTTGAAGAAAAAAAAATGAAAAAAAAAAAGAAACTAAGAAAAATCGTTTCTTTTTTCTTCGTTTCTTTTTTTCTTCATTTCTTTTTTTCTTCGTTTCTCTTTTCTTCATTTCTTTTTTTCTTCGTTTCTTTTTTTCTTCATTTCTTTTTTTCTTCGTTTCTTTTTTTCTTCGTTTCTTTTTTTTTCATTTTTTTTTCTTCATTTCTTTTTTCTTCGTTTCTTTGTTTCGTCGTTTCTTTTTTTCTTCGTTTCTTTTTTCTTCGTTTCTTTTTTCTTCGTTTCTTTTTTTTTTTTCGTTTCTTTTTTCTTTGTTTCTTTGTTTCGTCGTTTCTTCTTTTCTTACTTTCTTTTTTTCTTCGTTTCTTTTACTTCGTTTATTTTTTTTTCGTTGCTTTTTTTCTTCGTTTCTTTTTTCTTTTTTTTTTTTGTTTCGACGTTTCTTCTTTTCTTAGTTTCTTTTCTTCTTCGTTTCTTTTTTTCTTCGTTTCTTTGTTTCGTCGTTTCTTCTTTTCTTCATTTCGTTTTTCTTCATTTCTTTTTTTTTTCGTTTCTTTTTTTTCTTCGTTTCTTTTTTTCTTCGATTCTTTTTCTTCATTTCTTTTTTTCTCCATTTCTTTTTTTCTTCGTTTCTTTTTTCTTCGTTTCTTTTTTTCTTCGTTTCTTTTTTCTTCGTTTCTTTTTTCTTCATTTCTTTTTTTCTTCATTTCTTTTTTTTTCTTCGTTTCTTTTATTCTTCGTTTTATTCTTTCTCTCTGTCTCCACTTCTTTCTCTCTTTCATTCTTCCTTGTTTTGTTTGTTTCTTTCTTTTGACTTTTCTCTTACTTTCGTTTCTTCTTTCTGTCTTCATTCATTTCATACCACATGCTTCCTTCAATCTTTCTTTCCTTTGTTTTTTCTTTTCTTTACTCCTCTTTTTCTTTTTTCTTTCTTTCTGTCTTTTTTCATTTCATACCTCATGCTTCTTTCAATCTTTCTTTCCTTTGTTTTTTCTTTTCTTTACTCCTTTTTTTCTTTTTTTCTTTCTTTCCGTCTTTTTTCATTTCATACCTCATGCTTCCTTCAATCTTTCTTTCCTTTGTTTTTTCTTTCCTTTACTCCTTTTTTTCTTTTTTTCTTTCTTTCCATCTTTTTTCATTTTATACCTCATGCTTCCTTCAATCTTTCTTTCCTTTGTTTTTTTCTTTTCTTTTCTCCTTTTTTTCTTTTTTCTTTCTTTCTGTCTTTATTCATTTATTTTGTAATTTAAGTGACAGCAAGTCTTTTTAATCTTTTTGGACTCGCTTCAGTATTCTTTATGAGTGGTATTGTTCAAGTCGTATCTGATTTCATTGGAGAACCAATTTTCGCGGTGATTTTCGTAGAGCTAAAATCTACTTGCAATAGCTTTCAAGCTAATCTTGCAAATCTTTATATCAGGTCAGTTGTTTCATCATTGTGCAGGTTGCCTGTCAGCTGGAAGAGTAGAAAATTTCTACAGAAAGACCCCCACCCCAATGAGTGTCCTGGGTATGGAACAATGTCATATGATGCCTTGATATTAAGGGAATGTGGAGTATCCCTTCATTCCAAAATTCCTAGTTTCACTTTGTCCAGGAGTTTTAGGGTCCCATCAATAGGTCGAATAAAACTATTTAGTTATTTTATAAACTTGAAACCGTTTAACTGTGTTATATAATTGTGGAAGGATTTTTTTTTTATATTATAATTTTTCGTTTTATATATATTATCTTTCGGTTTAGTTAGGCTTAGAACCTTTCGGCTTAGTGCATGGGTTAGTTAAGTGTACACATTGAGTGCATGTGTTCACGCGCACGCGTGGAGGATGTGACAATTAAAGATGTCACAATGAAAACCCCAGATAGGAAATAGATTGGGGATGTGAGTGACGTCATACCCGAAAGTGACGGGCTGGGATTCTTAGTGATTTTGAATAAAAGCAGTGAGTTGAGATTTGGACTTGGACGAAGCAAATTGATTTTTGGACCTGGGTGAGGCCAGTCCAGTTATGGTCTGAGGGGTGCACACGGGCGTTGGTTGAGTCAGTGAGTTGAAAGCTGACGATGGACGAACAGTCTGCATAGAAAAATTATGTCTCTCTTCCCTCGTGTCGAAAACCTAAACTTAAAGAAGGTAATAAAAGTTTCGTAACTGAATCAAAAGAGAGTCGTCAGTGTTTCGTGTTTTTCGGATTCCTGTGAGTATGAACATTCTTTGTTTATGAACATCATGGATGTTTTTACATATCCGTATATTTCACGTTTTAATTTATGGGTGTATTACAACTGTATGTAAACAAAATTTTAATATTACATAGAATTATTAGTGTTAGATAAAAATACTTGAAACCATTTAACAATGAGTAAAAAATGGTTAATATCAAATACAGTTATTAGCGTTGGATAACAATACTTGTAGACATTAAAGTGTGTAAAAGAAATTTGCTTTGATTCGCTTTAAAATAATTTTACCAACAAACTATTTCTTTACAAATCATATATATATATATAGTCATCCACAGACAGTTGTTACATTTTATCACGACTCTTCAGTGTGGCTAGACACACGAGATGCTTCAAGCTGGGATCGAAACTCGGCTGACGTTACGTCAGTCCGATATCATACTCCAGAGTTATCGTCATTCTCAATGTAAGCGAAGGAATATTTTACGTAAAATATCTTTACATATACGCTATCAGCTATCAAAGTGCTTGACTCATGAGAAGAGCAATGCATTTACGCATATGTGGCAGCTGGCAATTCCCCACTGAAGTGCTCAACCTACGGGGTGGGGGCTATATATTGTCATCCACAGACAGACTGTTATGTTGTATCACGACTCTTCAGTGTGGCTAGACACGTGAGATCGTTCAAGCTGAGATCGAAACATGGATGACTTTATGTCAGTCGGATATCTTATCCCAGAGCTATCGTCATTATCAGTGTAAGCGAAGGAATTTTTTACGTAAAGATAAAAAAACTCAAGATCTTTGGAGGATGATTTTATTTTTAGAAATATTTGACAAGTTCAAACGTTTCGGCGTTTAGACCACCTTCAGAGCGTGTAAGTTATCAAAGGAAACGTTTAGTTAGGTTTTATGGCATATCAACCATTGTTGGTTATTTAATGCCAAATCCTTTATATATATATATATATATATATATATATATATATATATATATATATATCAAATATATATTATTTGTAAACTTATTATGTGAACACATTTTAAAACGAGCTTGAGCTTATTTTATTGTACACAGTTAAATGGTTTCAAGTATTTCTAGGTAACAGTAACAATTTAGCATCAGTCATTTGTTTGCACACATTTAAACTGATATACACATATGATTTGTAGGGAATAGTTAAATGGTTTCAATTATTTAATACTTATTGTTCGATTTGATATTAATCATTTGTTTGCAGATAATAAAGTGGTACTATTTACCCAACCCCTCCGCTCGGGCAGGATATGACACAAGGTCAATTTTTAAGCGGAGTTTAACTGGTTTGAATTAAGAGTTTTCCTTCTCCTAGACTAGTTGTCTCACCAAGGCTGAAGAACCTAGTCCGACCTACTATTTACCCATAACTGGAGGGAGAATAAGGGGGTTCATACCTTTCCCAAAGATATTGGGCCGAAAGTGAACGTAATAGCGCGACTGGAGTACGAACTCGCGTACTACGATTCCGTAGTTCATCGCTTTAACCATTACAACACGAGGACACCCCCATCGCTTTAACCATTACACCACGCATATAATAAAGTGGTAACAAGTATTTCTATTCAACACTAATTATTTCTATTCAACTCTGTTTATTCATTCATTTACACTCATTTAAATGGTCTGAAGTATTCCTACGTATCCCTAACAATTCAATTAAACATCAGTCATTTGTTTACACACAGTTAAAAGGTAAAATAAAAATCAATTTCAAACAATTCAATTTAGCATATGTCATTTGTTTGCACCCAGTTAAAATAGTCAAACTGTTCTATTTGATCTATAGATTGGACCAGTCAGGTGCTACCACTCAGAGCCAGAGTGAACCAGGGAGGAATGGCAATGAAAGGGTGCTCAGCATTTCCCAAAACCCCAGCATTACTCATTTCTCACCATTTGAATTTTTAGTGTCATATCCAGGACACTCATTGGGGGGGTCTTACCCTTTTACATACCACATAAATTGCATGGGTGGTATTACAGGATATAAACCTATTTCATAAAGTAAACATAACACGGGTATTTCCTCAGCGGAAGTGCTGCACAGATGGCGTGATTAAAGGAAGCGTGTCT
Source organism: Sepioteuthis lessoniana (assembly GCA_963585895.1). Classification (NCBI taxonomy): domain Eukaryota; kingdom Metazoa; phylum Mollusca; class Cephalopoda; order Myopsida; family Loliginidae; genus Sepioteuthis; species Sepioteuthis lessoniana. Next base: position 7,570,520 of record OY757927.1, read on the forward strand.
ACGTGTAATGTGAAGTCGGGAGGTATGTCCTTGGGAATTTGCATTGGCGACCGGAAAATTATATAAACTGAGAGAGAAAACGGGCTGAAGGCAACAACTAGACGTCACATCTCTCTCGGCTCTGGCTTTGTGACCTTCGTCAATGCCTCTTTCATCTCCTCAATTGTCTCAAAAACTGATGCTCGATTAATGCAAGATGCTCCAAAAGCAGTCTGAAGCATTCCATACGTTTCTGTGACAGCATTTTTTCCTAGTTCAAAACACAATTTTATTGCATATCGTTCTTCTAAAGTGTCCTCACGCCCAGATTGCATTTTTGAAATTTACCAGCTGTGACAATCAGGCTTTAGTAGGGTGTATTCCAATTGCTGCTGTAGCTGTTGATTTGAACGTGAAATCATCAAAATTGGTCAGTCATCTCATAAGATGTATAGCAATATCATACTAAATCTTCAAGAGTCTCCGACAATTTTAAGTGCCTATACTAAAGAATTCTGGAAACTTATTGAAAGCACCACGTATATATATATATATATATATATATATATATATAAGGGTCATTGATTGAAAATGGAGGCTTCTTAGAAAAAGCATAATAAATCTCTTTTTCAGAATTTTTTTCCATAAATGTAAACGATACATTGCTTGGGACGGGTTTATGGCAAAAATTATTTTTCTCTTGTAAAATATTTGTTTTCAAATGAAAAACCGTAGAAAATGCTCCAGATTTGAACAAAGATCTATCATCAAGTCTTCGGTGGTTGAGATGTACAAATCATGTGTGATTTACTGAAAAGTGTGTAATATCTGTAGAGCATCACGTTTTAGAAAAAAAAAAGTTTACAAATAGGATAAACACGGCTTTGCAACTACAAGACCGAGTTGAAAAGACTGTCAGTGGAATGTAAAAGCACTGACTCTCCGGTATAAATGTTCCGGGCGCACTTATCTGTAAATTATAGTAGTCCACGAAATTAATCACCTACGACTACAAATCCTAGAAGCCCTACCTATCAAAACAAAAACGAAAAACTTAAAATCAATAGAACTAACTTTGAAAATAGAAACGATGTTTTGAAATGCCTTTAGTCTTTTTCTTTTCTTTTTTTTTCTATTTTTCTTGATAATATCATGTTTCCGTTGATAACGACTTGTTTTAAATTCGCTCGATGTCATCAGCATCACCGTTTTATCCAATTTTTCGTTTATGTAATTTTGTAATATTATAAAAACCCAAAAACTTTTTTAAAAAGAAAAAAAAAAACACTTTTAACACATGCAAACAACCTCCATACTACACACAGAGTCCGCCAAAATTGGTTGTTTCGTTATTTGGGTTTTATGGCATATCAACCTTTGTAGGTTATTTAACGCCAAATCCAATTTTGTGCAAATAATTAGTTCTATTTCAAACAATTCAGTTTAGCATGAGTACACAGTTTAATTTTCAAAAACGTTTCTATTTCAAGCTATACATTTTAGTCAAACGGCGGCAACACCCCACAAGACACCAACTGTACGGCCACCTACCCCCTATCACGAAAACTATTCAAGTTAGACGAGCCAGACATGCAGGACACTGCTGGAGAAGCAGGGACGAACTCATTAGTGATGTACTCTTATGGACCCCCACACATGGCCGTGCAAAAGCAGGACGACCAGCACGAACATACATTCAGCAGCTATGTGAGGATACGGGATGTTGTCCTGAAGACCTACCTAGGGCGATGAACGATAGGGAGGAGTGGCGAGGGAGGGTCAGGGATATCCGTGCTACCAGCGCGATATGATGATGATGATGATAAGTTCAGATGTTGTTTACACACAGTTAAAGGTCAAACAGTTCTATATTAAACAATTCAGTTTAGTGTAAGTAGAGTTTCAATGTCAAAAACAGTTCCATTTTTTCAGTTTTGCATAAGCACGCAGTCTAAATGTAAGTACCGTTTAATTGTCAAAAATATTTCTATTTCAAGCTATTCAGTTTAGTCAAACAGTTCTAATTCAAACAATTCAGTTTAGCATAAGTATGTAGTTTACTTTTATTTAACCTAGAGATAGGGCCCTATCGGATGCTACCACGCCGGGCCAGAGTGGACCTGGAAGGAAAGGCAATGAAGGAGTACTCCGCATTTCCCAAAACTGGAACTTCATCATTAGATTGTTTAGTGTCTTATCCAGGACACTCATTGGGGAGAGGGTCTTACCCCTCTGTAGAGGTGCAGTTGGTGTATTCTACAGCCCCAGCCGACTGGGCAATACACAGAGTTAATGTCAGTACAGTTTTATTTCATATAATTCAGTTTAGCATACGTATGTAGTTTAAGAGTCAAAACAGTTCTATTTTAAACAATTCAGTTTAGCATGCAAAAAATTCAAAAATGCAAAAAACAATAAATCAAGAAACCACGGTTTAGTTCTATTTAACCCGTCGATAGAACCCTTATCAGGTGCTACCACTCCGGGACTGAGTGGACCTGGGAGCAATGGTGATGAAAGGGTACTCCGCATTCCCCAAAGCTCCTGCATTACTGGCACCTCACCATCAGATTGTTTAATGTCATATCAGGACACTCATTAGCGGGGGAGGTCTTACCCCTTTGCTGAGGTGCAGTCGGCGTATTCTACAGCCCCAGCCGATTGGGCGGAGTCGGCACAGAGTTAAATATATGAGTCTTTGGTTGTCGGCAAACACTGGTGTGCTCATGTGTAGGAGTCCATGAGAGAGTGTCCCTAATGTGTTCGTCCTAATTTCTTTAACAGCTCGTATTGAAGTTTCTCACTATCAAATGATGCCAGTCAAAAGAATCAATTTTGCAGTTATTCTAGCTTCTTCATAGCTGCTTCTTCTGATGCTGCTGCAGCTGATAATGATGATAATGATGATGATAAGGATAGAACTTATGTCATTGTCAACAAGAAGAAATTTATCTGTCAGTGTTACAAATTCAAGGAAATAGAATAAAAAAAGCAAAACTTAACTATATAAATCCTCCTGCTGGCAAGTGGGTTAATTATTTTCAGAAAATATATAAAATTGAGGGTGTGTATAAACGAGTCAATTAATCGTGTATATATATATATATATATATATATATATATAGCCTTTGGTTTGGCGTTTGAGTCAACCGGGTTTTGATCCCAGCTACGGGAAGCTACTGTCTAGCCACAGTGATGAGTTCTGATAGAACGAAACAGATCTGTCTGTGGATGACTATAGAGATATATACTCCCCTACCCCCGTAGGGTTGAGTTCTCTGGCGAAGAAGTAATCGTGTCGCCATTAGCGTTCATTGCAAGCCTCTTCGTATATGAATTGAGGTCTCGGCAACCGTTGAACGGATATATGTAAACAATAGTAATTGTGATTCATAACCGTTTAAAATTTACTTCGCAGCTAATGGCTCCTCGTGGCTGAATGGTTAGAGCCCTTGGTTTGGCGTTTGAGTCAACCGGATTTCGTTCCCAGCTACGGGAAGCAATTGTCTAGCCACACTGATGAGTTTTGATAGAACGAAACAGATCTGTCTGTGGATGACTATATATAATAAAAATATATATATATATATATATATATATATTGAATGTGTGATTTTATCGGCAATAGTGTGTCAAAGTACAGTACCTCCCATCTCAAAAAACCAGCAAGACATGTGGGACACTGCTGGAGAAGAAAAGGTGAACTCAGCGGTAACCTTCTTCTAGGAACCCCTACACCTGGAAGTGCTAGTGTAGGTCGATCAGCAAGAACTTTTTTACATCAGCTCTGTTGGGATACTGGGTGTAGTTTGGAAGACTGGTCGAGAAGGATGGATAATAGGAACGAATAGAGACAGAGAAAGAGAGAGAGAGAGAAAAGAGAAGTGGGAAAATCCGTGCTAGCAATCTGACTTGATGATGGTGACAACGAAGTAACTGCGTTAGTTATTGGAGAGTGGTTTTGTTCAAATGTTCCCTCAGACACTATCTTTTCCGTCGATAATTATGTTAAGGCAGCCATGAAACATTTATCGACGGATATCTTGTTTCAAGTCTGTGATCAAGACGAAGTAAATTCATGCTTTTCCTTTTCGAAGTAATCTCAAACAACCTCAGCCGGAATTTGAACTCAGTTTCATAGATTTGTTTTGCGTGCCGAAATCCCAACTGAACATATCTTTAATAATTCAAATATAAAAGAGAACATTATTCACCGTCATGAAAAAGACCTGCGTGTACACACGTTGAAATAGACGTATGCAGGTTGTGTTTTGTGTTGCCCTTTCTTGAAAAGTCACGAACATTATGTTTCCCGCCAAAAATACATGCCGCCATATCTTCGTCTCCTTAATTTGTACGACTATCTATTTATTTATTTTATTTTGTTTTTTATTCATTTGTTTTGTTTTTTTGTTTTTTTTCATGTGAATATAAGCAGCCTGGTAGGGAAGGAAAAGATAAGCATGTGAATCCATCATGGCGTCCGACGTTGAGACGACGCTGGGCTTTAAAAAAAGTAATAATTGAAGCATTTATTTTAAAAAAATCCCCCAGCACCATTTTCCATGTCTCATGAGAAAACTCTTACATATATTATTAAATTTATGTCATTTAGCATTTAGTAACACGAAAGAAGATATGATATAAAATATCAAATAATGGAAAAGAGATTTGTCTTATTCTGAAGAAATAAAATTAACATGTAAAAAATTACCAAAAAAAAAAATGAGACAATATAATGATTAAATAGCCGCTGTCAATGTTGACAATTTATATAGCAGCTCTTTTCTGCAACTTACTGGTTGGTTAAAGTTGATATAGGAGACTGATTTTGTCTTTCTTTGTTTTTAATGGCATATCAACCTTGGTGGATTATTTTAAACCAAATCCATCCTTTTAGAAGAACATTAGTGGTATTATTTAACCTGTACCTGGAGGATAAGGTGGTTCATAATTTTCTAACAGTATTATCCGAAAGTGTTTGTTTGTGTTTCAAGGCATATCAACCCCTGTTGGTCATTTAACGCAAAATCCATTTTTTTAACAAATAATCAGTTCTATTTCAAACAATTCAGTTTTGCATTGGTACACAGTTTTTTTTTTAAGTTGGCGACCGTAGTCGAGGGCCACCAAAAGGCTTCCTTTTCAAGAGCTACTACACCGAAGTGTTGGGGAGGGCGCTACTCCTTTCCCTGGATTGCTCCATTTTACCCTCGATACGTACCTTATATTACTTAGTGTTAAGCAAGTACTACTTTTAAAGTCTTTGGTATGACGCGACTGGGGACTGAACCTGGGTCACCCGAAACATTGGCAAACACACAAGCTATTCAGTTTAGTCAAACATTTCTAATTCAAACAATTCAGTTTATTATAAGTATAGTTTTTGTTTACACACAGTAAAATGTCAAAACAGTTCTATTTCAAACAATTTAGTTTATCGTAAGTACAGTTTCAATGTCAAAAACAGTTTTATTTCAAACAATTCAGTTTACCATACTAAAAGAGTTCCATTTCAAACAATTCAGTTTAGCATAATTACGTAGTTTAAATGGGAAAACAGTTCTTTTTCAAGCAATTCAGTTTAATATAAGTTCGCTGTTTAGTTCTATTTGGCCCATATATTGGACCCTAGAGTTCCATTTCAAACAATTCCGTTTAGCATACATACTTAGTTTAAATGCCAAAGCAGTTCTATTTCAAGCATTTCAGTGTGAGGTAGGTACACAGTTTTGTTCTTTTTGATCCACAGATAGGACCCTTATCAGGTGCTTCCGCTCCAGGCCGCAGTGGACCTGGGAATGATGGCAATAAAGAAGTACTCTGCATTCCCTAAAGCTCCAGCATTACTGGAACCTCACCATCAGATTGTTTAGTGTCATATCAGGACACTGCAGAATAACAATAACACATACCTCCGAAAAAGCATCCAGCTTCACGACTGATTGCTCTTAGCTAACGCGATTAATTACTCGCGGCTGTCGCAACTGATTGCTCTACGCGACCTGACAAATCCTATATGGCGTTGCAGACAGGATACTCAAGTGCTGATTGAGGAACGGGAGCTTTTTATGGTGCCTTGGGGCATCCCATTGTGCACAAGTGGCCGATTCCGTTGTATGGGCCGTGATTGGCTGCAGGTAAGTGAGTGAAGGTATTCCTTATATAAACCAGTTTCAGTTTAGCATTATAAGGAGGACTGTACTGAGTTACGAACTGCTTTATTTCTGTCTGACAGATAGATGCTTTACAGAGGTATGTGTTATTGTTATTCTACGGACACTCGTTGGGGGCGGTACTCCTCTGCAGAGATGGAGACAGTGTATTCTACAGCTCCGGCAGACTAGGCAAAAAGGCGAAGGTGATAGCCTGACTGGAGTTTGAACTCACATACTACGATTTTACAGTCCAGCACTTTAGCCATTACACTATGGGGATTACCGCTGTGACTTTTCCTCAAAGTTCTTATCTTGATATCTGCGTAATTATGGTTTCTCTTATTCTTTTCTGGGTACACCATATTAACAGGTGAGTTTCAAGACGATTATTAGTGACAAAATAACCATGTAATAGTTTAAAACGTAGTTTATTTTGTTTTTGCAATATATTCGATAAAAGTATCAATTAATCCAACCTAATAAGCGAACTAAATTTTTCTCAAAAATAAAATAGATATACCTATATATTCCATAAAAGCGTGTGGTGAATATAATAGCTTTGTAGAGTGAATTATTCAAAAGTTGAAAGATCAATCACTTTTTTGATTGATTTTTCTACTTAACAACATTAAAATAAACACTGAAATTCTTTTTGAACATAGCCAAAATTAAATGTTTAAATCATTTAAATAACTAACTATCATTGCTTTGTGAAGCCAATTCTTTGGCATTCATGAGGTTTTCAGTCTTGATATATAAACAGTCATGAAATAAACATTCCATGATGATGATGATGATGATGATGGAAGGCTGAAAATGGTTGGAATTTTAAAAATTCATATACATGTCTCTTTTGAGTCACATAGTACTTTTCCTACCCAACCTTTTCATTTCCGCTGGTTTGTTTTCCGCCCAAATTAGATTCTTTCACACGGCAAATTCCACGGTTGGAGAATTCTCACATGCAATTTTTTTAACGTTTTGAGTTCCAACCTGGTTGGATTTTTCTGTCTTTGAAATTATCATTTCAAAGGATGCACCAATTGGCTGTTTAGTAATGGGATATAAATTCTAATTGACTATCCATTCTATTTTAAAAGATGTAATTATTTGTTGTAGAGACTTATATGCATACATGCATATGTTATTGACTTGTCTTCTCTCTCTCTCTCTCTCTCTCTCTTTCTCTCTCCCTCTCTCTGTATCTCTCTGTCTCTGCCCTCTTTCTCTTTCTGTCTGTATGTCTCTGTCTCTGTTTTCTCTCTTTCTGTCTGTCTCTCTCGTTGTCACTGACTCTGTCTCGCTCTTTCTCCCTGTCTGTCTGTCTCTACCTCTCTCTAGCGCCCTCCTCTACACCTCGGTATAGTAGCTATAGAAAAGGGAGCCTTTGGGTCGCCCTCGACTAAGGTGGCCAACCTTACTTACTATATATATATATATATCCTTCCGTTTATATCTATGTCAATTTGATGCACGAAATTATATATATATATATATATATATATATATATCAGTTTGTGCATCAGATTGACATAGACATAAACGGAAGGATATATATATCGTATGGGCACTTTTATTGATAGTACACTTTTATTGATAGTCCCCTTTGAAGTAATCTCCTCCGGCTGCAATGCGCTTGTTTTACCGTTCCAACAACTTCTCGGAGGCCCCATGGAAGTCCTCTTGTGAGAGCGTGTCAATGACCTTCGTCATAGCCTCTTTCATTTCCTGAATTGTCTCATGACGACTGCCTCTGAGCTTAGGGAATAACCAAAAGTCACAGGACTATAGGCAGGGTGAGCAACTGTCTTGATGCCCATTTCGGTCAGATAGTCTGTGATAAGGATGGAGTTGTGGACTGGTGCATTGTCCTGCTGGAAATACCACTGAGCTGATTTGAAAAATGCTAGCCTCTTCCCTAGGAATCTATTCCTGAACTCCCTTAAAACCTCAACAGAGTAACCCGAAGCCTAACCCTAACCCTTTGGACAATCAACTCTGGTGTATTGACTTCCTTACTCCTCCCACACCTCTCATCATCCCTCACAGACTCTCTGCCTTCTTTGAATCTCTTATGCCACTCAAATACTGATGCTCGATTCATGCAAGATGGTCTAAAAGCAGTCTGAAGCATTCCATCCATTTCTGAGGCATTTATTTCCAAGTTTAAAACAGAATTTTATTGCATATCGTTCTTCTAAAGTGTCAGATAGCATTTCTGATATTCACCAGCTGTGACAATCAGGCTCTAGTAGGGTGTATTCCAATTGCTGCTGTAACTGTTCCTTTGCACCTGAAATCATAAAAATTGGTCAGTCATCTCATAAGATGTATAACAATAGCACAATGAATTTTCAAGAGTCTTCGACAATTTTAAATGCCCATACGAAAAAAGTCTGGAAACTTATCGTATGCCCCTCGTACATATATATGTCCGTCTTTTTATATCGATCTCGGTTAATGTCTATATCTTTGCTTTTATAATTCATCGACAAATATTTTTCTTTCTTTCTTTCTTTCAGCCACGATCTACTTCATTTCCTCAATATTTTTCTTATAATTTTTTTTTGTTTATCTCAAGATAGATAGATAGATAGATATACGCGTATGTGTTTTGTCCGAGTGTGTGTGTATGTGTGCGTGTGGGTGTTTGCATGCGTGCGCGCATGCGTGGAGTTATATATTTATGCTTGTCTCGATCTTTCTTTTACTGTCTAGATAGATGCGACTGCAATAGATACATAAATAAATCAAAGGATACAAAAAAGGTAAAAGTGAAAGACAAGAGACAGTATGTAACGAAGGAAAAAAATGGAAGAATGAAGAAATAGAGAGAAGAAAATAAGAAACGATAGGAGGAATGAGAGTTGGAAAGAGTGAAGTCAGGAATAAAGGAGGAAAGCAAGCAAGAAGAAGAAGAAGAAGAAGAAGAAGAAGAAGAAGAAGAAGAAGGAAATATGGGGAGGAGAATCGAAAAAACGGATTTGAAAAGACGGGAAAAAATGAAAGAAAAATAAAATGAAATAGTCCATGGAAGAAAAAGAAAGAAAAAAGGGAGGAAGGATGTAAAGAAAGAAAAAAAAGAAGGAAGGGTGTAAATAAACTATTAGATTGCAGCAAAAGGTTTTTAGCGTTTCATGATCATAAAACAATTTTTTAAAAATAATTTTCAACAGAAAAGAAAAGCTGGCATTTTTTTTCTTCACACAGCTCTAATTAGGCATTCATCATTAATTCTTTTCATTCTCGGGGGCATCCCCATGGCGAAGTGGCAAACGTGCTGGCTTTTCTCAACGTACTCAGCGAGTTCAAACTCTAGTCACGCAATAACTTTCACTTTTAGAATAATACGCTTGGGAAAGGCATGAACTTATCTCTTCTAGCAATTGGGTTAAACAGTACCAATGTTGTTCTTCTTTAAGGATGGTTTTAGCAGTGAATAATCCACGAAGGTTGAAATGGTATTAAAAACAAAGAAACCAGAACAATTTTTCCTTCCAGTGAGAGGAAAAAAAAACAAAAAAAATTTGCATTGTTTCTAAGTAGAGGAATTATATTATAAATTGAATTAGCAGAAAATTTGGCAAACATTTGTGCGCGACATACGAAAATACTGGACAGCTGTTTTGTTCTTATCAGGTTTCATCAGCAGTGTATGCTGTGATCTTCCCTACTGGAGATCAAAGCTGCAACCACAGAATGTAGAGCCGAAACTCTACCATTGAGCCATCGGTCCACATCGCACACCAGCGATGCCAAATTAACTAATCATAGCAATTGTGCGGCCAATTAACCCTCCCAATCCTCTTGGGAAGACATAGCCCTAGAGGTGACCGTGTCCTCTGTTAAAAGTACAGGTGTAAATTACACGACACATTCAGGTTAATTGGCCGTGCAATTGCCATGACTAGTTGATTTGGCATCGCTTGTACGCAATGTGGACCGCTGGCTCAATGGTAGAGTTTCAGCTTTGCGTTCTGTGGGTACTGATTCGATCTTCAGGGGGGGGGACATCATGGTATACACTGCTGATAAGACATAATAAGTTCGAAATAGCTGTCCAGTAGTTCCTTATATCGAGCGCAAGTGTTTGCAGGATTTTCTAGGCTTGGTAATTTCATTTACAAGAAAAATCATTTCCTACTCTGATTGGCGTTCCTTTCGAAAAACAAATCAAAGAAATTTACTTCATGAAACCTTATAGGCACCGATTTAAAAATAAGTTGCCGATCGCAATCGAGGGCAACCTAAAGGCTCCCTTATCCCTGAGATTTAGAGGAGAGCCTTATTCTTTTCCCTGAATTACTCAACTTTACTCTTGATACGTACTTTATACTGCTGAGTGTTAAGCAAAGAGATATCGAGTACAATTTTTTGAGTCTTTGGTATGACTTGACCTTGGATTAAACCCTGGTCCTCTGAGGTACTGGCGAACACTCTACCCACAAGGCCAATGCGCCGGTGAATACGCACCAGTATACTCAATGTTTATATATCAGGGCGGTCATTTGTCTTGAACTTGATAATAGAGTAAAGTGCCGGGGATTCCTTTCATCTTGGGTGCGTTTAGTCACAAACCCACACAAAAGTGGCCTGAATCTTATCTTAACATAACTATTAAGTTTTCATACGACAGGGAGCAACTTTGGAGGAGATTTATATGTCGGAGCAACCCCTTTTTGGAGGAGAACACTGCACCTCCAGTGTCATGGAAATGCGCTCGATAACGTGCATCAAACATTGCCTGTTATTATCAGGTTAGTTCACTGCGGGAAAAACAAAAGCAATATATTTTTCAAAGACAATCTCAAGCTTACCATATGTTATTGGAATATGAGAACCCTTCTAGAAAAAAAACTCATCAACAGCCCAAAAGCATAAAACTGCACTTGTCACTAAAGAATTGCAAAGGAAGAATATTTATATCGTAGCGCTCTCTGATAAACAGTTATCCGGGAAAAATTATATTAATGAAAAAATTGTCCACTACTGTGGCTATAGAATACACCGACTGCTTCTCTGCAGAAGGGTTAGACCCACCCATTGCGAATGTCCTCGATATGACACTAAACATCTGATGGTGAGGCTCAAGTAATGCCGGAGGTTTAGGGAATGCAGGGTAGCTCTTTATTGCCATTGATATTTTTTTAAAAATCTTTTTCCATATATTTAGCATCTAAGAACTTTTACACTCTTAATTCATATTTACCAACCCCTCCGCTCGGGCAGGATATGACACAAGGTCAATTTTTAAGCGAAGTTTAACTGGTTTAAATTCAGAGTTTTCCTTCTTCTAGACTAGTTACCTCACCAAGGCTGAAGAATCTAGTCTGCCCTACTATTTGCCCATAGCTGGAGGGAGAATAATTGGATTCATACCTTTCCCAAGGATATTAGTGTTATGTAAAATGCAACCAGTATCGTCCAGGATTTGAACTCGTGACGCCGTGTCCATTTCCTTCACTCTTAATACAAAGCAATCATCATCATCATGTCGTTCTGCCAGCACAGATATCCCTGACCCTCATTCGTCACCTCTCCCTATCGTTCATCGCTTCTGGCAGGTCCTCTGGGCTACATCCCGTATCCCCACAGAGCTGCTGGTTTCCCTGCTTTTGCTCGGTCATGTGTGGGTGTCCATGGGAGAACATCCCTTATGAGCTCGTCCCTGCTTCTCCAGCAGTGTCCTGCATGTCTGGTTCGTCTAACTTGCATAGTTTTCGTGATGAGAAGTAGGTGGCGTACAGCTGGTGCTTTGTGGGGTGTTGCCTCGAGGACTTGTTCAAAATTGCTCGCAGAATTCTTGTGTAGTTGCCGTCAAGCTTTTTCTCTCTCCGTTTAGTCAGCGTCAATGTAGTGCATCCATATAGTAGTATCGACACGACCGCTGCTTGAAAGAAACAAAGCAATAAAAAGCAAATTACTGCTTCTTATAAACAGTGGTAGCTCGAACACATGCGCACACACAGATATATAGAAATGAACAGACTTAGATAGATAGATAGATAGATAGATAGATAGATGAAGTGAATTTTCTCTCCCTAGAGCTCAAAACTGGCAGTCTGACAACCGGATGCAGTTTAATATCATACATAAGACGCCATTTTTGGTGAGAAGTCTCACCCCTCAGTAGGGTATACACTAATAATAAAGATTAGGTGAAAGAAATTTAAATTTGACCGTTCGAACAAGTAGCATAAGGAAAACCCAGAATCCGTCCTGTAGAACGAGACGCACAAAATTGTTGGGATTTTGATGGACAAACGATCACCTAATCTTGGCCAGACGACCAGACCTCGTGATAGTCAACAAAAAACTGAGAACTTGACGATTTGTGGACTTTACCGTCCCGGCAAATCACTGAGTAAAACTGAAGGTTGGTGAAAAGAGAGATAAGTACCGAGACCTTGCTAAGAAACTGACAAAACAGTGGAACATGACAGTGATACCAACTGTAATCGGAGCGCACGGTACTGTCACAAAATAGTTGGTAAAGGGACTGGAAGAATTGCAAATAAGAACATGAGTGGAGACCATCCAAACGACAGCCTTGATAAAATCTGTCAGAATACTCAGAAGAGTCCTGGGGACTTGAGAAGACTTGCTGTCACTCAATCTCCCGTGAAAGACCATCAGCTGATGCTGGTGTGAAAAACACTTTAAGTAGTAAAATAATTACCTCTTTTTATAGGAGCCCAAAATAACGCCATTTAGATCAATTATATGAAAGCACAAAAAATCGGGGGATCAGAAGAGACTTGTTGTCACTTAGACTTCAGTTTGATTTGGTTTTATGGCATATCAACCCTTGTTGGTTATTTAATACCAATTCCAGTTTTTACATATATATTAGATATATGATTGTAAATATATTTTGTAGATAGACACAATTAAATGATAAACATTTCTATTTCTAACAATTCAATTTAGCATAAGTCAATAAAGTTAAATGTCTTCAATTATTGCAATGTATTACTAATATTTCAATTAAACATCGGCCATTTATTTACACAGATGGATGTCAAGCAGTTCTTTTTCTAAAAATTCAATTTAATTAACTCATTTCTTTACACTCAGTTTAAATGTCAAACAGTTCTATTTGACCCATAGACAACACTCCATCTAGTGCAACCACTCCGGGTTATAGTGAACCTGGGAGTGATGGCAAAGAAGGGGTACTTCGTATTCCCCAAAGCTCCTGAATTACTGGAACCTCACCATCCGATGGTTTCATGTCATATCGAGGACACTCGTTGGTGGGGCTCTTACCCTTCAGAAGAGATGCAGTCGGTATATTCTACTGCCCCAGTCGACTGGGCCACATATTCCACTAGAAGAACAACACATAATCCTTGCGTGAAAAATTCAAACGGAGTGAAACAAAATAAGGTTGGTTGGTTGGTTGGGTTTTATGGCATATCAATCTTTGTAGGTTATTTAATGCCAAATCCATTTTTATGCAAATAATCAGTTCTATTTCAAACAATTCAGTTTAGCATTAGTACACAGTTTAATTGGCAAAAATATTTCTATTTCAAGCTATTCATTTTTTTCCGAACAGTTCTATATAAGCCAATTCAGTTTAGTATAAGTATATATTTTGTTTACACACAGTTAAATGTCAAAACAGTTTTATATTAAACAATTCAGTTTAGTGTAAGTACAGTTTCAATGTCAAAAACAGTTCCATTTCAAACAATTCCCTTTAGCATTCGTACGCAGTCTAAATCTAAGTTTAATTGTCAAAAACATTTCTATTTCAAGTTATTCAGTTTATACAAATTGTTCTAATTCAAACAATTCAGTTTAGCATAAGTATGCAGTTTTGTTCTATTTGAACCATAGATAGGGCCCTATCAGGAACAACCATTTAGGGCCTGAGTGGACCTGGGAGCAATGGCAGTAAAGGGGTACTCCGCATTCCCGAAAACTCCAGTATTACTGGCACCTCACCATCAGATTGTTAAGTGTCATAACCAGGATACTCGTTGCAGAGAAGCAGTCGATGTATTCTTCAGTCCCAGCCGACTGGGCAAAATACAAAAGAAAGCGAAAACATAAGCAAACACTTGGATTTTGCCAGTGAGTCGAAAAAGTTGTGGAAATGGATGATGGTGATACCAATAATAGTTGGCGCGCGAGGAACGGTTCGAATTTCCGCCAGGTGATTAAGATGTAAAAAGTAAAATATATTTTGCAAAAAAATTTTGCAGGAAGTAAAAAAAAAAAACCATAAAGAAATGAATAAGAAAAAAAATAGGAACAAAATTCTACGTATACTTCCTTTCTATCTGTTTTTCCCCCGCTTTGAACGAAATGACCTCCAGACACACGTGAAAAATGTGGAACAGGAATTATAGAGATTTTTTATGTAATCAACGCCCTCATACCTGTCGTTTAGTACGACAATCTCTATGGCCACTTCCGGTGAAAAAAAGAAAAAGGAGACTTTTGCTGATACTTCGTTCCGATTGAATGAGTTTAGTTGTGAGTAGAGGTACTTGTGCCATGGAGAAAGAAAGAAAGAAAGAAAGAAAGAAAGAAAGAAAGAAAGATTCTTTGAGAAAGAAAGAAAGAAAGAAAGAAAGAAAGAAAGAAAGAAAGAAAGAATGATGCTTTGAGAAAGAAAGAAAGAAAGAGTTTGATCAAAAGAAAGAAAGAAAGAAAGAAAGAAAGAAAGGAAGAGTTTGATCAAAAGAAAGAAAGAAAGAAAGAAAGAAAGAAAGAATGATGCTTTGAGAAAGAAAGAAAGAAAGAAAAAAAGAAAGACTAACAAACTCAAAGATGAATTAGAAAAAAGCATAAAATTAGAAAAAAACAAAAGAAACATGAATTAAATTTTTTTAAAAATATTAAAGAAAGAAAAAAACAAACAAAAAACGCTAAATTTAAAGAAAATAACAAAAGAAGAAACTCAACGAAAGAAAGAAAAAGAACAAACGAAAACTGAGAAAAAGAAGAACGACAAAAAGTTGAAAGAAAGAAAGAAAAAGAAAAAAGAAAAAGAAAGATGAATTAAAGAAAGGAAAACAAGTTTAAAGAAACAAAGAAAAATAGAGAGAAGAAGAAATGAACTAAAATCAAATTCTGGATTCTCTGATTCTAACGGCACGTCAAACCATCAACTGTTTCTTAAGAGTGTTGTTGTTGTTGTTGTTGTTGTTGTTTTTCTATTCTTTTTTTTTTTTTCTATTTTTTTTTTTTTCGCACACTGTCTAATCGAATATGAATAATCTTTACAGAAATTCATTCGAAGCATAAATAACCGAACAGATAGTTCTACTCAGTGTTTTAGTTGACCTGGGAGTAATGGCAATAAAGAAGAACTCCACAATCCCCAGAGCTTCAAAACTAGAGGTTCTTCATCAGATGCAGTTTAATGTCATACCCAGAACACCCGTTTTTTATGGGGTATTTTTACCCCTCTTCTGGAGTACAGTCAGGGTATTCTAAGTCCTGCTGACAGGGATTCAGAATAGATAAGAATTGAATGCAATGAATATCAGAAAACAGAAAGAAGGACGGAAAGAAAGAAGGACGGAAGGAAAGAAGGGCGGAAAGAAAGAAGGACGGAAGGAAAGAAGGAATGATTAGTTTGGTTTTGCTTGGTTTAAGACACATCAACAATTGTATGTTGTTTAATACCAAATCCACTCTTATACATAAAAACAAGTCTATTTCAAACAATTCAGTTTAGCATAAGTACACAGTTTCAACATCAAAAAACAGTTCGATTTCAAACAATTCAGTTTAGCATAAGTACGCAGTTTGAATGTCAAAACAGTTCTATTTAAAATAATTCAGTTTAGCAAAAGTACACAGTTTAGTTCTATTTGACCCAGAGATAGGACCTTATCAGGTGCTCTCACTCCAGGCCTGAATGGACCTGGCAGCGATAGCCATAAAGGGGTACTCCGCATTCCTCAAA
This sequence comes from Sepioteuthis lessoniana, assembly GCA_963585895.1. NCBI lineage: Eukaryota > Metazoa > Mollusca > Cephalopoda > Myopsida > Loliginidae > Sepioteuthis > Sepioteuthis lessoniana. The sequence goes on from OY757927.1 coordinate 7,586,585, forward strand.
GCTCCAGCATTACTGGAACCTTACCATCAGATTGTTTAGTGTCATATCGAGGACATTCGTTGAAGGGGTACTCCTCTGCAGAGAAGCAGTCAGTGGGGCCAACCAGCGAACAAGGCCAAAGAAAGGAAGGAAAAAGAAAGTGGGGAAGGAAAAATAAAATCAAAGAAGGAAAGAAGAAAGAATATATATACTTATACAAAAAGAAAATTCTGAAAAATGGTGGAAGAAGCGAAAAAGTGCGAATTCGCAGTTGAATATAAAAGAAACCGGCTTCAATAATCCCGACTGTAACGATGTGTTCGCCGAATAGAAAAAAATGAGGGAGGGAATTAGAAATTCCCAAGCATTCCGACCAGGAGCCAATACTAAAGAAACGAACGAAAAGGAAGTATAAATCATTGTCCCCATTTCACAGGTCGATAGTCTTATTGATATCGAACCTCAACAATTAATTAAAAATTTCTTTAAAAAGAATAAAGGTAGGGTTGAAATCTCCTCTACACTGTCCTCGAGAATCATGATGTAGATTTGCTGAGAGAACGTTTAGTGCAAATTATTAATACCAACATTAATGTTAATGTAACGGTTATCGTTGTAGGAAATGGACTTGGCGACCTGAGTTCGAACCCTGAACGGAGCTGTTTGTATTTCATTTCATACTATTATCGTTTTTTTTTTTTTGCATCCTATTCACCTTCGTCAAGCTCTGTCGGCGGAGGCTATAGAATACACCGACTGCACCTCTGCACCCCCCACCCACCAACGTGTATCTTGGATATGACATTAAACGATCTGATGGTGAAACTCCTCCAGTAATTCAGGAGATCAAAATAGATAGATAGATAGATAGATAGATAGATATGAATTGCTTGAGATAGCTAGTTAGCTAGATACATAGATAATGAACAAATCAAGATAGATAGACAGATAGATATGAACTAATCGATACATACATACATACATATGGACCGCTTGAGATAGATAGATAGATAGATAGATAGATATGAATTGCTTGAGATAGCTAGTTAGCTAGATACATAGATAATGAACAAATCAAGATAGATAGATACGAACTAATCGATACATACATACATACATATGGACCGCTTGAGATAGATAGATAGATAGATAGATAGATAAATAGATAGATATGAATTGCTTGAGATAGCTAGTTAGCTAGATACATAGATAATGAATAAATCAAGATAGATAGATAGATAGATAGATAGATATGAATACATACATACATACATACATACATATGGACCGTTTAAGATAGATAGATAGATAGGACTAATGTGAGATAAAGAAAATATCCTCAAACACTTTACAAATGAATATTTTATTGATACTGTCGAACTGATATAGACATTTTTGCCCGGCCCATTTAGTGAATAGGCGTAACCAGGTGCCCCTTTGCTAGTAGCTCCTATTGACTCCAGCTTGACTCTAGGGACTTTTTTACATCCATTTCTCATCTCAAGTTGCAATTGATTGGTTCTGGTCACGTGATTGCAAACAATTCTTCTTTAAAGAGATGAAGAGAATCTGTGAAATGGGCTCACCCGTAACCTAGCAGATACATTTGCATGATGGAGTTGCTGTTTATGGTGTTTACTTAGGCAGTGACCCTTTGAGCTTTCATACCAGTTCAGTGAAAATATAGCGAAAACCCCCAGGATTGATCGGTTGAAGAGAGGTCATATTGGTGTTGTTTCACTGCGGAATTTATTTTTCTACTGTGTGCAGCATAATCTAGCCGGCACTTGTAATCAAATCAACGATTAAAAGTTTAAATTTATTAATCGGTAATATATTTATGGATTTTAATTAACCATTAGTTAATTATCTTATTTTTAATGATAAATTGTGAGTTAGTTAAAAAGATTAAGTTCAAGTATCAGTCACATTCAAAGGTCAAAAGCGTGCACATGTCGAACCAAAGAGCAGGATATGAAATTGACGGTTTGTTTTGAAATCCGCGTTGGGCAGGATGCTGAAGATAAATATTTCGTCAGCTGAGGTTACGATTAGATGATATAACTCTGAAAATTTTGATACCACGTTTTCTTATCACATTAAAAGTAAGTAAAGTTGGCGACCGTAGTCGAAGGTAACCAGAAGGCTCCCTTTTCAATAGCTACTACACCGAGGTGTAGGGGAGTGCACTACTCCTTTCCCTGGATTGCTCCACTTTACCCTTGATACATACCTTATGGTGCTGAGTGTTAAGCAAGGAGGTAACAAGTACCATTTTTAAAGTCTTTGGTATGACGCGACCTGGGATTGAACACAGGTCTCCAGGACCGTTGGCAGACACTCTACCCACTAGGCCAATGAGCCGGTCAAATTAGTTAATGGTATAATTAGAATGATATATAAGCAGGGTGATTTAGCAGTCACTAGGTCAATCAGAGAGCCAGCAATATGTGTCTGGGAGTTTTTCCTTCCTCCCTTTCTTTTTTTCCTTCCTTCCTTTGGCCTTGTTGGCTGCTTGGCCCCAAGAGCTGGTTCTCTACAGAGGAGTTTCGAGTCCAGAGACCCGAAACTGTACAGAGGAATTTCGAGTCCAAAGACCCGAAACTCTGCCGAGGAATTTCGAGTCCAGAGACGACCGACCCCGTTAAGGATGAGTTCTCACTCATAACTTTCACTTTATTTCTCTCTCGTTTCGTTGACGATTTCTATGAACAGTTGCAGGCAGTAAATAAATTTTCGTACCGAAACAACAGGGGTTCGTCTTGTACTATGCAAATTGTTACCCCTAAACATCTTGGCTCCAGTAAGGAAACACCTTTATGTATATTAATGTCGTCATGTTACAAATCAGGAATTCTTCGAGTTGTATCGAAGAAAGTTTTCAAAAAATACTAAGACATATTATTAAAGACGGATTTTTAAGTAGGATATGCCTTACACCATTTTTTATTTTCCACCTCACTGTAAAAGGATGCCTGTTTCCCATTTTTTATCCACTCTCTTGGTAATCGCTACAATAGATATTTTGTTCTTTACCGACCCATACGTGCATAGATAGTCTCTGTTACCTTCAGGTATTAAACCACAAAGAGGGAATCCTTTTAAACTCAACGGTCATCCGGCTTTGAAAAGATACTTTCTTTTTAAGTTTAACGTTACCGCTGCAAGCTAAAACAATGATTAAGTTAATATTTCTTCCAAATATTTATTACATTTGGGTGGGGGGGGGTTTGATGGTATCTGAGATTACTGAACAATCCTGAAGCCTTCATCCACACGCCACGCTGTGGTAAATAAACTATAAAAACAAATAAATCTTTCTTTAAATACGAATAATTATCTTAAACTTTAATAAAAACAATATCTACGTCCTTTATCTTTAATAATAACCATTTAACAAACCGTATGTAAAATGGATAAGTACTGTTCACAAATATTTATCCTAAATTTTTATAAATAAGCCACTTTATGTTCAATACTATAAATAAAGATGTACATGCAACAGGGGATCAATAAGTCCGTAGCCTGACATACAGTTGTCAAATTTTGACAAGTCTACGTGAATGATATTTACATTTAAATTAACTTTAGCGACAATGAAGAAACTTCGTTTTAAAATGTGTCTTCAGAGGCGATAATTGCTGTAGACAATGTTCGGAACAAAAATATATAAAAATCATGTAACAGCGAAAATGAATTTCTAAAAAAACAAATTGATATCTAACTGTAGATATGATAGTATCTTCCTTCTGATTGATTAACCACTTTTTCTCATATTTCTGATCAGTAAGTAACGAAGTTTATAAGCCCATAGTTTTAATCTCTTTGATTTTAAACCTGCTCTGACATTGTAGTCTCAAGCAGTTTTTATACATTTATCTATATCTTATATATATATATATATATATATATATATAATTGAAATATGTGAAAAACTGGATAAATCAAACACCTAACTTAAATTTAGATATGTGATATTGCGTTTGGCTTTATTTCATCTTGAACTTCCAAGCGAAATATCGCACATCTAAATTTGAGTTAAGTGTTTGATTTATCCGACTTTCCACATATTTCTATGATACTGTCTGATTCACTACAATCTATCATTTAAATATATATATATATATATATATATATATATATATATATATATATATAGTTGCAGAAATACCCTGTTCCTGACCGAACTAAAAGGGTTTTCTGAACACCAGTGAGTGAGATAGAAAGTGAAAAGAAGAAGCCAAGAATTAAAAATATGCCCTTATTTGTTGTTGAAAGATTTTGCCTGTCAATTTAGATGAAGACTATTCTGTATTCTTATTTTATGAATTGTTTTGTTTGCGGATTTGTTGCTTTTTATCCTTTTTTCTTTACATTTTAAATAATACAGGTTATCTCAATTAGATGCAACCCATTAATATGACAATGATTTATTACTGAGACAAACGCAAAGGCTGTCATTTAGATAACGTTCGGTAAAAATGCACCCATTGTGCTAGAGACATCAAAGCAATCTTTTATTATCATTATCTCATTAGAGTTTTTCAAATCAGCGTTTGAATATATTGAATCTGAAGAAGGACTGAAGAGTTGCATGTGCTTTTTGTACTTATTTAAGAAATTAAGATTTTTCATCAAAGAATTATATCATTTAATCAGTAAAAATCAAAAACTAAATTCTTTACTTTATTTTATCATAACTATGCAAGATTTTAAGATCTCTACCTTCTTTTCTCTGAATTATTAGTCGACTGGTACATATCAAAACAAATAAAACAACTTCATATCTATAAATAAAGTTTAGGTAGGGTATATAAAAGTATCATATGCAGGACACTCTTATGGGCAGGGGTCTTACTTCTGGGCAGAGATGCAGTCAGCGTATTCTACAGCCATAGCCGACTGGGAATATATCTTTAAAGAATTCCGACTAAGAATATATCTTTAAAAAAATTTCGACAAAGAAATATCTTTAAAAAATTCTGTAATATAGCTGACAAAATGCATCTGTTGTTAAGACAGTTAAGTAAGTAAAGTTGGCGACCATAGTCGAGGACGACCAGAAAGCTCCCTTTTCAATAGCTACTACACCGAGGTGTAGGGGAGGGCACTACTCCTTTCCCTGGATTGCTCCACTTTACGCTTGATACGTAACTTATATTGCTGAGTGTTAAGCAAGGAGGTATCAAGTAGCATTTTTAAAGTCTTTGATATGACGCGACCTGGGATTGAACACAGGTCTCCCGGACCATTGGCGAACACTCTAACCACTAGACTAATGAGTCACTAAAACATTCCGTAAATATGCTGAAGTGCACCAATTCAGTACCCTTATTTTTATAGTTTCGTTGATTAGTTGGGTAGTTGGTTTTAATGACATGTCAACTCTTGTTTGGTGGAAGTTTTAAATTTACACGTTGGCAGAAGGTTTGAACTTTTGAGTTTTTCTTCTCCAAGACCGGTTTAGAACATTAGAGCACAGACAAACCCAAACAACCTCGACTAGAATTCGAACTCGGCATTGGTATTAGAAAAGTTTTGTTTTGTTTTGTTTTATCGCATATCAACCTTAGTAGGTTATTTAACGCCAAATCCATTTTTATGTAAATTATTAGTTCTATTTCAAACAATTCAGTTTAGCATGAGTACACAGTTTAATTGTCAAAAATATTTTCCATTTCAAATTATTCAATCTATTCAAACAGTAATATATAACAATTCAATTTAGTGTAAGTACAGTTTCAATGGCAAAAACACTTCAATTTCAAATAATTCAGTTTAGCATAAGCACGCAATTTAAATGTAATAACGGTTTAATATTCCAAAACATTTCTATTTCAAGCTATTCAGCTTAATCTATCAAATCAGTTTAGCATAAGTATGCCGTTAGTTCTATTTAACCCATAGATAGGGCCCTATCAGGTGCTACCACACCGGCCCAGAGTAGACCTGGGAGCGATAGCAATGAAGGGGTATCTGTATTCCCCAAAGCGCTAGCATTACTGGGACCTGACCATCAGACTGTTTAGTGTCATATCCAGGACACTCATAGGGGGGGTCTTGTATTCTACAGCCCCAGCCGACTGGGGAATATTAGAAAAGAATACCTGAAACCAAATATCTGTACAAACAAGAGACTATTATTAAAGAGTTATATTTACTAACGTAAAAGTAATCGTCGCAAGAAAATGGAAACGATGACCAGAGTTCAAATCCCAGACGAGACTGTATTTCACGTAGCGCTTATATTCTCGGGAGAGGCATGCATTCAGCTATTTCCCCTCCAGCTCTGAGTAAATAGTAGGTTAGACTCGGTTCTCTAACATTAATATGGTAGTAAATTACTGAGCACTTTATTTAAATGGGGCACAAGGCCATATGAATGGGACACCCAATGAGAATCGACCTCCCTCGTGTAGGTTTGCTAGTCTAGCTAGCTAACCATTACACTACCAGAGAGAACCTGTCAAGAAGAGATCTCTGAATTAAATCTGTTAAACTCCACCTAAATATTGACCTTGTGTCATATCCTGCTTGAGCACAACGGTTGGTAAATTCATATAACTGTGAATAAGACATTAGCATAACATAATTGATATTACACACTTGACTCCATTATATCATTACATAGTTGATATCACATATAGCTGATATCATTACATGATATTATTACATACTTGATGTCATTACACAATTGACATAATACATACTTGATATCATTAAATAGTTTATATCATTATATAATTGATATCATTACATACAATAACGTAATGATATCAAGACTGTGTGATATCAAGTATGTAAGGATATCAATTATGTGTTATATTAAGTATGAAATTATATCAAGTATATATGATATATGTATGTTTGATATCAAGTATGTAATATCAAGAATGTGTGATATTCTGAAACACTACTGCATAGTTTGGAACGAGCAGCCGCAGGCATAGGCCTCTATGTTAATGCTCACAAAACGGAATATATGTGCTATAATCATACGGGTGACATCTCCACTCTAGACGGAACCCCTCTTAAACTAGTAGACAAATTTACTTACCTAGGAAGCAGCGTCGCATCAACCGAAAAGGACATCGACACGAGGTTAACGAAAGCATGGACAGCTATCAATAGGCTATCGATTATATGGAAATCAGACCTAGCCGATAAAATGAAACGCAGTTTCTTCCAGGCAGCTGTCGTATCGATACTGCTGTGTGGATGCACTACATGGACTCTAACAAAACGGCTGGAGAAGAAGCTAGACGGCAATTACGCAAGAATGCTGCGAGCAATCTTGAACAAGTCCTGGCGGCAACACCCCACAAGACACCAACTGTACGGTCACCTGCCTCCTATCACGAAAACTATTCAAGTTAGAAGAACCAGACATGCAGGACACTGCTGGAGAAGCAGGGACGAACTCATAAGAGATGTACTCTTATGGACCCCCACACATGGCCGTGCAAAAGCTGGACGACCCGCATGAACATACATTCAGCAGCTATGTGAGGATACGGGATATTGTCCTGAAGACCTGCCTAGGGCGATGAACGATAGGGAAAAGTGGCGAGAGAGGGTCAGCGATATCCGTGCTACCAGCGCGACATGATGATGATGATGATGATGATGATGATGAAATTATATCAAGTATATATGATATATGTATGTTTGATATCAAGTATGTAATATCAAGAATGTGTGATATCAAGCAGCTAATGATATCAAGAATGTGTGATATCATTACGTAATTGATATCACATATTCTTGATATCGCTATATACTTAATATCACATTTACTTGATATCATTACATACTTGATATCATTTCGTACTTGCAAATGTTATGTTTTGACCTTTTGACCCGGCCAAAAATGCCATTCAAGGTGACGCACCGGAAGGAAGTGACACATTCTAATGGCAGTTATGAGAGGAAATCGCGTGGGCGGAAATTGGCTGATGAAATGGGACAAGGTAAAAAAAAAATCCCATTATACTCTCATAGACTGACGCACTGGAAGAGAGTAACCTCTGAACTGCATGACAGTTATTTCCGCTCGATGACGATCACACAGGCCATTCCAAAGAAAGCGGAAGTGACACATCCCGATCGCCAGACATCGGAAGAAATTGCGGAGGCGTGGAGGCGCGTCCATATGACCGCGTGGGAGTTTGAAGGTAATATAAGGCCGACGAATTGAACAGAGGAGAGTTGAGTTCGACGAGCCATTGGACAGGCGAGTAGAGTTGGAGTCGGAGGTAGACGAAATGTAGTAAGGAAAGCCAGCACCCAGCAGAGTGGACCCCAGTGCTCCGGTTGAGCAGCCATGGAGAACGAGAAAGACACAACGCTGACGGCAATAACTTTGGGGTCAAAGTATTTCAGTTATGTTCGGTCTCCAGCTCCCTCTCACATGCAAACCTTGAACAACCCTTGAGAGGTAAATATTTTTATAAAGAAGTCTTCCTGCGTCATTTATCATTGCGTCTGTCTTTATCATTGCGTCGGTATGTATCCAGTATATATATATATATATATATATATATATATATATATATATATATATATATATATATATATTTCTATATGAATATGTATATGAGAATGCAACACAAACACGCATACTTGATATCATCACATGATATCGTTACATACTTGACATATTACATACTTGAAATCATTACATAATTGATATTATTACATAATTGATATCATTACATAATTGATATCATTACATAATTGATATCACACATTTTTTGTAAAGTAACGTAAGTGATATGACTACATTCTTTTATTACATATACATGATATCCTTTCACACTTGATATCACACATACTTAATATCATATATACTTGATATAACATTTTACATCATTACATACTTGATATTATTACATATTTGTTATCCTCACATACTTGTTAGCATTACATAGTTAATATCATTACATGCTTGATATCACACATAGGTGATATCCTTACATTTAACTGCAAAGCAATGGTTATAGACCAAAAGGAGTGGAATTTCAAAAATGGAGCATTGAAATTATAATGCTGTAGACTTAGTTATTTATAAATGAATCAAATTTTGGAATGAGATAATCGGTAAGGAGTTAAGCAGATAAACTAAACCATATATAAATAATTATGATTATGCCATATAGGAATAAAGTGATACACCGATGTTTGAAACCGGATTGCCAGTTAACTGAAGTGGTGGGCCCTCAGATAAAATAGAGGTACTGTGCTGTTAGGGTGAACATTAGTCGAAAGGACAAATAGTCGAGTTGATTTCTTTAAGACACGGACTTTAGCGAGAGAAAGACTTTCAGTAATAGCCTGGCCGGAGAGGTTACGATTGTAATAATCTTTTGTTTGACCTATTTTCTGATAATATTTTATTTCGGTTGAATGAAATATTCAGGTTTAGGTTAAGTTGTGTGTTAGTCATTACTTCTTTTATGTACATGTAAGCGTCACAAAGCTTACCATCAAAAATTTAGAAATTAATCAAATTTTCGCATTGGATAAGCCATATGGAGTTGATATGCCGTTAAACAAATAAACCAAAGCAAATTGACTTCAACATACAATAAACCAACAAGAGCTGACATATAATGCACTACTCTCTGGACGTCGCTGGGCTGGGACATTCGTCGGGACACAGATCTGGTCTGGCGTGACCTGGTTCCGCTGGCAGTCAGTTGAGGCCCTCAGACATGGATTCCGGGAAGCAGGCATTCCTGTTCGATACACCAAGACCGGCATCCTCGAGCCTCAGGGAGTCATCCCCCAGGCTCAAACCCTCCTTGGAGGGGCTAGGTTTATCTCCTGGCGTCTGAAGCGCCCCTTTTTAGGGGAATACCGACGGAACCCGATAACTTTTTTGCTCGCCAGGCGCATCTGGGCTACGGCCATCTGGGCTACGACCAAGGCCATGTGCCACACTCATCTGGTCGATGGGACGTAAGACAAATACAGATATACAAGGCTCATTAAGTAGGTTTCCAGACTTTTTTTCGTGTGGGCACTTTTATTGATAGTACATACACGAAACTCTAGTCCCCTTCGAAGTAATTTCCTCCCGCTGCAATACACTTGTTAGACCATTGCAACAACTTTTGGAAGGCCCCATAGAAATCCTCTTGTGTGAGCGTGTCAATCACCTTCGCCACAGCCTCTTTCATCTCCTCAGTTGTCTCATAACGACAGCCTCTGAGCTTAAGAAATGCCAAATAGTCACAGGGAGCTAGGTCTGGAGTATAGGGAGACTGAGGAACTGTATTGATGCCCATCTTGGTCAAATAGTCTGTGACAAGGATGGAGTTGTGGACTGGTGCATTGTCCTGCTGGAAATGCCACTGAGCCGAGGCCTTTTCCCAAGGAATCTCTTGCTGAACTCCCTTAAAACCTCGACATAGTATTCCTTGTTGACTGTCTGTCTGTCCAGTGGGAACCCAGTGCATGTAGGTTATACCAGTGCTGTCAGAAAAGGGGATCATCAAAAGTTTGTGGGTGGATTTGCTCTGTCTGGCCTTCTCGGATCTGTGAGAGCCAGCATGCTTCAACTGGGAACTCTGTCTCTTGGTCTCTGGGTCATAGCAGTAGATCCAGCTTTCATCGCTTTCAATTCCTGCTGTAGCTGTTCATTTGAACCTGAAATCATAAAAATTGGTCAGTCATCTCATAAGATATATAGCAATAACATACTGAATTTTCAAGAGTCTACGACAATTTTAAATGACTGTACAAAAAAAGTCTGGAAACATATTGAAGGCACCTCATATGATAAAACCAAGCTACCATCCAACCAATATCCGATTCCCCGTGGAAATATGAAAGTACCACCACTACAAGGTAAGCCACGTTCAGTTTACTCGGATATAGAATCTAAAAAAGTTCCTAACTGAGACAATTTTTATTTTGATAAATGTGTGGTTTTGGTTTCTTTATTTAATGACATATCAACCTCCGTAGGTTATTTAATGCCTAAGTCACCCTTCCAAAAGAACAGCAGTGGTACTATTTAACCCATTGCTCAGAGGATAAGAGTTTTCATACGTTTCCCAAGTGTATTTGTCCGAAAGTGATCCTAATTACGCGACTGGAGTTCGAACTCACCCTCTACAATTCCGCTCTGCAGCGCTTTAACCATTACACCACGGTTTGATAAATGTATAAATGTCATTCAATAAATAAGCTGAAATATTGCCGAAGGAATAGTCAATAGGAACCACTGTTAACAGTTGCACTTTTTTCAAAGAAATCGGTAGTAGTGGGTCCATTCACGTCATAGAATACTGTCAGCCTAACCTTGTTTTCAGACCGCTGCGTACAGAACTTTTTATTCACCGGAGAGTCAGCGTGTTTCCACTGCACGGGCTGTCTTTTCGACTTAGGCTTGTTGTGACAAACCAATGCTTAGCCGTTTGGTAAACATTTTTTTTTAACTAAAACATGCTTCTCCATGCACATTCTTCTATAAATTTTCTTTCTCAGACATCAAAGATTTAATGACAGGCTTCTCTTCAAGTCTGGACCATACTGTTAAATTTACTGTCATTTTGAATGGCATAAAAACAAATACTTTTGCGAAAATAGAATAATTTTTAATATAAACCAATTTCCAACAATATTTATGGAAAAATATTCTGAAAAGAAGTCCCCTCATTTATTGAATGACCCTTATAGATAGATAGATAGATAGATAGATTCCCCTTATTTATTGAATGACCCCCGCATAGTTTTCGATCATGAATTTTTTTTTGTTTTCGATAAGCCAAAGAAAAGATAAATTTTTCCATTGCTCTTTGATGGACAAAAGTTAGATATTTAAACTTTCGCCAATGTTCGGTTTTCTGAGTTCACGTGGAATATTTTTCTTTCTTCTGAATTTTTTGTAAGTTTCATAAATAACTTCCTTGAGTTGATTGATTGTTTGAGAAATAAAGAACTAAGTTCACATTTCTAAGATTTCCCTAAAATTGTACAAGACATCGATCAGTATTTAAGCCCCCCTCTCCAAGATTTTTTTCCTCCTCGACACTTAAAAATGTTATTTTTGGACTAGATCCTCGTTGTTAACAAAACATGGGTTTATTTCAAGACAGCAATGCGAAATAAATCGAGGGCTGTATTAAGTACAGTCCTCTGCATTCCAAATCAAAAGGAATCTAGAGAAAATAGTTTTCTCTGTATTTGAAAATCTCTCTCTCTCTCTCTCTCTCTCTCTCTCTCTCTCTCTCTCTCTCACTCACTTTATCTATCTATCTATTGCTCTCTCTCTCTCTCTCTCTCTCTCTCTCACACACACACAATCACACACTCTCTCTATCTCACGCACACACATTCTCACCCTCTCACACATGCAATCTATCTATCTATCTATCTATCTATCTATCTATCTCAGTCTGTTCATATCTATCTATCTATCTATCTATCTCTTACACACCCATACACACAAACACACTCTCTTTATCTCTCGCACACGCACTCTCACCCCCTCACTCATTCAATGTCTCTCTCTCTCTCTCTCTATCTCTATCTATCTATCTATCTATCTATCACATACACACACACAAACACACTCTCTCTCTATCTCACGCATACACACTCACACCCTCTCACACATGCAATCTCTCTCTCTCTCTCTCTCTCTCTCTCTCTTTCGCACACACATGCACGAACACACTCTTTCCCTGTCCCACGCACACACACCCTCGCTCAATCACTCACACACTATCTCTCTTTCTCTTTCTCACTCACACACACATACACACACACACACACACGCACACACACAGTCTCTCTCTGTCTCACGCACACACACTCTCTCACTCTTTCTTACACACACTTTCTCTCTCTCTCTCTCTCTCTCTTTCTCCCTCTCACCCACACACACACATGCATAAAAACACACATTCTATCTCTCTCTCTGTCTCCCACAAACACACTCTCACTCGCTCTCACTCAAAAATTCTCTCTCTCTCTCTCTCTCTCTCTCTCTCTCTCTCTCTCTCTCTGGTTTGAAATTAGGCACCAATTTTTTGAATTTGTATTTTTGTTAAATATTTTTTCTTATTGGTGTTCTCTTCGACGTTTCATTTCTTTCTTTCTTGTCTTTACTTCTCCCCTCTTTTTCTTTCTTTCTTTTTCTTTTTTTATATTCCTTTCTGTCTTTCTTTTTTTTAATTTCCTTCCTTCTTTCCTTCCTCCTTTCCTTTCCGGTCCATTTTTAAAATTTCTTTCTTTTTTTCTTTTTGTCCCTTTCATTTCTTTTATTTTCCATCTTTCCATCAATTCTTTCTTTTTCTATTCGTCTCTTTTGATTTTTCTTTCTTTCTTTCCTTCTATCTTTTTTTTTATCGTTTTCTTTTTTCTTTCCTTATTTCATTTTGTCTCTTTTACTTTCTTTTTTCTTTTTTCTTTTTTATCTAATTTTTTCTTTTTTTTCTTTTTTCTTTCTTTTTTCTTTTTCTTTTTTTACTTTTTTCTTTATTTATTTTTGCTGTTTCTTTTTCTTTCATTCTATCTTTTCGTTCCCTTTTATTTCCTTTTTTCTTTCTGTTTCTTTTTCTTTCTTTCTTTCTTTCTTTCTTTCTTTTTACTTATTTTACTTTCTCTCCTTCTTTTTTCTTTCTTCTTATTTCTTTCGTTCTTTTTGATTTCATTGCATATTTCGCTCTCTTTCGACCTCTTAAATCTTTCCTTTCCCAAATCCTTCATTCCTTTTCTTTTTTCTCCCTCTTTCTCCATTTTCTTTCTTTTCTCTCTCGATTGCAATAAAAAGCAACACAAAGAATGTTTTATTGGTTATTTGAGACCGATTCCGCCTAAGCGAACCTCCATTCCTGGTTCTTCATGAACAACGTATTTCCTGCAACATGTCATGCCATCTGGCGGCCGTAAACTTTAGCTAGAACACGAACCAGCCGGATCTCCATCCATCCCCGGTCGCTCTGCTAGAATACAGCTCCATCTGCGAGACTAATGGCGCCAACCGGCAATGGTCGACATTGCTCTATGATGATCATGTTAATGATGATAATAAAAGTTGTCGAATTTGGGATAAATATCAGGACTTCGCCCGGGAACTATTGTACTAATCTGTTTTTGTAAGGCTCCAAATGTTTTCTGAGAACTTTTGAATTGATCTCCAAAGTTTAATCTGCGGACATGGAAGACGTTAGAAGAAATATGACGGGACAAATTCACGCAAGATGAAAAACTCACTAAGTTTAACATTAAAATCTATTTTTCCTTTTTCTTTTTTTTTTTTTTTTTCGTCTTTAAATTGTCTTTTTGTTGGAAACTTGCTGTCTCTTGTTCTCAAAATTTTGCTACATAATAATCATCATTATCAAATCGTGCTGATTGCTTAGGATTTCCTGACTTTATTCCGCTATCCATACCAAGTCCTCTAGACTGCATTCAGTGTCCTCACAAACCTGATACATATATGTGTTTTTTTCTTTTTCTTTTTGTTTTTTGCATCCTGAAAAGGGAAACTCACATTATCGGAACCTTTGAATAAATTTAAGTAGAGCATACATGAGCAGTTTTAAAAACAGACCCTTTTTGCAGTCACGTTTCATCAGAGAAACTGCGTGACAGACAAACACTAACGAGGAATAAATTGAGGTAGATGACGGCAAAGAAAAAAAAAGTAAGGTAAAAATCCCAAAATGAAAAAAAAAAAAGAAGAAAAAAATGTTTACCTGGATGGATTGGTACAGTTCTTTTTTGTTTTTTCTTGAACTAAGTCAGATTTGCTTGCAGTTTAATCGGTAGGGCTGAACAAAAGATTTGGGAATTTCTTTTGCTTGTAGGCCGAAGGTTGGTATTTACCGATATAGAGCACCTCTAGCACTGACAACTGTAATTCACTATTGGAAGTTTCAAGAATAGTGAACCTGTTAGGGATATACGCTTTCACGCAAGGTGCATTAGCCAATTGGCGTTTGATAATAAAAAAAAAAGCGCATTCTGATTGCAAGAATCAGTTGAGCGGGTTAAAACATTTAATTGGATGAAAGAGAGCACATGTTACTTTATTCTATTCTCTAAACTTTGTTTAGTGTGGCCGATATTGCAAACGTCACATTTGCTATGAAGTTTATAGATTAAGAAACTTTTATGACGAAAGGATACACTATCTTTGAGATGAGATGGGAAAAGCGCGTTGGATTTATGAACAAATCGGAGATTAGAGCATTGAAATAATGGCTGACGGATGTTCATATTTGTTTTATCAAAGAGACGTGACCGAAAAAAAGGGACCTTTTTCTTAGAACTTTTAATGCATGCTCGACTTAAAGCTATTCTAAAATTTTGCACGTACGAGGATCATTAAATAAGTTTCTAGACTTTTTCGTATGGGTACTTTTATTGATAATACACACGAAACTCTAGTCCCCTTCGAAGTATTCTCCTCAGCCTGCAATGCACTTGTTGAACCGTTCCAACAGCTTCTGGAAGGCCCCATGGAAGTTCTCTTGTGTGGGCGTGTCAATGACCTTCGTCACAGCCTCTTTCATCTCCTCAATTGTCTCATAACAACAGCCTCTGTGCTTAGGGAATAACCAAAAGTCACAGGGAGCAAAGTCTGGATTATCATATCATATTTACCAACCCCTCCGCTTGGGCAGGATATGACACAAGGTCAATTTTTAAGCGGAGTTTAACAGGTTTGAATTCAGAGTTTCCTTCTCCTAGACTAGTTGCCTCCCCAATGCTTAAGAACCTAGTCTGCCCTACTATTTACCCATAGCTGGAGGGAGAATAACTGGATTCATACCTTTCCCAAGGGTACTAGTGCAATGTGAAATGCAATCAGATTATAGGGACGGTGAGGAACTGTCTTGATGCACATCTTGGTCAAATAGTCTGTGACAAGGATGGAGTTGTGGACTGGTGCATTGTCCTGGTGGAAATGCCACTGAGCCGATTTGAAGAGTGCAGGCCACTTCCGACGGAATCTCTTCCTGAACTCCCTTAAAACCTCAACATAGTGACCCTAACCCTTTGGCCAATCAACTCTGGTGTATTGACTTCCTTACTCCTCCCATGCCATATCGTTCTTCTAAAGTGTCCTCACGTCCAGATTGCATTTTTGAAATTCACCAGCAGTGACAATCAGGCTTTAGTAGGGTGTATTCCAGTTGCTGCCGTAGCAGTTCATTTGAACCTGAAATCATAAAAATTGGTCTGTCATCTCATGAGATGTATAGCAATAACATATGGAATTTTTAAGAGTCTACGAAAATCTTATATGTCTTTACCAAAAAAGTCTGGAAACTTATTGAAAGCACCACGTAACATAGGATTTTTATTATCAAGATCCTACAAATGTTGCACCTGTGGCGTAAAACTTTGATTAAGCCAGAAGGGTCTAATTTAGCAATATTCAAAGATTCTGCCTCCATAATTACTACGTTACCCTTCTCCAACTTGTAACTCGTTATCAGTTTCTGAGGGATGCAGCATGGTGGATGAGAAATAAGGTGGATGAATCTTTTGCGCTAACTTGTTACATTTTCTTATTGTGTAATTATTCGTTTCGTCTTTGTTTCCTCATAGCCTACACTTACATTTCTCTTCCGAATTATCGATTTGTTGTCATTATTTTATTATTAAAGATGACAAAGGAAAAATCCCTGTGGTGTAATTGCTAACATGCTGGACTGCAAACTCGGAGAAAGCGAGTTCGAATTCCAGTCGTGCTATTACGTTCACCTTTGGATTAAAACTCTCGAAAGAGGTATGAACACCCTTATCCTCCCCAGCTATAGATTGAATAGTATCATAACATTGCTCTTCTTTTACAGGTCTTTGGAATTAGATAAGTCACGAAAGTTGATTTGCCTTTTAACAAAAAACCCCAACCGAACTGAAAATGACAGACAAAACTTCTCAGTTGAATTTTTATAAGCCTTTACATTTTTTTTGCGAGGGAGATGTTGCAACTATGGATGAAGGCTGTTTAGCAATTGTCCGAAATCTCTAACGTTTTAACCCAAGTGCTTGTACTTTCGACCTTCATGGATCATTGTCGAGGATGTTGGTAGAACAACGCTATGAATTATATGTTTTCTTTGATCAATGAAATCAGAAAATATCTTATAATCTATGTCGATTTCATAGCCAGAGAGAACCCAACTCACAAACTATTAGCGGATAATGTAGCTTCCTAACCATCATATTACGTGATCCAATCTCCTCTTGGTATCGGTGAATAGTAGGGCAGACTGTATTCTTTAGCATTGGTCAGACAACCAGTTTAGGAGACGGAAAAATACGAATTCGAACCAGCTTTACTCCGCTTATAAATTAACCTTGTGTCACATCCTGATCGTGGTGGAGAGCTTGGGTAAATAAATATCTGGGTATAAGCAGGTAAGAGGTGCCTGTGGTATAATGGTTATCGTCGTAGGAAATGGACATGGCGACAAGAGTTCAAATCCTGGACGAGACTGATTGCATTTCACATAGCACTAATACCCTTAGGAAAGGTATAGTTGGGCAGACCGGGTTCTTCAGCCTTGATGAGGCAACTAGTCTAGGAGAAGGAAAACTCTGCATTCAACCTTGTTAAACTCCGCTTAAAAATTGACCTTGTGTCATATCCTGCCCGAGTGGAGGGGTTGGTAAATATGATAAGCAGATAAGAAATTATTGGAATTTAAATTTCAACAGAGTCTTTGTGTTTGTATTGAGCAATTTTGGCAGCCCTAGACAGCAATAAAGTTACTTAGTTTTATAACCGTCTGTTTTTCTTTTTGTTTTTTGTTTTGTTTTTATTGATGAAAGTTTTATTTTAAGTTTAAAGTTACAGCTTCTACGTCGCAGTTTACAGTGAATTAAGAGTGCGTCAGTGATGATGAAACCAGAACGAGGCTGTTGGGTTGGAGAAGACATGTTGGAAGGTGTCGTCTGCAGAAAAGAAAAAAAAAATGGCGAAGCATAAATTGAGATAAACCAGAAAATCCAGACGCTTGAAATGTTCAATGGTCGAATTTTCTCAAAAATTTACCTGCCGGGTTAATGAAAACCACCCGACAATTGCCAATTATTCTGAAGAAGTAGGACTGGTAAAGAAGAACGAAGAAAGGAGAATGGGAGAGGGGTCGAGAAACGAAGTGACGGGGGAGACAATGACAGTCGGTAATTTGCATCTAGGTTTTTATATTTTTTAACATCCTGACATAAACGATTTTACAGATACCACAGATTTTGATTGGTGTAATTTTTAAAATCTTTTTTATTCATCAATCTGTTGGTGGTTGCTTTTTCTTTCTTTTTTTTCTTTCTCCAATTTTGTCATTTGATTCCGTCTTTTTTTTTTCTTTCAATACTCCCTATTCTTCGTTCCGCTTCTTTTTTCCTACCCTAAATTTTATTTTTCGAAAAACAGATAATGTTGTTGTTGTTGTTGTTGTTCTTCTTCTTCTTCTTCTTCTTTGGGTGTCCTCGTGGTGTAATGGTTAAAGCGATGGACTGAGGAATTGTTGTGAGGGAGTTCGAAGTCCAGTCGCGCTATTACGTTCACTTTCGGGCAAATACTCTTGGGAAAGGTATGAACCCCCTTATCCTCCCAGCTATGGGTTACATAGTACCACTGCTGTTCTTCTAGGAGAATGGCTTTGGCATTAAATAACCTACAAAGGTTGATATACCATTGAACCTTCTTCTTCTTCGTTTTTCATATCAGCGTTAGCTGATGGTCTTTCACTGGAGCCTGAGTGACAGCAAGTCACCTTAAGTCTCCAGAACTCTTCTCAGTATTCTGGCCGATCTTTGCAACGCCGTAGTTTGGATGGTTTCAGCTCGTTTTGCGAATTCCAACTCAACCTGACCACTTACCATACCGTTGGGAACCGTTGTGAGCGAACCTATTACAAATCTTATCGAGGTTACCTTCATGTTCCATTACTTTTTAGTTTTCAGGCAAGGTCTAAGTACTCGTTTTTCTTTTCGTTTTTCTCAATCTTCTTCTTCTTCTTCTTCTTCTTCTTCTTCTTCTTATTATTATTATTATTATTATTATTATTATTATTATTATTATTATTATTATTATTATTGTTGTTGTTGTTATTTTACTCATTTTAGAGTTTTTCACTCCAGCGTTAGCTGTTGGTTTTCCACTGGAGTTTAAGTAACAGCAAGTCTCCTCAAGTTTCCAGGACTCTTCTTAGTATTCTCTTGTCGCATATTAAACCGCTGGACAAACAACGAAAAACTCGTAGATATATAAGAACATAATTTATATTTTTATTCCTCGACGGCGACGATTGTATGTCGTAGGAATACAGTCAGAGAGAGTTCGCACATATCTTTCTTCTGTGGCGGAGACCCTTTTTGTGAAATAGTGCAACGGCCGGAGAACACACGTGAGGAGCTGACAAATCTACTTGAGTGACCAGCGGTTCTCTGCCTTCAGTCCAAAATTACAGACCTTATATTGTCTTTTCAAGCCCCATGCGGAAGTATGAACATCCTCTTTGCCTCACGTATTTTTGTCTTTATGGCTGGTTATCGGAACTTACTTCCGTTTTTTCTGGTAATTTGTTGATCTTATCTGCAAACGGAAATATCGGTCACTCTATCTATTAGCTATAAATTATATTCTTCGCCATCTTCCTTCATCTTCTCTTTCCTCAGACCAACTTTGTTGATGTTATCTTGCGACCACATCGAATCTGCTAAGTTCATCATCGCCAGCTAAGCTAGTATATTATATTCTCCGATCTCAACAACGCTGTCGTTTTAATGACCTCCACTCGTCCTTTTTTTTATCAAAGTCCTCCAGTCCCTGTACCAAAACATTTGGTGACTGTACCGAGCGCGTCCATTACAATTAGTAGCACCGTCACTTTCACGTTCCATTTTTTTTTTTTTTTTCAATTTTCTAGCAACGTCTAGATACTTACCTCTCTTTTCGCCTTCCTTCAGTTTTACTCTGTGGTCAGTCGGAACGACAAAGTCCACTATTTTACAGGTTCTTTTTTTTTATTACTATCACTAGGTCTAGTCGTCTGGTTGAGATTTGGGGATTCGTTTGTATCTCAAAATCTCAGAGCATGTTATGAGGCTTATTTTCTTGGATGGATTCTGGGTTGAGCAATAACCATTTGTTCGTATGGTTAAATTTAAATTTTTGCACAATTCCCAGTAGATCACCTTCCCCACCCAGTCATGTCTCTTCATTATTATTATTATCATTGTTATTGCCTGATGAGTTTTTCTCACTAGTTTAAATGTTGTTTTTTTTCACTGGAATCTGAGTGAAAGCAAATCTCCACAGACCTCCAGGACTCTTTTAGATATCTTGGCCAATTTGCATAATATTATGGTTGAGGGGATTCAGTTCATCGAGTCCTTTATCCAGGTTTTTTGGGACCATTTCAAGGATTGGAACTACGATTGATCTCACTATCACCTTCAAGTAAGAATGGCTTTTTCAGTCCTCGAACAAGATCAAAGTATATGTTTATTCTTTCGTTTTCTTTTATTTTCCCTCTGTGGTCCTCCGAAATGACAAAAGTAACAAAGTGACAGCTTCTTTTTTTCTTTTAAATTAACTCTAAATTTTGTCTTCGGGTTAGAATTAGGTAAATCATTTGTATCTCAAAATTCTAAGGAATTTTATGGTTCTCAGAACGGACGGTTACACGTCACCAAATTTATTATCCTAGTCAACCTCTCTACCTTCGGTCTTTCTGCCTTTTAGCTGAACAAATATTTCGTCAGTAAATATTCATCATTGTATGACTGTTTTGTTTATAACCCCAACCAGCTCTTGAAGATATAGTAAAATACTGAAGTCACTAAACTTTTTTACAATTTCAACTCATGGAGAAACTTTGCCAGTTGGCTTCGGCTGTAGAATACACCGACTGCATCTCTGCAGAGGGATATGACCACCAACAACGAATGTCCCAATCAGATGGTGAGGCTCCAGTAATGCTGGAGCTTTGGAGTGTGGAGTGTGGTCTACCCTTTTATTGCCATGGTTCCCAGGTCCATTGTTGCGCGGAGTGGTAGCATCTGATTGGGTCTATCTATGATTCGAAGAGAACTAAACAGTGTACTTAGGTTAAACTGAATTGTTTGAAATAGATCTGTATTCTATACTAAACTGAATTGTTTGAACTAGAACTATTTTTGACATTCAAACTCTGCACTTATGCTAAACTGAAATGTTTGACATAAAACTGTTTTTTTATGCTAAACTGAATTGTTAGAAATAAAACTGTTTTTTTACATTGAAAGTTCGTACTTATGCTTAATTGAATTATTTGAAATAGAACGGTTTTTGACATTTAACAGTGTATAAACAAATAAATATACTTATTCTAAACTGAATTATTTGAAATAAAACTGTTTATATTTATAAAGCAGATTTGGCATAAATAACCTACAATGGTTGATATGCCATAAAACCCAACCAAACCAAAGCATATATATTCAATATATATGTTTAAAAATTGATTTGGCTTTAAATAACCTTCAATGGTTGATGTGCCATAAAACCAAACCAAACCAAACTGGGAGAATCTGTTGTAGCGGTTGTCACTTTCTAAGTAAATCATTTGGTTAACACCGTTGATGAAATGGCCGAGAGGGGTGTTCTTTTTTATGTAAAAGTAAGTAGCTTATTGATCCTCCTCTAAAAATTAAAATGGTAACAATTCGTTCCTCATCTAAAACTTTGGTTCGTAATCGATGTTATTCCGAAGAAAATTTTACAGAATGACTCATAATGAAAATTTTAGAAGTCGCTCCAACAGTACAATTTCCCTGTAAAATTAAATAAATTAAATGGATTTTTGACATTTGTCTATTAGTCTCGCCATGTTTGATTTCGGACAAGGGATAATTTTATTAGTTTGTTTGAGTTTTATGGCATATCAACCATTGGTGATTATTTAATACCAAATGTTAGTTACTTAATGCCAAATCCTATTTATACATTTATATCAAATATATATTTGATTTGTAGACACATTTTGTAGATTACATTCTTTATCGAGCCTGAGCTCTTTTTTTTTACAGTTAAATGGTTTTAAGTATTGCTAAGTATCAGTCACAATTCAACATCAGTCATTTGTTTGCACACAGTGGAGAGGTTACAAGTATTGCTATTTAACACTAATTTTTCTCTTCAACAGAGCTCATTTGTTTGAATACAGATAAATGGTTCCAACTATTGTTGTGTATCACTAACGCTTTAATTAAACATTAGTTAACATAGTTAAATGATAAAACAGTTCTATTTCTAACAATTTAATTTAGCATATGTCATTTGTTTGCATTCAGTTTAAATGTCAAACTGTTCTATTTGACTCATTGTTAGGACCATATTAGGTGCTACCACTCCGGGCCTGAGTGGATCTGGGAGCGATGGGAATGAAGGGGTACTCAGCATTCCCCAAAGCTCCAGTATTTCTGGAGTATCACTATCTTACAGTTTAATGTCATATCCTGGATACAATCATTTTATTGTAATTACAACCAGCTGCAAGTCTTCTTTTCTGACCCAACGTCGATAGGTACTTCAGCTAGTTATACGTAGAGCTTCCGCTGAGCTAGCAATTTTTCGTTTTTTTTCTTTCATTTTTTTTTCAGCTTCACTTTCTTCTTCTTCTTCTTCTTCTTCTTCTTCTTCTTCTTCTTCTTCTTCTTCTTCTTCTTCTTCTTCTTCTTCTTCTTCTTCTAAGCTTCTTTGCTATCTTCTTCATCTTCTTCTTCCTCATCATAATCATCTCTTCATTTCTTCTCAGAAGATGAAGATAATCTTCATCTTAGAAGATATATATTACCTTAATCTTCTCGAGCGCTCTTTTTTTTCAGACATTTCTCTTCCAAGTCATTTACTAAGAATAGCTAAAATCAAATTTGTATATGAAAAATGGAAACATTTTGCAACGCCATGTTTTAATGATAAAAACAATAAAAATGAAGATCATAGATCGTAAAATAATTCATAGGATAAAAGAACAAAATCATGCAACCTTTTGAAGGCAGGAAAACAGTCTGTTTAGTTACCTAAATAAATAAATAAAATTACGGACATTAATGAAACAAATATATGGAAGAACAAGTCAAAATTTCAGACAAAATCTGCCTCATTTTAACCAGTAAGTGAACATCTATCTTTACCGCCCAAAAAGCCCTGAATGGTTGGTCATAGAATCAATGGAATCAGCTATTTTCAAATCGCAAAAAGGGTCTATGTGTCTGGCGTCTTCCTGTCCAACAAAATGTCGACAGACTTCTTTTTCGTGAAACTATGACTGTGTAAATTATCAACTCGAATGTCCGGCAACATATTTTTTTTTTTTTTTGTGGTGGTGTTGGTGGTGGGGTTTTTTGGTCAGACTGCAAGGCTAAAATGCTGAGCCAGTGCTTACTCTGATAAATATTAGATAAGTATATTTTGTTCTGTAATAGACGGAGATTGTTTGCTCAGACAGAGGCGTCACGCTGTCTTTTGTCGCGTGCCATTATTATTATCTTCTTCGTCTTCGGGTTTTGCGGATAAGTCATTTTTTCTTTTGTTTATTTATTTATTTATTTATTCATTCATTCATTTTTGCTTTTTTTCCCTCCTCTTTTCTTTAGCTTGTTTATTTTTCTTTCGTGTCCGTTTTGCAGTTTACTGTTCTTTCTTGACCAAAGCAGAATAAATAAATAAATAGATAAATAAGTAATGAATATATGGAAATTTTTTCCTTGTAATTGTTTTTACCTGTGTGGATGTAGAGCAGACATTGAAATATTTTTTTGAGGGGGTAAGCTATTACAACATAATAAAAACTTCATTATTCAATTTTTTTTAATGAGGTGATTATGGATGACATGTCGTATCTTCTTTCATTACCTCCTCACTCTTCTTTTTCTCTTATGATCCTTTCTTCTTCTTCTTCTTCTTCTTCTTCTTCTTCTTCTTCTTCTTCTTCTTCTTCTTCTTCTTCTTCTTCTTCTTCTTCTTCTTCTTCTTCTTCTTCCTTTTTTCAGGTCCTTCTCGAATTTTACAAGTCTTCTTCTTCTTCTTCTTCTTCTTCTTCTTCTTCTTCTTCTTCTTCTTCTTCTTCTTTTCAGGTTCTTCTCGAATTTTACAAGTCTTCTTCTTCTTCTTCTTCTTCTTCTTCTTCTTCTTCTTCTTCTTCTCAGGTTCTTCTCGAATTTTACAAGTCTTCTTCTTCTTCTTCTTCTTCTTCTTCTTCTTCTTCTATTATCATTTTTATTAATACTAACAAAGACTTCGTAAAAAGGTAGGAGGTTGTTACTGGGCGGAAAACCTTTATGAACGTATATATGATTTGGTTTGGTCGGGTTTTATGGCATATCAACCATTGTAGGTTATTTAATGCCAAATCCTCTTTATACATATATATCAAATATATATAATTAGCATTCTATTTAATGTCATTTGTTTGCACACACTGAAGTGGTTAGAAGCATTATTATTTATCACTTATTATTCTATTCAAAACTATTCATTCACTTGCGCACAGTTAAATGGTTCTATGAATTGCTATGTATCACTAACAATTCAATTAAACATCAGTCATTTGATTGTACACAGTTAAATGATCAAACAACTCTATTTCTTACAATTCAATTTAGCATAAGTCATTTGTTTACACACAGTTTAAATGTCAAACTCCTGTATTTGACCCGTAGGTAGGACCCTATCAAGTGCTAAAATTCCGGGTCACAGTGGACCTGGGAGCAATTGCCACGAGGGGGTACTCTGCATTCCAGAAAACTCCAGCATTACTAGGGCCTCACTATCCAATTGTTTAGAGTCATATCTGGGACACATGTTGGGTAGGGGTCTTACCTCTCCGCAGAGAAGCAGTCGGTGTATTCTTCTACTCTGCTTGACTAAAGTTCAGATGTTCTCCAAAAAAACATTGTGGAATAGGTAATATTAACAAAAAATGACGTTTTGCACAGGAGAGAGAGAGAGAGAGAGAGAGAGAGAGAGAGAGAGAGAGAGAGAGAGAGAGAGAAGAGAGCAAATCGAATTCTTACTGGAAAATCTTGAATGACTAAGATCAATGAATATGTAATATAATGGCCGAAGGATTTCGTTTCATATATCTTGCCTTTGGGTTTAGTTAGGCTGAGAACCTTTCGGCTCAGCACATGGGTTAGTTAGGTGCAAACTTGAGCGCAGGTGTTAACGCGCGTGCTAGGAGGATGTGTCGTTCACAGATGTCAAAATAAAAATCCAAGATAGAAAATTGTGACTTGGAGATGTGAATGACGTCATGCAACGGAGGATTTGGGGTATTTTGAAAAAAGTTCGTGGGTTGAGTTTTGCCGTCCGAAGAAGAAGAGTGACTTTCGCTTGCTCACCGAGGCCTTGTGGCGGGTGCCATACGTGTTGGCGGGGGGGGGGGGCAGATGGAAAAGCCAGCATAGAAAGATTGTGCCTCTCTCCTTATGTCAAAAAAACTTTTTAACTCAAAGGTAATAAAAAGTTTCGTACCTGAACTAAGAAGTCGTAAGTGTTTTTCGTGTTTCGGGATTCCTATGTTCAATCTATATATGTTATGAAAATTCTATGTACGTTTCCCATATCCGTATCATTGGTATGTTACAAATACTGCTGATACAAACATCTTTCAAAAAGATTGCAATGAGGTTATATGGTGACAATTGCAAAATAATATTAGTAACGAGAAGTGATTCTCTCACAAAAGGTCGCACAACCTTAAAGTCATTTTGAGAGATAGTGAGTAAATCTCTTCGCCCATTTTCTTCTATCTCTTCTATTGAATCGAAAATCGATGACCCTTCACTTTTGGGAATAAATAGGACTGCAGGGGCCAAAAAACGGAGAATGGGGCGGCAAGAGAACGAGAATTATCTTGTGTTTCGCCAAAAATTTGGTCGATGTAAAAGTTCGTCTAGATTTAGGATCGTCTTTGACGAATTTTATTCTTTAACTGAAAGCCTAATACCAATTGAGTGGTTGCTTCCGGTTCCAGCAGCAACATTCAAAACATCACATAAAAGATTTTTCTAATTTTGTAAGAGAATTTCAAAGAAAAAGATGTGTTGTTCTTTTTAGAAAGAAACAACACACGAAATATACGTGGTGCCTTCAATAAGTTTCCAGACTTTTTTGTACAGGTATTTAAAATTGTCGTAGACTCTTGAAAATTCCATATGTTATTGCTATACATCTTATGAGATGACGGACCAGTTTTTTATGATATCAGGTTCAAATGAACAGCTACAGCAGCATTTGGAATACACCCTACTAAAGTTTGATTGTCACAGCTGGTGAATTTCAAAAATGCAATCTGGGCGTGAGGACACTTTAGAAGAACGATATGCAATAAAATTCTGTTTTAAACTTGGAAAAAAATGTCACAGAAACGTATAGAATGCTTCAGACTGCGTTTGGAGCATCTTACATGAATCGAGCATCAGCTTTTGAGTGGCGTAAGAGATTCAAGGAAGGCAGGGAGGGAGTCTGTGAGGGATAATGACAGATGTGGGAGGAGTAAGGAAGTCAATACACCAGAGTTGATTGGCCAAAGGGCTAGGGTTAGGGTTACTATTTTGAGGTTTTAAGGGGATTCAGGAAGAGATTCCTAGGGAAGAGACCAGTATTCTTCAAATCGAGCCAGTGGCATTTCCAGCAGGACAATGCACCAGTCCACAACTCCATCCTTGTCACAGACTATTTGACCAGGATGGGCATCAACACAGTTCCTCAGCCTCGCTATAGTCCAGACCTTGCTCCCTGTGAGTTTTGGTTATTCCCTAAGCTCAGAGGCTGTCGTTATGAGACAATTGAGGAGATGAAAGAGGCTGTGACGAAGGTGATTGAGACGCTCACACAAGAGGACTTTCTCGGGGCCTTCCAGAGGTTATTGGAACGGTACAACGTGAATTGCAGCCGGTGGAGATTACTTCGAAGAGGACTAGAGTTTCATGTGTGTACTATCAATAAAACTGCCCATACGAAAAAGTCTGGAAACTTATTTAATGAAGCTCGTATGTATGACTTCTTGACAGTTACACAATATTTCACAATCCAGTTCCAATTCCTCAAGCGAACCACAAAGAATAGAATACTTGTGTTAATGTAAGAAATACAATATACAATGCTAAGAAGTATGAATTTATCAAACTTCTCCGCCGTTGTCAGGGTATGACACAAGGTCAATTTCTAAGTAAAGTAAAACAGGTTTAAATTTAGATATTTTTTCCTTCTAGATTAGTTGCCTTACGAAAGCAAAAGAAACCAATCTGCTCTAACATTCGCCCATACATAGAGGGATTCATGTTTTTCTGAAGGGCATTGGAATAAAATAAAACAAAAATAGCTTTGACTAGGATTTGAACCCGGCTTTCCGATTCCATTTCCAACGACGATAGTTTCAACATTAAGCAGAATAAAAAGGTTTGGTTTCCTTAATGGAATATCAAATCTTTTAGGTTATTTAATGCCAAAGCCATTCTCCTAGAAGAACAGTAGTGGTACTATTTAACCCATAGCAGGGAGGATAAGGGGGTTCATACCTTTCCCAGGAATATTTGCCCGAAAGTGAACGTAATAGCGCGACTGGAGGACGAACTAACTTACTGCGATTCCGCAGTTCACCGCTTTAACCATTACACCACGAGGATATCCCCAGAATAAGAAGTAAAATAATTAATTGTAAAGAATTAAAATTATACATAAATTACAAAAATTCTAATTATCTTTGTATGAATGTATGCAAAACTAAGGCAGGAGAACAGAATATCATTACGAGATTTCTTTTATTGGAGCAATATACTTGAAATATGTATAAAGTGTTCGCCAATGGTCCAGGAGACCTGGGTTCAATCCTAGATCGCGTCATACCAAAAACTTTTAGAATGGTACTTGATACTTCCTTGCTTAACACACAGCATTTGAAGGTTCGTATCAAGGGCAGCGGAGCAATCCAGGGAACGGGGTAGCGCCCTCCCTTACACATCGATGTAGTAGCTATTGAAAAGGGAGCCTTCTGGTCGCCCTAGACTATGGTTGCCAACTTACTACTTATTATTTGTAATATCGCTGATCGTCCTGCTTTTGCTCGGCCATCTATGGGGGTCCATAGGAGTACATCACTTATGAACTCGTCCCTGATTCTCCAGCAGTGTCATGCGTGTCTGGTGTCAGAACAGAAGACTTTCTCGAAATCTATGTATGGCACTAGACCTTGCTGTCTAGTTCAAGCCATAACCCGGCATACGTGCCCGGACCCAGATTTGGGTTCGTGAAACTGCTTGCCTTATCAGGCTCACATTGCACCAAGTGAGCCGATGAGCAGCACAGACGAGCAGGGTTCGAGTCTCGGCTCGTTCCCGACCTTCCCCTCCCCTTTATCCCCACTTTAACCGGCCTTCGGGCTTTTGACCATGTGTCAAGTCGTGTCTGGTGGGAGGCAGCGACAAATAAAATAAACAGATCTCAAAAGCTATTGATTGTCAAGGTGACAAAAGAAGTTGACAAATACACATTTATAGTTTGGTTCTAGGGTTTAATTCCTTGATTCTTAAATCAATTAGGTCGGTCTTTTCTGTGAGTTTCTAAACTTCCTTTAAAGAGTGAAGAAAATTCTTTGCATTTGATCGTGTTGGAGGTACTTTTAAAACGATAAAAAAAAAACAGTTGACTGTTGTCATTAAAAAAAAAAAAGAAGACAATTGTCCAGACAAAAAAAAAAAAGCCTCAGCGTTTTTTCCTCTTTCTGGTCATGTGACTTCTTCCATTACATCCAACATCCAGAATGCCGGTTAAATGTTTCCTTTGCTGATCTGGCTTATGATTTACTTTGCCAAGTTTTCTAAGTCTGTCACACAAGTCTTAGGTTGTTGTTGGTTGGTTGGTTGTTTGGGCTTATGGCATATCAACCTTTGTAGGTTACTTAACCCCAAATCCATTTTTATGACAATAGTTCTTTTTCAAACAATTCAGTTTAGCATAAGTACGCAATTTAAATGTGAAAAACATTTCTATTTCAAGCAATTCAGTTTAATCAAACAGTTCTACAGTTAAATGTCAAAACAGTTCTATATCAAACAATTCA
Source organism: Sepioteuthis lessoniana (assembly GCA_963585895.1). Lineage (NCBI taxonomy): Eukaryota > Metazoa > Mollusca > Cephalopoda > Myopsida > Loliginidae > Sepioteuthis > Sepioteuthis lessoniana. The sequence continues at coordinate 7,615,648 of OY757927.1, forward strand.
GTTTAGTGTAAGTACAGTTTCAATGTCAAAAACAGTTCAATTTCAAATAATTCAGTTTAGCATAAACATGCCGTTAGTTCTATTTAACCAATTGATAGGGCCCCATCAGATGCTATCACGCCGGGCCAAAGTGGACCTGGGAGCAATGGCAATTAAGAGGCGCTCAGCATTCCCCAAAGCCCCAGCATTACTGGAACCTCACCATTAGATTGTTTAGTGTCAATACAGGACACTCATTGGCGCGGGGGAGGGGGTCTTGACTTTCTGCAGAGGTTCAATCAGTGTATTCTACAGTCCTAGCCGACTGGGCAACCCTTAGGTTGATTGATTTGACAATTAAACACCAAAGTATTAAAACTTTAATGTTTACTAAACGACTTCTGAACACCAGTACATGATGATACAAGCAATACCTGCTGTTGCTAAATGTAAATATATTTTGAAGATTATTAGTGAAATGATTATTTGTTTTTCGTTTTTCAAGAGACTGTAAAATATTGGCTTTCTCTTGCTAACATCTTCACCGACATTTTTCTTTTTTCTGCATCTGCTAAAGAATAGTATCAAGCCACGAAAATAATGAACCTGGTCAGTAGAATTTTGGCTACATTTGCCCTGGGGTTCTGATCAAAGTTGTCCCTGGAAGTATGTCTTTTCAAATTAGCCAAATAATTCGTCGGTGAAGTTGAACTCAGGGCTCCAAAAGATAAATAAATAAATAAATTAACAAAAATAAACTTTAAAAATAAACAAATAAAGGACACAAAAACTTCAAGGGAAAAATGAACAAACACGTAAGAAAAGTAAAAAGAAAAAAACTTGAACATTACCAAGTAGTGTGAAAAAAAAGAAAGAAAAATCTACGAAATTTATTCTTTACATGTATTTTTATGTTTTTTTTTAATCTTTATTTATTCTATTTATTTTTCTTTATTTTTGTGTGTATGGGGTCTGGTTGGGTCCGTTCACTGTTTCATTCATACACCCCCACACACAAACACCCCCCCACACACACACACACCAATTGGCCGCCTACTTAACCAGGTCGGAAGGGTAAGTCAAAAAAAAAAAAAAAAAAGAAAAAACGTTGAAGTGTTCTTTTCGCGCTAAATTCTCCCGCGAGTTACAGTGGCGTCTTGAGGCAGACGAAACGTGTGACCAACGTTGTGAGGTTGACCATTCGCAATTTTCTCTTCTTTTTTTTTTATCTTTAAAGCTATCAGCAGAAAAAATCCAAAAAATATGGGAGATGCCCCTGTTAATAGCTCAAGCAAGAATCTTCGGCACTCAACAGCCCTGTTAGCATATTGGAATATTGATCACTGAAGTTAAGCAACGCGTGGTCATGTCACTTCAGAAGAGTAAAGCTTTTCGAGAAAGAAGTGAGAACACTAACAATTAAAAGTGAAATGAAAAAAAATTATCCAAGTTGCAGTAATTTTCACCCTAGTCCCACTGCCAGTGATTTTAATTTTCGTTTAAGCCTTCTTTCTCAAACAGCGCTCCCCCCTGTTGGCGGAACTTAGAAGATACTGACTCTATCCCTGCAGAGGAGTAAGACCCCTTCCAAAAATGGGGTGTCCTCGGTATTACACTAAACTGCATCAGGAGGTGAGGTTCCAGTTCTGGAGATCTTGAAAGTGGGGAGTGCCCCTCCATTGCAAATGGATCTGTTTAAAGATTATTTGTATTTTTCTTAGAGTAGTTACTGGAGGCTATAATTGTATACTAAGGATTATTATAATTAATTCCTTGAAACCATATAAATATGTGCAAACAAATATTCATTATTAAATAGAAATAATTACTTAAAGCCATATGATTATTAATATCAGTAAGAAATATCTTAAAACCACACAACTGCGTGAAAATTATTTGTATTGGTTAGGAATACTTGATTTCATACAACTAAATGCAAAAATATCTTTTGAGTTAACATGCCGTTTAAATCAATAAAACAATCCACTTCTCCCCTTTAAAGTTGCCCTTGTGCCACACCCTGCCAGTGTCAGAGGTTTGGATAAATACATAGATTGGAAAGTCAGAATAGCCATTTTGCTTAAATAAATAAGAACAAGCACAGAACCAAATTTACAGATTACAACAAACTAATAATTGCAGAAAAACATTTCCGCTGAACTTATCACAATTTCAGCAGTAATGCAGAACCAGCATCTTTAAAAGATTGGGGGGGGGCATGGTACAATATCATGATGGTGATAATGGTCCGCAAACGACTTTAACATCAAAATGAACCACCCTTAAAGGACCATTTTGAAATAAGAGGAACAGATATGGGTTGACGAAGGTTTGCTGCTACAATTTAAACATATATATATATATATATATATATATATATATATATGTATATATATATATATTTGTGTGTATGTGTGTGTGTGTGTGTGAAAGTGACAGAGACAGAGAGAGACAGAGAAGTTAGAGTAATGATGGTTTAAATTCAGACTTTTCTTTGCTTAGATTGTTTACCAAAATATGGCGAAAGAATCCAGTCTGTCCTACTATGTATGAGAGAGAAAGACAGATACAGAAAGATAGAAAATATATATATGTGTGTAGGTGTGTGTGTGTGTGCGTGTGAGAGACAGACAGACATGTCGAAAAACTCAGAACGCTCGGAGAAAAGGAAACCCAAAAATATTTGAGAATATTGGAATCTGACACCATCAAACAAGTGGAGATGAAAGAAAAAAAGAAAAAAGAGTATCTCAGAAGAACCAGACAAAACTCTATAGCAGGAAGCGTGTCAAAGGCTTAAATACCTGGGCTGTCCTCCTCGTAAAATGCTCGGGACCATTCTTAAAGTGGACTAGGGAAGAACTCAAACAAATGAACCAGAGAACAAGAAAAGTAATGACCATGCATAAGGCTTTGTATCCCAGAGATGACATTGACAGACTATAAGTCTAGAAAAGAAGGAGGAAGAGGAATTACCACCATTGAAGACAGTGTTTACGCATTGATACAACGACTTGAAGACTACGTAGAAAAGCTCGGAGGAAGACTGATTACAGCCACCAGAAACAATAATATCGACACGATGATCAGCAGAACAGCAATAACCAGAAAACAAAAGTAGGGAGACAAACAACTCTGTGGACGTTTTAAGCGACTAGCCAGAGTTATCTCATACGAGAAAACCTGGATGTGGCTAAGAAAGCGAAATCTTAAAAGATAAACTGAATCTTTTCTAATAGCAACACAAAACAACGCCATAAGGACCAAACATATCCCAGCGAGAATAGATAAGACGCAACAAAACAGATGTAGGTTACGTGGTGATAAAAACGAAACGATCAATCACATAATAAGCGAATGCAGCAAATTAGCACAGAAAGAATATAAGATTAGACAAGACTGGGTGGGGAAGGTGATCCACTGAGATTGTGCAAATAAAAAAGAAAGAAAGAAATTTAACGATACGAACAAACGGTATATGCTCAACCCAGAATCTGTCCAGGAGAATGAGACGCACAAACTCCTATAGGATTTTGACATACAAACGGATCACCTAATCTCGTCCAGACGACTAGACCTTATAATAATCATCAAAAAAGACAGAACTTGCCGAATTGCTAACTTTGCTGTTCCAGCGGACCACAGGGTAACATTGAAAGAGAGCGAAATGAGGGATAAGTACCTGGACCTTTCTAAGGAATTGTAAAAACTGTGGGACATGTGAGTGACGTTTATACCAATTGTAATTGGTGCTTTTGGTACAATCACCAAAATATTAGTAAAGGGACTGGAGGACTTGGAAATAACGAGAATACAGAAAAGAGTCCAGGAAACTTGAGGAGACTTGCCGTCACTCAAACTCCAGTGAAAGACCGTCAGTTAACGGTGATGTGAAAAACTCTCAAGGAGTAAAATAATAATAATAATAATAATAGGAAGAAGAAGAAGAAGAAGAAGAAGAAGAAGAAGAAGAAGAAGAAGAAGAAGAAGAAGAAGAAGAAGAAGAAGAAGCGTGTTGCAAAAGGAATAAATGCCCTCCTATATATAGACTAGCACATCCTCAAAAAAGGTAAAATAAGACCAGAAAAATGTAGTCATAACAGCGACTGATTACTGAGAGGTCGGTGATTTAGTCTCGCAAACTTGGATAATAGGGTGTCTGAAAATGTACCAATTATCCAAAAAATCATAAACTTCAACACAAAAAAAATGGAGGGTGGAATTGTCTACGGGAGAACAAACCTGGAAGACCAGACTTGGAGATAATTTACTAAAACAAAAACAAACAAAAAAAAAGAGAGAGAGAACTTGCCGAATAATGAACTTCGCCGTCCAAGTGAACCACAGTGAGCAAATCAAAGAAAGTGAAAACAAAGACAAAACTTAGATCTTGCTTGAGAACTTTAAAAGCTGTAAAATAGGATGGTGACGGTGATATCAATTGTAATTGGTGCGTTTGAAACGGCCCCAAAAGGCTTGTAAAGGGACCAGGAAGAGTTGGAAAGAAAAAGTTGGACTGAATGAAGAAGATAATCCTCGAGGAATTCTGCAAGAACGTGAAATTCATGATACTAAAAATGGTATATACACAAAAATTAAACTTCCTTAAAAATGGAACATGTAAAATTCTCAAGAGCTTTGAGATACAAATGGATTATCTAAAAAAGAAGAAAAAAAAAACATATTTGGGGATGCCGAAAGATTAATCGAAATTAAAATTACAACTAATAAAAACAAAAAATTATGAGTGGATGAGGCTAAGAAAGGGAAACTGAATCCCTCTTAATAGATAAAACGCATAAATAGATAAGACGCAGCAAAACAGATGTAGGTTATGTGGTGATAGAGACGAAATCATCAATCACATAATAAGCGAATGTAGCAAATTAGCACAGAAGGAGTATAAAACTAGACACAACTGGATGGGGGAGGTGATTCACTGAAAATTATGCAAGAAACTGATATTTGACCATACGAGCAAATGGTATATGCACAACCAAGAACCTGTACTGGAGATTGAGACGCACAAACTCCTATAGGATTTTGAGATACAAACGGACCCCCTAATCTCGGCCAGATCACCAGACTTTATAATACCCCCCCCCAAATAAGTTTCCGAATTGCTTACTTTGCTGTCCTGGCAGACCATTGGATAAAATTGAAATAAAGCGAAAAGAAGGATAAGTACCTGGACCTAGCTATGGGAGTGAAAAAAAACTATGGAACATGAGAGTGACGATTGTAATTGATGCTCTTGGTACAGTCATCAAAGCATTGGTAAAAGGACAAGAGGACTTAGAAATAAGAAGACGAGGGGTGACTATCCAAACTACAGCATTATTGAAATGGGCCAGACTACCGAGAAGAGTCCTGGACTCTTGATGAGACTTGTCCCTTAAACTCCAGTGAAAGACCATCAGCTAACGCTGATGTGAAAAACTATCAAGGAGTAAAAAATATAAACAAACTTTTAGGAGAATCATATGTGGTTTGGGAGAACAAAATTAATAAAATTAATAAAAAATAAAAAGGATGTAAGGGTCCTTTCGTCCGGTACTTTTCAAACGTCACACCGGAGAAACGATTAAAAACGAGAAGTTAAATTGAGATGGTAAATGTGTTTAAAAAGAGGAAAAAAGCGGGGGGTGCGTTATGTCCCACCCGAATTAAGAATGTCTCCCAATATATGCAAGATATGACTTGGTCTCTGTCTACATAGAGAAGGGCGATCTAAGAAAATATAGTTCGTCTTTAAAATAATATGATGAATTTTACTCCTCGCTCTATGTAGAACAGAGAACCAGTCATCTTGGTATCTGATCCTGTGGCTATTTATGGACAAAAGATGTTCGCCAATAGCCGAGTCAATAGCCTGTGAATACCCGGATGTTAATCAGTCAGTATTAAGAATACCTCGGGGAACATCCTGTCTCACTCTAACTTCCAAACGCTGGCTTGTACGACCTACATATGTTGAATTACACCAACATTTAAACTTATAAATTAGTAAACTTTGATTGAAGATAGGAAGTACATCCTTATGTATGGAGTTAAAGGCCACTTTAGTAGCGAAAATGGATCTAACTTTGACAGCATTGAAACAACGAGACACTGAAAAGGCAATTTTATCAGCAAATGATTGACTAGCAAGACCAAATAAATAATAATAATAATAATAATAATGACAAACGTTGTTAAAGTAAGAATAGATATGATGTGAGATAATAGTAAAAGACGGTTATGCATTGATAGAAACAAAACCAGCAATCATATAATTAAGCGAATGCGCCAAATTATTGAAGAAAGAGTAAAAGACAAGACATGACTGGGTTAGGATGGTGATCTACTAAGAATAATGCAAGGAACTGAATATTTGACCCTACGAACAAATGGTATATGCACAGCCCAGAATCTGTCCAGGAGAATAAGGCACACAAACCTCTCTGGGATTTTGAGATACAAACAGATAAAGAAATTTCAGCCAAACGGACAGACCTTGTGACGGTAAAAAAAAAAGAGGGAACTTGCCGAATAGTAGACTTTGCCGTCCCAGCAGACCATAGAAGAAAATTAAAAGAAAACGAAAAGAGAGATAAATATCTAGACCTTGCTAGAGAACTAAAAAGACCATGGAACATGAAAATGACGGTGATACCAATTGTTATTCGTGCACTTGGAAAAATCCCCAAAGGATTGATAAAACAACTGGAAGACTTGGAAATAAGAGGACGACAAGAGACTATCAACACTTCAGTAGCAAGTTTCCTCAAGTCTTCACAAGTATGAGTATCAGGTCGATCTTAATAATGCTGAAGTGTTGATACTATTTACCAATCCCTCCGCTCGGGCAGGATATGACACAAGGTCAATTTTTAAGCGGAGTTTAACAGGTTTAAATTCAGAGTTTTCCTTCACCTAGACTAGTTGCCTCACCAAGGCTGAAGAACCTAGTCTGCCCTACTATTTACCCATAGCTGGAGAGAGAATAATTGGATTCATACCTTTCCCAAGGTTATTAGTGCTATGTAAAATGCAAACAGTCTCGTCCAGGATTTGAACTCGTGTCGCCGTGCTCATTTCCTACGACGATAACCATTACACCACGGGCACAGAAGGAATATAAGACTAGACACGACTGGGTGGGCAAGGTGATTCACTGGGAAATGTGCAAGAAATTTAAATTTGCCCACACCAACAAATGGTATATGCACAGCCCAGCATCTGTCCTAGAAAATGACACGCATAAACTCCAATGGGACTTTGACATACACACGGATCACCTAATCTCGGCCAGAAGACCAGATCTTATAATAATCAACAAAAAAAAAAAAAACATCTGCAAAATTGTCGACTTTGCTGTACCAGCTGACCACAGAATAAAACTGAAAGAATGCGAGAAGAAAGATTAGTACCTCGATTAGTACCTTGCAAGGGAATTGAAAAAACTATGGAACATGAAGGTGACAATTATACCAATTGTAATTGGTGCTTCTGGTACAGTAACTAAAGATTTACTAAAGGGCCTGGAGGACTTGAAAGTTGGCGGACGAGTGGAGACTATCCAAACTACAGCGTTATTGAGAACGGCCAGAATACGGAGAAGAGTCTTGGAGACTTGAGGAGACTTGCTGTCACTCAAACTCCAGAGAAAAACCATCAGCTAAAACTGATGTGAAAAACTCTAAAGGAGTAAAAAAAATAACGATAATAATAATCAAGTAGGTTCAAGTGACATCAAATTCTTGAAACATTCTTTGACAATAATTCTGAGTACGAAAACAAATAGAGTCTTTCACAAATGTCTGTTGTAAAAATCATTTTTTTTTTGTTGGTGTGTGGGGGGTTATTGCTTTCCTGTATCAGTTTCGACCGAAATATTAGGAAAACATCTGTCGGCTGATTTTTGACCTTACATCCACTATCAGAATAAGACAGCCTTAGGGGCCGTGAGATATGCGACGCTGATGAGATAATGTTGAATCTTTATAAAACTGTAACGACAGCCATGATTACAGTGAAGAAGAATATTATTCAAGCAGACGATAAGGAAGAGGAGAAGGAAGAGGAGGAGGTGAAGGAAGAGGAAGTTGCTGATGTTTCATGAAGTGAAAGCGGCAAAGTGTGAGGAGGAAGAGAACTGAAGGAGGAGGAGGAGGAGGAGGAGGAGGAGGAGGAGTAAAAAAGGGAAAACGCAAAGAAGGAATACGGAGAGGTAGAAGAAGGAGGGTAATAGTTGGAGGAGAAAAAGAAACAGTAAAAGGAGTGGATGGAGTGGAAGTAGAATGATGTGAAAAAAAGAGAAGAGGATTAATTGAAGTAAAAGTAGGAAAAACAATAGAAGAAGAAGAAGAAGAAGAAGAAGAAGAAGAAGAAGAAGAAGAAGAAGAAGAAGAAGGAGGAGGAGGAGGAGGAGGAGGAATAAACAGAAGAAGAAGTAGAAGGAAGAAGACATAGAAGGAGATGTAGGAAGAAAAAAGAATGATGAGGAAGAAGAAAAGTAAGACTAGAAGAAGAAGAAGAAGAAGAAGAAGAAGAAGAAGAAGAAGAAGAAGAAAGACAAAGGCGACGTAGGAAGAAGAAAAGAATGACGAGGAAGAAGAAAAATAAGAGTAGAAGAAGAAGAAGAAGAAGAAGAAGAAGAAGAAGAAGAAGAAGAAGAACTTAAACAAACCCAGCAAAGATTGACGTGCCGTAAAACCAATGGCATAAGTAACATCCATGATTAACAGCTCTCAATATTAAAGAGGGAATAAATTTTATAAAACCATGTACTTTAAAATAATCTGTTTGTTAACAGAATATCTGTTTTAAACAATTCATACCACTATCTATCTATCTATCTATCTATCTATGTTAATATTAGCATTATTTAGTCTATATTTACCTATTATAAACATTGCAAGATATATCTATCAATCCTTATCAGCTTTAACCTTCTTTTTTTCTATCTATCTATCTATCTATCTATCTAAATATATATAAACGTTGAAACCGAATTATTTCAAATTAGGGATTTTGTAACTTTTCAGCACCAGATAAGGTGACAAGTTGTAAAAACCCGGTACCACGGATAAAGACGGATATATATATATATATATATATATATATATATATATATATATATATATATCATGGAATGTTTATACTAGGTAGATATAAACCAAATAATATAAATATTAACATGTGTGTGTGTGTGTGTGTGTGTGTGTGTGTGTGTGTGTGTGTGTGTGTGTGTGTGTGTGTGTATATAGATAGATAGATTCAAAGAAAGAAGGAGAGACACACACAGAACGATGAACAGACAGATAGATAGATAGATAGATAGATAGATGTCTATATACAATATATGTTTATTTATACAGCTACAATTTCTGCTAGCAAGTGAAGAACCCATTTTTCTGCTTTTAAACAAACGTAAAAACTGAACATTTAACTGAGAAATAGATCAACATAGAATCCTGGTTGTTGCTATCAATCTTGCAAAACACGTGCTGCCAGGTGGAAGAAGTTCAAAATTATCTTTTTCTTTACAAAGCATTGTTAAAATCAGAACACACAGGCCTCAGTTTATTTTGGCTACCTGTTCTTACAATGCGGTCACCCCTCGAAGAATAGGAATGATAGAATTGCTCTTGGACTAAAAGCAAACCAAACTGTCAGATATTTTTCTTTCAGTTCTTAATCAAGTAATTTGAAAAGATGAGTAAATAAGTAATATCTTCGCGATTATCAAACCACGTATATATACCAGAATCATAAGATAAGTTTCCAGACTTTTTTTCGTATGGGCACTTTTATTGATAATACACGCATGAAACTTTAGTCTCCTTCGAAGTAATCTCCTCCGGCTGCAATGCACTTGTACTGTTCCAATAACTTCTGGAAGACGCCATCGAAGTCCTATTGTGTCAGCGTGTCAATGACCATCGTCACAGCCTCTTTCATCTCCTCAGTTGTCTCATAACGACAGCCTCTGAGCTTAGAGAATAACCAAAAGTCACAGGGAGCAACGTCTGGACTCTAGGGAGGCTGAGGAACTGTGTTGATGCCCATCTTGGTCAAATAGTGTGTGACAAGGATGGAGTTGTGGACTGGTGCATTCTCCTAGTGGAAATGCCACTGACCCGATTTGAAGAGTGCTGGCCTCTTCCCTAGGAATCTCTTCCTGAACTCCCTTAAAACCTCAACATATTAACCCAAACCCTAACCCTTTGGCCAATCAACTCTGGTCTATTGACTTCTTTACTCCTTCCACACCTCTCATCATCCCTCACAGACTCCCTCCCTGCCTTCATTGAATCTCTTATACCACTCAAAAACTGATGCTCGATTCATGCAAGATGCTCCAAAAGCAGTCTGAAGCATTCCATACGTTTCTGTGACATTTTTTCCCAGTTTAAAACAGAATTTTATTGCATATCGTTCTTGTAAAGTGTCCTCACGTCCAGATTACATTTTTAAAATTCACCAGCTGTGACAATCAGGTTTTAGTAGGGTGTATTCCAATTGCTGCTGTAGCTGTTGATTTGGACCTGAAATCATAAAAATTGGTCAGTCATCTCATAAGATGTATAGCAATAACATAGTGAATTTTCAAGAGTCTACACCTATTTTGAATGCCTGTACAAAAAAGTCTGGAAACTTATCGAATTCACCATGTATGTATGTATGTATGTATAGGCTGCAGAAGCAAAATTAGAAATATTTTTGTATAATTACGAATCTTTTATAAGTCAAGACTGATTTTAATTTAAAAGAGACGAACCATAAAATAAGAAGATAGACACAAAACAGTAAATTTACTCAATATGGCCGCTATATTTTTCAATTATTGTATCAACACACCTTTGAAACGATTTACATGCCTTTAAAATAAATTCTTCAGATATTTTATTCCATTCCTCCGAAATAGTAGCCTTAAGCGAACCAATATTTGAATGGGAAGTTGCATTTATTTTGTTTTCTAAAACGCCCCATATTGCGTAATCAAGAGGTTTAAGGTCTGGGCTTAAATCTTGTTTAATTGCTGTCTTCAAAGTTTTCTCGTGGACTTTTAATTCATTAGCGCTCTTTCTTATTGACGTTGTGGGGTCCTCCTTAATCACTATAGCAAGAGCAGTTAAAAAGCCTTCTTTTAGTTTGCCCAGTCGGCTGGGGCTGTAAAATACACCGACTGCACCTCTGCAGAGAGGTAAGACCTCCTAACGATTGTCCTGGATATGATACTAAACCATCTGATGGTGAGGCACCAGTGATGCTGGAGCTTTGGGTAATGCGAAGTACCCCTTTATTGCTATCGCTCCCAGGTCCACTCTGGCCCGGAGTGGTAGCACCTGATAAGGGTCCTATCTATGGGTTAAATAGAACTAAACCGTGCTTCCTTCACTATACTAATTTTTGCATTTAAACTGCGTATTTATGCTAAACTGAATTGTTCAAAATAGAACTGTCTTTATTTCTTTTCTTGCTCACTCATATTGGGCTGAATTTTAATTCTAAAAAAGTGCTTGAATAATAGAGCTAATCATGAAAATTTAGATTAATCGCGTTTTTTTTTTTTCAAAAATTGGATTAATCAGACTAAAAAAAATTGTTTTAAGTATTATTCCATATTTTGCTTCGGCACCCTATATATATATATATATATCATTTTGCTGGGTTTATCAATAGAGAGTGCTCAATATCGGCGATAGAGCATATGTAGTTGTATGTTTTAATACCGTGGACATAGACTCAACGCAGTTTTCTGGGACATGAAAGAACCCTCTGTTATTGATTTCCTTGAAAAAGGTGTAGATGTAAACAGTGCAACAACCTATTTCAAAATTCATCTTATTCATTTATTCTCGTATATATATATATATATATATATATATATATATATATATATATATAGTTTATACACGCGATTATTCGTGATTTTTTCTCCTCTCTTAATTCTATTTAGTAATTAAAGAATAAGTTAATGATTAGTTGTCTAAATTTCTGAGACGAAGCTTGATGATTTTTATCATTAAGGGTTTTCGGACTATTGTCTTCATCTTTATTGTTATTTCCACAACGTTTCGGACGATATGTCCTCCGGCCTTCTTCAGGTGTTTGTCGAACTCGAAAACCTTCACGGAACTTCGAATTACGTGGGTCGCCTGTTCTGATTCCTTGTCGTTCTTGAAAGAGACCGGGCTGTACCAGAAAATATAGACTTGGTTACAAACACAACAAACTAATCAACTGAAAGCAAATTATTGCTGAATAGAAATACCATTATGTTTGTGTTACTAGAAATAATAGTGAGAAATAATGATAAAAAAACACTATCATCACTAAATAAACTAATGTCATATAGAAATACTTGAATATATTTACTCGTATGCGAGTAAATGAGTTGTTTGGTTTTAGTATGGTATCATTAAATTATGTGATTACAAACCATACATGTATGTGTAAACAGGCTTTGGCATTAAATAACCTATAGAAGTTGATATGCCATTAAATCCAACCAACCATGTTCTGGTACCGTTAGCCATAACTGGGTACAAGTTTTAAGTATTCCTATATTGTTACTCGCCTGCTGTCAGGATTGAACCTGCAACCTCCAGATGATTTGTCTCCTTAGAAGCTTAGGGAACCAACGCCGATTACCGTAACGCCCTGTGTATAATAAACCCTTAATGATAAAAAGTTAATGGTTATTGATAAAATAATTATGGAGAATTGATAAAGTTTCTTGAAAATTTTAATTTAATTCTAATTCATTTTTTAAAAAGCTCATTGCTTCATACGCCTTTCTTTTAAAAGATGAGTTCAACTGATTGGAATCCAGAGTTTTCCTTCTCTGGTGTTCTATTTGTCCATAGCTGGAGGGAGAATCATTGTATTCCTGCCTTTCGGAAGGGCATTAGCGCGAAGTGAAACACAAACTAGATATGAATTCGGTTCGGCGTGTCCATTTCTTTCTACTATAACTGTTACCCTAACCACACTAAAAAAAAACCAGTAACTTCCAGACACGGTATAAAAACCTTTTGTTGTTTAAAAAGTTGTTTAGCCAATAAGAGTGGACATTATCATTGCAAACCGGTCGCCGGAGATAAGACTAACAAAAACAATCGTTTTTACCACGTTCTTACCCATTCACGTTAATGTCGGGCGGGAAAATGATAAATCAAACGCCCTCTAGTGGCAGGTCTTGTCATAAAATAAAACAGGGAAAGATAACCCTCGCTTTTTTTAAGTAACACATCTTTACACGTGTTTATTTTATTTATCTGTTTATTTTTTTTTTATAGATTTTTTTTATTGTCTGTTCTTTGTTTTGTTTAGGGCTTTTTTTTGCTTGGTTTTATATTTTGTTTTCGGTTTTGTTTAGTTTTTATGTTGTTTTTACCTCCGAGTCATAAAAAAGTTTTCGTCACTGTTTTGGATGATAACTGATTTTGTTATTTCGAATCTTTAAGAACATTTCACTTTTAAAACTCTTTCCCACAACAGTTTCTTCACAGCACTTATATCTTCCCCACCTCAAAATACTCCTATCTTTACTGTTCACTGTCTTCTTCTTCTTTAACCTTTTTCATTTTGCTGTTTCTTCTATTCTTCTCTTCTTTCTCGCTATTCTTTTCTTCTTCCAACATCTTTATCTTCTTCTTCCCACTACTTCTATTTCTTTCCACTTCTTCTTTATGCCCCCATCTTCTTCTTTGTGTCCCAATCTTCTTCTATCATTTGTTATTCGATGAACTTTGATCTGAAATTATCCCTCAATAATAATAAATCTGTATTGTTATTTATATTCACTAAAGAATTAAATTGATAATTTTAAGATTTTAAGGAGGTGCCTGTGGTGTAATGGTTATCGTCGTAGGAAATGAACTCGGTGACAAGAGTTCAAGACCTGGACGAGATTGATTGCATTTCACATAGCACAAATACACTTTGGAAAGGTATGAATTCAATTATTCTTCCTCCAGCTATGGGTAAATAGTAGGGCAGACTGAGTTCTTCAGCTCTTGGTAAGGCAACTAGTCTAGGAGAAGGAAAACTCTGAATTCAAACGTGTTAAACTTCGCTTAAAAATTGACCTTGTGTCATATCCTGCCCGGGTGGAGGGGTTGGTAAATATGGATGATTTTATTTCACAAATATTGATTTTCATCATAAAATTCTTTCCCGTTAATGCACGCACTCAGACACTATATATATATATATATATATATATATATATATATATCAGTTGTAAGTTGGCGACCGTAATCGAAGATGAAAGGAAGGCTTCCTTTTCAATCACTACTACACCGAGGTGTAGAGGAAGGTGCTGCTCCTTTCTCTGGATTGCTCCATTTTACCCTTGATACGTACCTTACAATGCTGAGTGTTAAGCAAGGAGGTATCAAGTACAATTTTTTTAAAGTCTTTGGTAAGACTTGACCTAAGATTGAACTCCAGTCTCCCGGGCAATAGGTGAACATTCTAACCACTCAGCCAATGGACCGACAGGCATAAAATGTGACCAGTATTTCTCCTTTTTTCTTCTTTATCATCATTATTATCATCATTATAACCGGCTCATTGGCCTAATGGGTAGCGGGTTCGCCAATGGTCCGGGAGACCTGTGTTCAATCCCAGGTTGCGTCATACCAAAGACTTTAAAAATGGTACTTGATACCTCCTTGCTTAACACTCAGCAATATAAGGTACGTATCGAGGGTAAAGTAGAGCAATCTAGGGAAAGGAGTAGTGCCCTCCCCTACACTTCGGTGTAGTAGCAATTGAAAAGGGAGCCTTCTGGTCGCCCTCGACTAAAGGGAGACAACTTTACTTTTACTTTTATTATCATTATTATTATTACTGGTATCCAGCTCAGTATGCTGGGGCTTTAGAATACACCGACTGCATCTCTGGAGAGGGGTAAGACCCCACCAATGAATGTCCTCGTATAACATAAAAAAGTCTGATGGTGAGGCTCCGGTAATGCTGGACCTTTGGGGAATGCGAAGTATTCCTTCATTTCCATTGCTCTCTGGTCCACTCTGGCCCGGAGTGGTAGCACATAATAGGGTCCTATCTCTGGGTCAAATAGAAGAGTTTGACTTTTAAACTGATGGAAAACAAATGACTCATGCTAAAATGAATTGTTTGAAATAGAATTGTTTGATCGCTTATCTGTGCGTAAACAAATGATACATGTAATTTCTTGGATCCACTTAACGTTGATGATTCATGCTAAATTGAATTGTTAGAAAGAGAATTGCTTCATCATTTTACTGTGTGTATCTACAAAATGTGTTTACAAATCATATATTTGATACATGTGTAAAAACAGGATTTGGCATTAAATAACCAACTGTGGTTGCAATGCCATAAAACCAAACCATACTAATGTCCTTATTTCTTCTTTTTACCATTACCATCACTTCAATAATCATTATCGTCAAAATCTCTTTTCTTCTTCTTCTTCTTCTTCTTCTTCTTCTTCTTCTTCTTCTTCTTCTTCTTCTTCTTCTTCTTCTTCTTCGTGCTCTCAATCCATATTTCTATAATTCTTCTTGTTTTTTTTTCTTTTTCTTCTTTAATTTTCCTATCCTTTCTTTTAAATAATATGCAACCCTAAATGAAAACAGAAATGGCTTGGTGGGTGTCCTCGTGGTGTAACGGTTAAAGCGATGGACTACGGAATCGTAATAAGCGAGTTCGCACTCCAGTCGCACTGTTACGTTCACATTCAGGCAAATACCCTTGGGAAAGGAATGAACCCCATTATCCTCCCATGGGTTAAATAGTACCACTACCGTTCTTCTAGGAGGATAACTTTGGCATTAAATAACCTATAAAGAATTGATATGCCATTAAACAAAGAAACCAAACCAAACCAGAAATAGCTCCTAATGAGACTCCGTCACGTGTCTCAGAGCCTGGTCTTTTATGCACAACGCAAGAATCCTTTTTTTTTCCCCTTAATCTCTTTATCACATATATAGTTAAGGACACATACCGGGTAATTCCTGATATCCCTAATTCTGATTGAGCTTATTTATATAGACCATCTCTCTGATAATGTACCAGATTTATAAATACCAAGAAGAGAACAGAAACACTCATTCAACTGCACTTGTCTTCATCCGTTATATCAGTCGAGTCGAGACTGCAATCAAGGTAGTAGACAGCGCAAAGGAAGATGGGCTCATGCCTTTACTAAAGACTTTAATTGGTTGGATAAGCATGTGTTCACGTATGGCGAATTCAGTGTTTTCTTATTTTTGGCTGTCTAAATCTATGTCTGTGTGAGGCTTCGTTTGTGGAACGGCAGGGATGTATGTCCGTCTGCGTATTCGCCTGCTTTTAAGTGGGGAGGAGAAAGAAGACTGTGTGTCCTTAATTGATAAACCAGAAACTACTGGCAATGAGGTGGGGGTAGGCTAAGCTAAAAAAATAGGGTTCTTTAGATATTGGCGAGGATTCACTTTGACAAATGCGTGTGTATGTGTGTGTGTGTGGTGCAATTTTATCTAAATTTTTCGACCGGCTAAAGACGAATGTGAAAGATAGAAAAACAGATAAGATGGAGAAAGGCATGAACCAAAAAGAACATGAATAAGAATAAGATACTTCAAAATATCAAGCATTCTCACTATAAATATTCGAATTTTTAAATAGTGTTGGAATGCTCGATATATAAATATATATCTATATATACATCATCATCATCATCATCATGTCGTGCCGCTAGCACAGACTTTCCTAACTCCGTCCTGCCATTCGTCTCTATCGTCCATCGCTTCAGGCAGGTCTTCTAGACGACATCCTGTGTCCGTACAGAGCTGTTGTAAATGATTTCTTGTTGGTTTTCCAAGACTTGCACATCCATTTAAAGGAATCCACAGTAGAACATCGATTATGAGTGCTTCTTTACTTTTCCAACAGTGTCCCACATGTCTTGTTCGTTTAATTTGGATGAATTGGGGGATGGGAGGTAGGAGGCCGTACAGCTGCAGTTTTGTGGAATGTTGCTTCCTAGATTTGTTTAATATCGCTCGTAGCATTCTTGTGCAATTGCCGTCAAGCTTTTTTTTCTATACGCTTAGCATCCATGTAGGGTATCCATACAGTAGTGTGGACATAACCGCAGCTTGAAAAAATATTTTTATTTCATCGGACAGGTCTGACGAGCATAAGACCGATAACCTATCGACAGCTGTTCATGCTTTCACAAGACGTGTATTGATATCATTTTCCGTAGATGAGACGCTGCTTCCGAGGTTAGTGAACTTGTCCACTAGTTTCAAAGAACCACCGTTTAGTTTGGAAATGTCACTGATTTAATCGAAGTAGATGTACTCCGGTTTGTCTGGGTTCGCACAGATGTCTATTCCACCTGCTGCCCGTTCCAGATTATAGAGCTGGGATTCGGCCTGAGCGGGTGTATTTGCTAGAAGTACAATGTCATCAGCATAATCTGCGTCCGTAATAGTTCGTGCAGGCTTCTTAGCTTTTATGCATATATATATATATATTTCTTTAAGAAAAAAACAACAAAACCGGTCACATTAGGATTATAGATTTATTTCCATCCTGTTATGTATTTTTGATAAAATCAAGAAACACGAAAAAAATTAACAGGACTTTTTTCAGATCTTATGGATAAAATAATTCTTTTAATAAAATAATTTTTTTTCGTGTTTTTTGATTTTATTAAAAACACATAGCAGGATGGAAATAAATTTATAATCCTAATGTGACCGGTTTTGTGGGTTTTTTCTTAAAGAAATTATTGCTCTGTAATATCAGTTACATGGAGCTCTTTACCAGGAAAATTTAAATGTTCACTGTTGAATGGTTTTTCTTTGTCCCGATGGAATTACTCCCAACTCCGGTTTAACTGGATCGAATAATACTATATATATATATATATATATATATATATTGTGTTACAAAAAATTCGATATCATTTAAATTATAAATATGTATGTTACAACGGAGTCTGGAGAGACGAAATTAAACATGCTTAATGTTGAAAAAAAAAAAAGAATTAATCGTCACAATTTGAATGAGAAAGATTTATTGACTTCGTGAACGATTTTACTTGAGGTCGACCATCTTTTCCGATACAGTTGATCATTTAAATCCTTTTTGACCAACACAGAATTATTTCCTCTTTAAACTTTTTTACCGTGTCCAAATTCTATAGCTGATATATTTTTAGCGAATTCTATCAAAAGCACGCAGCTGAGTTGTTTTCGAAATGACTCTAACAACCCAGTTGGCTAGGGCTGTAGAAAGCACCGACTGCATCTCTACAGAAGGATAAGGTATCCTCACGAGTGTCCTGGATATGACATCAAACACTCTGATGGTGAGCCTCCAGTAATACATGAGCTTTGGAGGACGTAGAGTACCCCTTCATTGCCATCGTTCCCATGTCCACTCTGTCCCGGAGCGGTTGCACCTGAAAGGATCCTATCTATGGGTCAAATAGAACTATTTGACATTTAAACTGTGAGCAAACAAATGATTAATGTTTAACTGAATCGTTAACAATTATCGGAACGATTAAATTGTGTGCAAACAAATGATTATTTCTAACAAGAATTATTTGTATTTGATGGCAATACTTGAAACCATTTAACAGAGGAGAAATAGTAACAATATAGTAGTGCGCGAACTAATTAGTTTTAACTATTTAAAATGAAATTACCAATTAACTATACACTAACAAGTCATATATATATATATCCAGTTCAATGTAGGCAAATAAATGATTGATGTTAAATTGTTACTGTTAGATAGAAATACTTGAAACCATTTATCTGCGTTCAAACAAATGATTAATAGTAAATAGAATTATTGGGGTTAGATTGAAATGAATTATTAGTGTCTATTATGTTCAATAAAATATGTATCAATGAAGAAATGCTGCCAAAATATACATATTTTAAACTCCATGATCCTGCAGCTCATAAATATAACAGCACTTTGGAATACAGACGTGATCTTGTGAAGAGACAAATTACACTCTGTAAGAATAACGTCCATGATGACCCAAAGTTGGGTAGAAAGTACTTGGGAAATAACTAATTATGGAAGGTTTATCAACCAATTCCCGCCGAATATTATAAGATCGATACGTCAATTCGAAAGGATTAACAAAAAAATATGTAGACAAAAAATGTCTATTATGTTCAATCAAATATGTATCAATATATATATATATATATATATATATATATATATATATATATATATATATATATATATATATATATATATATATATAGAAAAGTGTGTAAATGGTTAAATTAAACGCAGAATTTACAAATTGAATACATTCTATCTCTTTAGCTTGAGTGAAAATTTTGTTGAAAAACAAAAGTTCCAATATCTTTTCGGGTAAGAAAAAGTGATATTAAATAGAGCGTAAATGTGCCCCAATATTTACATTACAAGAAAGAAAGGCTCATAGATTTAAATCTCGAGAAAACATTTTCTGCGGGTAAAAGATTTATGTGTGAGAGTGACACTATGTAGGGAAGAAAGTATATTTATGTGCTCATATGTTCTTGAATACAGGTTAAAAAAAATCTCCAAGTGGAGGTTGTAATGGTAGTATAAGCATGGCTAAATAAACAAAAGATTTTCGCTCAATTTAAAGTAATTAAGTGATCTATGAAATCAAACGGTATCTTGAAGAAACGGAATGTTAGATTTCCACTC
The DNA here is from genome assembly GCA_963585895.1 of Sepioteuthis lessoniana. Classification (NCBI taxonomy): domain Eukaryota; kingdom Metazoa; phylum Mollusca; class Cephalopoda; order Myopsida; family Loliginidae; genus Sepioteuthis; species Sepioteuthis lessoniana. The sequence continues at coordinate 7,635,334 of OY757927.1, forward strand.
AAGAGAAATAAAGATTTGAGTAGATTACAGAAAACAATCTATTTCTACTAAACACTTATCTATTTCATTGCTTTATTTATAAGGTTGCCTCGAAATTTGATTTTTAAAAAATGGATTGATTTATCTAGGATTTTAATTGGGTAATAAATGTATTTTTAACAGAGAAAGAATTCTTAAATTATTTAGTTATTTCTTCCTTCAAAATTTGTGAAGCAAGCAAAGAATATCATCGTCTGGTAATATCAAAGAAATTTCAAAAAAGATGAGTCTCGAATGAGGGAGTTGATTGGTCAATAAACGCAAAATTACAGAGACAAAAAATACAGTTTCTCGAACCTATTTTTGCAAAAAAATATCACTTTTTTTTATATGGAAATCAGTGGATTTTTCACACACACGCACACACACGCATATACACACACACACACAAATATATATATATATATATATACACACACACAAAGTGAATGACTATTGCGCACATACATTCACATACGCATATATATATATATATATATATATATACCGGTCCATTGGTCTAGTGGGTAGAGTGTTCACCAATGGCCCGAGAGACCTGGGTTCAATCCAAGGTCGCGTCATACCAAAGACTTTAAAAATGGTACTTGATGTCTCCTTGCTTAACACTCAGCATTATAAGGTACATATCAAGGGTAAAGTGTAGCAATCCTGGGAAAAGAGTAGCGCCCCCCCTACACCTCGGTGTAGTAGCTATCGAAAAGGGAGCCTTTTGGTCCCCCTCGACTGCGGTCACCAACTTTACTTTTACTATATATATATATAATTGTGATACTAACTTAATATTTAACGGGTTTTTAACGTTTACGGAGCAGTATCATAGTATAATTAGCTATTTGAAGGTCTATATAGTCTCCCGAATTTGACATGGATCAACATAAGGAAGCTGAAGGACGCATCGGCCGAAACGTTGTGAATATAACAATAAAGATGAAGACAATAGTCTGAATACGCTAAATGATTTTTTAGAAGTGTCAAAAGGAATTCTATGTATAATTTTATATGGAAATCAATTAAATTGAATTAGATGAATTGAATTAAATTGAACCAATTAAACTAAAATAAAAATAACTGTAATCTTTTCATATGCGTTCAAATTTTGCTCCCTTAAACTTTCTTATTTAATAATTTATAACATTAAATCTTAAATACTCATATGCATATATTTGCTGTTATCTATTACAATCTCAGGTTGCGTCATACCAAAGACTTTAAAAATGGTACTTGATACCTCCTTGCTTAACACTTAGTAATATAAGGTACGTATCAAGGGTAAGTGGTTTGAGTGTGGGTCGGACGAGCCCATAAGTGATGTACTCCTATGGACCCCCACATATGGCCGGGCAAAAGCAAGACGACCAGCACGAACATACATTCAGCAGCTATGTGAGGATACGGAATGTAGCCCTGAAGACCTGCCAGAGGCGATGAACGAGAGGGAAAAGTGGCAAAAGAGGGTCAGGGATATCCGTGCTAGTGGCACGACAAGATGATGAGATGATGGAGCAATTCAGGGAAAGCAATAGCGCCCTCTCCTACACCTCGATGTAGTAGCTATTGAAAAGAGAGCCTTCTGGTCACCCTCGACTACGGTATCCAACTTTAGTTACTATTACGATGTTTCACCCTGTAAGAGCTTCAAACATTATAATATATGTATAAACATTTGACCATACTGGTTTTCATAATTTACATCTCTTCCAATCGATCGAATATTTTATTTATCCATATATCTATTCAGACGAAGAATTATTTTTCGGCTTTATTTTCTGCCGGGTAAATGTTCAACATTCATTTTGTAATATTAGTTATTTAGATTAAACATCGTTCAATGAATACCATTTAGGAAATCAACCCCTTTTCGTATAAGTGTGTGTGTGTGTGTGTGTGTGTGTGTGTGAACAAATTGTTTTAGAAAAGTTTTACCGAAATCAAGCGTGTGCTCAAATACTGATCTGTAGAGCATGATAAAAGCTAAAATGAATTATCTCCCTTCCGCATGTTGGTTGTTAATTTATTAAGCTTTTTGCTTAGATGTAGCACAAGGCCGCATGAATGGGGCACCCAATGAGAATCGAACTCACTCGTGTAGGTTTGCTAGACTACCTTGCTAACCATTACAACACCCGAGGTGCCCTCCCTTCCTCATGTTGGTTGTACCACTAAACATTTCATGTATTGAAAAAATACAATCATCAGAAGAAACGTACGTATATATAGAACCGGACCATGAGTAGAGTGTTCGCCCAGGTCAGGGAGACCTCGGTTCAATCCCAGGTCGAGTCATACCAAAAACTTTAAAATTGTACTTGATGCCCCCTTTTCTTAACACTCAGCATTATAAGGTAAGGATCAAGGGTAAAGTGGAGAAATCAAGGGAAAGGAGTCTCACCCTCCCCTACACCTCTGTATAGTAGCTATTGAAAAGGGATCCTTCGGGTTACCCTCAACTACAGTCGCCAGCTTTGCTTTATATATATATATACACGAGAGACATTCTATAAATAAGGCGAATATTGGTTTAGTTTCTTTTTTTTTAACAGCGTATCAACCCTCTTGAGTTATTTAATGCTAAACCTATCCTTATAAAAGAACAGCAGTGATACTATTTAACTCATAGCTGCGGAGATAAGAGGGTTCATATCTTTCTCAAGGGTATTAGTCCAAAAGTGAAGGTTCCAACGCGACTGGAGTTCGAACTCGCTTACTTCGGGGCCGTAATATAGCACGTAAGCTGTTACTCCACGGTTGCCCCATTTTTTAAAGAAATCAATATGCTATTTCATGCCCCAGAAGACTGTCCGTATAAACTTCTTTATTTACCACTGCGCCCGGAATATTTTCTTTACTGGAGAGTCAGTGTGTTTCGATTCTATGAATGCCTTTTATTCTCAGGCTCTTAGTTACAAACCCATTTTTCGCCTATTTGTACAGACTTAAAAAAAACAAAAAACATGCTAATCCACACGCATCACATATTCTTCTGTAAATATCACATAGTTTGCACTTCTCAAACACCAAAAATTTGATGACAGACGTCTGTTCAAGCCTAGAGCATCCTGTTTTATTTGTTGTACCTTTGGATAGCCTCAAAAAAATATTTTTGAGGGATCAAAATATCTTTGGCAGTAAACCAATTCCAAACCGTTCAGAATTTGTTTTATGTAAAAAAAAAAAAAAAAAAAAAAACTGAAAAACAAATTACTTGGTTCAGATTGTCAACTCTGACTGTGAAAATCAGACGATGAATTTAAAAACTATAAAAGGCAATTTAAAAAATCAAATATACATTTTAAATTTCTAGAGAAGTACTTTGTGATACATTCAAATATGTATCCCTCACTCTGATCATATGCAACATTCTGATGTTACTCTCTAGCCTAAAAGATGATAGAGATAGGCGATCAATGAAACAAGCTCGGATGCACAGATACTACACACAGATCCTAAGAAAAGAAAGAAGGAAGGAAAGAAACAGAAAAAAAAATCCCATTGCTCCATATTACATTAAGTGGTATTGGCTATCTGTCTTGATAGATAGATAGATTTAAGTTAAAATAGCGTTTACTAGCTTAGAGACAGAGCTCTTGGTCTGAGGATTGCAGAGGGAAGAAAAAAAACAGTCACCAAGCGCCGTTGACTCTGTGTCTGTGCTATCCTACCTATGTTTAATCACCGATATTGATCACTCTTTATACATTAATATAGCAAACTGAATTATTAATATTTTACTCATTTGACAGTTTTTCACACTAACTGATGGTTTCTCTCAGGAGTTTGAGTGACAGCAAGTCTCCTGAAGTCTCCAGGACTCTACTTAGTATCTGGCCGATTTTAATAATGCTGGAGTTTGCATGGTCTCCATTCGTCCTTTAATTCTTATGTCCTCCAGTTCCTGTATCAATCCTTTGGTGACTGTACCGAGCTCACCAATTACCATTGGTATTACCGTCACTTTCATGTTCCATAGTTTTATTTACTATTATTATTATTATAACCGGCTGATTGGCCTAGTGAGTAGAGTGTTCGCCAATGGTCCGGGAGACCTGGGTTCAATCCCAGGTTGCATCATACCAAAGACTTTAAAAATGGTACTTGATATCTCCTTCCTTAGCACTCAGCAATATAATATACGTATCATGGGTAAAGTAGAGCAATCCTGGGAAAGGAGTAGCGCCCTCCCCTACACCTCGGTGTAGTAGCTATTGAAAAGGGAGCTTTCTGATCCCCTTGACTACGGTTGCCAACTATTATTATTATTATGATTATTTGCGTGTTTTTCTCACCAGCGTTAGTTGATGGTCTTTCACTGGGCTCTGAGTGACAGTAAGCTTCTTCAGGTCTCCAGGACCCTTCACAGTATTCGAGCCGATCTTAACGATGTGATCTGTATGGTCTCTATTCTTCCTCTGATTTTCAAATCCTCCAGTCTATTTTCCAAGTCTTTGCAGCCTATCCGGCTGAGGCTGTAGAATATGTCGACTGCACCTTTTCAGAAGGGTGAGAAGGCCTCCTCCACCTACAAGTGTCCTGAATATACTACTAGGCTGCAACTGATGGTAAGGCTCTACTCCTAGAGTATTGGGGAATGGGGATTACCTTTTCATTGCTATTACTCCCAAGTCCACTCTGCCTTAAATTGGTAGTACCTGTCTGGGTGCCATCTGTGGGTGTAATACATCTGTTCAGTCATTTACAAATAATTATCTGTGATTAATATTGGTTATTCGAAACCATTCAGTTGAGTGTAAAATATTTGTATTAGATAAGATTACTTAATATACAGAATTACAAATATTAAAAACAAAACTTGAAACTATTTAATTGTATGCAAACAAATGATTAAAGTCAAATAAAACTATTAGAGTTTCAAGAGGTTTTCTCGTTCGACTAAGATACATTTTCTGATGTTTTCTTTCATCTATGCATGTTTGAGAGAGACCACTTCCAGTATTCCTAAGTACGTGGTGCATTCAATAATTTTCCAGACTTTTTTTGTACAGGCATTTAGAATAGTCATAGACTCTTGAAAATTCACTATATTATTGTTATACAAATATGAGATGACTGGTCAATTTTTATGATTTCAGGTTCAAATCAACAGCTACAGCAGCAATTAGAATACACTTAACTAAAGCCTGATTGTCACAGCTGGTGAATTTCAAAAATGCAATCTGGACGTGAGGACACTTTAGAAGAATGATATGCAATAAAACTGTGTTTTAAACTTGGAAAAAATGCCAGAGAAACTTATGGAATGCTTCAGACTGCTTTTGGAGCATCTTGCATGAATCAAGCATCAGTTTTTGAGTGGCATAGGAGATTCAAGGAAGGCAGGGAATCTGTGAGGGATGATGAGAGGTGTAGGAGGAGTAAGGAAGTCAATACACCTGAGTTGATTGACCAAAGGGTTAGGGTTAGGGTTACTATGTTGAGGTTTTAAGGGAGTTCAGGAAGAGATTCCTAGGGAGGAGTCCTGCACTCTTTAAATCGAGTCAGTGGCATTTCCAGCAGGACAATGCACCAGTCCACAACTCCATCCTTGTCACACACTATTTGACCAAGATGGGCATCAACACAGTTCCTCAGCCTCCCTACAGTCCAGACCTTGCTCTCTATGACTTTTGGTTATTCCCTAAGCTCAGAGGCTGTCGTTATGAAACAGTTGAGGAGATGAAAGAGGCTGTGACGAAGGTGATTGACACGCTCACACAAGAGGACTTCGATGGGGCCTTGCAGAAGTTGTTGGAACGGTACAACAAGTGCATTGCAGCCGGAGGAGATTATCTCGAAGTGGACTAGAGTTTCATGTGTGTACTATTAATAAAAGTGCCCATACGAAAAAAGTTTGGAAACTTATTTAATGATCCTAGTAGTTCAATTTTTTCTTTTCTCCAAGGGTTCTGATACTTTCTTGATTTGGCAGTTGTATTTCTTCCATTATTTGTCTTATTATCACTTCTTATAATCAACATGGCTCATTTTCTATGCTAAATTCTATTTTTATATTCTGGATATGGAAAAAGAATTTGATATTAGAGTTTCCAGTTCTTTTTCATTTTCTGCAAACTGTTTGATGTCATCCATGTACATTAAGGAATTCATGTTTTCTTGCGATTTAGATAATTTTTAACACCCAGGGAATTTCCTAAATTAATAATTGAGTGACATAATGGCTATTGCAAAGAGTAATGGTGCCAGTGCGTATCCCTGGTAGATATCTCTCTGGATTTTCACTTCGGCAAACGTTTTTCCTCAAGCTGTTAATTCCAATTTTCAGTTGTTCATAGCTTCCATGATGGATTTTATGCTTTTTCAGATATTGAGTACCTTTTCAAACAGTCTACGATGAAGGTTAGCAGAAACATATCATAGGGGTTTTTTTTTGTAGTTAATCCCTGACATGGCTACATTTTTCTACCTCACTTTGTTCTCCTTGAGGAGGTGCTGATTAATATACAGTAGATCACCTGTTCCTCTCGTTCCCTTGTTGAATCCTTTCTGTTCTTTTGGAAACAGTCCACGGTGTTATACTAAGTAATAGGTCTCCTCCTTAATCTATGTAGTTAGGATTTTCCACCTCATAGGTAGACACGTTATCGGTCTATAGTTGCTGGGGAGGGTTATTTTTTAGGGTCTTTCAAGATAAGGGTAGTCTTCCGCTTAGTCCTCAATTTTGCTTCTTCTAGATATCAACTAAGATGAAGAGCCAATCTGTCGTGAATGGATTTTTTTTTAAACCAGAATCCATGTATGACATCATGGCCGGGAGTTTTCAAATTCAATACTTTTTTAAGTATTGCTCTGGGCGATTCCAGACCTTGTAATTCTTGTTTTGATGCTATTTATCCATTCGGTTTTTCTGTTATGTTCTTTCTGTTTTCATATTTTCTCAGCAATAGTTTTGAGTGACAGCGAGTCTCTTCGAGTCACCAGGACTTTTCTCAGTATTCTGGCCGATCTTAATAATCCTGTAGTCTGGATGGTCTCGACTTATCTTCTTATTTCCAAGTCTTCTACTCCCTTCGGAGTAGTTCCAAGTGCACAAATTACAATTGGTATCATCGTCATATTCATGTTCAATTGTTTTTTAGTTCACAAGCAAGGCCTCGGTATTTATGTTTCTTTTCGCTTTATTCTAATTTAGTCCTGTTGTCTGCTAGGACGACAAATTTTATTAATCGGCAGGTTCTCTTCTTTTTTTTTTTTTTGTGACAATCACAGGGTCTGGTCGCCTGGACGAGATTAGGTGAGTTATTCGTATCTCAAAATCCATGAGAAGTTTGCGCGTCTCTTTATCCAGAACGGACTCTGTTCGAAAGGTCAAGTTTAAATTTCTTATATATTTCCGAATGGACCCCTTTCCCCACCCAGTCGTGTCGAGTTCAATTTTCTTTTTGTTCTTCTATGATTCATTCACTTATCATATGATTGATCATATTATTATTATTATTATTATTAAAAGGGAGTGACCAATTAACCACCGTTGTTCTCTATCGCTAGCACATTTTTATAGAAACTTTTATAACAATCTCTCAAATAATAACAGTCAAACTTCTCAAAGTTTTTAATAGGGATTCTTTTACAGCGTTTTCTTTCGGACATTTCAAAAACGTTGTACATCTGCAAATTCAAAAAGACGGTTATCATGAAATCATGAAATGCATCTTAGGAACGCCAGTTACCAAATATCTGCTTTCCTATTTCCTTATTGGAACTCCTTGCCAAGACCTGGTTGGTGTTGATACAAGCCAGATGGTTTTGCGAGCTTTGATTCGAAAAAAGAAAAAAAAAGATCGAAGAAACGTTGTCTAACCATTTAAGGGAAACGCAATCTTCATTGTGAATAAGAGGAGTGGAAAAAATTAGTTTGGTTAAACGATATTTGACAACTGAGTTTATTTGTGGAGTGAAATGGATGGGAAGAAACATTCTATAAGCGAGAAAAAAAGTACGAAACTAATCTTTACCTATCATTAGACTAGAGATTATGAAAGAAAACTAATTTTGTACACACACACATACCCACACACACATTTATATTTAAAATACCCTTGGGAAAGGCATGAATCTAACTCTTCTAACTCCAACTGTAGTTAAATAGTAGGGCAGACTAGGTTCTTTAACCTTGATATAACAACCGATCAAGGAGAAGGAAAACCCCGTTAAACTCCTCGGAAAAGTAACCGTATGTCATATCGTGATCATGCGGACAGTTTAGGTAAATATACACCCATATATACATGTATAATTTTTCTAAACTGCAGCAGTGTTAGTAGTACTATAGGACTGCACCTAAGACTATAAGAAAAAGAATTAATTCTTTTCGATAAATGTAAATTTTGCATTGTCTGGAATGGGTTTATAGCACAATTTATTTTTATAAAACCAAGTCCTTCAGGCTTGAACAGAGGTGTCATCAACTTTTTTTGAGACTGTGAAGTGAAAACCATGTGAAATTTATACAAGAATATGTGATGTGTACGAAGAAATATGTTTTAGTAAAAAATGTTTCTATATGGACTAAATATGGGTTGGCCATTATGGGCTTGTGCTGAAAAGACAGTCTATTGAGTTGAAACACACTGACTCTCTTGTAAAGATTCAGAGAGAGAGAGAGAGAGAGAGAGAGAGAGAGAGAGAGAGAGAGAGCGGCGAGTAAAGGAGGCGAATCTTCCTGGAAATCATTATTGATTTTCTTATAAAAGGTGCAACTGTAAATAGTTCTTTCTTTTGCCAATTCTTTTGGTAATATTTCACCTTATTTAGTGAATATCCCTCGTTTCTATAGGCGGGTGTATTTGTTCAAACCTTGACTTGCTAGTCTTATTAGACCTCATGGCAGCAATGTCCTGAAGATTCACCTTACAAGAGTCTTTCAACAGCAACCTATCAGTAACACGTTTCAATTCTTTGAAAAAAGTATGTGGGTCTACAGCAGGCTTGAGAGGTTTTGTAAAGGTGTAAGGGTGCAATATCAGTGGAAAAGACTGATAATTCTTTTGTCAAAAATGTGTAGAGTTTTCAAAGATGGACTTCTTGACCTGAAGAATCATAAGCTTCCCCGAGACAACGCTTCGCCAATCGTGGAGATGGCTTTCTTCTTCTCTCTCTCTCTCTCTCTATATATATATATATATATATATATGCGTGTGTGTGTGTGTGTGTGTGTTTGTGTGTGTGTGAGAGAGAGAGAGTATGGGGATAGTACTACACAGAAATTGAAACAGTATATCTCAACAATATCTTTCTTTTGCGATCAGATGGCGATATATATCACCTTCTAAAGAATTTCCAATGTTACAGTAGACTGGTAAATGAAAATCCCGAAATGTAAAACGGAATCCGCGTTGCATTACATTTTAAAATTCTATTGAACAATTGACCAACCAAAGATATCACCGAAAAATATTTCTGTTATACTAAAAAAGTGAGAGTTCCTTGAATTTCTAAGGTTGATACATAGATAGATAGATAGATAGATAGATAGATAGATAGATCGGTACAATTATAATTGCATGGCAACAAGTATACCAAAAACCTAATTTCCTGTGTTGGTTATTCGTTTCGTCAGTCTTATTTTTGTGGCTATCCTAATTTCGTTTCGTTTAATTTGTTGGCATTCTCGATCGAAGTTTTCTATGTTAGATTTTAAGAATTTATATTTTGATATAATATGGTTCCTAAGTTGCATGAATAAGTCGAGTCAGGGTGAGTAGGTAAATACCATCT
>OY757927.1:7647601-7765101 GCA_963585895.1 Sepioteuthis lessoniana
AGAAAGCAAATATTGGATGCAAGAAATGAAGGAGAAGTGAAAGAAGAGATAAAAAGAAAGAAAAAAGAAAAAATAGAAAAGAAACATTGAATTTGATAACTGGGATACCCAGTGAGGAACGAATTCACGATTCATTAGTAATGATCTTCGAGACAAGCCCGTTAACCATAATATCACAACGAGATGCCCCAGTAATTTAACTTGAAATTAGTAGTAGTAGTAGTATATAATACGATTATCTCTTAGATTATGTGTCTGTAACCAAAACTTCGTCATCACCGATATCACAATTCCTTGAGTAATTTACGTCACATTATCTGATTTTATTTTTATCCAAATCTAAATTATTAAGAATCTGGGTTTCTATTATAAATGCTGTTGGCCTTATCTACACTTTAATGACATACAATTGTATTTAAGCGAGATTTCATCTAAGCTGTAACTGTGTACATACTGCTATATGGATGCACCACATGGACATAAATAAAATGTATGAAGAAAAAGCAAGATTGGAACTACACAAAAATACAGAGAGCTGTTTTGAACAAATCCTAGATGCCGTACCTCAGAAAACAGCAGCTGTACGGCCTCCTGTCTCCCATCTCACAAACCGTTCAAGTAAAACGAACAAGATGTGCGGGACACAACTGAATAAGCAAGGTCGAATTCATAAGGGTCTTTCTCAAATCGACTCCTACACATGGACGTGCCAATGTAGGGTGACCAGCAAAAATTTACTTACATCAGCTCTGTAAGGAAACAGGATGCAGTCTAAAGGACCAGCCAAATGCGATAGATTATAAGGATGGATGGCGAGAGAAAGTGTCAGGGATCTCCATGTTGTCATTACTTGATTATTAGCTAAATTGTGGTTTTCGGTTTAAGTTGTATGGGTGGTATTTTACAACATATCAACCCTTGTTTTATTCATACTCCGGTAAAAAGTGCTGGAAGTCTTCGAATGACACTGCCTTCAGTTGCTTCTGTATGAACAGTGATAAGTTCTCAGCAGTTCCTAAATGGAAACCATTGCGATGGGTTTTCATTTTTGGGTACAGGAAATAGCCAAAAAGATTTAGATCGGATTGGGGGTAAGGGAGCTATATTACAAAACGAAGTCTGATTTATTTTTCAGGTTGGCAATCCTGATTCATCATCGATTATTCTCACTGTAAAACATCGATCACATGTGATTATTATTATTATTATTAGTAGTAGTAGTAGTAGTTGTAGTAGTAGTAAATATTTACCCATTATTTCTGCCCCGAGTAGGATGTGGCACAAGGTTAATTTTTAAGTGCAGGAAAGTTGATTAGAAATCAGTTTTCTTTTTCCTAGAAGGGTTGCCTAACTCAGATCAAAGAACCTAGTCTATTTTACAACCTCCCAGTAGCTGTTGGTAGTGGGAGAACAAATGGATTCATGCCTTTGTAAAAGGTATTACCAAGAAGTTAAATGCCTCGTCTATGATTTGAACTCTGAGTACCTTTTCCATTTCTTACGACGATAACCAATACGCTAAGTACACCTATGTTGTTATTATTATTATTATTAGTAGTAGTAGTAGTAGTAGTAGTAGTAGTTGTAGTCTTCGAGAGTTTTTCATATCAGAATTAGCTAATGGTCTTTCATTGGAGTTTGAGTGATGGCAAATCTCCTCAAGTCTCCAGGACTCTTCTCAGTATTCTGGCCGATCTCAACAATGCTGTAGTTTTTCATGGTCACCACCCGTCCTCTTATTTCCAAGTCCTCCTGTCCTTGTACCAATCCTCTGATAAATGTAACAAGGGCGCCAATTACAATTGGTATCACCGTCACTTTCATGTTCCAAAGTTTTTTCAATTCCCTAGCAAGGTCAAGGTACTTATCCTTCTTTTTGCTTCCTTTTAATTTTACTCTGTGGTCAACTTGGACAGCGAAGTTCACTATTCGGCAAGGTCTCTTTTTTGTTGTTGTTGTTGTTGTTGTTGTTGTTGATTATTACAAGATCTGGTTGTCTGGCCAAGATTAGGTGATCCGTTAGTATTTTAAAATCCCAAAGGAGTTTGTGTGTGTCATTCTCCAGGACAGATCCTAGGTTGTGCATATTACATTTTTTCGTATGGTCATATTTTAATTTCTTGCACCATTCCCAGATCACTATGCCCACCCAATTATTATTATTATTATTATTATTATTATTATTATTATTAGTAGTAGTAGTAGTAGTAGTAGTAGCAATAGTTGTGTTTGTAGCTGTAGTATTAATACTAGTGTTTATTTTCTCTATTACAATTTGCCTTGTTTTTGTTGTTGTTGTGTTTGTTGTTGTTATTGCTCTATCGTCACGTTTTCAGCCGAAATTTAAAATCAGGCAGAATTAGACTGACAATGATCCTAGTACAATTAACAGGGGGCGCGTAAAGATCCCATGACCCGGCTTGTTTCAAGACAATTATATATCTGTACATCTAACGTCTTTCCTGCGCACATGATAAGTATGTACAAGTTCTCAAGTTCCCACTTTAAATACGGCAAAACATAATCGTCCAGAACGCACCTTAACAAGCGAGGACGAACACCTGGACAGGTGGAAAGGTAGAAAATATTTAGGTCGTTTCAATTTCGCTCAACAACATACCTGTTTATATTTCTATCCACTTAACAGGTGTGCGCTTCCTTTCAAAACAAAACCAGTATGCTGAGTCCATCTTCTTAGCTGATATTGAGCCGATATTAGATTTAAACAAAAGTTACATTTAAACAATGTTAGGAAAATCTTTGAAGTGTATTTGTTATTAAATATGCAATTAGTTTAGCTTAGAATGGAGGTTTCTGGTTATTTTCGATAACTATAGTTACTAAGTGGCCTCCCATCCAATTAACTAATAGGCTGATAGCTGTTTAACTTCTATAATAATTGTTTGTGGTACACAGGACACAGGTTACTTACAGAGGTTACCTATTTAGTTACTGAACATGTTCATTCCTGCTTAACTTCTATAATAGGCTTCTTACACTACCTGATGTTATGAAGTGGTTACCCATCTAAGTATAGAACAAGTTCATTGTTGCTTAACTTCTCTGGTAGTTTTTATTTACTTGCCTACAGGCTAAAGGCTGCTTACACTACCTGGTGTTATGAAGTGGTTACCCATCTAAGTATAGAACAAGTTCATTGTTGCTTAACTTCTCTGGTAGTTTTTATTTACTTGCCTACAGGCTAAAGGCTGCTTACACTACCTGGTGTTATGAAGTGGTTACCCATCTAAGTATAGAACAAGTTCATTGTTGCTTAACTTCTCTGGTAGTTTTTATTTACTTGCCTACAGGCTAAAGGCTGCTTACACTACCTGGTGTTATGAAGAGGTTACCCATCTAAGTATAGAACAAGTTCATTGTTGCTTAACTTCTCTGGTAGTTTTTATTTACTTGCCTACAGGCTAAAGGCTGCTTACACTACCTGGTGTTATGAAGTGGTTACCCATCTAAGTATAGAACAAGTTCATTGTTGCTTAACTTCTCTGGTAGTTTTTATTTACTTGCCTACAGGCTAAAGGCTGCTTACACTACCTGGTGTTATGAAGAGGTTACCCATCTAAGTATAGAACAAGTTCATTGTTGCTTAACTTCTCTGGTAGTTTTTATTTACTTGCCTACAGGCTAAAGGCTGCTTACACTACCTGGTGTTATGAAGAGGTTACCCATCTAAGTATAGAACAAGTTCATTGTTGCTTAACTTCTATAATAGTTGTTATTAACTGGCACACAGACTATAGGTTGCTTAAACTACGTCATTACTAAGTGGTTACTAATCTATGTACTGAATAATTTGCTATTGGCTAAGTCTTACACACAGACTCAGATTATTTTCAGTATCTTGAGGTCACCCATCTAACAGCTGAAAAGGTTCACTGCCTCTTTACCGGACTTGTATATAAAAATAGCATTTTTTTTTATAAAACCTTACTTATCTTGGCATATAGACATAAGGTTTTTCACAGCATCTGCTGTTGCAAACAGGTCACCCATTTAAGTATTGAACAGGCTCATGGCTACTTAACTTTGAACACACCTATCATAGTTACTATTTAAGTGTTGTTTAGCTTGATACATAGGTTTTGATATTTATCCGCGCTTCCCACGAGACAGGATTTGACACAAGGTCTTTTTTATAGCGGGAATTTAGGGGAGGGGATGTTGCACACGAACTGAGACTCCTTTGCTGCTGGTCAATGCTGGTCATAAAAGTACTTAGTGGAAAGTGAACGATGCTAGCCTTTACTAAGTCTCTCGGTACGAAGCCAGGTGACCTTGCTGCTCATAGATTCACTAAACCCGAAGGCTTAGAGCAAAGGGAATCTATGCTTTTCATTGTTTAGCCACCCGGCCTACGTGTTGGGTGGCCCAGTGCTAGACCGGAACTGCAAATGAATGCTATTGGCCTTATGTCAGCACTTAAATTTCAATTTGTCTCACAGTACTTGCTGTTACCCATCCAATTACTGAACAGGTTGGTTTCTGCTTAACTTCGGTGATTTCAGGGGAACGGGTGCTTTCCTGACTGTAAATAAAAAAATTAAACGTGACTTATTTTAGCAAAAGACATCGAGTTTAATCAAACTCTTTTCTCGGTTGTAATTCATCGATGAGACTAGTTTTCTATCGCACAATCATGAGATGCCACTTTACTTAATTTATGTCAGTTTGGTAAAAGGCCAGAATTAATGGGACATACAGTGAGATGCAATCTGACTACCCGTGTTCTGTTTACGCCAAACTTAAAAACAGCAAAAATTAGTTTAGATATTTCACAACATTATAAATAGTGTGCGCCTAATTGTCTTTATTGGGAATCCTTTTTGAGATGAGGCTTCTTAATCTGAGTATTAATTTTATTGCAGACTTTTTGTTCTCATCTTGGTAGGTTTTTTTTCTCACTACGTTTCGGCCAAATTTCACCTCCTAGCCGTCTTCAGGTCACGGTTAATCACCTGAAGACGGCCAGAGGTGAAATTTGGCCGAAACGTAGTAAGAAAAAAAAATTGTCAAAAAACATTTCTATTTCAAGATATTCAGTTTAGCATAAGTATGCTGTTAGTTCTATTTAACCCATAGATAGGGCCTTATCAGGTGCTACCACGCCGGGCCAGAATGGACCTGGGAGCAATGGCAATGACGGGGTGCTCCGTATTCCCCAAGACCCCAGCATTATTGGGACATCACCATCAGATTGTTTAGTGTCATATCAAAGACACTCGTTGAGGCGGGGTCAGTGTATTCTACAGCCCCAGCCCACTGGGCAAAGGTGTTATTCTGTTGTTGTTCTATGCTGTTATTCTTTAACTATTTTTCACTGATATTCTTTGGTTAAACAAGAATGTTATCATTCTATTTTTATTCTCTATTATTCTTCTGATGTTATTTCATGTTATCCTCATGTCCTTCCGTGGATTTTGCTTCTTTTTATTTGGTTGTCAGTTATTAATAGTAAAATGGCTTTAAGTTATCCTAAAGAAAGTTAAACCACTCTATATTGAACAAATCCTGCAGGCAACATCCCCCGAAACAGTAGCTGTTCGGCCACCTACTACTCATCTTAAAAAACCATCCAAATTAGACGAACAAGACCTGCTGAAGAAGTAGGAAGGAACTCATAAGTGATGTACTCCTATGGACCCCTTCACACGTTCGAGCAGAGGTCGAGTAACCAGCTAGAACCTAACTACAACTGCTCTGTACTGATACAGGATGTAGCTCGGAAGACCTGTCGGGAGCGATGGACGATAAAGACGAATCGTAAGAAAGCGCCAGGGAAATCTGTGCTAGCCGCAAAAGATGATGATGATGATGATGATGATGATGATGATGATGATGATGATGATGATGATGATGAGGATGATGCAAAAAGGGTTCCTTCTCAAGACGTTTATATAAAAATTAAAAGAAAATGTTTTTTTTCTTTTCTAGGAAGATTTCACATTTAAATTCTCTTTATTTTCTCATCGTCGATGGGACTTAGAATACGTAGACTGAATTTATTTCTGTGGGTCAGGAGATCCCAAACTTAAGGATGCAAATTGACCATTATGTCCTGGAGGAGTCACGCAGTGAACCAAACGTGAAAGAAATACAGAGAAGCGGGGGCGGGGGGGTCATTATTTCCGCCAGTTGGTAATTTCAATCTACAATTCAGTTGATCCGTTGCTTTTTTTTCTCATCAAAATGAATATGCAGATGATAGAGAAATGTTGAAACAAAATTTAGGGGTCTTTTCTGTTTTAAATATTTCTGACTTCGGTTTTAATTTTTCATAAATTCTTCTTTTTTTTCCATTATATTGTATTTAGTATGTAAACTGCAATAAATTGTACGATCGATATTTTTAAAATAGAAAAAAAAATCTGTGCCCTGAAGAGTCTTGGGCAGTGAGATCAAGGAATGGTGGTGACAGTGGCTGATGTGGCAGTGCCTTTTTTAATTTTCCTGCGCAGCTAAGTTGCCGCGTTTCTTCTGGTTTCACAGATTTTTGTTCCACGTTTGACAACTTCACGCCATTTGTCTGTTCTGCACCGCATATTCCAGGAAATTTGGGGCGATACCGAAAGATTTCATGGAAACCTTCAGTGTGTATTCGAAGCGCTTTTTCTGGACTCCTTGGGAGCACTTACTCTGAGACAGTTGGCCGTAGAGCAGTTGACGTATGGTTTTCCGTGCATTGGCTGGTGCATCACTTTTGTCTTTTTGTGCTGAAACGTAGGCCAAAATTGTCACAGGCCATTGAGAACTTGTTAACACTGTTTTGCATGTTGGCTTTGGTAGTAGTGTTCATTGTACAGTTGTTAACAAACAGAAACTCGTTGACGATATCAGTCTTCACCTAGGTCTTTGTATGAAGCCATCTGAGGTTGAAGACAGAACCATCAGTGCGCTATCGAATGTCGAATCCATTATCAAGCCACTAAATGCATCAAACAGCATCACAGAAAACATGATACCGAAAAGAATGGGAACCAGGACACATCCCTGTTTAACCCCATTTGTTATGGGAAAGGTTTCGGAGCTTTCTCCTTTGTCTTGCACCCTTGAATGCATGCTGTCATGAAATTATCTAACAATGGTGATGAATTTTGGGGGGCAGCCGTATTTCACTATGATTCTCCAAAGCCCATCTCTGCTGAACATGTTAAATGCCTTGGTCAGATCAACATGAACCAAGTTCAATTCCTAGATGAGACAGTTGTGTTTAATTTCATGCTAATGATTTTGGAAAAGGTAGGAATCCACCTTTTCTGCTAAAGAGTCGGACAGACAGGGTTCTTTAATCTCGGTATGGCTATCCATCAAGAAGGAAAATTCGGAATTCAAACTAGCTGTAAGTAGTAAAGTTGGTGACCGTAGTCGATGGCGACCTGAAGGTTCCCTTTTCAATAGCTACTACACCTAGGTGTTGGGGAGAGCGCTACTCCTTTCCCTGGATTGCTTCACTTTACCCTCAATATGTACCTTATATTGCTGAGTGTTAAGCAGGAGGTATCAAGTACCATCTTAAAAGTTTTTGGTATGACATGACCTGGGATTGAACCCAGGTCTCCCGGATCATTGGCGAACACTCTGCCCACTGAGACAATGAGCCGGTGCTTGTGTTGTATCCTTTCTGTGGCAGAAGTGTCGGGTAAAAAGATGTATCAATAAAGAGCTGGGTTAGATAAACCCACTTTAGTGACTGAATAATGATGATCTGAATTTATGTAAATAAGGGATAAAACGCAAGGGATTTTGGCCAAAATATCAATCTTTTTTTAATTAAAAAAAAATTTTTTTTTACTTTCTCATTTATTTTTTTCTTAAAGGGACATTGATTTTCATTTCTTATATCTCTGTTTGTTTTGCTTTTGTTTCTTTGTTTAATGGCATATCAACCTTCTTGGGTTATTTAATTCCGAAGCCATCCTTAAAGAAGAACAATAGAGGTATTATTTAACACATAGCTAGTAGGAGAAAAAGGTTCATACTTTTCTCAAGGGGAATTAGTCCAAAAGTGAATGTAATAGCACTACTAGATTTCGAACTCGCTTACAACGAATTCGCAGTCCAACGCGTTAGCCATAACACGGGGGACAGCCCCTCTCGACTGAAAATGACATTTGATGCTGATCAATTATACCCACATGGTCGATTTATATGAAAATTTGATTTTAAGTGCATGCACAGAGGTTAGGAAATCGTGTTAATTGTACGTTTACATTCACGTTTTTTGTCGAGTTGTATCTGAAAAATTCTTTTTTTTTTGCACACCATCCAATCGAATTATTTTTGATCGTTTTCGGTTTCTTTGTTTAATGGCATATCAACCTTTATAGGTTATTTAATGCCAAAGCCATCCTTCTAGAATAACAGCAAGGATGCTGTTTAACCTATAACTGGGAGGATAAGGGGGTTCATACCTTTCCCTATGGTATTTGTCCGAAAGTGAATGTTATAGTTCCAACTCGCTTACAACGATCCGCAGTCGATTGCTTTAACCATTACACTACGAGGACACCTCATTTAATTTTGAAATAGAACTGTTTTTAAATAGAACTAAACAGTGTACTTATTCTAAAACGAATTGTTTGAAATAGAACTGTTTTTGACATGGAAACTGAGTTCTTATGCTAAACTGAACTCTTTGAAATAGAACTGTTTTGACATTTAACAGTTTTGACATTTAATTGTTTGTAAACAAAAACTATACTTATACTAAACTGAATAGTTTGAAATTTAATTCGCTGTCAAATGACCCGAAAAGAGTTAATACGCCGTAAAGCAACCAACCTTATATGGAACCTTCACAAATAGTTCTATTACGGATCTGAGTGGATCTGGGAATAATGGCAATGAAGAACTGGAGCCTCACCAGCAGATACAGTTAAGAGTCCTTTTCTGGTTATCTCTTTCTTTTAAGTCGGTTGTCTTCCCCCTTTACAGAAGATACAGTCAACATATTCTTTAACCCACCGACAGGGTGGTATTCTACTTTCCGAGTGACCGATTTTTATATCTAATGTAGATATGAATTTCCTATATAACTGACACATATGACATTGTGATTCATTGCTGTACACAGACCTTCGAGTCTAGTGTAATAAAATTCATCTGATAATTTCTTATATTTCTTATCTGTTCAATGTACCAGCGTTGTGTTACTTCTTTAACAGAAGAAAATACGGCAAAGAAAAATGAATTTAAAAAATTATATTGAAATTGTTCAACTTGATAAATCATCTTCTGATATATAAGATATAACCTTACATTATCTAATTATGAAGGAGATTATATGTCTGCCAATAAGAAACCAAAACTACGTCACCTCCGACGTCACAATTCCCTTAGTATTTTTACACCACATTCTCTATTGCTTAATATTTGAAAATAGTATACTATAACAACTATTAATCCTCGATCACAATACCTTGGACAAGAGAGAAAAATATTTTGTGTCTCTACTTATTTGGAGACAAAATCATTCAAAACAGATGCAACTAATTAATATGATAATGATTTATTACTGAAACAAGAAACTCAAAAAAAGATTGCATGTCCTGGAAGTTGATATAATAACAATTGAAATTGATCCGATGTCTCTATCTCAAAGTATACAGGACGTGTTCTAAATGACCTCCATTGCAGTTGTCTAAGTAATAAATCCTTATCATATTATTGGGTTGCATCTATTTTGAGACACCCTGTACATTATATCAATGGTTTGTATTTATGTAGAGACACCTTGCCCATCATAATAATGAGTTGCATCTATTTTGAGAGACCCTGTTTAACCAAATAGTTTATTGTGTAAACGGGAAGGCTAATTTATATACTGATCTTAAAAATTGTTAAAATTTTTAAAAAACTGCTCTGGAACCCGGGAGTGTTTAAAAGAGCTTGTGTCCAAGTTGCTGTAATCTTCGATTATACGCCCTTGGTTTCAAATAATTAGAAAGTAATAATTTAATTTTGAATAATATTAAATGAGATTTTGTATTTTATTTTTTACTTCCCACGTAAAATTTTATTAAGAAATTAATTAAAATAAAAACAAGTGTAATCTTTATATCAGTTCTTAGTTAGTTTTTCTAGTCCTAATTTAAAATAATACTTTATTGATTCAAAACATAAATACTTGCACCCTGCGGAGGATGCTTATTTTTGCTAGTATATATAATGGACTCAACGAGATAGTTTCCTTGGAAAAAGCATGAATCTATTTATTCTCCTTCCCACCATCTACATGTAAATAAAAGTAAAAACTGTTAGGCAACTAGCCTGGGAGAAGGAAAGACTCTTAATTCAATTCCTGAAGAGTGTTGTTCAGAGAATCTGTGGTATGCGTTTCCAGCATTCTTCTGCTTTCAGCTTATCAAAAAGTTTGTCTGTTTTGACACAGGCCTTCATTACAAGAAAAAAAAATCAACTGCATCGTTCGTTTATTCAGCTGAATCTTATTTAATAAAACAAGTCGAAATCTTCTGGTTTCGTTTCTCATTTCAATTAAATTTATTCAGCTCAACTTAGTTTGAAACAAGTGTTAGATATCTCTAAGCTATCTTCTTTGAACGACGGCAAGACTTTTTTCGTATGGGCACTTTTATTGATAGTACACACATGAAACTCTAGTCCCATTCCAAGTAATCTCCTCCGGCTGCAATACACTTGTTGTACCGTTCCAACAACTTCTAGAAGGCCCCATGGAAGTCCTCTTGTGTAAGCTGTCAATGACCTTCGCCAAAGCCTCTTTCATCTTCTCAGTTGTCTCATAACGACAGCCTCTGAGCTTAAGGAATAACCAAAAGTCACAGGAAGCAAGGTGTGGACTATAGGGAGGGTGAGGAACTGTCCATCTTGGTCAAATAGTGTGTGACAAGGATGGAGTTGTGGACTGGTGCATTGTCCTGCTGGAAATGCCACTGACCCGATTTGAAGAGTGCAGGACTCTTCCCAAGGAATCTCTTCCTGAACTCCCTTAAGACCTCAACATAGTAACCCTAACCCGAACCCTTTGGCCAATCAACTCTGGTCTATTGACTTCCTTACTCCTCCCACACCTCTCATCATCCCTCTCAGACTCCCTGCTTTCCTTGAATCTCTTATGCCACTCAAAAACTGATGCTCGATTCATGCAAGATGCTCCAAAAGCAGTTTAAAGCGTTCCATACGTTTCTGTGGCATTTTTTGCAAGTTTAAAACACAATTTTATTGCATATTGTTCTTCTAAAGTGTCCTCACGTCCAGATTGCAAGCTGTGACAATCAGGCTTTAGTAGGGTGTATTCTAATTGCTGCTGTAGCTGTTTATTTGAAGCTGAAATCATAAAAATTGCTCAGTCATCTCATAAGATATATAGCAATAACATATTTAATTTTCAAGAGTCTACGAAAATTTTAAATGCCTGTACAAAAAAGAATGGAAACTTATTGAATTCACCACGTATCATTACGATTCCCAAGTTGGGTCCTTTCGATCACTCATCTCGTTACTTTCGCAAGAGAGGGGAGCACACATAGTTTTGTTGTGAGGAACAAACACAAAAACATTTTTTGTTGGGAAGAACAAATATCAAGATATTTTTGTGTGTATATT
This sequence comes from Sepioteuthis lessoniana, assembly GCA_963585895.1. Taxonomy (NCBI): domain Eukaryota; kingdom Metazoa; phylum Mollusca; class Cephalopoda; order Myopsida; family Loliginidae; genus Sepioteuthis; species Sepioteuthis lessoniana. The sequence goes on from OY757927.1 coordinate 7,659,200, forward strand.
TCTTTCATTTATTTCTTATCTATGACGTGTTCTTTTCCTAACTTCTGACCCAGGTTATGAATCTGGGAAGTAAGGCCTTTAAGAATAGATGAAAAATACGTGCACACCAATGTCTGCAGCTTAACACCTTGAAACCATTAAATTCTCAACAATGTTTTAAAAATTCTAGAAACCCTTGTTTAGATGACTGAGAATATGTTGTATAGGCATATAATAACCGTGACCATAATTAACTATACAAACACATAATACATATACATGCTGAGTATATACTGACGCAATGAATAAAGGACGAGCGAAGACTTCTTTAAAAAATTATATCTCTCACTTTATTTGTAACGTTTGCGTGTGAGAGGGAGTTGGAGACCGAACAGAACTGCAATAAATTGACCTCACCAGCCCCTCTGGACATAGCCGTGCGTCGTTTTCTTTCTCCAGGGCTGCTCAACCGGAGGCCCGGGAGCCCACTCTGCTGGCTTTCTCTACTGCATCTTATCACCAACTGGTCTGGTCTCCAAACTCCATCGGGGGTCCCGAGGGCCGCTTCTGCTGGATGGTGGCTTTCCCTGCCACATCTTGTCTTCAACTTGTCTGAATTCCAACTCACTGACTTCCTGTCTTACCGAGTTATATAATACTTCAATCGCCCTCTCAATCGCCCTCTCAATCTTTGGAATGGCATGTTTGATCGTCATCAAGCGGAAATAACTGTCCTGCAGTTCAGAGGTCACTCTCTTCCGGTGCATCAGTCTATGAGTGTATCAAGGGTTTTTACCTTGTCCCATTTCGTCTGCCAAATCTGCCTACGCGATTTCTTTCGATTACTGGCCCTTGGAATGTGTCACTTCCTTCCGGTGCATCACTTTGGAATGGCATGTTTGGCCGGGTCGAAGGTCAATATACAACAATTATTTAATCACAAACTAGTTTTCAAATTCATCTCAGAGTAATCACCTATCACTCACAACTGTTTGATAAAACGTCTTTGTTAGCGTATATATTTCACAAGGGGAAACCGACAGGGTTTTTTCAAGGTGCACAAAAGTTTGCCAGTTGCCTCTCTTCTATGTAACTTCTGAGCTAACAGGGATGATCCAAGGCGAGGTTAACGTCTCTGTAGTCATAGTGACTGGCCGGAAATGCATAAACGCGTACACATTCGTTCTCACAGCTTTTTGTCAAGGGTTTGTCCTTCCTTAATAGTTCTATCTAACCCAGATACTACCACTCAGCGTCAGAGTGGATCTGGGAGTAATAGCAATGAAAAGCAACTCCACATTTCCTAAAACTCCAGGAATGGAGCCTCACCATTACGTCTCTGAATACAATTTCTAATTCATTTTTCAAATTCTACACTATCACAGAAATAATAGATACCAGCCCGTTGTCTAGTGGGTAGAGTGTTCGCTAATAGCCCGAATCCCTGGTCGAATCATATCAAAGACTAAAAAATTGGTACTTGATACCTACTTGTTTAACACTCAACATTATAAGGAATATATTACGGTTAGAGTGGAACGATCCAGGGAAAGGAGTTGCGCTCTCCTCTACGCCTCGGTATAGTTCCTATTGAAAAGGGAGCCTTCGGGTCGCCCTCGACTATAGCCGTCAACTTTACTTTTATTCAAGAAATACAAAACAGGTGATGAGAATCGGCCTCACAAAAAATGGCTCATTCGCTTTCCAGAACGGGCACTCTTACCATGCAAGAGGAAACAATCAAGGAAAAGAAAAGGTTTTAAATTTCAAACATAAGGTGCATTATTTACATTTTTCAGACTATTATCCTCATCTTTGTCGCCGTCTCTATCACAACGTTTCGGCCGTTGTACGCTCCGGCCTTCTTCAGTTGGTTAGAATTTATTTCGCTTACCGGGTAGACTGTTCTAGTTCCACGAGTCATATTTAATGAATGTTAGTTATCAGTTATCTCCTATTAATTTCCACTCTGAAAGTTCTCCACTGACGTCACCGGGTATTGAACTCACACTCTCACCAACGCCTTCATCCACTGAGGACATCTGTGATTGAATTTCTGGGTATTATAAACCGAATGTCTTCAGCAACCATTTTACCAGTGCTCATATTGTAATTTTGCTGTTATCATCGCCTGTTTTTAAACATGGCTCGTGAAACTAGAACAATCTACCCGGGTAGGCGAAATAAAGGGTTAAGTTCGACATTCCAACCACCTGAAGAAGGCCAGAGTGTACAACGGCCGAAACGTTGTGATAAACATGGTGACAAAGATGAGGACAATAGTCCGAAATGTATATATATATGTATATATATATATGTAAAAAATATAGATAGATATAAGGTGCATTATTTGGGAAAATTTGAAGCTTCTGACAGAAAGTGATCCATAAACCCGTGGCAAAAACATTTGTGATGAACTTCAATTGATTAATTAGAATGATTCGAAATGGACACGGTGACACGAGTTCAAATCCTGGCTGAGACTGATTGCATTTCACATAGCACTAATACCCTTGGGAAATGTATGAATACAATTATTCTCCCTCCATCTAAGGGTAAATAGCAGGGCAGACTAGGCTCTTCAGCCTTGGTGAGGCAACTAGTGTAGAAAAAGGAAAACTCTGAATTCAAACCTGTTAAACTTCTCTTAAAAATTGACCTTATATCATATCTTGCCCGAGCGGAGGGGATGGGTAAATATGAATTAGAATGATTCGATAGCCGATTCACTAGAGAAGAAAAGAATTTTATTTGGGAGAATTTGTGACACACAGACACACTGTTCTTCGATTATCAGTCCATCCAAAAACTATGGCTGGTTCTTCACAAACTTTCACCACAATAAATAAATCAGGTAGGAATTTTATTTGCTCAGCTTTTTCTTATTTAATAAAATAATTTGTAATCTTTTCATTTCTTTTCTTATTTCAATGTCATGTACTCAGCTTAACTAAGTGTGGCATAAGGCCTGAAGTACAGAGTGCTCGATCAAAAATGATCTCACTAACAATGGTTTGGTTGGTTAGTTTCTTTGTTCAATGGCACATCAGACTTCATGGGTTACTCAATGCCAAAGCCATCCTTGTAGAGGAATAGTATGGGTGTCGTTTTACCCCTAGCTCGAAGAATAAAGGGGTTCATACAATTTCTAAGGGTATTAGTGAAAAAGTGAATTTAATAACACGACTAGAGTTCGAACTTGCTTATGGTTCGCTAGTTGAGTAGAATGGGCTCTCTTGCCTCGGTAGAGTAACCAATATAGGAAGAGAAAAAATTCTAAATATCAAATATCAGGAGTGATATTCGAAAGAATGTGAGGTAAAATGAAACACCATTCTTTTGTAATCGGCTCATCCTGAAAGTACGGCTGGTCTAATCCAAGTCTTCACCGCGATCAACAAAATCACTTGTTCAACTCATTTGTTAAACTTTGGCTTAATTAATGGTCATAACAAAATCAATAGAAAAATATCATTTATTATAAGACGTTAATATTAAATAATAGAATAAACGAATGCAGCAAATCAGCACAAAACGAGTATAAGACTACATATAATTGGGTGGGGAAGGTGAGCTACTGGGAACTGTGCAAGAAAGTGAAATTTAATAATACGAATATGAGGTATTTAGACAACCAAGAATCCATCCTACAGAATACATATTTACCAACCCCTTGGGCAGGATAGGATACAAGATCAATTTTTTAGCAGAGTTTAACAGGTTTGAATTCAGAGTTTCCCTTTTCCTAGACTAGTTGCCTCACCTATTTACCCATAGCTGGAGGGAGAATAATTGGATTCATACCTTTCCCAAGGCTATCAGTGCTATGTGAAATGCAGTCTCGTCCAGGATTTGAACAATTATTCCTACAGAATACGATGCATAAACTTCTCTGGGATTTTTAGATACAAACGAATCACCTAATCTCGGCCAGACGACCAGACCTAGTGATAGTCAACAAAAAAAAAAAAAAAAAGAGAATATGTTGAATAGTGGACTTTTCCGCCCTTGCAGATCTTAGAGTAAAATTCTAAAAAAATGTGGAAAGAGAGATAATATCTAGACCTTGCTGGAGAACTAAAAACCTAGGGAACATGAAATTGACGGTGATACCAGTTGTTATTAATGCACTGGGAATAATCCCTAAAGGCTTGGTAAAAGGACTAGAAGACTTAGAAATCAGTGGACAAGTAGAAACCATCCAGACTACAACATTATTAAGATCGGCCAGAATACTGAGAAGAGTCCTGGAGACTTGAGGAGAGTTGCTGTCACTTAAGCTCCAGTGAAAAACCATCAGCTATCGCTGATGTAAAAAAAAAACTCTCAAAGAAATAAAATAATGGAAGCGACTGAAATCTTTAGTTTGGTTGGGCAATCAGTCTTGTAGAAAGAAAAAGTCTGAATTCAATACTCAAAGAATGTTCTTCCGAGAATCTGCGGAACCCTGGTTCTCCATTTTTCTGTAATCATCTCATCCAAAAAGTGTGACTGGTTCAACACGAAACTTCACTATTATAAACAAATCCACTGTGTTGTCAATTTCTTAAGTTTTTGTCTTGTTTATTGGTCATGGTTGGTTGGTTGGTTGGATTTTTATGGCATATCAACCTTTGTTGGTTATTTAACGCCAAACCCATTTTTATACAAATGATCAGCTCTATTTCAAACAATTCAGTTTAGCATTAGTACACATTTTAATTGTCAAAAACATTTCTATTTCAAGCTATTCAGTTTAGTCAAACAGTTGTAATTACGCTAATTCAGTTTAGTATAAGCACAGATTTTGTTTACACATAGTTAAATGTCAAAACAGTTCTATATTAAACAAATCAGTTTAGCGTAAGTACAGTTTCAATGTCAAAAACAGTTCCATTTCAAACAATTTATTTCAGCATAAGTACACAGTTTAAATGTAAGTACAGTTTAATTGTCAAAAATATTTCTATTTCAACTTATTCAGTTTATTCAAACAGTTCTAATTCAAACAATTCAGTTTAGCTTATGCAGTTTAGTTCTAATTAACCCAGAGATAGGACCCTTATCAGGTGCTACCATTCCGGCTCAGAGTGGACCTGAGAGCAATAGCATGAAGAGGTTCTCCGCATTCCCCAAAGCTCCAGCATCCCTGGAGCCTCACCATCAGATTGTTTAATGTCATATTCTGGACACACATTGGGGTGGGGGTCTTACCCATCTGCAGAGGTGCAGTCGGTGTATTTTACAGCCCCAGCCGACTGGGCAAGTCATCATTGGTGCCAATGCAAGAATATTATTTTGGTGTTCTTATTTCTTCCCAGAGATTTTTTTTTGTGTGTGAATATTTTCCAGTCTAATTTCTTTTAATCGTGTGTCACCATTTTTCCATTGGATTTATTGCTGAAAAGACATTTTTTCAATGCTACTTTGATCTAGGATCAAATTTATTTAATTAACTTCTAAAATTGCCTTCTCTCATTTAATAACCCTGACTTCTCATCCGAAGCTGTAACCCTAAGCTCTAACCCTAAGCTCTTATTTTAACCACTATTTGAGAGTATTATCTTTTTTATGACCCAAAGAAGTTTTTTTTATTTATATCTGAAATTGAAAAAAATAAATGTTGCTGATTCTATACGATCCTTTACTCCGTTAAACAAATTCCCTATGTAAGCATTGCCCAGTCGACTGGGGCTGAAGAATACACCAACTGCTTCTCTTCAGAAGAGTAAGACCCCTCCCCCAACGTGTGTCCTAGACATGACACAAAACAATCTGATGGTGAGGCCCCAGTAACGCTGGAGCTTTGGGGAATTCGGAGTACCCCTTCATTGGCATCGCTCCCAGTTCCACGCTGGCCTGGAGTGGTAGTACCTATGGGTTAAATAGAATTTATCCATGGTTTGACTTTACTGGTTTTGGAATTTAAACTGCGTATTTATGCTAATCTGAATTGTTTAAAATAGAGCTGTTTTGTTATTTAAACTGCGTACATATGAAAAAGTGAATTGTTTAATAAAGAACTCTTTTGATATTTAACTATGTAAACAAAATTTATACTTATACTAAACTGAACTAGCTGAATTAGAACTGTTTGACTAAACTGAATAGCTTGAAATAGAAATGTTTTTGACAATTAAACTGTGTACCCATAATAAACTGAATTGTTTGAAATAGAACTGATTATTTGTATAAAAATGGATATGGCGTTAAATAACCCAGAAATGTTGATATGCCATAAAACCCAATCAACCAACCAACATGTGTAGGTAGTCAAACACTTTACATCCTTAACTGAACTGGTGGTTACTCATATATCATACCAAAGCTTCATATATATATATATCTATGTGTGTGTGTGTGTGTGTGTGTGGCCAACAAAGGTATTAATAATTGAGAAAAACGTCGATTTACAATTTGATGAATTTTATTTCTTTATATTGAATGAAAAGTTTGTTGAAAAACTGAAGTTACAAAGACTTCTTGTAAATATTTGCCAGTATTTACGTTGTAAGAAAAAAGAGATGATACATTCAGTCTAGTTGTCTTTATGATCAAAATCTAAGTTGCCAAATTTTAGGAGTATAATCGACTTGTGTGTGTGTCACTGTGTAAAGAAAAAAATGTTATTCATGCGTTTAACATATATGTGGCTGCAACTGAATTTTTTTATCTGCAGAGGATCGATGGAATAGTAGTAGGAATATTTTTAACGCAATAAAAACGTTAACAAACATATTCGTTCAATTTAAGATTATTAAGTGATGTTGAAATTTATCCATTTTCAAAGGAAAAAGAATGTAGATTTTCACTCAAAAGAAATTAACCAAAAAATATCTAAGTAGATACAGATTAAACCCATAACTACTGAAGAAGATATTTAATTCTTCATTATTTAAATTTGATTAAAAAGTTCATAGTTTATTTACGATTCTGATTGGTTAAAAAGATATTTTGAAACAATCCAGAAGGGGAAAAATTTTTTCTTTAGTCATTTTGGATTTTGATCCCTCAAACTTTTTCGCAACAATTCAAATAATCTCGTTAGCAAGTCTCAAAGTAATTTTTAAAACGAGAGTGAAAGCGCCAATCAGTCAATAAGCGCAAAAATACAGATACAAATATATTTTTTTTCACAAAAATCAATACTTTTTTATCATGGAAATCTATTGCTTTCCCATATATATATATATATATATACGAAAGTCTTTCTATAAATAAGGTGAATTTTGCCAAAGTAGTTGTCAATAGAGAGCAATGCATACAATTGCAGTTTTTTCAAAAATTTCAAATTGATTGCCCTTTTCATGTCCCAGGACACTTTCAGCCTCGCCTTTTTTACTGAACACTGAGACCGGAACTTTTTTATCACTGGAGAGTCAATGTGTGTCCACTTCATTGACAATCTTTTTGACTCAGGCTCGTAGTGATAAACTTATGTTTAACCCATTTGTAAACATTTTTTCATTGAAACCTGTTTCTCCACACACATCACACATTATTCTGTAAATTTCACATGGTTTGCATTTCTCATCCACCATATATTAGATGAGAGACCTCTGTTCAAGCTTGGAGAATTCTGTTTGAGGTGCTGCCGTTTTGAATAGCCTGAAAAGTAACATTTTTATGAGATTGATAAAATTTTCGCTATAAACCAATTTCACACAATGCATTGGAAAAAATTCTGAAAAAAAATATTTTGCTTTTTCCAAAATAATTTTCTTATTTATTGAATGATCTACATATAAATAATCTAATACCTTCAGAAATATGAACGTCATTCGTTGGGCTGGGAAGTTTTCTGTTGCAAATTTGAAAGTTGACAGATAAAAAAAAGGCTATGCAACCTGTTTTTTAATAAATTCAATCTGCAGAACTTGTGATTGAGTTTCGAGTCGCCGCCACGCCAAATTTGTGATATTTCGGGGGTTTCAATATCATATAGGTCTTATTGGGGAGAGCTTGCAAAACCTATGTTCCTTGGTTATGAAATCAAAGATTTTTTCTTCTCCCAGATTGATTGCCTTACTAAATCTAAAGAGCCTAAAATTATGGGCATAATATGCATGTCAATGTCCGTGGTGTAATGGATATCGCCGTTAAAAATGGTTACAGTGACCCGAGTTCAAATCCTGGACGAGGCTCTTTACATTCTGCATAGCGCTAATATGTTTAGGAAAGATAAAAATCTAAGTATTTTCCTTCCAGCTATGGGTAAATAGTAGGACAGACAAGGTTCTTTAACTTCAGTATTGCAACCAGCTTAGGAGAAGGAAAATCGTGAAACTCCGCAAAAAATTAACCTTGTGTCACATCCTGCTCGTTATGGTTGATAAATACCTATATACATTTTTATATATAACACGATTGTACGAAGGTTGGCAGAAAGGTTCAGAGACTAACCAAGATACTCTAATGGAATGTGACCAAATAAGGTTTATATTTCAAAATGGTCTTCCTTATGGTCCACAAATTACTTCCATCGGTGTTGCGGTGCTTGGATTCCATTGATAAAAAATTTCATTTACAGCAGATATCATGTCGAACTTTTCAGCCAGTCAACTTTCCACATTAGCCGCATATATATATCTAAGAAATGATAAGAAAACCATCGACAAGTTCTTATACCTTGGTAACGATATCTCATCTACTAAAAGCGATGCCAATATTCACATGGTTAAAGCGTAGCCTGCCATTGACATGTTATCCTACAGATGGAAATCTGATTTCCCAAGCTGCATCTGTGTCCATGCAACTGTACAGTTGCACCTTACACTCGAAGGAAACGCCAGGAGAAAAACCGTCACGAGAACAACGCTAGAGGGTTGCGTGTTGATTTGAACAAATCCTGGAGAGAATAGCCTTCAAAATAGCAGGTGTAATAGCAATTTATCGCATGTCTCACAAATCATCCAAGAAAGGCAAGGGTCCCCGTAGTGTAGCGGCTAACGTGCTGGATTACGACACCGTAGAGAAGTGAGTTCGAACTCCAGTCGCTCCATTACATTTACCTGCTTCGACTGTTCTGTAAGAAGAGAGATTATGGCATTAAATAACACAAGAAGGTTGATATGCCATTAATCAAAGAAAAAAAAACCCAAGAAAGGCAGGCAAGATATGTTGGAGAACCAATAACTAGCTCATAAACGACGTTCTTTTATAGACAGGTATTTGATAGGAATACTTGAAACCATATAATTGTAAATTATTTGTATAAAGAATAGTTTTTTCCAGTCAGCTGTAGCTGTAAAATACACCGATTACTTCTCTGCAGAGGGGTAAGACCCTCCCCAACAACGAGTGTCCTAGATTCGACACTAAACAGTCTGATGTTGAGGCCTCTGTAAAGTTGGACCTTTGGGGAATGCGGAGTACCCGTTCATTGCTATTTCTCCCGGGTCTACTTTGGCCCGGATTGGTAGCACCTGATAGGGTACTATCTGTGGGTCAAATACTTATGCAAAACTGAATTGTTTGAAATAAAACTGTTTTGACATTTAACTGTTTGTAAATAAGATTTTATACTTATACTAAACTTAATTCTTTGAAAAAAAAAACGTGTTTATTTGTATAAAAATGGATGGCATTAAATAACCTGAAATGGTTTTTTAGGCGGATTTAACAAGTTTGAATTCAGAGTTTTCCTTCTCCTAGACTAGTTGCCTCACCAAGGCTGAAGAACCTAGTCTGCCCTACTATTTACCCATAGCTGGAGGGAGAATAATTGGATTCATACCTTTCCCAAGGGTATTAGTGCTATGTGAAACGCAATCAGTCTCGTCCAGGATATGAACTCGTGTCAATGTGTCCATTTCCTACGACGATAACCATTACACCACGGGCACTTCCAATCATCATTTTTACTGGTTTTCCTTCTTCTAGACCGGTTGCCCTATCAAGGCTAAAGAGAACTATTTTAACCGTAGCTGGAGGGAAAATAGTTGGATTCATGCCTTTAATGTGAAATGTAAACAGTTTGTTCTCGGATAAGAATTCGGACACCTTTGGTGGTGTAATGGTTAGCATGCTTAACTAGCAAACCCACACGAGTGAGTTCGAGTCTCATTGGGTGCCCCATTCATTGTGCCACATTGAAGCAAAGAGCTTCGTAAATTACTCTAGGATAAGAATTCGGGTCACCGAGTTCATTTCCTTCAGCTATAACCGCTACATGACGAGCGACCCCTAATATAAATGATAATCTAAAAAAAAACAAAAAAAAAACAGTCTCCTAAACAGTTGGTACAAAATAACTCAAGACTAGTTGCAATGCCATTAAAATTAATCAGTCTAATCTAATCTTGGCTCTATTCGGTAAAATGAGTTAGAAGAGAGATTATGTAGCGTCAGGCTTTGAAATGAGAAAAAAAATTGACACACTCCTACCTGAAAATAAAAAAATAAATATACAACGACTGAATGAGTAATAAACTATCCAGTAATCCACCCTCTCGTCCAAATGTTTTCAACTACATAAGTATTGTGTGACAATATTTCTGCTTCAGCCTTTGGATAAGCACACCTGTGCCTGTGGGGATGAGTGTAAAAGTAGGGGGGTGGCGTGTGAGTAGGTGTTTGTAAATTAATCTTTTTTTTTTCTTTTTTTTTTTTCTTGTCCTGACTATTTCAAAGGCTTGGCAGGACGAAAGTAGAAAGTCATGTGGCGGTGGGTGTAGCGGCGGTGGGCATAGCAGACGATGGTTGTTTAAAAAGAGCGCTGGGGTTTCATTTGCTTTTTCCCGCCAACTTCAATCTCCGCAAAAAAAAAAAAAAAAAATTAAAGAAAGAATGTTCATCGCACTTTACTTTAAAAGTCAATCGCTGGAATTTACATAATGTGCTTTTCAATGTGTGTGTGTGTGTGTGTTTGTGTGTGTGAGTGTGTATGTGTGTTAGTGTGTGTGTGTGTGTTAGTGTGAGAGAGAGAGAGAGAGAGAGAGAGAGTGTGTGTGTGTGTGTGAGAGAGAGTGTTTGTGTGTGTGTGTGTGTGTGTCTGTCTGTGTTTGTGTGTGTGTGTGTTTGTGTGTGTGTGTGTGCGTGCGTGTGTTTGTGTGTGAGTGTTTGTATGTGTGTGTGTCTGTGTTTGTGTGTGTGTGTGTGTGTGTGAGTATGTGTGTGTTTTTTTGTGTGTGTGTGTGTGTTAGTGTGAGAGTGTGTGTGTGTGTGTCTGTGTCTGTGTGTGTGTGTGTGTGAGAGAGAGAGAGAGAGAGAGTGTGTGTGTGTGTGTGAACTGTTTCAGGTTTGGTTTGGTTTGGTTTTGTTTTATGGCATATCAAACATAATAGGTTATTAAAAGCCAAATCCTTTTTATAGGTATGTATTAAATATATGACTTCTAAACATATTTTGTATAAAACATTTTTAAACAAGCCTCGGCTCATTTAACACTAAAAATGAGATTAAACATTAGTGATTTGTTTAAGCATTCAAATGATCAAACAGTTCTTTTTCAAGCCATTCATTTAGCATGTCAGTAAAGTTAAATAGTTTCAAGTATTGCTATGTATCATTAAAAATTCAATTAAGTATCAGTCTTTTGTTTATAGTTGAATATGAAAATACTTCTATTTCAAGCAATTCAATTTAGCATAAGTTTGCACTCAGTTTACATAGAGTAAATATAAAACAGTTCTATTTGACCTATAGATAGGGCCCTATCAGGTGCTACCACTCCGGGCCGGAGTGAACCAGGAAGCCATGGCAATGAAGGGAAACTCAGCATTTCCCAAAGCTCCAGTATTACCGGAGCCTCACCAACAGATTGTTTCGTGTCATAATCAGGACACTCGTTGGTAGAGATTTACCACTCTTCAGAGAAGCAATCAGTGTATTCTACAGCCTCAGCCGACTAGACCAGTGAAGTGATTCTTATATATATATATATATATATATCGGTGCTTGATAACTAATTTTCTCGCCAACAAGTTCATCAGACCAATGAACGCATAGGATTGGACAATTCTCATTTGCTTAAGAAAAATAATACGCGATACTCACCATTCCAGAAAGTGATATCCCACAAAATAGCAGCTGTATGGCCAGCTACCTCCCATCTTTAAAAACCATCAAAATAAGATGGACAAGACGGGACAGTGCTGGAAAAGTAAGGACGAACTCCAAAGCGATGTTCTTCTATGAACTCCCTTCACACGGACGTACAAGTGTATGACGACCAACTAAAACTTATCTACAACGGCTCTGTATGGACACATGGTGTAGTCTAGAAGACCTATTGTAAGCGATGAACGATAGAGATGAATGGCGAGAGAGGGTCATGGAAATCCGAACGAGAGGCTCGACATGATGATGATGATATAAGTCGAAAAGGATGATTTGATTAAATGAAAATATCTCAGCTGGGGCTGTAGAATACACAGACTGCTTCTCTGCAGAGGGTTAAGACCCTCCACCAACGAGTGTCTGGATATGATACTAAACAATCTGATGGTGAGGCATCAATAATTCTGGAGCTTTGGGGAATGCAGAGTACCCCTTCATTGACATAGCTCCCAGTTCCCCTCTAGCCCGGAGTGATAGCACCTGATAAGGTCCTATCAAATAGAACTAAACTGCATACTTGTGCTAAACTGAATTATTTGAATTAGAACTGTTTGGCTAAACTGAATAGCCTGAAATAGAAATGTTTTTGACAATTAAACTGTGTATTTATGCTAAACTGAATTGTTTGAAATGGAATTATTTTTGCTATTGAAACTGTACTTATGCTAAATTGAATTGTTTAATATAGAACTGTTTTGACATTTAACTGCGTGTAAACAAAATCTATGCTTATGCTAAACTGAATTGGCCGAATTAGAACTGTTTGACTAGACTGAATAGCTTGAAATATAAATGTTTTTGACAATTAAACTGTGTACTCATGCTAAACTGAATTGTTTGAAATAGAACTGATTATTTGTATAAAAATGGATTTGGCGTTGAATAACCTAAAAAGGTTGATATGCCATAAAAATCCAACAATCCAACCAAACTGTGTAATTTATTTTATTTTTTATCTAATTTTGCCAGGTGTTTTTAAAGGCAAACAACAGATTCCTTTGGCCACACATCTTCGTAGCAGGGTACCTGACACTTTGTTTAGATGCAATAAAACACCGTGACACAAAGGGGTCTACAAGCAAAGCTACTCACGTCGCTGCCCCTGATTTCTGCTTGATACCCGAATCCGTCTTCGTTTCGTTTGCCAGAGATCATCGGCCTGTAGCACGTAAGGTTCGTTATTTCACTCGTGGTAATAAAATGCTAACCTTAGTTGTCACTTATGATATTGGTGTACAACATTTTGCATTTTTCCTGATATTATAAAACAAATCCGAATCACTTCTTTTAACATGATATTAAATGGAATACTAAATTATTTATACTGGTTGAAAAATCGCAACACGTAGGGGGAGATAAAAACTGATGCAAACTTATCACACGTTTATCATTATAATTACAAATTTTTAAAAGTACTTTCTTTCGTCATTTGTGTTTGTCATTAATGACTGTACTCTAACCGCTACTCTTCGTTTCACGTGTAACTACCATCATCTGAAAGAAAATTGAGTATTCTATGGCTTGTCTTCTATCTTTATACTGGTGTTGCTTGGACATCGAATTTTTGAAAAAAGGCATTTCCATTCCAGGATTTTAAAATTACTTTTAAATAGCGTGCTTCTATTAATTTTATCATTTTTATTGTTTCTGTTAAATAATTTTTCGAAAAGTGAGTTAAAAGATACTCAGTGGTTTTAGATCAAAGCGAGTCAAAAATTTATAATTTCTAAAATGACAATCTCGTTTTAACCTCCCGTTACTCAGTATTTCACGTTTCATTATGATCATCAGACAGAAAGTGAACTCTCTGCTGACTTATCCTGTATATCTATACTGGTGTTGGTCAGGCGTTGAAATATTTTTACCGATAATATATATATATATATATATATATATATATATATATATATATATATATATGGAAGGGTTCTTTGCAAAAATTGACAACAATAACTTAGATATTTTCGCCCTCCACTCAGCCAGACAAAGAATAGGAAGACATAGTTTTGTCTGTTTCTATCTATCTATCTATCTATCTATCACAACCTGTTGAGATAAACAGATGGCCGGATACCAAGGTAGGTGGGTAAGTAGGTAGGTATATACATATAGATATAAAAAAAAAACGCTGAATTTAAATGTCGCTTCCTTTGACCCTGATTCTCTAAACATTAAAGCTGATGTCAGAAATTGCAAGTCGTTTTGTCATGGAAGAAAAAAAAAAGTCTTTCACAACAAAAAATAATTGATTCCCTAGGCATTTAAAAAGTCTTATTAATTCTCTTGTTAAAATTCAATCGAATTCCTTTTGTACAATAAATTTGCTCGTGGCTTTCTTAATTTTAATTTCGACTCCAAATAAAAAGGTCTTCCCCGCAAATACAAATAATCTGTCCTCGAATCCCCCAAATTTCAATTTTAAATCAAGCAGTAAAATAAGCCAAAATCCTGACCTGACTGCAAAAAGTTTTATGTATATTCATATCGACACTTGGGATACCATGTAGTTAACTTCAAAGGAGGGCCACTGAAATATATTCAGATATCTGTGAGTACAGTTACTATACTTTGATCCTGGACAAAAATGACTCTGAATCTTATCAGGGAGCACACTTAATAATCTAGATATTACAGACAGGTAAAGAAAGGAAGGAACAGATGAAAAACTTGCTGAAATGTGTGCAGAAGAAAATTAATGTTTCATTTGTGGTTCATTTCTGCCTTGGTAAATACAGTTTTGGTGTGGATTCTTTTGGAGCATATCTATCTATCTATCTATCTCACTCTGTTTTTATCTATCTATCTATCTATCTATCTATCTATCTCAATCTGTTTTTATCTATCTATCTATCTATCTATCTATTTGTCCGTCTGATTCACGTTTATTGTTACTTATGTACATGTACGTTAGATTCAAATTATATTTATATCGGCACTTTATATACATACATAGATACATATATATATATATATATATATATATATATATATATATATATATATATATATATATGAAAACAAAAATTTAGATCTACCTATGCTCCATCTCTGATACTGAATACACTTACTTTAAAAATATTACAAACCGCATAAACATCTTCTTCTTCTTCTTCTTCTTCTTCTTTATATATATATATATAAGAGGTGTATGGTTCTTACTAGCTCACTTAGTGAGTTAATGGAGGACTAAATGTCGCACCATTGTTTATATATATATATATATATATATATATATATATTACATAGTAGTGTCAAAGACCCTGGGTTTCATATATTTTGCAACCGTCCAACATTGCTATATATATATATATATATATATATATATATGAGTGTCGTCGTTCACAAAGTTCTAAGCCTCGTCCAGATTGAAGAGTCATTGCTGAAACATTGTTGCAGTTTTAATTTCTTTGAGGTGAGAGCCTTATAAAAGTGAACGTTCTAGATTCACCATGACATATAGGAACTAAGTAAATTACCGACACTGACATGTGATATGTGACACGTGATACCAATCACCCAATCAGAGTGTGGATTCCACAAAAATCCTATTTCATCTTCATTTCTTATTTACCGCAACAGAATTATTCATCCAACCTGTCAATCATCATTTTTACCATATTTACCCGACCCCTCCGCTCGGGCAGGATATGACACAAGGTCAGTTTTTAAGCGGAGTTTAACAGGTTTGAATTCAGAGTTTTCCTTCTCCTAAACTAGTTGCTTAACCCATGCTGAAGAACCCATTCTTTCCTACTATTTACCCATAGCTGGAGGGAGAATAATTGGATTCATACCTTTCCTAAGGATATTAGTGCCATGGAAAATGCCATCAGTCTCGTCCAGGATTTGAACTCGTGTCGCCGTGTCCATTTCCTCCGACGATTACCATTACACCACGGGCACTTCCAATCATGATTTTTACAGGTTTTTCACTTCGGGGTGAAATATGTCGTAAGCATTTGTATTTAGTTTCCCGCTATTTTACCCATGTGACCAGTTATTGCTTCAGATATCATCCTCACTAGACCATGGAAAACTGACCATTAAGTCAACTGGTCATTAAAGTTATATTATGGAAAAATGGATGGCATTAAATAACCTGAAATGTTTTTTTAGGCGGATTTAACAGGTTTGAATTCAGAGTTTTCCTTCTCCTAGACTAGTTGCCTCACCAAGGCTGAAGAACCCAGTCTGTCCTACTATTTACCCATAGCTGGAGGGAGAATAATTGGATTCATACCTTTCCCAAGGGTATTAGTGCTATGTGAAACGCAATCAGTCTCGTCCAGGATATGAACTCGTGTCAATGTGTCCATTTCCTACGACGATAACCATTACACCACGGGCACCTCCATATAATAATGATGATAATATTAGGATCCCCTAATCCCGGCCAGAAGACCAAACCTCATAATAATCAACAAAAAAAGAGAATCTACAAAATTGTAGACTTTGAAGTCCCGGCGGACTACAGAATAAATCTGAAGGAAAGTGAAAAGAAGGATAAGTACCTCGACCTTGCTAGAGAATTGAAAAAGCTGTGGAACATGAAAGTAACGATTGTGCCAATTGTAATTGGCGCATTAGGCACAATAACTAAAGGATTATTAAAAGGCCGGGAGGACTTGGAAGTTGGTGGTCGGGTAGAGACTATACAAACGACAGCATTGCTAAGAACGGTCAGAATCTTGAGACGAGCCTTGGAGACTTGAGGAGACTTGCTGTCACTCAAACTCCAGTGAAAAACCATCAGTTAACACTGATATGAAAAACTCTAAAGGAGTAAATATTAATAATTAGTAAACAAATTATTGCTTCAGGTAACTGTTCTTAATACAAATAATTTATACACTGTTATATGGTTTCAAGTCACTAATAATAATAAACTTTAGTAAACTATTAGAGCTTCAAGTAATTATTCTTAGTACAAACAAGTTATATGCGTGATGGCCTGCTTTTGAGGATATGTCTACCTGTTTGAGGTTATTTTATGTCTTAATTCATATAATTCATCGATGTAATTGGAATAATTCATTTCCATAGATGGTACCCTAACAGGAACTGTTTTTCGGGTTAGAGTGAACCTGAGAATAAAAAAACAATGAATGCGTAAATCCATACCCCGTACAGCTCCAAAACTGAAGCAACACCACAGGATGTTGTCCATTGTCATACATAGGATACCATTTTGATTATCTTATTCCTCTGAAGAAGATACAGTCGGTGTATTTTAAGACCCACTGATTATAACGTTTTAAGTAAGTAATACTCAGCTTTTCTTAATAAGTAAGTTGATTAGTTCCAAGTATTCCTAACACAAATAATACTAAGACTAGACGCAACTGGGTGGGAAAGGTGATCCACAGGAAAATGAGCGAGACATTGAAATTAACCATGCCACCAAATGGTTTATGTACAAACCAGAATCCGTCTTGGAGAATTAGGCGCATAAAATACTTTGAGATTTTACGATCCCAGCCAGAAGAACAGACAAAGTGTTAATTAACAAACAAACAAACAAACAAAAAAGAGAAAAAAGCAAGACAACTTGCAGTAAAGTGGACTTTGCCGTCCCGGAGGACCATTGAATGAAAATCAATTAAAGCGAAAAAAAATCAGTCTATAAACCTTGCCAGACAACTAAGAAAGAAATCAGAAATAGTTTTTCTTGTTTTATAATAACTGTTGGTGCACTGGTACAACAGGAGGGTGAAAGTTATCGCATTTATAATTGGCACTCTTGGAACAGTCTGCAAAGACTTGAAAAAGGAGACCGATGAGTCGGAAATCCGAGGACAAATCAAGACCATCCAACCTGCAGCATTGTTAAGATCGGCAAGAATACTGAGAAGAGTCCTGGTGGCCTGATGAAACTTGCTGTTGCTCAAACTCCAATGAGAGACCATCAGCTAATGCTGGTGGGAAAAACTCGCAATAATAATAATAATAATAATTACAATTTACTAGATTAACCATTTAATGTAAATGGACTACATTCAAGCTGTTTACAAAAAAAAGAAAAAAAAAAGAATTGGAGACTCTAAACCAAACAATAAGAATAAGTAGTCAGGATATAGGAATGGAATTTGGCATAGAAAAATAGGCCGTGCTTATAATGAGGAGCAGAAAAAATCAAATGACGGAAAGAATAGAACTGCCGAATCAAGAAAGAATCTAAACGCTCGGGTAAAGGAAATTCACAAGTACTTGGGAATATTAGAAGCGGACACCATTAAACAAGAGGAGATGAAAGAAAAGATAAAAATAAAGTATCTCAGAACAACGAGAAAACTTCTTGGAACCAAGATCTGCAGCAGGAATCTCATAAAAAGAATAAATACCTTATTGTCACCTGATAAGATACACGGAGCCATTCTTGAGATGGATAAGGGAAGAACTCCAACCAATCGACTATAGGACAAGAAAGCTAATGACGATGTATAAAGCCTTACATCCAAGAGATGACATCGACAGACTATATCTATCAAGAAAAGAAAGGAGAACAGGACTCGCCAGCATTGAAGATAGCGTCGATAAATCAACACGAAGACTCAACGATTACATAAAAAGAGCAAAGGAAAACTAATTGCGGCGACTAGAAATATCTTATGCAACATACAGATCAAGAGAACAACAATAACTTGAAAACCAAAAGGGAAAGAAAAACAACTGTATGGATATTTCAAGCGACAAACAAACGAAATCTCACGGGAGAAGACTTGGCAAAGAAAGGGAAACCTTAAGAGAGTAACGGAATTTCTTCCAATAGCAGCACAAAACAATGCCATAAGGACCAAGAATGTTAAAACGAAAATTGATTAGAGGCAACGGAGTAACAAGTATAGATAATGTAGTGATAAAGACGAAACGATTAACCATATAATTAACGAATGCAGCAAACTAGTGCAAAGACTAAACACGACTGGGAAGGAAATGTGATCCATTAGGAATTGTGCAAGAAATTAAAATTTTACCATTCTACCAAATGGTATATTCACAACCCGTAATCTGTTCTGGAGAATGAGACTCACTAAATCATCTGGGATTTTGAGATAAAAACGGATGTTCTCATCCCGGCCAGACGACCAGACCTAGTATTAGTTAACAAAAAAATAGAGAATCTGCCGAATAGAGAGGTCATTGCTGTCCCAGACGACGACAGAGTGAAAATCAAAGAAAATGAAAAGAGAGATTTAGACCTTGCCAGAGAACTGAGAAAGTTGTGGAACATGAGGTGGCGGTGGTACCAATTGTAATCCTAAAAGACTTAGTAAGGAACTGGAATAGCTGGAAATCGGAAGATGAGCCGAGACCATCTAAACTACAGCATTGTCGAGGTGAACCAGAATACTGATAAAAGTCCTAGAGACTAGACTCTTGAGGAGACTTGCTATCACTCAAACTTCCGTGAAAGACCATCAGCTAACGATGGTTTAAAAAGCTTGCAATAATAATAAGAATAATATCGGCATACAGTGATGTAGTCATGTATTCAAATCCAATATTAATAATTTTTCAAACTGATTTTTCGACCCACAGATGATACCATAACAGTTACTACCAATCCAGATCAGAGTGGACCTGGGAGTAATGGCAATAAAAAGGTGATTCCATACTTCTCAGAGATCATGGAGCTGCATCACCTAGGGCATTTTCGGGTCATACTCGGGTCGACGTATTCTAAGACAGATATGAAAAGTGAAACACAAAGATAGATAGATAGATAGATAGATATTAACGAACTGAGGTAGATAAACAGATATGTTTGTGTTAAGTTTCTATATTTAATGACATGCCAACCTTCGTGGGGTGTTTAATGCTAAAGACATTTTTAACCCATAGTTGATAAGGGGGATGAAAAGGTTTGAACATTTCCTAAGGGCATTAGTCCAAAAGTGAACGTAATAGCACGACTGGAGATCGAACTTACTTGTTACAATTTTGCAATTCAGCACGTAGGCCACTACGCAATGGGGGCTTCCTTAGATAGATAGATAGATAGATAGAAAAGAATGAGACAGTTTAATGGCTGGTTGGTCGTATTTTATGGCATATCAACCCTTATAGATTATCTAATGCCAAATCTTGTTTATACATATATATTAGATAAATATTATTTGGAAGCGAATAGTTTGTCGCTAAGAATTTTTACGCGAGTCTGAGGTGATTTGTTTGTATACAGTTCATCATCATCATCATCATCATCATCATGTCGTGCCGCTTGCACGGATATCCTTGACCCTCTTTCGCCACTTCTCCCTATGGTACATTGCCTCTGGTAGGTCCTCAGGGCTACATCCCGTATCCTCACAGAGCTGCTGTATGTATGTTCGAGCTGGTCGTCCTGCTTTTGCTCGGTCATATGAGAGGGTCCATATGAGTACATCCCTTATGAGCTCGTCTCTGCTTCTCCGGCAGTGTCCTGCATTTCTGGTTCGTCTAACTTGGATAGTTTTCGTGATGGGAGGCAGGTGGCCGTATAGTTGGTGCTTTGTGGGATGTTGCCGCCAGGACTTGTTCAATATTGTTCGCAGCATTCTTGTGTAATTGCCGTCTAGCTTCTTCACCAGTCGTTTTGTTAGTGTCCAAGTGGTGCATCCATACAGAAGTATCGACACGACCGCTTAGATGGTTTCAATTATTGCTATCAAACACAAATAGTTTTATTTGCCACATAAAATTGTTTCACGTAGAATAAATGATTAAACAGTTGTCTAAATTTCTGAGACGAAGCGTGTTCATTTTTATCATTAAGGATTTTCGGACTATTGTCTTTATCTTGATTGTTATTTCTATAACGTTTCGGCCGATATGTCCACCGGTCTTCTTCAGGTGTTTGTCGAACTCGGGAACCTTCATGGAACTTCGAACTACGTCCTTTATTGAATCCACGGGGGTCGCCTGTTCTGATTCCGTTAGCCATAACCGGGTACAAGTGTTAAGTGTTCCTGTATTGTTGTTCGCCTGCAGTCAGGATTGAACCTGCAACCTCCAGATGATTGTCTCCTTAGAAGCTTACACATAGCGTAACGGTTATAGGCGTTGGTTCCTTAAGCTTCTAAGGAGACAAGGCGAGCAACGTTGTGGAAATAACAATAAAGATGAAGACAATAGTCCGAAAGCCCTAAATAATAAATAGTTCTATCTTACCATACTTGGGACTCTAACTGGTACTACCACTCAGAGGTCAGAGTGGACCGGGGAGTAATGGCAATGAGGAGGTAATCCACATTCCGTAAAGCTCTAGGACTGGAGACTCACTATCGGATGCAGTTTGATGTTGTATAAAAAACACTCGTTATGGGGGAGATTATACCTCTCTGCCGAGATGCAGTCGGGTTGGCGATATATTAAGCTTAAAAGAGAGTGAAAGATACTGATTGAGATAGATAGATAGATAGATAGATAGGAACAGAATGAGATAGATAGATAGATAGATCTTCTTACAAGCACCAACAGGTGTTGCCCCTGGGACATCTACCATATTTGGGCCAGCAAGTGATAACGCTATTTAAAGAACTGGTAACAAGGGAGATATGAGCTAATTCTCAGCCCTAGCCTACACCTTAGTTAGACCTCACCAAATGAGGAAGATAACCTTTGAATCAAATGGATCGGGTAACTGATAGCGAATTCAGTCGCAGCCCTTCCATGTACCCTGAAATGAAACCACCTGAAACACCCGCTTGTATCTGATATGACAACATATTGTTTCGAAATACGTGACAAGAAACACAAGTCACTTGGTATTTTGCTTCGACGGATGACCGATTCTGTTTATTTATGCTGGTCGCATGAGATATGCAACGATCGTTGAGTATAAAGTCGTTAAATGGTGAATGTTGTCAAAAAGGTTTCAGATATGGGTATCTCAGATTTTGTTATTTAATAGAGTATGCTTTTAACTAATTCTTAGGCATTATTTTATTTCATCAAGACTTCAAAACACACACGCACACTCCTATATATATATATATTGGGGTGGAAATAAGTATAAGGCTTCCCATTAAATTGTAAATAATTTTCTTACTACTCCACAAATTCCTCTGAAAATGTGTGTGTGGTACCTAGATCCGATGGGTATTAGTATACATATTTGGAGGTGCCCGTGGTGTAATGGTTATCGTTGTAGGAAATAGACACGGCGACACGAGTTCAAATCCTGCACGAGGCTGACTGCATTTCACAAAGCACTAATACCCTTGGGAAAGGTACGAATCCAATTATTCTCCCTCCAGCTATGGGTAAATAGTAGGACAAAATGGGTTCTTCAGCCTTGATGAGGCAACTAGTCTAGGAGAAAGAAAACTCTGAATTCAAACCTGTTAAGCTTCGCTTAAAAATTGACCTTGTGTCATATCCTGCTCGAGTGGAGGGGTTGGATAAAAAGGATTAGTATACATATTCAATTTTATAAGAATTTTCCACCAAAAATTTGTTATTAACAAAACTTATAAAGACAGTTTTGAAAAAAAATGTATATCTGATATACTTCAGAATGCCAAAGAAAGAATAAGTGCATGAGCAGATTATAAAAAGTCTTATCATGATTTTACGTCATATGAGTCCTATTTAAACATTCTATAATTGAATACAGAACTTGGAAAATACCAAGGAACTCCCCCCTCTTAATGAAAATGAAAAGGTCAAATATCTGCCTATAGTAAAGTAAAGTTAGCGACCTTAGCCGAGGGCAACCAGAAGGCTCCCTTTTCGATAGCTACTACACTGAGATGTAGGGGAGGGTGCCACTCCTTTCCTTGGATTACTCCACTTTACCCTTCATACGTACCTTATATTGCTGAGTGCTAAGCAAAGAAGTATCAAATACCATTTTTAAAGTCTTTGGTATGACGCAACCGGGGATTGAACTATGGTCTCCCGGACCATTGACGAACACTCTACCCACTAGACCAATGACTCGGTCTGGAGGAAAAATCTATGTTTCATGGCAAGAGAACTGTCGATGTGATGAACAGATGTGAGAAATTATCAAAAGGGCCTTAAACGGTATGGCACCAGAAAATGTCGAGGTTGTCCATCTAAAATTACAAATGCAGCCAGACGTCAATTTTTTCGAGAAGCTTCCAAAGGAAAACCAAGCTCAAGAGATCTGCAAAAATCTCAGAATTTACCCAGCATTCCAAGAAAAGTTCAACTTCTCCATGAATCGCTAAATCTTGAATATCGAAATAAAAAGACAGCCCTTGCTTTAACTGGTTGTACAATTTTGCAGTTGAATACAATTTTCTAAAACTGTCTTATACTTACGAGGTGCATACGATAAGTTTCCAGACTTTTTTTGTGTGAGCACTTTTATTGATAGTACACACATGAAACTCTAGTCCCCTTCGAAGTAATCTCCTCCCGCTGCAATGCACTTGTTGTACCATTCCAACAATTTCTGGAGGACCCCATGGAAGTCCTCTTGTGTGAGCGTTTCAATGACCTTCGTCACGGCCTCTTTCATCTCCTCAATTGTCTCATAACGACAGTCTCTCAGCTTAGGGAATAAGCAAAAATCACAGGGAGCAAGGTCTCGACTTTAGGGAGGGTGAGGAACTGTCTTGATGCGCATCTAGGTCAGATAGTCTGTAACAAGGATGGAGTTGTGGACTGGTGCATTGTCCTGGTGGAGATGCCACTGACCCGATTTGAACTCCCTTAAGACCTCAACATAGTAACCCTAACCCTAACTCCTTGGCCAAACAACTCTCGTGTATTGACTCTCCTACTCCTCCCACACCTCTCATCATTCCTCACAGACTCCCTGCCTTCCTTGAATCTCTTATGCTACTCCAAAACCCATTGCTCGATTCATGCAAGATGGTCGAAAAGCAGTCTGAAGCATTCCGTACCGTGGCATCTTTACCAAGTTTAAAACACAATTTTATTGCATATCGTTCATCTAAAGTGTCAGATTGCATTTTTGAAATTCACTAGCTGTGACAATCAGGCTTTAGTAGGGTGTATTCCAATTGCTGCTGTAGCTGTTGATTTGAACCTGAAATCCTAAAAATTGGTCAGTCATCTCATAAAATGTATAGCAATAACATACAAAATTTTCAAGAGTCTACGACAATTTTAAATGCCCATACGAACAAATTCTGGAAACTTATCGTATACATCTCGTATTTCCACACTCGAAAACGTATTTTTCTTAATAACATTTTTGGTGGAAAGTTGTTATAAAATCGAATATGTACCATCTAGGTACCACTCAAATTTTCAAAGGAATTTGTGCAGGAATAAGAAAACTATTTACAATCTTATGGCATGTCTTATACTTATTTTTACAAATATATATATACATATATATGGTCTAGTGGGTAGAGTGTTCGCCAATTGTCTGGGAGACCTGGGTTCAGTCCCTGGTCGCGTTATATTAAAGACTTTAAAGGTGGTACTTGATACCTCCTTGTTTAACACTCAGTAATATAAGGTACGTATCAAGGGTAAAGTGGACCAATCCAGGGAAAGTAGTCGAGCCTTCCCCTACACCTTGGTGTAGTAGCTATCAAAAAGGTCGCCTACTTTTATATATATGCATGTATGTATTTAAAATTTTAATATTTTGAAAAGCATATGTCCACAAAGCGATTTGTATCGTTTTTAGATTATTTATTTTTCTCTTACATGTTTCTAGCTTCTAGCTGTCACCAGAGAATGTTAATGATTTTGGCTGATGTCGTTTTTGGTTTATATAGTGGCGACTGTCCCTTCCGTGACGGATTTTCTGCAAATATTGGTTCTTTCTTTCTCACTTTTTCTTGTTATATAATTACGGAATGATTTTTTTTATATTAATCATTTTTCGTTGATTATATTTTATCATTCGGTTTGCTTGGGCTTTGATCTATTCGGCTCTTAGTGCAGGTGCACACACATTGAGAGCAGTTCACGCTCGTGCGCAGAGGATATGACAATCACAAATGTTATAATAAAAACCCCAGAAAGAAAATGAGACTGTGGTGTGAATGACGTCATGCCCGGAAGCAATGGGCTGAGAATTTGGTGATTTTGAAAAAGACGTTAGGTGAGATCTGACTCTGGGCCAGGCCAGGCCAGTCCAGCTGAGTGCTACCCGATGCGCAATTCGTTTGTGGGGTCAGATAGTACAGTCAGCATTGTAAAAATTGTGTCTCTCTCTCCTCGTGTCGAAAAACTAAAGTCAAGAAGTTAATAAACGTTTCGTACCTGAACAACGGAGAGTCGTCAGTGTTTCGTATTTCCCTGCATCAGTATATTTTCCATTCTTTCTTCTTTCTCCTTTTCTTAAAGTTTGTTTTATGTGTGTTTTTATGGGTGTGCTAATTTTTTCCCTAATTAACCTTTGATATTTGATATGTCATCAAGTTTTTTGGTTATTTTACTCAGGGTCATTGTATGTGTGTATGTGTGTATGTGACTGTTGGGCAAGTTTTTCCTCTCTATTGTGTGTCTTGTTTAGTTCTGTTAAATCTTGTTGAGTTTTGAATTTTAACTACTTTTTACTTTCTTCACTGAGTGTATGTGTGTGTGTTTGTGTGTGTGTGTTTGTATTTTTTTCGATCTGTGTATAGTTGATATACCATAGAGTTTAGTAGTTCTCTCTCTCTCACTCTCTCTCTCTCTCTCTCTCTCTCTCTCTCTCTCTCTCTGTATGTGTGTGTGTTCGGGAAGTGTTCTTTGTTTGGTAAGAATTTCAACTGACAACTACTTTTTACTTTCTTCACTGAGTGTATGTGTGTGTGTTTGTGTGTGTGTGTTTGTATTTGTTTCGATCTGTGTATAGTTGATATACCATAGAGTTTAGTAGTTTCTCTCTCTCTCTCTCTCTCTCTCTCTCTCTCTCTCTCTCTCTCTCTCTCTCTCTGTGTTCGGGAAGTGTTCTTTGTTTGGTAAGAATTTTAACTGACAACTACTTTTTACTTTTTTTCTGAGTGCATGTGTGTGTATTTGTATGTATGTGTAAGTGCTTGTGTGTGTATTTGTTTCTGTCTGTCTGTATAGTTTAAGATGTATTCAGTGCGGGCTTGTAGTTTTCCATTAGGTTGTGTGTGTGTGTGTACTGGTGCCTGTTTGCATACACGTTATTTTGAAAATAAAGCAAATAAAATCTCTCAGTAATCTGAGTCTCTCGTATCCTCTCTTCAGATAAGCTTTGTATCAAAAGTCAGACTTCAGACATGTTGATAGGAAGCTCACCTGAAGATCGATTATGTGAAACTCAGAGTCGGGAGGGAGTTTGTCTTGTTTCATTTTTTATTATTGCTCCGTATTCTTGTACATAAAGCACTATGTCCAACAGATTGAGGCAGTTTTTAGTGGTATTCTTTAATTACACACACACACACACACACACACACACATATATATATATATATATGTGTGTGTGTGTGTGTGTGTGTGTGTAAGTTAGCTGACCGTTGTCTAGGGCGATCTTTTCAATAGTTACAACACTGATGAGTTGGGGAGGGCGCTGCCTTTTCCCCTGGATTGCTCCACTTTTCCTTGGTCCGTACTTTATAATGCTGAGTGTTAAGCAAGGAATTATCAAGTAACATTTTTTTGAGTTTTTGGTATGACTCGACCTGGAATTGAACCCCGATCTCCCGAACCATTGGCGAACACTCAACCCACAAGGTCAATGGGCTAGTTAATGCGTGTATGTACATATGGATATGATATATGAATTATATAATATATATGATTGAAATAAGTGGAAAGGTGAATAAATCAAAGAAAATCTGAGAGTCCGCAAAGGTTTTATGCTGGAGCTTCCTTCTCCAGTTTTAATATATATATATATATATATAAGTGTGTGTATGTGTGTGTGCGTGTGAATAAATATATATATCGAATATGTATATTGATAATGAAAAGTAAGTAAACTTGGCGACTGTAGTCGAGGGCGACCTGAAGGCTCCCTTATCAAGAGCTACAACACCGAGATGTGGTAAAGGGGGCTAAACCTTTCCACGAATTGCCTTAATTTACCCTTGATCCCTACCTTAAAATGGTAAGTGTTTAGTAAGGCAGCATCAAGTACGATTTTTTGAGTTTTTGGTATGACTTGACCTAGGATTGAACCTCGGTCTCCCGGGTCACTGGCGAACGCTCTAACGACGAGAGCAATGGGCTGGTAAAGAGTGCTTCATATCGACAATAAAACATATAAAAATCTAAATTAGACGAAGGCTCTTAATCTGATGAATTATGGTCGAGAAACTGAGTCCCTAGGCACCAATGACTCTGTTGCTACACAATCCTAACTCAGACACATAAGCACACACATACGAGCGCACACACACTTATATATGCATAGATACGTATGTATATATTGTCACGTGATATCCCACTGAGATGATGGAAATGGGATGACTACTATCCTCTTGTTGCCATTAACAGTAGCAAGCCGTCAAAGAATGACCGTTAAGAAAGAATATAGGTCACAGGGGAAACCAGATGTTTATACTTGGTGACCTCACTCGGGTCGCCTGACACAAGAGGGTAGAAGTCAAACGATTGGCTGGGACCCTAAAACGGAAGTGGGGACTCCTTCCCGTCAGCGGAAATAGATAGTAAGAAAGTTAGTTATTGGACAGGGCTCGTGGTAGACAGACCAAAAGCCAGTACTCCGGGTGAAGAAGACAAAAAAATATCTCGGACACGAGGGACCCAAGTTCTTCAAGCCAGTGTTAAAAATAGCATAAAGTCTATTAGCCCGTAAAAGAGGAAAGATTCTCCACAGGAACTCCATAAAAAAAAAATAAGATAAGTACCCTTGGGACTGTGTCTCCTTATACCAAATTTTGTATACCCTCTCTCTCTCTTTCAATTTGAAGGAAAACGAAAGAAAAGAAAAGAAGAAAGACATTTATGTTCATGGACTGTTCATTTATTATATATTTTGACACTTTGAAGGTGTATATAATTGTAGTAAAAGATTCATGTATTTTAATGTTCCCACGTGGTCGAAGTTGTTATTTACATTGTTTCTACGAGTTTGTTATGTCATATTTCTTTTCCAGCTTCTGTTCGCCTTATGTTATCTTGCTTAAAATTGTCCTATTAATTCCTTTAAAATATCACACGGGAAACCGGAGTTGCCGACTACTACAATATAATATTATTACGTCTCAACCTAGAGGTCCATATCTTCCATTGTCTAGGGGAGGAAGGAAAGCGACCTGGTGGGTGTGTGGATAGTGTGAAATTTGGAACCCCTTACCAGCGGCGGTCAGTCTAGCCCTAAATTAATCCCTCACATAATATGCCAGTTCTTATATGCCTGAGAGAAAAACTCTGAACGAGGACTTATTCTATAAGGGATCAAGTGCCAACCTGCCCCGTCTTCACACGTGCGAAAATAAAACCCCGTTTTGGGATAGAAGTAAATTCTTCGCGTCACAATATACATATACATGTATATACAAAAATATTATAAGTATACAGCTTTTTTCTAATGAAAACATAGGTGAGAAACTGACAGTCAATGAACACCGTTGACACCGTGTTTCTGTTATTCTAATTTATATATATATATATATATATATATATATACGAGGATCATTAAAAAAGTTTCCAGACTTTTTTCGTGTGGGCACTTTTATTGATAGTATACACATGAAACTCTAGTCCCCTTTTGAACTAATCTCCTCCCGCTGCAATGCACTTGTACCGTTCCAACAACTTCTGGAAAGCCCCATGGAAGTCCTCTTGTGGGAGCGTTTCAATGACCTTCGTCACGGCCTCTTTCATCTCCTCAATTGTCTCATAACGACAGTCTCTCAGCTTAAGGAATAAGCAAAAGTCACAGGGAGCAACGTCTGGACTATAGGTTGAGGAACTGTCTTGATGCCCATCTTGGTCAAATAGTCTGTGATAAGGATGGAGTTGTGGACTGGTGCATTGTCTTGGTGGAAATGCCACTGAGCCGATTTGAAGAGTGCTGGCCTCTTTCCTAGGAATCTCTTGCTGAACTCCCTTAAAACCTCAACATAGTAACCCTAACCTTAACCCTAAGCCTTTGGCCAATCAACTCTGGTGTTCTGACTTCCTTACACCTCCCACACCTCTCACCATTCCTCACAGACTCCCTGCCATCCTTGAATCTCTTATGCTACTCAAAAACTGATGTTCGATTCATGCAATATAGCCGAAAAGCAGTCTGAAGCATTCCATACGCTTCTGTGGCATTTTTTCCAAGTTTAAAACAGAATTTTATTGCATATCGTTCTTCAAAAGTGTCCTCACGTCCAGATTGCATTTTTGAAATTCATTAGCTGTGTTAATCAGGATTTAGTAGGGTGTATTTAAATTGCTGCTATAGCTGTTCATTTGAACCTGAAATCAAAAAAGTTGGTCAGTCATCTCAGAAGATGTATAGCAATAACATACTGAATTTTCAAGTGTCTATGACAATTTAAAATGCCTTTACAAAAAAGTCTGGAAACATATTAAAGACACTACGTATACATATATATATATATATATATATATATTGAGAGAGAGAAAAGGAGAGAGAGAGAGAGTCAGAGATAGAGAGAGGGAGTAAGAAAGAAAGAAAGATGGAGAAAGAATCACATAGCATGAGCATTAGTCGAATGATAGATCCTGCGGTTATAAACCAATCAGAATGCAATTTGAACGTAACTGCGCATGTGCACTTGATGTTTTTCTTCCCAACCGTTCGTAAGGAGACATTTGTTTATACACGTATAAAGTTGCGTACAAAATATTCTTTTAGATAAAAAATGATATAATATATAATATAATATTTTAAGTTACATTTCATTTTTATGTAGAAGGGAATTCTACCTCTAGTTAACTAATTTGATTCTGTTGTCGACTGCAGTGCTTTTCGAGCAAGCCTGTTTTATTTAGGGTTTGACTATATACGCTAATTCTTCATTTTATATTATAGAAGTATTTTTGCAGTACATAATGTCTCTGCTGCTTTAGACATTTTTTCTTCTTTTTTTAAGCATTGTGTAGAGAAGGAGTTAAGGGAACGTTTCTACGTGTTCTCGGAGCATGTAAGATCTTATTCGAATTATCGCGACGAACAACGCGAGATTTTACGTGATCACTGTCATTAGAAGTATTGGCAAGAACTTTGCGTCTCTTTCTTCCGTCGCCACTTGGGCTTTGTTGACGTTAATATCAGTAATCAGGACCGACAAGAGGATGATGGGCGTCGCTTCCGGTCGTCAGCCATCTCCGCCCTTAAGACATGAATTTTCCCGCTTAAAATACCCCCCTCTCTCTCTCTCTCTCTCTCTCACACACACACACACATATATTCTCTCTCTCTCTCTCTCTCTCTCTCAACTTCTTTTTCCTCAATCTTCGTCGCAACTCTCTATCTTCTTCTCGAATTCTCCTTCTTTTCTCTCACGCATGTTTTGGACATTATTAGTTTTTGAAGAATTCGTTCTGTCGTTTCTGGAAATCCCGCGATATTATTTTCTATTATCAGACACCAACTATCGATCTCTCTTCCATATGTCTGTCTTCTTAAATATTTATCTGCCTTTTGATATTTACATTCTTCCTTCTGGAACCTCTCCAGCCATTTTGAATGTGGCCTTCATGTAACTTGGCAACCACTAAGACGAAATGCGCAAGTGAGAACTGAAACTCTCCCGCAGGGTCTCTGCAGTCGACAGTGAGCATGCGTAATAAGTGATCGTCGCATTCCCAATGACCGAGCAATTTCATTCTGCATTTCTCACTAAACTAAATCTGATGATGAGGCGTAAGTTCTGGTAATCTGGGGAGCACCCTTTCATTGAGATTACTCTTTAGTTCACTCTCACTCGGAGAAATAACATCTGTAAGGGTTGTATGTAGGGGTTAAGCAGAACTGTTTGAAAATTATTAGTATTAGATAGGAATACTTGATACCATGTAACTGTAAATCATTTCTATTATGAATACTTATAAGTTAAGTTATGGAGGTGTCCGTGATGTAATGGTTATCGTCGTAGGAAATGGACACGGCGATACGAGTTCAAACCTGGACGAGACTGATTGCATTTCACATAGCACTAATACCCTTGGGAAAGGTATGAATCTAATTATTCTCCCTCCAGCTATGGGTAAATAGTAGGACAGACTGGGTTCTTCAGCCTTGGTGAGGCAACTAGTCTAGGAGAAGGAAAACTCTGAATTTAAACCTGTTAAATTCCGCTTAAAAATTGACCTTGTGTCATATCCTGCCCGAGCGGAGGGGTTGGTAAATATATATAAGTTAAGTTAGCGACCGCGGTCGAGGGTAAGCCGAAGGCTTCCTTTTCAATAACTACAACACCAAGGTGTAGGGAAGGGTGTTACTCCTTTCTCTGGGTTGTTCCACTTTACCCTTGATCCTTGATCCTTACCTTATAATGCTAAGTGTTAAGCAAGGCGTCATCAAGTACCATTTTTTGAGTCTTTGGTATGACTCGACCTGGGATTGAACCCTGGTCCCCCGGATCTTGAATAAGATAGGAACACTTTATATTCAACTGTAAATTATATGTATTAAAAATAGTTACTTGAAGCTATAACCTTTATTTAGAATGATTATTGATATTTAGGGGTGTTGTTAGGTGTTTTATGGCATATCAACTAATAATTTATTCAATGCCAGATTTAACTATATATATATATATATATAAATATATATATATATATATATATATATACAAATTTCGTTGAATATAATGGACATTTTCTGTCTATATATTTTCTTGTTGATCCTTTAATATTGCCATATTGATTTTATAGTATTCGGCAGGAATTGATTGATACGTATTCCATAATTGTTTATTTCCCAAGTACTTTCTGCCCGACGTTGGTCCATCATCAGGGGAAAAACACAACTATAGAACAACTAAGTAACAAGCAAAAACTACAGATTCTCGAAGCATTACATATTAGAAACATACAACCCAAACTTAACAGAATCAATTTACAAACCAGTGCTAATGTACTTAAATGTCTTTAGCTTCTAACACTTTTTATAGAACAATTTTTAAAGTAAACACTACACACTGCAAAGGCCCGGATGCTCCTCTTCTTAAAAGTAGTAATGTACACAGAAAAGTTACATCACTTTTGTAATACATCCTCCCCTGATGATGGCCCAAAGTTGGGCAGAAATTACTTGGGAAATAACTAATTATGGAAGGTTTATAAACCAATTCCCGTCGAATATCATAAGATTGATACGGCAATTCGAAAGGATTAACAAAAAAATATGTTGACAAAAAATGTCTATTATGTTCAATCAAATATATATATATATACTTGTATGCATAAACGTATTGTTATATATATATATATATATATATATATATATATATATATATACATTACATATTATATATATTAGCGTTTACATTTAAAATTGTTCTATAAATAGTGTCAATTTTAAAAGTAAACGCTACACATTGTAACGGCCCAGATGCTCTTGAGAAAAGTTACATCACTTTTGTAATACATCCTCCCGTGATGATGGCCCAAAGTCGGGCAGGTAGTACTTTGGAAATAAACAATTATGGAAAATATATCAATGAATTCCCGCCGAATACTATAAAATCAATCCGGCAATATGAAAGGATCGTCAAGAAAATATGTAGACAGAAAATTTCTATTATATTCAACGAAATTTATATATATATATATATATATATATATATGCAGAAATAGTATGTGTATGTGCATTGGTTCACGAGCATGTGCCTTTGATAGACGGAAATACATGTATAAAGAGAATGAGAAGAACAGGTTAAGATAAATAGAGACAGAGAAAAAGAAAGATTGAGAGAGAGAAGAGGGAAAAGAGAAAGAGAGTGTGTGTCGGTGTGATTGAGATAGATTCATAGATAAAATAAGTTGAACAGGCTGACATATATATATATATATATATATATATATATATATATATATATATATATATATATATATGCTCCCCTACCCCTATGGGGCTGAGCTCTCTAGCGAGGGAAGTAAATGGTTGCCACTAGCGTAAGCCAAGGCTCTTCTTATGAATTGAGCTCTCGGTAGTCGTTAAGCGGATATAAGTAAACAAATGTGATACATAAACGTTTAAATTTCCTTCACTTTCGCTGGTTTCCTCGTGGCTAAGCGGTACAATCTTGGATTGGCGTTTCATTCAACCAGGTTTCGATCCCAGCTTCGGAAATCTAGCCAAACTGAAGACTTCGGGTAGAACGGAACAGGTCTGTTTGTGGATGACAAGATATATATATTTATTTATTTATTTATATCTTCAGGGTGACCCCAAATAAACAGAACCTATATATTTTTGACAGAAATTCATAAATTTAATTCTAGACTTTTCTTTTTTTTCAGGATATGAAGTAGATTCTGTGCATGAAAAATTGGGACCATGTCCTGGTCTACCAAGGAAAAGACATTAGAATTATTTTGCTTTATTTTTGTAGAAGTAATTAAAAAGTTTATGGCTTCTGTTTTTTTGGGTGGGGGTCACTCTATATATTTATATCTATAATTAAACTAGTGGTACTCTAAAATTTATAAAGACAAAAGAATAAAGGATTTATCAGTAAAAGAGAGACAAAACCATTCTAAAAAAAAAAAAAAATTGCGAGGGCCTTTTCGTCCGGCTCTGTTTATGCAAAGCGCCGGAAGATTAATAAAAACGGGGAATTCATTTAAAAGTATGAGCCGGTACTGCGTGACGGGAAGAGAGAACAAAAAAATGAAAAACTATGTCACACCAGTACTTAAAACATTCACCAATATGTGTAAAGTATGACTGCTTCTCTCTCTACATAGAGAAGATCAACCTAAAAGCAATATATATCGCCTCTAAGAAGTTCAATTGGACCCCATTCCTGGCTCTCTGCGGAACAGAAAAACAGTCATCTTGATAGTTGGTCCAGCAACTATTTATAGCTAACAGATGTTCTCCAGCAGCCGAGTCCATAGCCTGAGATTGCCTGGATGTTAATCGGCCTCTATTTAAAACACCTCTGTGTACATGCTATATATATATATATATATATAGAGAGAGAGAGGGGGGAGAGAGATTTGTATATTAATTGACATTTGATAGGTAGAATAACGAGAGAGATAAATGTGCTAACTGATATAGATAGATAAATAAGAACAGATATATATATATATATATATATATATAGAGAGAGAGAGAGAGAGAGATAGATAAGAACAGATTGAGATTGATAGATAGATAGATAAGAACAGATAGATAGATAGATAGAAAAGTACAGAATGAGATAGATAGATAGATAGATAAGAACAGAATGAGATAGATAGATAGATAGATAGATAGATAGATAAGAACAGATAGATAGATAGATAGATAGAAAAGTACAGAATGAGATAGATAGATAGATAGATAGATAGATAGATATGAACAGAATGAGATAGATTGATTGATAAGAACAGAATGAGATAGATAGATAGATCGATTCGTGAATATCGAGTTATTTGTTTAGATGAAAACGTTGAGGAGAATAAAAAACAAGTTTCAAGGTTTGTTTCTTAATTTTTTTCTTTCTAACGTTCATTTTTTTCCTTCGTCTTGCTTAGCTTTCCTTTCAACACATCTCTATTTTCTCTCGCTCATCGTTTTCCCATTCGTCTTCTACTTCTCTTCATCTGTGATTCTTTTCATTCTTCCTTCTCTTCGCTACTTCCCATCTCTCATCTTTTTCCCGCCTTCAATCATTCATCTTTTTGCCGCCTACAAGAGATTCCGACTCTATGTCGACACAGCAGACGTCGAAAATTATCTGAAGGCGCCATTTTCGGGGAAGCAGACGAGTTGCGTGGGTCATCTCCAAGCGTGGTCAGGCTATCAAATGGACACTGGTCACTCATGGGTGTTGCTTGTGCCTCAGGGCAGATTCAGCTTACGCCGGTTAAGAAGAGGAATCGTCTTTTATGGGTGATCAGGCGACCGGTCTTGTAAAAGGCGCCCGTTTCGAAGAAGAGGTTATTAGCGTGACGGGGTGAATGGTAACAAGCCGGTGTCGGAGGTGAGTGGAAAAATGGCGTGAGATAATTGTCATTATAAAATGAAACCTTTGAGGGTGACATGAATGTTAGGAAGGTAGAAATTAATAGTTTTATGGATAAATTGGCCGAGGTTCACCCCAACGCGAAGAGAGATATGTGGCAAGCCAAGAAAGATGTAGGGCGCTTCGTAAAAGTCCCAATTTTGTGGGCAGTGTCAAAAATCACGAATCGCTGGTACTTATTTGGCGTGTACAAGACATTGACGTCAACTTACACGGAATTTATATCGACTTGGTTTCGTTTGATTTAGGTCTATTTGTTTAACGGCAGATCAACTCCTCGTGGGTTATTTAATGCCATTATTTAACTCATTTGTAAATGTTCGATTGTAATCAGAATTATTTATAGTTTTAGTTTTGCTTGGTTTAGTTTATTTGTTTAACGGCATATCAACTCCTTATGGATTATTTAATGCCGAAATTTGATTCACACGTATATACTTTAAAATTTTGGCAGCATTTCTTCGTTAATATAAATTTCATTGAAAATAAAAGACATTTTCTGTCTACATATTTTCTTCTGGATCCGTTCGTATTGCCGTATTGCTTTTATCGTATTTGGCAGGAATTGATTTATGTATTGTCCATAGTTGTATGTATCCCTAGTACTTTCTGCCCGACTTTGGGCCATCATCAGGGGAGGATTTATTACAAAAGGGGTTAAACCAACATATATATTATTATTATCAGAGTTACAATCTCCTAAAGGACATTTAAATTGATAAATATGTTGGTTTAACCTCAACTACCCTATCGAGGAGACTTACAATGCACCTTTCTGATACAAGTTCAATAGTTCAGCATTTAAAAAAACATTCATGCCCAACAACAGAATTACGGAAAATTCTCACCGACAACACAACAATATTAGAACATCAAAATAATAAACAAAAACTATAGATTCTCGAAGCACTACATATTAGAAACATGCAACTGACACTTAACAGAATTAATGTTCAGACCAATGCTAATGTACTTCAATGTCTTTAGCTACTAACACTATTTATAGAAACCTGTTTAAAAGCAAACGCTATACTCTGCAACGGTAAAAACGCTCTTGCATAGTAGTAATATGCAAAAACATAGATCCTCCTCTGATTAAGCCCAAAGTCGGGCAGAGAGTACTAGGGATATATATAACTATGGACAATACATGAATCAATTCCTGCTGAATACGATAAAAGCAATACGGGAATACGAACGGATCCAGAAGAAAATATGTAGCAGAAAATGTCTATTATGTCCAATGAAATTTGTATGTATATACTTGTAAACAGAACTGCATTTTAAATATTTCCTTTGCATTTTTGAACTGTAATTTTTTTGTCTTTAATTATTTGTTTGCAGACAATCATATAGTTACAAGAATTCTTTTCTAATACGAATGTTTTATACACAATTATATGATTGTCCAGTCGGTTGGGGCTGTAGAATACACCGACTACTTCTCTGCAGAGTGGTAAGACTCCACCAACGAATGTCCAAGATATGACGCTAAACAATCTGATGCTGAAGTTCCAGTAATGCTGGAGCTTTGGGAATGCAGAGTACCCCTTTACTGCCAACGCTCCCAGTTATCCTCTGTCTCGGAGTGGTAGCACCTGATAGGGTCCTATCTATGAGTTAAATCGAACTAAACTGTGTACTTATGATAAACTGAATTGTTTGAAATAGAACTGTTTATAAGCATAAAAATGAATTTGGCTTTAATATCCTACAATAGTTGATGTGCAATAAAACCAAACCAAACTAAACCAAAACAATAATATGGTTTCAAGTATTCCTGGTTTTGTGGGTAGAGTGTTCACCTATGACCCGGGAGACCGGGGTTCAATCCCAGGTTAAGTCATACCAAAACTCTAAAAATGACACTTGATGCCTTCTTGCTTAACACTCAGCATTATGAGGTACGTAAAAATGGTAAAATGGAGCAATCCAGGAAAAGGAGTAGCCTCCTTCCCCGATACGTCAGTGTAGTAGTTAATGAAAAGAGAGCCTTCGGGTCGCCCTCGATTATGGTCACCAACTTTACTCACAAGTAATTTATACACAATTATATGGTTTCAAGTGACTATTACTATCTAATAATATTTTTTAGTTTTGGTTTTATTTAGTTATTGTTTAATGTCATCTCAACCTTTGAGTGTTATTTAATTCCAAGACCATTCTTGTGGAAGAATAGAAGTTATGGTGCTATTTAACTCATGGGTGGGGGGATAACTCATGGGGGGAATTCATGGGGAGATAACTCAGTAGTGTGATTATCGTTTGTCTGAACATACTTATACGATATTCCTATTGTAAACGAATTATGCTTGTCCCATTGATAGGACTGCTACTATTACACAGAGGAAAACGCAAAATGGAACTAGAAGTAATGGCAATAATAGAACTGGAGCCTTATTAACAGATCCTGTTTCGTGTCATATCACGAAATCCTCTTTCTTTATTTTAATCATAAATGTTTTTTTTTTCAATGTTCCATTGAATTTTTTAATAGCCTTTTATTGTCGATAATCATCTGTTTATCTAATAATAAATATTTCTAAGCAAGCAATTACATGGTTTCAAGTAACTGCTTATAATAATTGTGAATTCAAATAAATATTTTTAATACGCATGATCAGAATTCATTTTTTGCTGTTTAAGTATTTTTATCAATCCATACAATTGTATGGGTTCAAGGAATTATTTCCACTTAAAATAATTTCTTTGGGCGCATTTATATGGATTCAAGTATTTCTGTCCAATAATACTATCACCCAGCCAACTGGGGGAGTAGAATATGCCTACTATTGGCCTAGTGGGTAGAGTGTTCGCCAATGGTCCGGGAGACCGGGGTTCAATCCCAGGTCGAGTTATACCAAAGACTTTTTTAAAAAATGGTACTTGATACCTCCTTGCTTAACACACAGCATCATAAGGTACGTATCAAGGGTAAAGTGGAGAAATCCAGGAAAAAAGTAGGGCCCTCCCCTACACACCTCGGTGTAGTAGCTATTGAAAAGGAAGCCTTCGGGTCGCCTTCGACAACGATCAGCCTAATTACGTAAACATATACACACACAGAGATATATATATATATATATATATGTGTGTGTGGATGTGTGTGTGTGTGTAATTAAAAAAATATCACTAAAAACGGCCTCAATCTGTAGAATATAGTGCTTTATGTACGAGAATACGGAGCAATGATAAAAAATAAAACAAGATGAAATCTCTCACGACTCTGGGTTTCACATAATCGATCTTCAGGTGAGTTTCCTATCTACACGTCTGAAATCTGACTTTTGATACAAAGCTTATCTGAAGATAGGATACGTGAGACTCAAATTGCCGAGCGATTTTATTTGCTTTATTTTCTAAATATCGTGCATGCAAACACGCACACACACACACACACATACACACACACACACACAAAACCTCGACGACAGTCACCAGCTTTACTTACTGTACTTTATGTCTCAGTAGATGGATAAGACTCTCCACCCCGCAAACTTAGACCCCTGTTGACTGTGTTTTGCGACCAGCAATGCTTGAGGACGAGATCCTGATGTCTAAGGAGTCAATGATCCTGCAGTCAAAGTGATCATGCAGTTAACAACACTCTACCTTGTCTCTTACTGGACTAGACGGGTGTTTGGTGAGGCCCGAACCGGTTAATCGGCTGGTCAATACAAGTCTGAACACTTACATAATTGCCCTGACCATATTCTTCAAATTGCTCTTATGACAAACAAGTATCCTACCTGATTTCATATGAAAATTGCCAGAAGGCAATGACTGAGGGTCAATTGCACTAAGATAGCAATACTTGAAACCAATTAACTGTGAGCAAACAAATGATTAACATTGAATAGAATTGTTTCTGCTCGATGACAATATTTCAAATCGTTTAACTGTGTGCAAACAAATGGGCTCTGGATCATTTAAAAGTAAGGTTACCAACAAACTATTCGCTTAAAAATCACACACACACACACACACACATATATATATATATATAGTTTTCAGCATGAATGAAATGCACGCGGAACCACCATTCCCGTGTGATTACGTAACATCAAGAAACAGTTACTGTAAACGCGTATTAACATCAACAGCCGAAAGTAAACGCATTTTTTAAAAATCACAAATTACACACAAAACCCGAAGATAAACGTCCAATGTAATATCTGCTTTTAATTTATCTGGTGTATATATATCATCCTTTTAAATACTCTGTCCGGTGGCAAAAGCTGCTTGGTAGCGCAAAGAGTGACAGCACCGCCTTGAGATACTGAAACTATGTTATCACCCCTGGTTGGCGGCTGATGAGGGCAGGATATCGCACGTGCTTCTACGCGTTGTAAGATGAAATATATTATATATACATGTGTGTGTGTGTGTGTGTGTGTACGACACAGGATTTGGCATTAAAAAAAACCTTCAAAGGTTGATATGCGATGGAACCAAAAATATAAATGAACGAATACTTATAATTTGTATTCAGTTATATGATTTCAAGTATACCAATAATTTACTCACAATTATTTGATTTAAAGCAATTATTCAGATCTAAAACAAATCATTTGTTTGCTGACATTTATATCGTTTCAAGTGACTAGTCTTAACACAAATAATTTTCATATAATCAAATGGTTTCAAGCATTCCTATCATTAATAATTCTGTGGAATAATAATCCCTTGTTTGCACACAATTATATAGTCTCAAGTATTCCTATCTAACATTAATAATTCTATAGAGGTGCCCGTGGTGTAATGGGTATCGTCGTAGGAAATGGACACGGTGACACGAGTTCAAATCCTGGACGAGACTGATTGCATTTCACGTAGCACTAATACCCTTGGGAAAGGTATGAATCCAATTATTCTCCCTCCATGGGTAAATAGTAGGACAGACTGGGTTCTTCAGCCTTGGTGAGGCAATTAGTCTAGGAGAAGGAAAACTCTGAATTCAAACCTGTTAAACTCCGCTTAAAAATTGACATTGTGTCATATCCTGCAAGAGCGGAGGGGTTGGGTAAATAGGATTAATAATTCTATGGACTAATGATCCCTTGTTTGCACACAGTTATATAGTCTCAGGTATTCCTATCTAACACAAAAAAATTCCTCAGACGGAAGGAAAGGAAATATTATGAGCATAATGTACACATGGAACACACAAATTCAACAACAAAAAAAGACTTATATATAAACTTTTTTGCAATACGAACAATCCAAAATACGTAGAAATACTGATAAAATACATCTTAAAATCAGTATGATGGTAAGTAACACAGGTGTAGCCTGTTAACGAGTCTACAGTAAGAATTGGATTTACTTGCTTAGAATTTGCTCTCGGAAAACAACCGGTGGCAGTTCAGCAGAAAGTCTACGAATCAATTTATGACCCATTGAATGCCACCTTTTTTTGTAACTATGTGCCAAACTATCTAATTAGTTATAAGTAAGTTGTCTGGCCACAGTCGAGGGTGACCAGAAGGCTCCCTTTTCAATAACTACTACACCGAGGTGTAGGGGAAGACGCTACTCCATACCCTGGATTACAGTACCCTTGACCGATAGCTTATAATGCTGAGTGTTAAACAAATAGGTATCAAGTACCATTTTTTGAGTCTTTACTATAACTCGACTTGGGATTTAACCCGGTCTCCCAGACCACTGGCAAACGCCCTAATTATTTCTAATTATAAAGAAAATTTTACTTACATTGTAATAAGATTGATTCGTTGCAAATTTTAAAAAGATTATTCTGGAATATTCTTTATTATCAAACGAACGAAGATTTTTTTTTTTTCATTTGGTTTTTAATCCTTCAAATATACACAGTTGCCTACAAATATAATGGCCAACCGTAGATAATGCGTATCTACACATAATACGCGTACATATATAATAAAGTCATGCCTGTTTATTATCTGCATAGACTGTGTGCTTCGAATGTCGGTAGATTTAAGGAAAGAAAATAGCTTTACTTTGGCAAAGCAAGAAGCAGAAGATACCCCGTACGAACGATTATGGACGCTGACTACGCTGATGACATAGCGCTTCAGGCAAATACACTCGCCCAGGCCAAATCCCTGCTACATAGTCTGGAACGGCCAGTGGGTTACATTGGTCGCCATGTCAACGCAGTCAAAACAGAGTTCATGTGCTTTAATCAAAGAGGTGACATCTCCACACTAAATGGAAGATCTCTGAAACTTGTGAACTTACTTCACCTACTTCAGAAGCAGCATATCATCTACTGAAAATGACATCTAGCAAAGGCATGGACAGCCATCGATAGACTATCGGTCATATGGAAGTATGACTATCAGATAAAATAAAGCGCCGTTTTTTCCAAGCAGCGGTCATGTCAATACTGCAGTATGGATGCGCCACATATACACTGACCAAGCATATGGAGAGAAAACTTGACAGCAATTGTATAAGAATAGTGTGAGCTGTATTGAACAAGTCAGAATCACACAAAGCAGCTGTACGGACACCTACCTCCCATCTCGAAAACCATCCAGACTATACGAGCAAGACATGTGGGACAGGGCTGGAGAAGTAAAGGCGTGCTCAAAAGTAACGTACTCCTGTGGACCCCTCAAACGGATGAGCAAGAGTAGGGCGACCAGCTAGAACCTATCGACAACAGCTCTGTACTGATACAGGATGTAGCATGGAAGAAGTGACGAGAGCAAAAGAAAATAGGGACGAGTTGCAGGTGAGGGTCAGGGAAATCTGTGCCAGTGGCCTTCCATGATGATGATGATGACATATATAATGCACATCCATATGTAATATGAATATACATATAATCGACGCTCATGGACAACAACTTATTATGCACATACGGATAAAATGCACCTATAAACTTATAAGACACACACATATTAAATGCACATACAGATATAATGCATATATGCATATAAAACATCTGCACAGAAAATACACATACACAGAAAATTAACTCATGAATATGAGTAGTAAAATAAATTTGGTTGGTTGGTTGGTTGGTTAGGTTTTATGGCATATCAACCTTTGTAGGTTATTTAACGCACACTCCAATGCACACTTCAATGCAGATTGAAGACATTCACTGTTTTTTTTTAAAATTCATTTGGAAAAAATTATCCTTGACTCAACATTTATATTCGGTCCTCGTTTACGAAAAGTAAAAACGAACATTTGAAAGAAAGAAAAAAAAACGCATATTTCTTCTGTCAACCACAACCGAAAAACAAATTAAACAAGTAATATTCATATTTTCTTCTCTTATTTCTTACATCTTAGAATGCCTGGACTTGTAAAATCATTGACTAAAAATGGAGACGGTCGATTAAAATGATTATGGGCGAGTACATTTTCCCTCACTCTCGAACGCCGGTCGAGTGATTTCCTTTCGCAAATCTCAAAGCTATATATATATATATATATATGAACTGAAAATTAATAATGAATCAACAACTGAACACATATAGAGAGTTGAGGTGCAGTTTTTTAAACAAGCGTTTTGATTTTAATGTTTACTAATGTTTTGCAAATTTAGCATTTTCAGTTTCTTAAAAAAAAAGAATTTTCAATTCAGCCATCAAGATTCGACATGTTTTTTAGAGGCAAAAACGTACCGACACTTTTTTAAAAATACATTTTGGAATTTCAGTAGGAGAGAGGCAAAATATTTTTTACATCTAAAAAAAAAAATTGAAATGATATAAGATAAAAGGGAATACGCCTCGATCAAGAAAAATGTATGTACTCTTAACCTTAATCAAAGGTCCTGATTTGTATTTGTACTCGTTTCGGCGCGAAAGACAAACGAGTAGAAAGCAAGATGTTGCTTTACTTTTATTTGTTTGATGTTATTTTTATTTGTTTGATGTGGCTGTGGGGAATTAACGAGAAATAAATAGTAGGGCAGATTGGGCTCTTTAACATTAGAATGTCAACAGGTCTGGGAGAAGGAAAATTCTGAATTCAAATCAATTGTTGTCTGCTTAAAAAAAAACTCACCTTGTGCCTATACATATATATATATATATATATATAAACAGAAATATTTATGAATTGTTACTCCTAAGCAAACCTCCTGATGTATATCTGTATGCGTGTGAAAGAGAAAGAGAGAGACGGGTTTATGATTTTTTCTTTTTATTTGATAGCTGTTTTTGTTGTTGTTAGATGAGATATTTTGATTCGTCTGTAAAATTGACAATGGCGAATTTGTTTACGCTGACTAGAGGGGGAAATGGCTCTATCTCGCACACGTCTCCAGTTTCCTGACACTTGCCCTTCTTGCTGAGTTATCTCTGATTGCCTGACCCCAAGAGTGCGACAAGGGGGAGACCGTATTCGACGGCAGGGAGTGGGGCGTTGCCTGCCTGTGCACAAAGTCGTTTTTCAGCGAGGCGACCTCTTTCGTTTAGAGTAACAAGAAGTCATCAGACACGCTGAGAGAACATTGGTTCGAGCTCCATGGTTAGAACGACAATTAAAAACAAAATCAGATATCAAAGACCGATTCGTTTTCTTATTTTATGTATTCTTTTTTAAAAAGCAATAGCGCAGCAAACAATACATATATATAGGTACAGGTAAATAATTTCTAATATATATATATATATATACATAGGAAACTTTGAAATTCACAGATATATGTGTTTGTGTTTGTGTGTGTGGATATATATATAATAATAACCATCATTATCATCATCATCATCATCATGTCGAGCTATTAGCATGGACTTCCAAAATTCTCTCTCGCCATTTATTTCTATCATCCATTGCTCCTGGCAGGTCCTCCAGACTACATCCTGTGTCCGTACAGAGCTGTTGCAGCTAGGTTCTAGTTGGTCGTTCAACACTTGCACGTCCGTGTAAAGGGGTCCATTGGAGAACGTCGCTTATGAGTTCGTTCTTACTTCTCTAGCATTGTCCCTCATGTCTTGTTCGTCTAATTTGGGTTGTTTTACAGATGGGAGGGAAGTGGCCGTACAGCTGCTGTTTTATAGGATGTTGCTTCCTGGATTTGTTCAATATGACTCGTAGCATTCTTGTGGATTTCCTGTCTGGCTTTTTCTCAATAGGCTTAGCCAACGTCTAAGTGGTGCACCCATATAGTAGAATCAGCACGACCGCTTCTGGGGAAAAATTGCGTTTTATTTGATCGGATGGGTTTGATTTTCATATGATCGACAACCTATCGATAGCAGTCCATGCCTTCGCAAGTCACTTATTGATGTCATTTTCAATTGATGAGACATTGCTTACGAGGTAGTTGAACCTATCCAATAATTTCAGAGAGCCATCATCTAGAGAGAAAATGTCTCCTTTTTGATTAAAACACATGTACTCCGTTTTGTCTGCATTCACAGAGTGGCCAATGCCACTTTCTGCCTGCTCCTGACTATAAATATATATATATGTGTGTGTGTGTGTGTGTGTGTGTTGTATATTGAAACTTGACCAAGCCGTCAATCAGAGATTCTCTGCACAGGACGCACCTGTGAAAAAAAAAGCAGAAGCAGCCACATAGTTGAACGTAAATGTGTGGGTGTTATGAAATAATACATGCATATATCCACGTGAGATATATCAGTCTTAGTTTTGGAGAGCCAGCTAGTGGCTAGAAGAGAGGTCAGTAACGGGAACGCCAACGAGCGGCTGGGTCCCCCCCTGAAGCAGCTTCCCACAGAGCACCTTACAGCAGGCCATCGGTTGAGTACACCCCACCCCGGCCGAGAAGCAGAGGAAGTACAAATTGGGGCCTTGAAAATGGTACAGTATGGTATAGTCAAGAG
Organism: Sepioteuthis lessoniana; assembly: GCA_963585895.1. Lineage (NCBI taxonomy): Eukaryota > Metazoa > Mollusca > Cephalopoda > Myopsida > Loliginidae > Sepioteuthis > Sepioteuthis lessoniana. The sequence continues at coordinate 7,704,075 of OY757927.1, forward strand.
AAGTAGTTATGGGTCAATGTACCAGTCTCTATTTGCCCCTCTCCGTCTGTCTGTATCTCTCACTCTACAGAAACTTTGACTCCAAGAAGAATAAAAAAATTTATATCTTCGTAACCAAATGTCGTGGTTGTGTCTTCCTTACTTACGCCACTATATAACACACCCATACACACACACACACACACACATACGCACACATGTATATATGTGTGCATATTTATCGATCTGTTCCTATTGATTGATCTATCTTCTATTACAATCTCTTCATATGCCTTTGTCAGTCATTTAGAAGACTCGAGAATTTTTCTTTCTTTTGAAAACCAGTCTATGAGAAGGAAAACTGAATTCAAACCAGCTGTACTCCGCTTAACAATTGTCCTTATTTCTCTTCTATCTATTTATCATATTTACCCAACCCCTCCGCTCGGGCAGGATATGACACAAGGTCAATTTTTAAGCGGAGTTTAACAGGTTTGAATTCAGAGTTTTCCTTCTCCTAGACTAGTTGCCTCACCAAGGCTGAAGAACCTAGTCTGCCCAACTATTTACCCATAGCTGGAGGGAAAATAATTAGATTCGTACCTTTCCCAAGGGTATTAGTGCTATGTGAAATGCAATCAGTCTCGTCCAAGAATTTGAACTCGTGTCGCCGTGTCCATTTCCTACGACGGACATCTCCACTGTTTCTTTCTATCTATCTATCTATCTATCTATCTATCTGTTTCTCGCTGTCTCCCCCCTCTCTCTGTATATATATATATATACATTAGTAAATTCAAAAGTTTTCTAAATATACGAGCAGTTCTCAATAATTAGGCTTAATCCTTTAAAGATAGATAGATAGAGAGATAGATAGAAGCATACTGAGATAGATAGATAGATAGATAGATAACTGGATAAAACAGACACTGATAGAAAGGAGGTTAATATTGATAAAGACGGAAAGATATTCTATGGAATGTATATAATCGGCAGTTATGAACTAAATAATAGGAATATTAACATATCTATATATATGTATATACATATATATCAAATGATATATATATATATCATCATCATCATGTCGTGCGGCTAGCACGGATATCCCTGACCCTCTCTCTCCACGTCTCCCTATCATTCATTGCCTCCGGCAGTTCTTCAAGGTTACATCCCGAATCATCACATAGCTGCTGTATGTATGTTCGAGCTGGTCGTCCTGCTTTTGATTGGCCATATGCGGGGGTCCACAGGAGCACATCACTTACGATCTCGCCCTTGCTTCTCCAGCAGTGTCCGGCATGTCTGGTTCGTCTAGCTTTCATAGTTTTCGTGACAGGTGGTAGGTGACCGTACAGTTGGCGCCTTGTGGGGTGTTGCTGCCAGGACTTGTTTAATATTGCTCGCAACATTCTTGTATAATTGCCGTCTAGCTTCTTCTCCAACCGTTTAGTCAGCGTCCAAGTAGTGCATCCATACAGCAGCACCGACACGACCGCAGCCTGGAAGAAACTGCGTTTCATTTTATCGGTCAGGTCTGATTTCCATATGATCGAAAGCCTATCGATAGCTGTCCATGCCTTCGTTAGCCGTGTGTCGATGTCTTTTTCGGTTGATGATATATATATATATATATATCAAATAAGCTAGGAAGAGTGATACCCATTACTCTGTCCTTGACAGAATGTGAGGCAAGGCCAATTTAAAGCAAAGTAAAGCTTATTTGAATTCAGTTTTCTTTCTCATTTGTTAGTTGACTAAAGGGACTAAAATACTAACCGGCACTAAAGAAAATTTTCTTTTCTTTCCAAATGACTTGATATAGGCGTATAAACGGACTTAGATACATTGGAACATATTAATATATATACATATATTTCACTCTGTAATTCCCTAAATATTCGTCCTGGCTTTTATAATATTTCTCCTGACTTGAGCAAATCCATTTTAAATAGCTACAATATATTCCAACTTTAGTTAATATATTCCACATATATCATAATTTTATGCTTTCTCTTTTTCTTTTTGTCTTTCTTTTTCTTCCTCCTTTTTGATTCGAAATCTTTCTTGATAAACAAACGGAACATAAATTCTCCAAAATATTTCTAGTAAGTCAAATGACGTAATTTAAAACAAACAAACGCTGATTCACTAATTAAACGGCCAACTTTTTCTTGTTTTAAAAAATTTTCCTGTTTTTGCATTTTGTACGTTTAAACATCCATCGTTGATTTAACATCACTAATATCATCCCTCACATTCCTGATGATGGTTCATTAGAACCGAAACGCTATAGTGTCGATTTTGCTTCTCAGTAAATCTCTACTTCTACTTAGATAACCTTGTTACCGGTTTTCTTTATATATATATATATATATATATATATATATTTACCTTTAAGAAAAACAAAAACCGGTCACATTAGGTTTATAAATTCATTTCCATCTTGTTATAGGTATTGATATGAATCAATAATACCAAAAATAATAGGACTTCTTCAGATCTAATGGATAAAATAATTACGAATTAAAGTCCTGTTATTTTTGGTGTTATTGATTTATATAAATACCCATAACAAGATGGAAGTAAATTTATAATCCTAATGTGACCGGTTTTTGTTTTTCTTAAAGGACTTATTGCTCTGTGATGCCAGTTACATTGAGCGCTTTACCAGGAAAACTTAAATGTTCATAGTTGAATGATTTTTTGTCCTGATGGAATTATTCCCGACTCCGGTTTAACTGAACTGGATAATCACCTGCTTCCCATCCCGAAAACTATACAAGTTAGACGAACCAGACATGCAGGACACTGCTAGAGAAGCAGGGACGAGCTCATAAGTGATGTACTCCTATGGACCCCCACATATGGCCAGGCAAAAGCTGGACGACCAGCTCGAACATACATACAGTAGCTATGTGAGGATACGGGATGTAGCCCTGAAGACCGGCCAGAGACAATGAATGATAGGGAAAAGTGGCGAGAGAGGATACCTATGCTAGCCGCACGACATGATGATGATGATGATGTATATATATATATATATATATACGAGGGTTGTTCACAAAGTTATAAGCCTCACCTAGAAAGAAGATTTATTCCTGAACATTTTTAACTGAGATCTTGAGGATAACCAAACTGTCTGCAAGAGAAGTCCAAAGAAAGTTGATGCAAGAGCAAAAATTAAAACGGGTTGACATTTTCAGGGCACCTCTGACTCTCTGACTCCTTCTTGATGAAGCGTTAATCCTTTCAAAACGACACACGTATATGAACAGTGTATAGCAGAAATACATTTTCTTGTGTGGTGCAAATGAACATCGGCAAGTGGTAATGGTAACTCCATCTAGCGAATATTTTATCATTTTTAAAATGAAATCACGCAACTTTGAATTCCAAGTATATTGTCCTTAATTGGAATCATTTTTGATATGAGGCTTTTTAATCTGAGAATTAATTTTTATTTATTTATTTATTGCGGACTTTTCCCCCTCATCCTGGTAGTTTTTTTGTGTTGTTTCTTCTTTCACTACGTTTCGGCCAAATTCCCTCTGGCCTTCTTCAGGTGATTTACCGCGACCTCGGATAGGAATGCTGAGTCTTGTAACCGTATCCCCAGTAATTACTGCCTTCCATAGTTGTTGTCTATCGCACCAAGATGAGGGGGAAAAGTCCGCAATAAATAAATAAATAAAAATTAATTCTCAGATTAAAAAGCCTCATCTCGAAAATGATTCCAATTAAGGACAATATACAAAAATTCGGTACGGACCCGATTCTGGAACCCAGATAAGGATTTATGAGACCAAAAAATCCATCCTTGATCGCCCTTCGGGGCCCGTGGCGCAGCGGATAGAGGCGGTGAATCTCTTCGGTTCCAGGTGAGCATTGTCAGAAGATAGCGGTTTCAAATACTACCCAAGCCGGCCAGAGGTTTACTTGGTCAAAAACGTGGTGCGATAGACAACAACTATGGAAGGCAGTAATTACTGGGGATACGGTTACAGAAAGCTAACCCTTCTTTACATAAATATATTTAACAAAAAATTAAATTAATTCAATTTAATCCCTAATTATTTTACGAGAGCAGCTTCACACCATATCAAAGAAGACGTTTCATAGATGCTTCGACCCATAGAAATCTCTCTGGAATATTTTGTGTGCCACCGGGACTATTTTCAAAAGAACGTTATAATTATTTTTCTTTCTTGCTCCCAGTATCAATCCAAGGAAGAAACGCCCGTTGACGCACATTTAAATTACTATGTCATCTTAATAATTTCGTTCAAAGATAAAAAAAAGATTTTAAAAAAGCACAAAAATAAACCCGCAGAAATTAACATTCCCAACAGAAAGCTACCCCATCTTTACATAAATATATTTAACAAAAAACTCCAAACAATCAAAAATATATCTAACTAAAAACTGATTTCACTCTCAAAGAAAAAAATTACGAAATCATCAATATAATCATGTCGTGCCATCAGCACAGATATCCATGACCCGCCACCCTTCTCTATCGTCCATTGCTTCCGGCAAGTCTTCAGGACTGCATCCCGTATCGATACAGAGTTGCTGTGTGTAATTTCTAGCTGGTCGTCCCGCCTTTGCTCGTCCATGTGAAAGGGTCCACAGGAGTAAATAACTTATGAGTTCGTCCTTACTTTTCCAGCAGTGTCCCGTATGTCTGGTTCGTCTAACTTGGATAGTTTTCGTGATGGGTGGTATGTGGCCGTACAGCAGCTGTTTTGTGGGGTGCTGCTTCCGGAACTTGTTCATTACAGCTCGCAGCATTCTTGTTAAGTTGCTGTCAAGCTTTTTCTCTATTCGTTTTAGTTAGCGTCTACGTAGTGCATCCATATAGCAGTATCCACACGACCACTGCTTAGAAAAAAACTGCGTTTCATTTTATCGGTCAGGTCTAACTTCCATATGTCCGATAGCCTATCGATAGCTGTCCATGCCTTTGTCTGTCACGTGTTGATGTCTGTCTCAATTGATGAGACACTGCTTAATAGGTAGGTGAACTTTTCCGAGAGCTACCGTTAGAACATAAGTGGTGGGTGGAAAGTTTTAGAAACTTAAAGAAAAGAACAGATAAAAATCACAAAGACTTGAAAATGAACAGAACATTTAATACTATAGTACGTCACTATAACTTTGACTTGAATGTGTATCTGATTTTTTAGAAATAAGTTAGCGACCATAGTCGAGGGTGACCCGAAGGCTCCCTTTTCGATAGCTACTACACCAAGGTGTAGGGGAGGGCGCTACTCCATTCCCAGGATTGCTCCACTTTACCCTTGAACCGTACCTTATAATGCTGAGTGTTAAGCAAGGTGGTATCAAGTTCCATTTTTAAAGTCTTTGGTATGACTCGACCTGGGATTGAACCCAGGTCTCCCGGGCCATTGGCGAACACTCTAACCGCTAGGCCAATGTCCCGGTGAAATAATACAATTTAACATAACTGCATAGAGAATCATCTACCTTCAATTTACGGCCAGATTTAGACAATATATCTCCTCTCCTCACGATATTACAGCTCAAAGAATGTAGGCTAAAAAACACATGAATATTTTTTTAGATATTAAAAATGAAAAATAAGGCTGAAATCTATCTGTGGTACCAACAGAATATTGATATTGTCACAAAATCGACTGGCACTGAAGAAAATGAACGAAAGAAAGGGTTCCCTTTTTAAGGTATTTAATTTGTTTTTATGATTTTAAAATGTTCTTAACAACATATACTTGCTTTTTAAAGCAATATATATAATACTTATATATATATATATATATATATATATGTAATTGCTCTATCCCAGATATAGAGCACTCTGCATATTATATTGCACTTGGTTCGACACATCTCCCCAAAGTGATTTAGTGACAACCAACACTGTTATAATATATATATATATATATATATATATATATATATACAGTCATCCACAGACAGATCTGTTTCGTTCTATCAGAACTCATCAGTGTGGCTAGACAGTAGCTTCCCGTAGTTGAGATCGAAACCCGGTTGACTCAATCGCCAAGCCAAAGCCTCTAACCATTCAGCCACGAGGACCCATTAGCTGCGAAGTAAATTTTAAACGGTTATGAATCATAATTACTATTGTTTATAGACATCCGTTCAACGGCTGCCGAGACCTCAATTCATATACGAAGAGGCCTGCAATGAACGCTAATTGCAACACGATTACTTCTTAGCCAGAGAACTCAACCGTACGGGGGTAGGAGAGTATCTCTCTCTCTCTCTCTCTCTCTCTCTCTCTCTCTCTCTTTCTATATATATATATATATATATACTTGATTGGTTAGATTTTACTATTTCCGTCTGATGATTGTGCGATACCTACGAAGTAACGGATTCAACGAGTAAATAATTAAGATATTTCAGATTTTAGACGTGCTCTGCCATGGGAGCACTGAATACTTTTTTTGCACTTTTTTTCTTTTCATTTAATCTTCTTTCGAAATATAAGATGAGAGTCTAATTACGCACGCCCACACACCAATAAAAGGTACATAAGAGGGTTGTTAAAGTCACTCGAGGATTGTTTCCCAATATTCTCTGTCACGAATTAAATATGAAGCTGTGAATAAAACAGGCCAGAGCAGCGAAGAATTTTTTCAGGCGCATTGGATAAGCAATCATGTCCATATATCTAAGCGATATCGTCTTCTGTAAAAAGGACAGGTTATAAGTGAGACCGATGTCAACGCCTCACTTGACACAATTACATGTACAAAAGCGTTTTAAAAGGGCAGAAGATATGAAAGTCGACTTCTTAAAGGTTTTGTTTATGGATATTTTTGATGGCCCTGAGAGTTGTGGCAAAAGATAGGTCGTAAACGAACGAGATCATCATCAACGCTTGAGACAAGGTGGAAGTATCATGATTTGGGCTTCTGTGTATCATCGTTGCTCCGTGAAAAGTTCCCAATGGTATTAAAATGACTGCAGATATTCATATAGCCTTCCTGAGAGAACACTTTGAACATTGGTTAAAAAAAGCCAAAGATCACCTTCAAGAGAACAACCATATTTAATGCAAGATAATGATCCCTCGCATTCACTGCATAAAACTACGGAGTTCCTGCGAGAATTATACTTTTGTGGACCTCAGAAGATGAACTATTCCACCAATTCTCTTGACTTAAACCCAATCAAAACTTGTGTGGCATTCTGACACGATGAGTTTACGAGAATAGAAGCCATTTTAAAAACAAAGAGAACTTATGGCGGGCAATAGTGAGTGTATTACATTAAAGGGGATCCAGAAATCAATGTTTCATGGACCATTGCCTGATCCAAGTTATTTTAATAAAAGGATCACATATCCATATCCCTTATTTACTAACTCCACCATCATTTTTTTTTATTTTGTCTACTTGTTGATTTTTGTTTAATTTCATATCGCCCATTGTGTGCATCCATAATAATTTGTACATGAAACAAAGCGTTATTCTTTTATTTATATTTACTTGTTTATATGAGTTTTAACAACACCTCGTTGATAATTTGGAACAGTTATAAAAAGTAAAGTAAAGTTGGTAACCCTTGTCGAGGGTAACCCGAAGGCTCCCTTTTCAATAGCAACTACACCAAGGGGTACGGAAAGGCGATACTCCATTCCCAGGATTGCTCCATTTTACCCTTGATCCTCATCTTATAGTGCTGAGTGATAAGCAAGGCGGCATCAAGTACCATTTTTTGCGTTTTTGGTATAACTCGACCCGAGATGAAATCCCGGTCTCCCGGACCAATTTACCATAGTTTCTGAGTATTTCCGAGGAAACTTACAATTCTTTCCCATCACACGCATCCAACTGTTGTCATCATCATGTGAATATTTCGTTAAATTCCAACATGGAATTTTTGGTTTGGTTTATTTTGTTTTCTTTTGTTTAATGGCATATCAATCTTTGTAGGTTATTTAATGCTAAAGCTATTCGTAGAAGAACAGTAGTGCTACTATTTAACCCATAGCTGGGAGGATAAGGGGGTTCACACCTTTCCCAAGGGTATTTGTCCGAAAGTGAACGTAATAGCGCGACTAGAGTACGCTTTAACCATTACACCGCGAGGACATTCACGGAATTTTTAGGTAAAAAATAGAAAGTTTGAATGAATGTGATGTGTGATTTTTCTGAATGTTTTAGACAACATTTATTTTTTATCTTTTTCTTCCAGATTACAAGAAACCTTTTCGCAAATTTTTCCGTATTCACCAATATGTTCGTTCCGAATGAAGAACGTGTTAGACTTCTTTTTATTTCACTTTATGATTTTCTAACGTCCAAAAAAAAACTTGATTTCGAAGAGTTGGAAGCTGTTGTCACGGTAAAACCTACTACTACTACTACTACTACTAGCGATCTCTCATAGAAATTTACCGTAACCTTTTCGACTGTCCTACGCCAACTGAAAATGATTGAAAAGGTTTCAATGGTTGAAAAATGGTTCCCACACGATCTGTCTCCAGAGAATCTGCACCTCTGTCGAGTTTGTTATGAGTTATTGCTCACACGACACTTTCAGGTACCTTTTTTTTTTATCAAGGCTGGCAGAGGAAAAATGGATCCTTCAACATATTGTTAAATGCTACCGTCAATGAATCATTCGAGGAAACAGATCTGCTTAGTAACCGGGAGGGTGGTGGTGGAATTCATCCAATTAAGATTTTGTAGAGTGTATATTTAAGGACTTGTCCATTACAAACTGTTAGACAATAATCTAACAATCTCCTGAAATCTCTACTGCAATCAACTTAGTCCTTTGTAAACTGCTTTGGATAAAAAAAAACAGTGTCTTCTTTGTCAACAGAACGAGAGTCATCCGACATCACGATAATGCCTGTCATTACATAACTCAATTGACTAAAGATTTCTTTAAGGAGCTCGCCCCGAATAACCGCTTTGTCTTTCATATTTCCCCTTGACCTTGCTAAGGTCCCATTTATAGGTTAAATAGATCTGTTTAAAAATTACCAGTGTTTAACACACACATACATACATATATATATATAGTCATCCACAGACAGACTGTTTGGTTCTATCAGAACTCCTCAGTGTGACTAGACCCGCAGGACGCTCGAAGCCGGGATCGAAACCCGTCTAACTTTACGATAGATTAAGGTTTCAGACCACACGGCTACAAGCGGACTACGTTGGCTAAGGGAATTTTAAGGTATTTTATTTTTAGCAGCAGCAGCCTTTGTTTACATTTTTTAATACCCTATCGGCTACCAGAGTGCTCAATTCTTTCGAAGAGCTTTGCATTACGCTGGGGGCGGCCGACAATTCCTTCGCCAGAGTGCTCAACCCCCATGGGGGAGCGTATGTGAATATATATATATATGTGAATATATATATGTGAATATATATATATGTGAATATATATGTGAATATATATATATATATATGTATGTATGTAAAGCATTAATAGTTCTATTTGATGACAATCATTTGTGTAAACACCGCTATATGGTTTTAAACATTCCCAATAAACACTAATAATGTTTAAACACACACACACACACACACACACATATATATATATATATATATATATAGAGAGAGAGAGAGAGAGAGAATTGTTCATGGTGTAGTGGTTATCATAGTAGAAAATGGACACTAATACCCTAAGGAAATTCTCCCTCCACCTATGGGTAAATAGTCGGTGAGACTGGGCTTTTTAACTTTGGTATGGTAACCCGTCTGGCAGAAGGTGAATTCAAACCTGTTAAACTCCGCTTAAAAATTGACTATGCGTCACATACAACTTGTGCAGAGGGGTTTTTATATATATATATATATATATATATATATATATATATATATATATATACTTGCGAAGAAGTAATAGTGTTGCCATTAGCGTCTATTGCAAGTCTCTTCGTATTTGAATTGAGATCTCGGCGGCCGTTGAACGGATGTATGTAAACAATAGTAATTGTGATTCATAACCGTTTAAAATTTACATTGCAGCTAATATCTCCTCGTGGCTAAATGGTTAGAAGCTTTGGCTTGGCGTTTGAGTCAACCGGGTCTCGATCCCAGCTATGGGGAGATACTGTCTAGCCACACTGATGAATTCTGATAGAACGAAACAGATCTGTCTGTGGATGACTATATATATATATATATGGCTGAGAAGTAAAGTGTTTCTGTTTTTTAAAAGTGAGTTGTAACTTCATATTTCGAATATCTAATGTGTTAAACGCAAATGGAAATTCCATGAACAAAGATTGCCTTTACGGATCATTTTTATTTCAAAAGTGAAAGAGTTTGCACCATAGCTTAATTTATAATCGCAAGCCCTTAAATTTGAGGAACTGAAAGTCCATATTTGATATGTAATGTTGAGGAAGTTTAACAACTAAGAAAATTTGTTGTTTTTAATGACCAAAATGTCAATATTAACTGCCAAGTCCGAAACTGATTTTCAACGTTTCTTTCTGGCGATGCGTCATTAAGTGAAGAACCCAGACCCATTTGCCCATTTGGTTGGGGCTGTAGAATATAGAACTAAGTCATGCTTCTTTCACTATACTGATTTTTGCATTTTAACTGCGAATTTATGCTAAACTGAATCGCTCGAAATAGAACTGTTTTGACGTCCAAACTGTGTACTGTGTGCTAAACTGAATTATCTGAAATAAAACTGTTTGACATTTGACTCTGTGTATTGCCCAGTTGGCTGGGGCTGCAGAATACACTGACTGCACCTCTGCAGAGGAGTAAGACCCCCACACACAACGAGTGTCCTTTATATGACACTAAGCAATCTGATGGTGAGGTACCAGTAATGCTGGGGCCTTGGGGAATACAGAGCACCCCTTCATTGCCATTGCTCCCAGGTCCATTCTGGCCCGGCGTGGTAGCACCTGATAGGGCCCTATCTATGGTTAAATAGAACTAACGGCATACTTATGCTAAACTGAATTGTTTGATTAAACTGAATATCTTGAAATAGAAATGTTTTCGACAATTGAACCGTGCTTACATTTGAACTGCGTGCTTATGCTAAACTGAATTATTTCAAATAGAACTCTTTTTGACATTGAAACTGTATTTACACTAAACTGAATTGTTTAACATAGAACTGTTTTGACAATTAAATGTATGTAAACAAAATCTGTACTTAAATAGAATGTTTTTTCACAATTAGACTGTACTTACATTTAAACTGCGAGCTTATGCTAAACTGAATTATTTGAAATGGAACTGTTTTTGACATTGAGCCTGTACTTACACTAAACTGAATTGTTATATATAAGTGCTTGAATAAACAGAATAGTTTGAAATAGAAATGTTTTTGACAATTAAACTGTGTACTCATACTAAACTGAATTGTTTTAAATAGAACTGATTATTTACATAAAAATGGATCTGGCGTTAAATAACCTACAAAGGTTGATATGCCATAAAACCCAACAATCCAAACCAAACCAAACGAGACCCGTATACTCATCAGAACTCGATCAAGATACTTTAAGTGAATGTAAGTAAACTTGTCACCCTTAGTCGAGGGTGACCCGAAGGCTCCCTTTTTGATAGCTACTACACCAAGGTGTAGGGGAGAGCGCTACTCCATTCCCTGGATTGCTCCACTTTACACTTGATCCTTACCTTATAATGCTGAGTGTTAAGCAAGGTGGCATCAAGTACCATTTTTTGAGTCTTTGGTATGACTCGATCAGGGATTGAACTCTGGTCTCCTGGACCATTGGCTAATACTCTACTCATTAGGCCAATTCGAGAATTAGCACTTGACCCCCAACACATTCCAATCCACAATCGGCCGCCAATAGAAAAAAATTGGAAAAGTGAGTATGAAAAATATTGTAAGAAAATGTCAAGCACTCGTCAGTAGGAAAAACGTTATGCTTCTACATGATAATGCAAGGCCACATTTAAAAAAATCGCCCAGGAAAAAATATTGGATTGAGGTTGGTCTTTTATACTCTATCTATCATATTTACCAGACCTTCCATCAAGTGATTTCCACCTTTTTCATTCTCAACAAAATATTCTGAACTGTTATATAATTGCAGAAGGATTTTTCTTATATTATCATTTTTTTGTTGGTTATATTTTTCTTTCGGTTTGGTTAGGCTTAGAACTGTTCAGCTTAGTGCACGGGTAGGGGCACACATTGAATCCTGCTGTTCACGCGCGTGCGCGGAGGATGTGACCATCACAGATATCATAATAAAAACCCCAGATAGAAAATAGGATTGGCAATGTGAATGACGTCATGCCCGGAAGCGTGGGGCCTTGGGGTGATTTTTGAAAAAAAGGAGTTAATTGAGATTTGAAGTTGGACGAAGCGAGTTGATTTTTGGACCTAGTTATGGACTGCGGGATGCCCGCGCGTTATTGGGTCAGATGGAACAGTCAGCATAGTAAAAAATTGTGTCTCTCTCCTCGTGTTGAAAACCTAAAAGTCAAGAAGGTAATAAAAGTTTCGTACCTGAACTAAAGAAAGTCGTCAGTGTTTCGACTGTTTTTCGGATTTCTAGGCATGTGAACGTTCTGCTTATCGATTTATTTTACGCATCCGTATATCTGTATATTTTACGTAACCACATTTTGGCTATATTACAGAACAATAAAATATTTTCTCAAGAAGATCGGGGGAAAACATTTGTGGAAAACTTCTGGAGCTCAAAACCAGGTGAATTTTACTCGAGAGGGATCAACAAGCAACCTGATAAACAGCAAGAGGCTATTCAAATTAATACGCGAATTGATTTAATTTAATTCAATGTTAAATTATTCATGGACAGTTTATATTTTACATCTGCGAGCAATACTGAACAAGTCCTGGACAGCACCCCACAAAGCAGCAGCTATACGGCCACCTACCACCCATCACGAAAACTATCAAAATTAGACGAACCAGACACGGCACACTGCTGGAAAAGTAGGGACGAGCTCATAAGTGATGTACTCCTGTGGACCTCTTCACATGGACGAGCAAATGCTGGACGACCAGCTCGAACCTACATACAGCAGCTCAGTGCCGATACGGGATGCTGAAAGCAGTGGATGATAGGGAGGTGTGGCAAGAGAGGGTCAGGAATATCCGTGCTGATATCGCGACATGATGATATACATATATATATATATATACAAACACACCAAGACATACACACATAACAAGATTTTGAATAAAATCCTAGAGTATAAATAAAAGAAGACAATATAGAAAATTAAAAATAATTATGTGAATTGATATTATAATATTTTTCTCATAAAAAACATCTACGCCTTTGTACATTGAACACTTTCATAGTTTTGGAATATTTCGTTTAATATAACTCATTCTATTGCAGTCCCCGTCTAGATTTTTATCTATACGTTTTGTCAGCGTCCATACGGTGCATCCGTACAGTAGTACTGACACAACCGCTGCCTGGAAGGAATCTCGTTTTATTCTATTGGATAAATCAGACTTTTATATGATCGATAGTCTATCAATGGTAGTTTACGTCTTCGCTAGTCGTATATTGACATCACTTTCAGTAGTTGAGACGCTGCTGCCGAGGTACATGATCTTGTCTACTAAATTCAGAGAACCGCCATTTAGAGTGGAGATGGCTCCTTCTCGATTGAAACACGTGTATTCCACTGTGCTTACCGTTGCCTCTTGCTGTCTGCTCCAGGCTCCAGGTTCCTCTTGCTGTCTGCTCTAGGCTATGCAGCAGGGATTTGGCTTGGATAGGTGTATTTTTAAAAAGCGCTATGTTCTCAGCGCTTCTTGCAAATGCAACTACCAAAGCCGAGTCCCTACTGCATAGCCTGGAGCAGGCAATAGGAGGCATTGGCATGCATATATATATATATATATATATATATATATAATTGGTGACCGTAGTCAAGGGCGACCAGAAAGCTCCCTTTTCAATAGCTACTACACCGAGGTGTAGGTGAGGGTACGACCCTTTCCCTGGATTGCTCCACTTTACCCTTGATACATATCTTATATTGCTGAGAGTTAAGCAAAGAGGTATCACGTACTATTTTTTAAGTCTTTGGTAGGACTCGACCTGGGATTAAACTCCGGTCTTCCGGACCAACGGCGAACACTCTACCCACTAGGCCAATGAGCCGTATATATATATATTGTAATATTTATCATGTTAGGCAATAAACACGGTGACACGAGTTCAAATCCTGGACAGGGCTGCTTTCATTTCACATTGTACTAATACATTTGGTGAAGGTATGAATTCAATTATTCCCACCCAGTTATGGGTAAAATAGTAGGCCAGACTGGGTTCTTTAGCCTTGTTTAGGCAAACAATCTAGAAGAAGGTAAAGTCTAAACTCAAACTTGTTCAATTCAGCTTCAAAAGCTAACTAGTATCACATATTGCTCGTGCGGAAGAGTTGGGTACACACACACACACACACACACACACACACACATATATATATATATATATATATATATATATGCGTGTGTGTGTGTGAGAGAGAGAGACAGAGAGACAGAGCGGAAGCTAATGCAGAAATAAAAATTTAGCTTGCAAAATTTCTTTTCCAATGAAATTAATCTTACCATGAAAAATGTCAGTTTAATTTTCTTTATTAAAATCCATAGAAAAAATTACTTGAAACCATATAATTGTCTCTAAGTTATTATTATCATGATATCGGAACACTTGAAACCAAACAACTGTGTGTACACCATTAGTGTTATCTCTCGGCATAAAATATCCCTAAACGGTTTAACATACCGTTAACGTCAATCAATCAACCAATCAATTATTGAAACCATACAAAGGTGGATAAATTGTTTGTATTAGATAGGAATACTTGATATTATATAACTGTGTCCAAAAGACTAATACGAAACAACTCCATAAAAATGTAGATATAAATGTACAATGAAGGCGATTTCCTAACCTCTAAGCATAGATTAATCCTACACGAGTTAACAGACCGTTAAAAATCAATCACTCAGTGAATAAACTGGTTTACCGGACATTACCAACTGGTTCCGACTTTGTTTGATCGACGTACAACGAAACCGCAAAAGACGGGAGACGCAAACATGGAGCAGGCCACACACGAGACCTAACAAAGGCGTCTTTAGTAAGAACTCAACTACAGATTTCCACCTCCAATTCGTGACCCCTCATTCTCCTCTCAGGTTTCTATAAGTTGTGTTGTGATTAGCCGTCCATATCTGCTAGTTGAAGATTGAATCTCTGTTTCACTTAACCTTTACGAAATACAGACTGTGTCGACGGCAGTAATGACGACATTAGCATCTGTGAGCGACAAGACAAATAAGGAAATAAATAAAAACAAGTATAAGAAAGACCTGTATTTTAAGAAATAGGGAAAAACACGAAAGTAGCTTTTAAAGATCTTATCTTAACGGAGTTTTAATTCAAAAAGTCGTTGAAGCACGCGCGTCTAACTCATAAGCGAATAAGGAGATAAGTATGTAAGCAAGGAAAATGGAAGTGAAATTTTTGAAAGAAAGAAAGAAAGAAAGAAAGAAAGAAAAGAAGAAAGAAAAGATGTTAAAAGAATAAACTATGGTAAAAAGAAATAAACAAAGAAAAAAGAAAGGAAAAAGAATTATAAAAAAATGGATTTGATAAGAAAGAAAGAAAGAAAGAAAGAAAGAAAGAAAGAAAAGAAAGAAAGAATCATAAAAGAAGAGATTTGATAAGAAAGAAAGAAAGAAAGAAAGAAAGACTTACAAAAGAATAGATTTGATAAGAAAGAAAGAAAGAAAGAAAGAAAGACTTATAAAAGAATAGATTTGATAAGAAAGAAAGAAAGAAAGAAAGAAAGAAAGACTTATAAAAGAATAGATTTGATAAGAAAGAAAGAAAGAAAGAAAGAAATAAAGAAAGAATTATAAAAGAAGAGATTTGATAAGAAAGAAAGAAAGAAAGAAAGAAAGAAAGAAAGAAAAAAAGATAAGATTTTAAAAGAATAAAATATGATAAAATGAAAAAAAAGAAAGAAGGAAGAATTATATAAATAGATTTGATAAGAAAGAAAGAAAGAAAGAAAGAAAGAAAGACAAAATTTTAATCTTGTTCGTCCCTTATACATCGTGCACCATAAGTTAAATCATCCACCTATCTCCTCCTTATATATATATGTGTGTGTGTGTGTGTGTGTATTTTTGATATCTTACAGACTCACATCGCACGTTAATTTCAACAATTTTATTCACGTTCATGTTCACTGCAGTCACGTATAACCTTCACAGTTAATTCAAATCACCCATCTTTGATTAACACTTCGCTGTTAGAAATTTCTGAATTCAACAAAGGATTATACGAAGGGGCTGCGTTTTGATATGGCTTTCCCACGATGTGACGGAAAACCAATAATGTGTGGAGGTATTGTATTTTTCTTACGCGCTATGGATTAGTGGAACGTTGATTTGGTACCGAAACCATGACTGACCGAAGACTCATAACCAGATGAAGATTTTGTAGAACGTACTGTATATATATATATATATAAATTTAAAGAAAGAGACAGAGAGAGAGAGAGAAAGAGAGAGATAGAGAGAGAGAGAGAGAGAAAATGATTAAAGGTCTTTATTCATGGTATTTTAAACGGACTTCACCAGATCCCTATTCGTGTCAACCTATTCCTGGATTCTTACCCAGGGTGTTTCCATAATAGAATTTCTGCTTTGCTAATAAAGGTATACCCATACAAAGGCTAAGATTTTTTCTAATTCCCCTATATATACATACATATATATATATATATATATATATATATATATATATATATATATATACGAGGATCATTAAATAGGTTTCCAGACTTTTTTCGTATGGGCACTTTTATTGATAGTACACATATGAAACTCAAGTACCCTTCGAACTAATCTCCTCCGGCTGCAATGCACTTGTTGAACCGTTCCAACAAATTCTGGAAGACCCCATGGAAGTCCTCTTGTGTGAGCGTGTCAATGACCTTCGTCACGGCCTTTTTCATCTCCTCAATTCTCTCATAACGACAGCCTCTGAGCTTAGGGAATAACCAAAAGTCACAGGGAGGAAGGTCTGGACTATAGGGAGGCAGAGGAACTGTCTTGATGCCTATCTTGGTCAAATAGTCTGTGACAAGGATGGAGTTGTGGACTGGTGCATTGTCCTGGTTGTAATGCCACTGACCCTATTTGAAGAGTACTGGCCTCTTCCGACAGAATCTCTACCTAGAACTCCCTTAAAACCTCAACATAGTAACCCTAACCCAAAACATAACCCTTTGGCCAATCAAACCTGGTGTTCTAACTTCCTTACTCGTCCCACACCTCTCATCATCCCTCACAGACTCCCACCCTTCCTTGAATCTCTTATGCTACTCGAAAACTGATGCTCGATTCATGCAAGATGCTCCAAAAGCAGTCTGAAGCTTTCCATACGCTTCTGTGGCATTTTTTCCAAGTTTAAAACACAATCTTATTGCATATCGTTCTTGTAAAGTGTCAGATTGCATTTTTGAAATTCACCAGCAGTGACAATCAGGCTTTAGTAGGGTGTATTCCAATTGCTGCTGTAGCTGTTCATTTGAAGCTGAAATCATAAAAATTGGTCAGTCATCTCATAATATGTATAGCAATAACATAGTAAATTTTCAAAAGTCTACGACAATTGTAAATGCCTGTACAAAAACGTCAAGATACTTACTGAAGGCACCACGTATATATATATATATATATATATATATATATATATATATATATATATATATATATATATATATTAGGTAACACTTAACAGATGAGTTCTTAAAAGGTTTTACAAGACCGTATCTTCTAATAGAATACAAGATTTGTTCCTCTTAAGTCTATTAATAAGCTTAATTTATATTTATAAATGTATATATATATATATATATATGTATATATATATATATATATGAATATATATACTAATGATTAATTTTAATACTAATATATATATATATATACATATATATCAATAATTAATATTTATCGATTTAATCTATTTTATATATATATTTATATACGTGGGTGCATGTGTATTTTTAAAATAAAATCAAGAGAAAAATAAAGATGATAAAATAGAAAAGTAGAAAGGAAAAAGCGAAGAAGAGAAGTAATAAAAAGACAAAAGAGAAGAAAGAAAAAGAAAACGATAGGATTGAAAGAAAGAAAGAAAGAAAGAAAGAAAGAAAGAAAGAAGTAGATTGAGATAGGAGAAGAAGAAGAAAAAAGAAAGAGAATACAGAAGTGAAGGATAAATAGAAAATTTAAAAAAAAACAAAATAGGAGAATAAAGAAAGAACGTAGCCAACAGGAAAGAAGAAGGCAAAAAAAGGAAACGAAGAAAAAGAAGATAATAAACAAATATAAAGGAAATGGGAGGAGGAAAAAGGCAGAAGTAAGCGTGAAGAAAAGAATGTCGTCGAGGAGGGAAGAAGAAAAAAAAGAGAGAAAAAGGAAGAAAAGAAAGGAAAGAGAAAAGAAAAAGGTGAAAAAACAAGGTGAAAGAAAGAAAGAAAGAAAGAAAGAAAGAAAGAATGTAACAGAGAAAGGAAGGAAAAGAACAAAAAGAAAGAAGAGACAAAAAGATGAAAAGAGAAAAAAGGTGAATAAAAATGCGCAGAAAAAAAAGAGAATAAAAAAATGATAAAAAGAAAGAAAGAAAGAAAGAGAGAAAGAAAGAAAGAGGAGAAGAGAATGAAAATCATAGAAAAAACCTGAAGAAAAGTATTTTGCCGAGAAGGGAATAAGAAGAAAAAGGAGAAAAAGAAGAAAAGAAAGGAAAAACGTAAAAAAAAAACTAGCTGAAAGAAAGAAAGAAAGAAAGAAAGAAAGAAAGAAAGAAAGAAAGAAAATCTTGAAGAAAAGAATGTAGCAGAGAAGGGAATAAGAAAGAAAAAAACAAAAAAGGAAGAAGAGAACAAAAAGTAGAAAAGAGAAAAAAAATTTGAAGAAAAGCGCGATGAAAGAAAAGAGAATAAAAAATAAAAGATAAATTATGATGGAAAGCAAGAAAAAAAGAAAGAAAGAAGAGAAGAGAAAGAAAAAGGCAGAAAAAAGACCGAAGAAAAGAATTTATTCGAGGAGGGAAGAAGAAAGAGAAAAAGAAAGTAAAGAAAGAAAAAATGAAAGAGAAAAATGAAGCTGAAGAAAAACGAGAAGACAGAAGAGAAAAAAGAAAAGAAAAATGAGTTGATTAATGAAGATGACAAGAAAGAAAAAAGTAAAGAAAGAAGGTTAAAGGCAGAAAAAAAAAAGACGGAAGAACAGAATGTAGTCAAGAGAGAGAGAGAGAGAGAGAGAGAGAGAGAGAGAGAGAGTAACTTTAAATGAAATCTTTTGTTGATGTTTTTTCTCTTCATGAGCGAACCAAATAAACGTGAAAGGTCAGAAGTCATACAAATATGACCCAACTTTGGCCAAGCGAATAACGGAAGGTCGATTATCGGCTCAGATGCCAATGTCACACATACACACACACCCACACCCACACCATTACAATCGACCTCTTCGATTAGTCAATAGGGGTCACAATGTCCATCTCTTTCCCTCTGCTTTCTTCCTTTTCTCTTTTTCTCTCTCTCTCTCTCACTATCTCTCTCTATATATATATATATAAGAAGGTCATTCACTTACGGGATTTGTACATACACACACACACACACACACATATATATATATATATATATGAAAGTAGATGAGGAAATAATTTGAAGAAAAGTAGAAAAAAACAAAAAAAACTAAGTAATCCAAATTTGAAGAATTTATTATGAGAGTCGATGTTGAACGTTTCGGTTGTAATAACCTTCTTCAGGACTTTGAATTCGTGAAAAATGTTGTTAAAATAAGAACTCTGAATATACTGTTATGAATCTTTCTTCCTATACTCACTTTCTTTTCTCCTGTTATTTCATCAAACATCCATCGCTATTTTAACAACATTTTTTCTGAATTTCGACGCTGCTTACCGAAAAGGACATCAAAACGAGGTTAGCGAAAGCATGGACAGCTATCAATAGGCTATCGATTATATGGAAATCAGACCTAACCGATAAAATGAAACGTAGTTTCTTCCAGGCAGCGGTCACACCGATACTGCTATATGGCTGCACTACATGGACGCTAACAAAACGGCTGGAGAAGAAGCTAGACGGCAATTACACAAGAATGCTACGTGCAATCTTAAACAAGTCCTGGCGGCAACACCCCACAAGACACCAACTGTACGGCCACCTGCCCCCTATCACGAAAACTATTCAAGTTAGACGAACCAGAAATGCAGGACACTGCTGGAGAAGCAGGGACGAATTCATAAGAGATGTACTCTTATGGACCCCCACACATGGCCGTGCAAAAAGCAGGACGACCAGCACGAACATACATTCAGCAGCTATGTGAGGATACGGGATGTTGTCCTGAAGACCTACCTAGGGCGATGAACGATAGGGAGGAGTGGCGAAAGAGGGTCAGGGATATCCGTGCTACCAGCGCGATATGATGATGATGATGATTTTCTGAATTTAAAGTCCTGGAGAAAGTTATTACAACCGAAACGTCAACGTCGACTTTCATATTCAAGTCATCAAATTTTGGAATATTTTGTCTTTTCAACTTTTCTTCACACACACACACACATATATATATATATATAATTTTTTTTTTTTCATAAATGAAATCTCTGCTTTCTTTAGAATTTGTTTATAGCAAAAATTATTTTAATCGCACAAAAATATTTGTTTTCTGACTATTCAAAATGACGGTATACCAGAGTCCTCAAGTTTTGAATAGAGTTATGTTATGAAATTTTTGGTGGCTGATAAGTGCAAATCATGTGAAACTTAATGAAGAATGTTTGTAAGGTGAAGCATGTTTTCTGCAAAAAAATCTTTCATAATGGCCTAAACACGGGTTTGCTATTACTAGCCTGAGTCGAAAAGTCAAACCATGGAGTGGAAACATGCAGATACTCAAGTAAAAAGCATGTCCAGATGCATCAGTCAATGAGGTCATGCTGACAGTTTTCTGAGGCATGAAAGAACCCATGACTTCCTTGAGAACGGTGCAACTGTAAATAGTTCTTTCTATTGCCAATTCTTTAGGCAATATTTCACCTTATTTATTGAATGACCCTCGTTTATCACATTGAAATTTATTAGGCTCAGCTTAGTCCGTTATATCTAGGTTGGTTGGTTTTACGGCATGTCAACCGTGTTAGATTAGTTTAAGCAGAGAACAGTTTATCAATTACTGTGTCCAATTATATACGGTAAAAAATTATCCTCACTATTATTTTAAACAGCAAAACTTTTCGTCAGCAGATGAGAGAATCGAGTGTATTCTACATTTTTGTGAATTTTTCAAAATTGTTCTTAGCGACAAACATTGACGGTGTCATTGAAAAGATTCTTAAGCAAAGATGAACTCATAAGAGATGTACTCTTATGGATCCCCACACATGGCCGCGCAAAAGCAGGACAACCAGCTCGAACGTACATTCAGCAGCTATGTGAGGATACGGGATGTTGTCCAGAAGACCTACCTAGGGCGATGAACGATAGGGTTGAGTGGCGAGAGAGGCTCAGGGATATCCGTGCTACCAGCGCGATATGATGATGATGATGATTAAATTAAATTTTCTTATTAAAATTTATTTTAATTCTTCAAAATTAATCGTTACCTTTTTGGAAAAAAAATTGAAGTTTAATTACGCCATTACACTTTGAAATAGAATGCTATAAACCGTTATAAAACGCGAAGAAGGTTCTTATTGTTTTTCGATTTTTTTTTTTTCATCAGAAAATAATTTCCGGATGAAGCATTTTAACATCGCATTATAACATCTCCTTAAAGGTGATTTATGTTTACAAGATGAAAAAATTAGTATAGTAAAATATAAGTTAGCGACCTTAGTCAATGGCAGATCCGAGGCCGAGAGGCCCCCCAGCTTCGGCTGGCCCACCTTCGGCTGGGCGAGCTGAAAACTTTGTCCCCAATGTATGGCACTAGACCTTGCTGTCTAGTTCAAGCCATCACCCGGCATACTTGCCCGGGTCCAGATATGGATTCGTGAAACTGCTTGCCTCATGAGACCCACATTGCATTTAGTGGGTCGATGAGCAGCACAGACCAGCAGGGTTCGAGTCTCGGCTCGTTCCCGACCTTCCCCTCCCCTTTATCCCCACTTTAATCGGCCTTCGGGCTTTTGACCAGGTGTCAAGTCCCGTCTGGTGGGAGGCAGCGACAAATATCAGGTAGTGGAAAGAATGATATTGAGGGATGTTTAATCACCGAAGGACGTTCGATAAAATAGAAAAACAAGGAGGAAATATTATATACACAGAGAAAGGGGTAACCGTTTAATCAATAAATCGGTGCATGTCACGTGACTGTTTCAGGCAATAGAAGTTGGCGACCTTAGTCGAGGGTGACCCGAAGGCTCCCTTTTCGTTAGCTACTACACCAAGGTTTAGGGAAGGGCGCTACTACATTCCCTAGATTGCACCTCTTAACTCTTGATCCTTACCTTATAATGCTGAGTGTTAAACAAGGCGGCATCAAGTACCATTTTTTTAGTTTTTGGTATGACATGACCCGGGCCATTGGCGAACACTCTAACCATCATGCCAATGTAAATATACTATTAATTTATCAAACGAAAGAAAAGAATTTACAGGTAAATGTAGACATAAGAATAAATATGTTGTCAAATAATTTTTACCATCAAATCATGTTTAAGTAATTTATAATAAAATGTTATGATATGAATGTAGATAATTAAAAAGTAGTTATAGTTTATGTATTTTAATTAAGATAAGATTTCCAGCTGACAAAGAAAAGAAACAGAATAAATCCCGCAAAAATAATTACCGACGCCGACTACGTCGATGACATAGCGATTCTGGCAAATACACCAACCAAGCCGAAACACTGCTGCTTAGTTTGGAACAAGCCGCTGCAGGCATAGGCCTCCATGCCAATGCACACAAAACAGAATACATGTGCTTTAATCAAACGGGTGACATATCCACACTAGAGAGAAACTCCCTGAAACTAGTAGAAAAGTTTACCTACCTAGGAAGCAGTGTCTCATCAACCGAAAAAGACATCGACACGCGGCTAACAAAGGCATAGACAGCTATCGATAAGCTATCAATAATATGGAAGTCAGACCTGACCGATAAAATGAAACGCAGTTTCTTCCAAGCAGCGGTGGTATTGATACTGCTATATGGATGCACAACTTGGACGCTGACAAAACGGCTGGAGAAAAAGCTAGACGGCAATTACACAAGAATGCTGCGAGCAATATTGAACAAGTCCTGGAGTTAACACCCAACAAAGCCCGAACTATACGGCTACCGACCTCACATCACAAAAATTATCCAAGTTAGACGAACCAGACATGCAGGACACTACTGGAGAAGCAGGGACGAGCTCATAATTGATGTACTCCTATAGACCCCCACATTTGGCCGGGAAAAAGCAGGACGGCCAGCTCGAACATACATACAGCAGCTCTGTAAGGATACGGGATGTTGAGCTGAAGACCTGCCAGAAGCGATGAACGACAGGGAGGAGTGACGAAAGAGGGTCAGGGATATCCGTGCTGGCGGCACGACGTGATAATGATGATGATGATGAATTAAGATAATTATCTGTTTAATTCTTTTACTCTTGAGCCACACAATAAGTGCTTATAGAAATATAATTAAAAATTTCTTTCCTTAAATAATAAAATCAAAATAATTGATATAAATCATTTAGCAAAAAACAATTTTTATTTACAGAATTAAAACAAATGATAAAAAACGCTGAATAGAGCCTCAATATCACTAAAATCTAAATATAGATTTAAAGCAAGATGAATAGTTCTTTGAAACAATTAAACAATTGAATACGAGTATCATTAAATAAGTTTCCAGACTTTTTTTCGTATGGGCTCTTTTATTGATAGTACACACATGAAACTCTAGTCCCCTTCGAAGTAACCTCCTCCGGCTGCAATACACTTGTTGTACCGTTCCAATAACTTCTGGAAGTCCTCTTGTGTGAGCGTGTCAATGACCTTCGTCGAAGCCTCTTTCATCTCCTCAATTGTCTTATAACGACAGCCTCTGAGCTTAGGGAATAACCAAAAATCACAGGGAGTAAGGTCTGGGCTATAGGGAGGGTGACGAACTGTCTTAAGGCCCATCTTGGTCAAATAGTCTATGACAAGGATGGAGTTGTGAACTGGTGCATTGTTCTGGTGGAAATGCCACTGACCCGATTTGAAGAGTGCTGGCCTCTTCCCTAAGAATCTCTTCTTGAACTCCCTTAAAACCTCAACGTAGTAACCGTAACTCTAACCCTTTGGCCAATCAAATCTGGTGTATTGACTTCCTTACTCCTCCCACACCTCTCATCATCCCTCACAGACTCCCTACCTTCCTTGAATCTCTTATGCCACTGAAAAACTGATGCTCGATTCATGCAAGATGCTCCAAAAGCAGTCTGAAGCATTCCATACCCTTCTGTGGCATTTCTTCCAAATTTAAAACAGAATTTTATTGCCTATCGTTCTTCTAAAGTGTCCTCACGTCAAGTTTGCATTTTTGAAATTCACCAGCTGTGACAACCATGCTTTAGTAGGGTGTATTCCAATTGCTGCTGTTGATTTGAAGCTGAAATCATTAAAATTGGTCAGTCATCTCATAAGATGTATAGCAATAACATAGTGAATTTTCAAGAGTCTACATAAATTTTAAATTTCTGTACAAAAAAAGTCTGGGGGGGTGTCCCCGTGGTGTATTGGTTAAAGCGATGGACTGCGGAATCGTAGTACGTGAGTTCGTACTCCTGTCGCGCTATTAAGTTCACTTTCGGGCAAATACCCTTGGGAAAGGTATGAACCCCCTTATCCTCCCAGCTATGGGTTAAATAGTACCACTACTGTTCTTCTAGGAGAATGGCTTTGGCATTAAATTACCTAAAACGAGTTGATATGCCATTAAACAAAGAAACCAAACCAAACCAAACCAAAAAAAAAAGTCTGGAAACTTATTGAAGGCCTCACGTACCATGAAAAATTACTGATATATTTCAAAAATATTTATTCGAAATTGTTAAAAAAAAAAAGTTTTCAAATTGAACTAAAATTATTAAAAAAAAAAACTATATGGCTTTCAAATAACACTCACGAACCTGAAATCAGGAGCGGGTGTCCTCGTGGTATAATGGTTTAAGTGATGGACTGCGGAATCGTAGTAAGCGAGTTCGTACTCCAGTCGCGCTATTACGTTCACTTTCGGGCAAATACCCTTTGAAAAGATATGAACTTATCCTCCCGGCTATGGGTTAAATAGTACCACAACTGTTCTTCTAGGAGAATGGATTTGGCATTAAATAACCTACAAAGGTTGATATGCCATTAAACAAGGAAACCAAACCAAACCTGAAATCAGGTTAATATGAAATAAACAAAATTATGGATGCACCACATGGACACTAACTAAATGTATAGAAAAAAGGCTTAACTGCAATTAGACAAGAATGCTGTAAGCTGTATTGAACAACTCCTGGAGGTAACACCCTATCAAACAACACCTGTACGGCCACCGACCACACATCACGAAAACTATCCAAGTTAGACGACCCAGACATACAGGACACTGCTGGAGAAGTAAGGAGCAACTCATAAGCGATATACTCCGGTGATCCCCTTCACATGGACGAGCATAGGTAGGACGACCAGCTAGAACCTAAATACAACAGCTCTATGCCGATATAGGATGTAGCCTGTAGGACCTGCCGAGAGCGATAGACGAGAGAGACAGGTGGCGAGAGATGGTCAGGAAGATCCGTACTAACAGTGCGGCATGGTGATAATGATAATAAATGCCAAAAAAAAAAAAAGAAAAAAACAAATAAAAAGAAAAAATTCGTAGCCGTTAATTTTTTTAAGTAAAATTGATCACAACACGATATAACGTGAAATATATCGCCGGTGTTTATTTCTAAAGTTCTTGTTTTTTAAACCTCCCATATATATATATATATATATATATATTGTTTTGCGTACTATTAAAATGTATCTTTCAGCCTTAATGTATGCGAAAAGCTACCAAATCTTTTAATACAACGTTAACATAGACGATGCAATACTTAAATCATGGGACCAAATATTTGATCACGTGATTTAATCTAACGCCACATTTTTGTTCACTTTGGTGCCCTTTACAAAGCGGATGTCCAGCTACATAGAAATATTATCACACTATATTCTTAGATTTAGGATTTGGAAAACTTTTATTATTTTTTTCCGATTACAATTTACATTATGTAGATTCCTCATTGCAATTATAATCTCCTTTTAATCTCGACCATTCAGCTTCAAGGTCATCGTCATGCTTTTTTTTTTTCCTTATTCCCTCGTTTATATTTTGGCAGCATGATATTTGCGTAACGTAAATGATGATTTGTGATTATTACATCTTCATTTTCACGATCGATCGGTATAGGTCACCTCTCGTCGTGTAATGGTGAGCTAGCTGAATCAACAGATCATTGTTAGTAGATGCTATTCTCACAGCGTTTCCAATACTTCCGGTCATGCGCCATAGGAAATCTTAGTCGTAAGGAACTGGTTTGTGATTGCCCCGTTATTATTCTTTATTCTTTCATACAAACTACGAGCAAACGATCTTTAAGAAAATGTAAATATGAAGGTGGAAGTAAATAATGGAAATTAATCCGACAATATCATGAAAAATTGAAGAACAAGATAACCCAAGAAGAAGAATTTAATACAAAAGAAAATCGCCGTTATAACGTTTCAGTTCTAATGAACTATCATCAGGACGTGGAAAGGATGATATCGACTGATGTTTAATCACCGAAGGAAGTTTGATAAAATACAAAAATAAGAAGTGAATATTATATATACAGAGAGAGATAATTGTTTAATCAATAAATCAGCGTATATCACGTGACTGTTTCAGGCAACGCTGTAGAACAAATAGAATCATCAAAGGACTTATCGAAAGGAGAAAGGAGAAAAAAGAAAGGAAGAAAAAAGAAAACGGAATAATGAGAGATAAGGAAACAGAAGAGAGAGGCGGAAAAATGTAGAGAAAAAGAAGAAGGTGGAAAAGGAAGCAAGTTAACATATCATACGTAAATAGCTGATTATTAAATCAAAATCAAACATAAGTCAAATGATATGTCTATAAATTAAAAAGAAAAAAAAATTAAGTATAAAGATGGATGTTATGAGAGAGGCAGTGAGCTGGAAATAAGTGTGTAAGGGTTAATGGGGAAATTGGGACACTATTAAAATTAATTAATGAAAGATAGTATATATGGTCACTATTCAAAATCAGTTTCCCTAAATACGGTAAAACGCTAAAGAACCCAGGTTGATTATTGTTTGACCGACAAGAGAAATTGCATCGGCTTCGAAAATTCGTCGCAATCTTTTTGTAGATATTAGCTAACATAGTGTCTGCACCAAAATCAAAGTTGTAATCAGACTTAGAAATATACAGAAGTGCATTATTAAGATTACCAACTTTTCTATGTTCGTAAAAAAAGTTTAAGAATGTACCTCGACGTTTCGCCAATATATTCAAATTTACAGTCATTGCAAGGAATACAGTAAACACCGGCGTCAGAATCTCTGTTGCGTCGAGGACTCGAGTGTTGTGAATCACGGATCGTTTTCGAGGAATGAACGCAATCAAATAGCAGTTATATAAGATCTTTCAGCTCAGTCGGCTGAGGCTGCAGAATACACCAATGCAGAGGGGGTAAGACTCTCCTCCCCTAAGGAGTGTCCGGGATATGAGAGTAAACAATTTGACTGTGACTCTCTTGTAATGCTGGGGCTTTGGGAAATGTAGAGTACCCATCATTACCATCGTTCCCAGATCCACTGTGACCCGGAGTGGTAGATCCCGATAGAGTCCTATCTATGAGTCAAATAGAAATGTTTGACATTTAAACTAAGTGTAAACAAATAACTTATGCTAAATTGAATTCTTAGAAATAAAACTGTTTGATCATTTAATTGTGTGTAAACAAATGACTGATGTTTAATTGAATCGTTAGTTATATATAGTAATACTTGGAACCACTTATATTTGACTTATGGTAAACTGAATTGTTAGAAATAGAACTATTTGATCATTTAACTGATAGTATCTACAAAATGTGTTTACATATATATATATATATATATATATATATAACAGGATTTGGCATTAAATCAATAGTTGATATACTATAAACAAAACAAAACCAAACAAGATATGTATTTTTAAGGCAGAGTTGAACCAACATCTTATTTTAAGAGGTTGCTCAAGCAAATAATAAATCTTCGTAGAACTATTTATTTTAGATGTATTTACAAATTATTTGGAGTTGCCCGTGGTGTAATGGTTATCGTCGTAAGGAATGGACACGGCGACACGAGTTCAAACCCTGGACGAGACTGATTGCATTTCACATAGCATTAATACCCTTGGGAAAGGTATGAATCCAATTATTCTCCCTCCAGCTATGGGTAAATAGTAGGACAGACTGGGTTCTTCAGCCTTGGTTAGGCAACTAGTCTAGGAGAAGGAAAACTCTGAATTCAAACCTGTTAAACTCCGCTTAAAAATTGACCTTGTGTCATATCCTGCCCGAGCGGAGGGGTTGGTAAATAGGATAATTGTATTTACAAATCGACTCGAAATAGAACCCCTCCCCGTAAGAAACCGCACAGCGACGAAGTTCTCACTGCTAGAAACAGTAGAGGAAGTCTTTAACTGGCACTGCTTTCAATTTTTTAATCACTAGCAATTGAATGTTCTCAATAATTTTCAAGCAGCGATGATAGAGTTGAATTAGAACCTTTTAAGAATAGGAAATAATCTCAAGGAGTCAGGTCGAAAAAGAAGGGGATTGTAGAACCAGAGAATAATTCTTTTTGTCCTAAACTTCCCTCACAGAAATTTGGAGAGAATCCTCGTGGCGTAGAGATTAACTGGCAGGGCTGGGACATTGCAGTAAGCAGGTTCAAACTCTAGCTATTTTTATCACCTTTTCTGTACTTCTGTAAAAATTGTTTGGGCATTAAATAACCCGTAAAAGTTGATATGGTTTTAAACAAAGAAACTAACGAAAAAGAGAATAATTTTTGGTCTAGAATATAACGAGATTGCTAACAGGGGTGATGGTATCCGTCCAAAACATAAATATAGAATGTACGTGGTACCTTCAATAAGTTTACACACTTTTTTGTACAGATATTTAAAATTGACTTAGACTCTTGAATTTTCTGTATTTTATTGCTATACATATTATAAGATGACTGGCCAATTTTTATGATTTCAGCTTCAAATGAACAGCTACAGCAGCAATTGGAATACACCCTACTAAAGCCTGATTGTCACAGCTGGTGAACTTCAAAAATGCAATCTGAACGTGAGGACACTTTAGAAGAACGATAGGCGATAAAATTCTGTTTTATACTTGGAAAAAAATGCCACAGAAGCGTATGGAATGCTTCAGACTGCTTTTGGAGCATCTTGCATGAACCGAGCATCAGTTTTTGAGTGGCATAAGAGATTCAAGGATGAGAGGTGTGGGAGAAGTAAGGAAGTCAATACACCAGAGTTTATTGGCCAAACGGTTTGTGTTAGGGTTACTACGTTGAGGTTTTAAGGGAGTTCAGGAAGAGATTCCTTGGCAAGAGGTCAGCACTCTTCAAATCGGGACAGAGTCATTTCCACTAGAACAATGCACCAGTTCATAACTCCATCCTTGTCACAGACTATTTGAGCAAGATGGACACCAAGACAGTTCCTCAGCCTCCCCATAGTCCACACCTTGCTACCTGTGACTTTTGGTTATTCCCTAAACTCACAGGCTGTCATTATGAGAGAATTGAGGAGATGAAAGAGGCTGTGACGAAGGTCATTGACACACTCACACAAGAAGTCTTCCATGGGGCCTTCCAGAAGTTATTGGAACGGTACAACAAGTGCATTGCAGCCGGAGGAGATTAGTTCGAAGGGGACTAGAGTTTCATGTGTGTACTATCAATAAAAGTGCCCATACGAAAAAAGTCTGGAAACTTATTTAATGATCCTCGTATTTTTTTAATGTGGAATCCAAGAAAAGAATAAAATATTCTGAAATTGTTTTACCAGAAAAAAACTCAGTTGATGATTCTTTTAAAAAGATTAATTAATAAACTGACTTTTTATAAACCTTTCTTTGATTAAATGTTTCTGATGTATTTTCTTAAATTTTGACTTGTAATTTTATTTTGTGTTCATTTTTGCGATGTTGAAGTCATTCAAAATTATTCAGTCGAACATGATTTCTGAGAAGCAAACACGAACGGAATATTTTCACTGGAGATCAAGTTGAACATTGATCAACCGATTTGCAATCAGGGTTGTCAACCTAAAAAATATATTCTAAAAAATCTAGTCTGTATTTACCCACCCTCTCCGATACAAGGTAAACGTTTAAGCAGAGAACAATCAGTGTGAATTCAGAGATTTTTAGTTGCATAAATTTCTGAGGCGAAGCTTGACGATTTCTATCATTAAGGCTTTTTATTGTCTTCATCCTTATTGCTATTTCCACAACGTTTCGGCCGATATATCCCCTGGCCTTCTTCAGGTGTTTGTCGAACTCCCGAGGAAGACATATCGGCCGAAACGTTGTGGAAATAACGATAAAGATGAAGACTATAGTCTGAAAACCCTTAATGATAAAAATCAGAGATTTTTCTTTCCTTAGGTTGGTTGCTTAACGAAGATTTAAAAAGTAAGCATGCTTTGCTATTTACCAATAGCCGGAGATGCAGAACAAATGGATTCATTCTTTTCCCAAGGGCATTAGCGCGAAAAGAAACGCAAGCATCCTCGTCCAGGATTGAACCCGGACGAACAGACAATTCCATTTCGTACGGTTACCGTTACACTAAGCTCGCCTCCTCTGTATGTATAGTTTTTTGGTGCAGATAAAAAATGTAGTCAGAGATTTTCAGGTCTGTGTGTATTTTTCTAGCAAATACGTCAACTAAGCCGGGAGTGACAGTAATTTTTTGAATATTAAGACATGTCGATGACATGTCTGTCCAGAAAGCACAAATATAGAATGTGCTCTTTGGAAATGGTATCCTACGAGAGGATAAAATATTCTGCAATATGCCATACTCCCTCCCAAAAAAAGTAATTCGGTTGATGTCTTTCAGAGTGATAGTCTTTAAAAAATATTTGTTCTCTTTTTTCCTCGTTTGTAATCTATTATGACAATTCATATTCACTTCGTTCATCCAAGACCTGTAAAGAGTCCGTCAATTTATAAACACGCCCCTTTTTTCGTGTGGCTGCTTACCAGGTTATCCACAGTTTTTGTCAAGAAGGATATCAAGTTAGTGTGGGTTGTAAAAAATATATTGAAAAGAAATAACATAGAATATTACAAAACAAAGTAAAAAAGAAAACCAAAAAAATCTCACCAGCCTCGATGACATATAGTCACTCTCACAAATTCTACGTTAGCTATTTTGAATGATGAGACTATTGATGGCAGAGTCATGTTGAACCGGAAATGATGATGGCAAAAATGGCTGTTGTTGTGCCTGGTGTTGTGTCCTCTCTTCATCTTCCAGTCGCCGTGTCAATCTTCAAAATGATCCTTTGTGTCCGGTAGTGGATTACATATGATCAAGCGCTTTTTATGACCGTCATGGAAGGATCTCATTGGACTCCGTCTCTCTATTCAACATCCTGTCTCATGTCAAGCGATTTACATTGGCTTCTTTAGCGGCCATATTTCTTGTCAAGATATGGTGGATTTCTTTCCATTTCTTTTTTCTTTTTTTTTTTAATTTTTTTGCTTCTACAAAATTCGAGGTTTATTCTCGTGCCTTCATTTTTTGTTTTTCTCTTCTTCTTTGGTTAATTTTCTTTCCTTCTTTCTTTTTTTCTTTCTTTCTATTCTTTTAAATATTAGATTTTCTTCAGTTAATTTTTTTCGTTTTCTTTCTTTCTTTCTTTCTTTCTGTTAATCACTTTCTTTTCCTTTTCATTTATTTTTCTTCGTCCTCTATTTTCTTTTCTTCTTTGTCTGTCTGTTTGTTTGTTTGTTTGTTTCTTTTTTTTCTATCTTTCTTTCTATTCTTTTAAATATTAAATTTTCTTCAGTTAATTTTTTTCGTTTTCTTTCTTTCTTTTTTCTTTCTTTCTTTTTTCTTTCTTTCTTTTTTCTTTTTTACTTTCTTTCTTTCTTTTTTTCTTTCTTTCTTTCTGTTAATCGCTTTCTTTTCCTTTTCATTTATTTTTCTTCGTCCTCGATTTTCTTTTCTTCTTTGTGTGTTTATTTGTTTGTTTCTTTCTTTCTTTTTTTCTATCTTTCTTTCTTTCTTTCTATTCTTTTAAATATTAGATTTTCTTCAGTTAATTTTTTTCATTTTCTTTCTTTCTTTCATTCTGTTAATCGCTTCTTTTCCCTTTCATTTATTTTCCTTCTTCCTCTTTTTTTTCTTTGTTTGTTTGTTTCTTTCTTTTTTTTCTATCTTTCTTTCTATTCTTTTATATATCACATTTTCTTTAGTTAATTTTTTTTGTTTTCTTTCTTTCTTTCTTTCTGTTTTTTTTTTTTCTCGGTGTAACCCTATTCAGCCCGTGTCTTTCTTTTTCTTTTCCTTCTTTCTTTATTTTACACGTTAGACTTTTTTTCTTTCGGCATTTTTATGGTAGGCTTTCTTCTGCTGATTTTCTCTGCATTCTTTCTTTCTTTTATTCTTTCTTTCTTTCTTTTTTTTCATTTTCAATTTATCTCATTCCTTTGCCTTTCATTCATTTTCATTCCTCTTATATTCTCTATCTTTCTTTTTCTTTCTTTCTTTTTGTCGCTTTTCCCTTCTTTCTTTTACACATTAGACTTTTTTTCATTCATTTTTATTTTTTTCTCCTTTCTTTTCTTTTTTTTATTTGCATTTTTAAATTCCGTGTTTCTTCCAATTTTATTTTCTTTTCCTTTTTTTGGAATTTCTCTTACCCAGAAGTTTTTTCTTTTTTCATTTGTTCTTCACTTTAAAAAAAATCATTCTTACTTTTTTTAAATCTATTTTTTTTGATCGGCCAGAATACTAAGAGGAGTCCTGAAGACCTGAGGACACTTGCTGTCATGAAATATTAACAAGAATTGAGCCAAGAAAAACTTATTACAACGGACAACGATGGCAGTGGCAACATAAGGACAAAGTGACCAACAATAACTAGGAAACGGAATTGGAAAAACCTACAACAACTGTATGGATACTTCAAGCGAAAAACCGGTGAAATCACGCACAAGCACAGTAGGACATTGCTACAAAAGAGAAACCTTGAGAGAAAGTAAATCTCATCAAATAACAGCAGAAAACAACGCTTTAAGGACCAACAATGTGAAAGTGAAAGTAGATGAGATGCCAAAAAAAGAGTTGATTATGTAGTGATAGAGAAGAAACTATTAATCACATAATAAGCGACCGTAGCAAACTAGGTCAAAAAGAAATATAAGACTAGACACGACTGGGTGGGAAAGGTGATCCACTAGGAATTATGTAAGAAACAAAAAATTAACTATTCTGACAAATGATATATGCACAAACCAGAATCCTTCCTGAAGAAAGAGACGTACAATATTCTCTGGGATATTAAGATACAAACAGAGGTGCCCATGGTGTAATGGTTATCGTCGTAGGATATGGACACGGCGACACGGGTTCAAATTCTAGACGAGACTGATTGCATTTCACATTGCACTAATACCCTTGGGAAAGGTATAAATCTAATTATTCTCCCTCCAGCAATGGGTAAATAGTAGGACAGACTAGGTTCTTCAACTAGTCTAGGAGAAGAAAAACTCTGAATTCAAACCTGTTAAACTCCGCTTAAAAATTGACCTAGTGTCATATCCTACCCGAGCGGAGGGGTTGGTAAATATGTACAAACAGATCAACAAATCTCGGACAGACAGCCAAACCTAGTGATAATCGACAAAAAAATGAAAACCTGCCAAATAGTGAAATTTGCCGCTACTATGGACCACAGAGAGAAAACCAAAGAAAGCGAAAAGAGGAACAAGTACTTAGACCTTGGTAAAGAACTAAAAAAGCTATGGAGCATGAAGGTGACGGTGATACCAATTGTAATTGGCGCACTTGGAACGATCCCCAAACGCTTGGATGATTTGGAAATAAGGGGGCGAGCCGAGATCATTCAAACAACTGCATCGTTAAAATTGGCTGGAATGCCGAGATGAGTTGCTGTCCAGAGAATCCATCAGTTAATTTTCGTGGGAAAAACTATCCATCAGTCACTTAGAAAATGCACTGGCGGCAACAAAATTACGAAATCGCAAGAAAAGATTAACCACCTTATGTACATGGACGACATCAAACGGTTTGCTAAAAATGAAAAAGAATTGGAAACCCTTATACAGGCATTGCGAATATACAGTAAGGATATAGGGACAAAATTTCGCATCGAAAAATACGCCATTCTAATAATAAGAAGTGAAAAACGACAAATGAGGGCGGGAATAGAATTAGCAAATCAAGAAAAAATAAGAATACACGGAGAAAAAGAAACTTACAAGTACTGGGAAATAGTGGAAGCGGACACCATCAAACAAGCGGAGATGGAAAAAAAATCAAAAAAGAGTATGTCAGGAGAACAAGGAAACCACTCGAAACAAAATCTGTTGCAAAATCCTCATCGAAGGGATCAACAGCCGAGTTGTTCCCCTTGTATGATACTTTGACCATTCTGGAAATTGACGAGGGAAAAACTTCAAACAATGAAAATTAATGATAATACATAAAACCTTACATCTCAGAGATGATATCGACAGACTATATGTGTCAAGAGAAGAAGAAGGACGAGGACTCACCAAAACTGAAGATAGCGTCGATATATCGAAGATTACATTAAAAAAAAAGAGCTAAGACTAATTACAGCGACCAGAAACAAAACAAACACTACAAAGATCAACAGACCAACTATAATTAGAAAACAAAAATAGGAAAAAAATAATAGTATGGATATTTGAAACAACAAACAAGCGAAATATCACACGAGAAGACCTGGATTGGACAAAAAAGAGAAACCTTGTGAGAATGGCCGAATCTCTTCTAATAGTAGCACAATATAACGCCATAAGGACCAACCATGTTAAACAAAAATAGATAAGACGCAACAAAATAGCAGATGAAGATGGTGCCACAAGAAAGACAAAATAATCAATCCCATAATAAGCGAATGTAGCAAATTAGCGCAAAAAGATTACAAGACTAGACACGATTGGTTGGGCAAGGGGATCTACAGGGAATCGTGCAAGAAACTTATATTTGACGAAACAAACAAGTGGTATATGCACAACCCAGAATTCGTCATGGAGAATGAGACACACAAACTCCTCAGCGATTTTGAGATACAAACGGATCACCTAATCTAGGCCAGACGACCAGACCTAATGATCATCACCATCATCATGTCGTGCCGCCAGCACGGATATCCCTGACCCTCTCTTGCCACTCCTCCCTATGGTTTATCGCTTCTGGCAGGTCTTCAGGTCAACATCCCGTATCCTCACATAGCTGCTGTATGTATGTTCGGGCTGGTCGTCTTGCTTTTGCTCGGCCATATGTGGGGGTCCATAGGAGTACATCACTTATGAGCTCGTCCCTGCTTCTCTAGCAGTGTCCTGCATGTCTGGTTTGTCTAACTTGGATAGTTTTCGTGATGGGAGGTAAGTGGCCGTATAGTTGGGGCTTTGTTGGGTGTTGCCTCCAGGACTTGTTCAATATTGCTCACAGCATTCTTGTTTAATTGCCGTCTAGCTTCTTCTCCAGCCGTTTAGTTAGCGTCTAAGTAGTGCATCCATATAGCAGTATCGATATGAGACCTAATGATAGCCAACAAAAAAAAAGAGAACCCATCGAACAGTGAACTTTGGCGTCCCGAAAGACCATAGAGGAAAATTAGAAGAAAGAGAAAAGAGAGATGAATATCTAAACATTTCCAAAGCACTAAAAAAATATGGAACATGAGGATAAAAGTAATACCATTAGTTATTAGTACACTTGGAATAATCACAAAAAAACTGGTAAAGGAACTGGACGACTTGGATGTAAGAGGACAAGAAGAGATCATCCCGGCTGCAGCATGATCGGCCAGAATACAGAGATGAGTCCACGAGACTTAAACTTTGCCGTCTCTAAAACACCAGTGAGAAACTACCAGCTAACGATGGTGTGAAAAACTCTGAAAGGAATAAAATAATAATACAGACAGATGAAAGAAAACTGGAGAAGAACCAGAGTACTTATCAAAACTTAATTCTGGAGAAACAATCCCACGAAAGGAATAAACATCTGGACATTCCCTCTTTAAAGATATTCTGGAACCTTCAAATAATGGACAAGGAAGGAATTCAAATATATGGACCAAAGAACAAGAAAATTGATGACGATGCACAAGAAGACCTTACACCCAATAAATGACATCGACCTGATGTCAAATTGATGTACTAAAAATCTGAGGAAGAATTGAGTGCGTCAACCTTGATGAGATCGACAAGAATATGGAGAAGACTTCCGGAGACTTGCTGTCACTTGTTTTTATTTTATTTTTTGCTTTTGTTTGTTTGTTTGTTTGTTGTTTTTTTTTTGGGTTTTTTTTTTTTTTCAGTGAAGGTCTTTTTGTTAGAACTCGTGTGAAACTTGTCAACGGAAATAATGATAGAACAATGAAACAACACTTCTAAAATATTCCTCAGAACAAATAAGATTTCAAAAACTTTTACTCTCTTTCTCTCTCTCATTCTCTCTCTTTCTCTCTCTCACACACATACACACACACACATCATTATCATCATCTTCAGCAGCAGCAGCAGCAGCAGCAGCAGCAGCAGCAGCAGCACAATCACTGTTCGTTAAGTTAAAAGTGAGTGCCAAAGATCTGGCGACTTGTCGGATTATCGGTAGTTCGTGACTTTTGCCACCGCTCCGAGGATTATTTTCAGAAAACCAATTCCATTTGGCTGGACAGACTGAATCTTGAATCTAAGCAGCACTCTCAGAATTCGAAAAAGAATTCCTCTTACCTAAAGCCGAGAAGATCTCAGCTGATTACATTAGGAATTAGACAAGATCTGGAGTGCGTGGAAAAAACGAAATGATTCAACTAGCGTGAATTCAGAACAATACAAAGGAAACATTAACACTGGAGAGGGTTTGAAAGCACTAGAGCATTGTGGGAATGAATAACTTAAGAAATGAATTGTAAATGAAGTGTCTAACATAGATTATATTTTAGGGCGAAAGGAATGAAAAGAGAAAGAAAGGACAAATACTGAGCAAGGTGTCGCTGTCTAAGAAACGTTTTCTTTCACACTGACGGTTTTTGATGTTTAATTGAATAGAATTAGAGAAAATGAAACGTAAACAAAGAGCAATAGAAGAATTTAAAAGAAAATTTAGAGAAGGAAGAAAAAAAAAGAAACTAGAAGAGAAAGAGAGAGAGAGAGAGTTGGGGAGAGAGAATGAAAGAAATGAAAGGAACAGGATTGAAGAAAGAATAGAATTGGGAGATGGTGGAAAGAAAGAAAGAAAGAAAGAAAGAAAGACTTATACATTATCATGATTAATGAAATAAGAGTTTTTAAATGAATAAAGATTAACGCTAATGAATGTTCCAACTCCCCAATGACTTTTTCTTTTCTTTTCTTTCTTTTTTTCACATTTTTACGTGATGATAGTTTTAGGCCCAACAACAGATTTCAAAAATTAAGTTATTTTTTATAAAGGAAGAAATGATTTGAATAAGAGAGAAAAGGAAAAAAAAATGGATCACTTAATACAATGAATGTTCCCTGCCTTACTCATAATTATGATTATAATAGATGGAGAGAAAACAAGAAATTGTGGGTAACACATGTGGCTATATAAGTCAATGGGAAATTCAGTTGATGTTCGGGTCGGGGGTGGTTTATATTAAGTCGATTGCCTTGTCCCAGGTGACCTGCTTAGCAGGTCTGGTTTGGTTTCTTTGTTTAACGGCATATCAACCTTTGTAGGTTATTTAATGCCAAAGCCATTCTCCTAGAAGAACAGTAGTGGTACTATTTAAACCATAGCTGGGAGGATAAGGGGGTTCATACCTTTCCCAAGGGTATTTGTCGGAAAGTGAACGTAATAGCGCGACTGGAGTACGAACTCGCGTACTACGGTTCCGCAGTCCATCGTTTTAACCATTACACCACGAGGACACCCCCTTAGCAGGGGTACTCCGCACTACTTAAAGCTCCAGCATTACTAAAGCCTTACCATCATATTGTTTAGTCTCATATCCAGGACACTCGTTGGAGGAATCTTACTCCACTGCAGAGATGCTGTCGGTGTATTGTACAGCCCCAGCCGACTGGACCAGCTCCAAAATAGGGAATGCCAAGAGGATCAAGCATATTTTTAACAGACATACATGTCTTGATTCGTGCTGCCCTCTCCCCAACAACTATAAAATGACTGTATGTCAAGTCTGACTTGGTAGGAAATTAAATAACTCCTTCTCACTTGGTATTCGCGTCATCTAGTTTTAAGATGATCACCGAATTAGATTTTCAATATAATTTACTCTTTGATGATGAAGACATCTCATAAGGCGTTTTCGCCGGGTAAGTAAGATAATACTAGCCACTCGGTTCCAGTGAGTCTCCGCTTCCCAACGCATCACCTGTGCCCTTACCTAAAAGAGGTGAGTGTTGGATTTATTGCCGAGCGCCTCTCAAGGGATATGCCGAAACGTTCAAGTATCTTTTGTATCGAACACGCATGATTATCGATTTATGCCGGTTGCTCCTGGCAAAATGATTATCATCTATTTCTCGTTGGTGATAAACGGGAAAAATAAAACATTACGTAGTGTAATGGCTCGCAAGTTTGATTTGTAGACGATTGTTAGTGAGTTCGATTCCTACTAGGCGCCCCTCCCCTTCTAGTTTTGTGTCTAACTAAGCTTAGTTAAAATTCCTTGATGAAATACCAAGCAGCCACAGAATGGAAGGAGAGTGGACCATAAAAGAAAGAAAGCAAACGGTGTGTGTGAACATCTAAAAAATCGTCCTTTTTTAACAACAAAAACAGAACAGTTTTAGTCTTTGTCTCAAAGAAACCTTTTAGAAATGAAAAATTAATTTTAAAACACAAGTGGGAAAAGGAACTGTGAGAGAGACAGAAAGAGAGACAGAGACAGAAAGAGAGAGAGAGAGAGAGAGATGATAGAAAGGCTGACGTCAGAAATGACAGACCAATGAGGAACTTTCACTTAGACTCCTTTTCACGGGTTTTCATTTATGTGCGAAAAATTAATTACATCCATTTTTTCCAGGAATTTTTATTCTAATTTCTAAATGTAAATAGTCGTAATTTTAAATTGATCGAAGAGATTTTCGAAAACACACACTTAAATAACTGACGGTGAGATGGATTTTAAAGACGTATTTATTCCAGATATCCTACCTATTAGGGAAAATGGCAAATGATTTTTATAATTTGATCACTTCCGTATGTTATTTCACCTAAAACAAGGCCTCATAAAGCATTAATTAGACAAGGAAATCCTATTGGAGAGGCAAAAATGGATAAGACCCCAATAACCGAAATAAAAACTGTATCCAAGGTATGTCACTAGACTGCAGCAGATGTTGAGGCTACAGATACCGAGATCTAGGAAGTGAGCCGGAGTATATATACTTGTTAGGTCTAATCTATGGATCAAATTGGTCTATTAGGGTCTCATCTATGGATCAAATTGGTCTATTAGAGTCCTATCAATGGATCAAAAAGATTTGTTAGGGTCCCATCGATGGATCAAATTGGTCTATTAGGTCCCATCGATGGATCAAATTAGTCTATTAGGGTCCCAACTATGGATCAAAAAGTTTTGTTAGGGTCCCATCGATGGATCAAATAGATCTTTTAGGGTCCTATCAATGGATCAAAAAGATTTTTAGGGTCTCATCGATGGATCAAATAGATCTATTAGGGTCCCACCGATGGATTAAATTGGTCTATTAGGGTCCCATCTATGGATCAAAAAAATTTGTTAGGGTCCCATCGATGGATCATATTGGTCTATTAGAGTCCCATCTATGGATCAAATTGGTCTTTTAGGGTCCTATCTATGGATCAAAAAGATTTGTTAGGGTCTCATCGATGGATCAAATAGATCTATTAGAGTCCTATCAATGGATCAAAAAGATTTGTTAGGGTCCCATCGATGGATCAGATTGGTCTATTAGGATCCCATCTATGGATTAAAAAGATTTGTTAGGGTCCCATCGATGGATCAGATTGGTCTATTAGGATCCCATTTATGGATCAAAAAGATTTGTTAGGGTCCCATCTATGGATCAAATAGATCTATTAGGTTTCGTATCAAACAAAAAAACAAACAAAAAAATCAAATCAAAAACCAAAACAAAAAATCAAATTTGACAATGCACTAATGATTTTTACTTTCAATTAACATATTTCGACATAAAAAAAATATGACTTGATCACAGCAATTGATAAGGATGAAATGTTCCGATTCAGGCAAGAATTTGTGATTCTTGCGCTGGTGGACTTTTTCTAGGCCATCTCATTAGATGTTCCTAAGTAATGTGCCATTATATTTGTGCCTCATTATCCTTGGTAGCGCTCTTCAGATCTTGGAAGAAACGATCTCCTTGTTCATTATTGATTGCTCCCCCCATTGTTCTAAGGGAATCGATCAAAATGACCATTCAGTAAAAAAAGTTTGACCTCCATGTTGCATTCAAGATTTTGAAAAGGAAAATTCTAGAACTAGAAACTCATAGTTATCTCCTTTCTTTTCAACTTCCACGATTGATAGATATGCTGCTTTCTCCAAGTCCTTCATATTTTTGATGAATTTTCCATCACGTACAAGGGTAGAAATTTGAGGTCCATCGAATACATTTGCTTTGATCTTGTCAAAAAAACAAAGAATGTTCCATATTCCCAATTAATGCTATATAATGTTCATAAAGATAGAACATAGGAATCTCGGAATTCGAAAACATGTAACGACTTCTTGTTCAGGTACGAAACCTTTTTATTAACTTTGAGTTAAAGGTTTCGACGTAAGGAGGAGAAACACAATCTGCTATGCTGTCTTATTCATTTGGCCCCCAACTCGTGCGGCCCTCATAGGGCACAAGTTCGCCTCGCGTCTGCGAGCTCCAAAAGTCGTTTGGCGTCAAGTACTCGACTCTGTCTTTCTTCAAATTCTCACACAAACCTCCGCGCGCTTCCGGTGCGTGACGTCACCCGCACCCTGTTTCGTCTCGGACTATTATGACATCTGAGTGACATCTCCATCTGCCCGCGCGCGCCCGCGTTAACACCACCTCAATGTTGCACCTAACTAACCCATGTGCTGAGCCGAAAGGTTCTCAGCCTAACTAAACTCAAAGGCATGAACCGAAATCCCTCGGCTATTACATAACAAGAAGAAAAAGCAGAAATTGTCATCATATAAAAACATTCTCCTACAATGTAATCACAAACTGCTTCACCAAAGCAAGCTTGATATGGTTTTGTTTGGCTTCTTTATTTAATGGCATATCAAACCTAATGGTCTGTTTAATGCCAAAAGCCATCTTTTTAGAAGAACAGTAGTACTACTACTTAATTCATAGCTGTTAGGGATAAAGGAGTTCATGCCTTTCCTAAGGGTATTAGCTTGAAAGTGAATGTAATAGCGCAACCGGAGTCCAAACTTGCCTACGACAATGTCCCAGTCAGGCTTGTTACCTCCTGCGACACGGCGTATCCCCATAGAAGCTTTATATGGAGTGAGGGGAATGATCTATCCGCTGATTATTGGGTTATTTGAAATGTTTGGCATGCCTGCTTCCAGCGTTTCACGGATGGACCACTCCGGGGTACAATGTTTCCAAATTGCAGAAATTGCATAGAAATTTCGTGTAACCTGTTGACTAAGGAGGAAGTTGATTATTTTCAGATCCAAACAAACGAAGAGATTGTGCTTGGGATATTTGAGTATGTTTAATGAAAAGATTCATGTGATAATGTTCTTATCGCAAATGCATAGATTGACCAACCGCTCCATATACATTGTCATAGCGTGGCTGCTCTTAGGGCAATTTGGAAATAATCGCCTTTCTGTCGGACTATACGAGGTAACACTCAATTGCCTGGTACACCTAGGATATCGAAGCAGAATCCAAAATTAAAAACAAAAATCAAAATTAATGGAAGTGCAAACAAATTGGCTTAAATAGTTTAAGTTAGGTCTAATTGTAATATTACGGATGGGCACTGTCGTTGAGAACGCGCGAGCACAGGCGTGATTTCAATATGACCTTTCACGTATTTCACTATCGTTTTCACTAGTGTCATCGAACATTCTGGAACCTTCGAATTGTTCCAAAAAAATCTCTATATAAGAAATAGTCACGAGA
Organism: Sepioteuthis lessoniana; assembly: GCA_963585895.1. Taxonomy (NCBI): domain Eukaryota; kingdom Metazoa; phylum Mollusca; class Cephalopoda; order Myopsida; family Loliginidae; genus Sepioteuthis; species Sepioteuthis lessoniana. The sequence continues at coordinate 7,746,600 of OY757927.1, forward strand.
TTTTGGGGAGTTCAAGTCAGGTTTCTAAACAGGTGCGTTAGAGGTTCAGGAGACCCCGACCCGTGCATATCCAGCCTGCCACGATACGACTGACAGGAACGTGTCAACAAGCCGGCTACCACGACACCCACCGTCGCCACCAAGAAGAAGAGGGAGGATGAAACGAACTTTTCTAGCGGCAACCCACCGTAGTCCAAGTGAATAAAAACGACTACTATTTTTCTTCCTTAAATTTCGAGTTTGAGTGTTTCTTTTTCTGCGGACTTCTTTCTTTCAGACGCAACATTTTGGTCCTATGTTACATAATCGTAGTTCTTAAGCTATCCCTAGTGTAGCCTCCCCAATGCAATTGGTGCGAAAATGAACGTAATAGCGCGACTGGAGTTCGAACACACTTACTCTGTGGCCGTAGTCCTGCACGTTTGCCATTACATAACGGGGACTTCTGGGGATTTGGTTTGTAGAAAAAACTTGTTTATTTTTACCATGAAATTTAAACACCCAGTCAGAGAGGTGTTGAATAATTTGACAGCATTCTCTGCAGAAGGAACCCCCCCTGCAAAAACGGGTATGCTGAATATGGTAAGCCCATGCAGGGCTAGGCTCCTGTTTTTGGGCTCCGAGTTTCGCGAAGTACTTTTTCATTGCCTGGCACTGTCTTCTTAAACTATTTCTAGTGGTCATGTGTGTCATTTCTTTTTCAAAAATCACAAGTTTCAAATTACGTGAAAACGAGAAAATGTAAAAGAAAATCTATTTCGAATTTGAAATTAATGTTGAAGAATATTATGCAATAGAAAAATAAGAAATATTCTTTGATTCCCTGGGTAATTTCCAAAAAGATCAATTTGACCTTTGATAAATTTAGTTTTCTTTTTTTTTCTTTCCTTTTTTTTTTTTTTTTTTTTGGTATAAGCCATAAACAGCTTCTCGTGGTAAATACATAGCCATTAGTGGTTAGATTCTGGTAAAAATAATATCTTCTAATGAATATAAGACATGGTTATAAAAAAACAAGTATTTTTCAACTTACCTAATCTCCGGAAGTCCTCGTTGTGTAATGGCAAACGTGCCGGACAGTGTCCTTGAAGTAAGTGAGTTCGAACCCCAGTCGTTCTATTATGTTCACTTTCAGAAAAATGCTCTCGGTAAAGGCATGAACCCTCTTTTTGCGTCAGCTATGGGTTAAATAGTATCTCTGTTGTTCTTCAACAAGAACGGCTTAGGAATTAAATAACCCGTGAAGGTTGATGTGCTATTAATAAATTGACCGAAACAACCTATGAGCTCCCTCATCATAAGCTGATACTGAGCAAAATCATTAAGTTATTCAATTGTCCAACCGGCTGAGGCTGTAGAATACACTGGCTACATCTCTGCAGAGGGGTAAGACCCCCCACACACACACACGATGAGTGTCCTGGATATGACACTAAATAATCTGATGGTGAGGATCCAGCGATGCTAGAGCTTTGGGAAATGCGGAGCACCCCTTTATTGCCATCACTCCCTGGTCCATTCTAGATAGGTTCCTATCTATAGGTTAAATAGAACTAAACTGCGAACTTATGCCAAACTGAATTCTTTGAAATAGAACTGTTTGGATATTTAAACTGTGTACTTACGCTAAACTGAATTGTTTCAAATAGAACTATTTTTGACATTGGAACTGTACTCTGCTAAAGTGAATTATTCGAAATAGAACTGTTTTGACATTTAACTGTGTGTAAACAAAAACTATACTAATACAAAACAAAATTGTTTGAATTAGAACTGTTTGACTAAAATGAATAGCTTGAAATAGAAATGTTTTTGACGATTAAACTGTGTAGTTATGCTAAACTGAATTGTTTGAAATAGAACTGTTTATTTGTACAAAAATGGATTTGGCATTAAATAACCTACAAAGGTTGATATGCCATAAAACCCAAACAAAAAAAACATAAGCTATTCAATTTCAGAAGACATGAGGTGTACAAAACAAAAAATAGGTTTTCTAGATTTTTCTTCAGCGTCGTGGCGGGATTGGGGGTGGAATAAATTTGTGGTATTCCTTACTAAGATGTAAGCTGTTATGGATGACCTAAGTAAATTTAATACATTATTTTAGACTTTGATCTTATTTATAAACAAAGCAACTATTGATTGAGGAAATGGATACTGAAATCGATTTTTCTGATTAGTTGGCTTAATGCTCGCCTGATCAGCCATTAGCGTAGATCTAATGGAAAAATAGAAACTTTTTTATTGGTGATTCAAATGTCGTTATTATTAACGTTTATATTCGTTTTCGTCGAGAAAAGCATGCAATTATTAATATTATTATTATTATTATTATTATTATTATTATTATTATTATTATATTAAGTTTCACACCACTAATATTAAGTGGCTTTCACAGAAGACCAAGTGACAGCAAGTCTTTTCATTGTTCAAGTATTTTTCTTCAGTTTTCATTATCAGCATGATATGCGCTCCGAAACTAACTGGCTAATAAACTGATTGAATTTAACTGCATGTCAAACCGTCTAGGGTTATTTTATGCCTGGAGGTTTTGGAAATGCGTTTATTGTACATGTATATTCTCATTTTTTGTGAAGTGCTTTCTCATGAAGTTTTTTTCAAAGTTCTATGACATCAGGCATTCCTATCTAATACGAATAATTTGCACAGTTATATAGTTTCAAGTATTCCTATCTAATACAAATAATTTGCACAGTTACATGTTTTCAAGTATTTATATCTAATACTAGCTTATACACAATGGTATGGTTATGCACAACCCAGCGGCTGTCCTAGAAAATTACACACATAAACACCTCTGGGACTTTGACATACACACGGATCACCTAATCTCGGCCAGAAGACCAGACCCTATAAAAATAAAAAATAGAAAATAAGAGAATTTGCAAAATTGTCGACTTTGCCGTCCAGACTGAGCCCAGAATAAAACTGAAAGAATGTGAAAAGAAAGATAAGTACTTCGACCTTGCTTGAGAGTTGAAAAAACTATGGAACATGCAGGTGACAATTATACCTATTGTGATCGGTGCTTTTGGCACAGTAACTAAAGGATTATTAAAAGGCATGGCGGACTTGGAAGTTGGCGGACAAGTGGAGACCATCCAAACGACAGTATTACTGAAAACGGCCAGAATACTGTGAAGAGTCCTGGAGACTTTAGGAGACTTGCTGTCACTCAAACTGCAGTGAAAGACCATCAGCTAATACTGATGTGAAAAACTCTAAAGGAGTAAATAATAATAATAATAATAATAATAATAATAATAATAATAATAATAATAATAATAATAATAAATAGCAATGTATATTATGTGGTGATAGAGAGGAAACGAAATCATCTAATAAGCAAAAGCAACGCAAAAAGATTATAAAACTAGACACGACAGGGTGGCGAAGGTGATCCACTAGGAACTGTGCCAGAAATCTAAATCTGACCACACGAACAAGTGGTATACGCACAAGCTGGAACCCAATCAGGAGAATGAAACGCACAAACCTCTGTGGGATTTTGAGATATAAACTGATCACCTAATCTCGGCCAGATGACCAGACCTAGTAATAAAAAAAAAGAGAACATGCCGAGAAGTGGACCTTGCCGTTCCGGAAGGCAACAGAAAATTAAAGGAGAGGGAAAAAGATAAAAATATCTAGACATTGCTTAAGAACGAAAAAAATCTACGTAACATGAAAGTAACGTCTATACCAGTTGTAATTGGTGCACTTGGAATAACCCCCAAAGGATTGGTACAGGTAATGGAGGACTTGGAAATAAGAGCACAAGTAGAGACCATCCAGACTACTGCTTTATTAAGCTCAAGCAAAATACTGAGAAGAATCCTGGAGATTTGAGGAGACTTAAAGAGACTTGCTGCCACTCAAACTCCAGTGAAAAACCATCAGCTATCACTGGTATGAAAAACTCTCAAATTAATATGTAAATAATCTACTTCAATATAAAGCACAATGTTTGATTGATTTTAACGATATATCGACCCGTACCGGCTCATTGACTTAGAGGGTAAAGTGTTCGCCAATGGTCCGGAAGACATGGGTTCAATCCCAGGTCGCGTCATATCAAAAACTTTTAAAATGGTACTTGATACCTCCTTGCTTAATATTCGGCAATATAAGGTAGGTATCAAGGGTAAAGTGGAGCAATCCAGGGAAAGGAGTAGCGCCCTCCTCTACATCTCAGTGTTGTAGCTATTGAAAAGGGAGCCTTCTGGTAGCCCCGCCTCGATGGGGCTCGCCAACTTAGAGTTATTGTATGCATCGAGGTTAGAGAATTGCGTTCATTGTTCATATTTACATTTTTGATTTAGTGGTATCTTAAGAGTTTTTTTTTTTCTTTTTTTTTTTTTGGCAGATGGTCTAATCGAATACGAATATTTTATTAATAAATCTACCTGACTCATAATTTGTCCTCAGTAACCAAGTTTAAAGTATTCTTTTCTAATACAAATAACTTTAAAACAGATGGAGCCCTAAACGGTACTACTACTCAGGGTCAGTTTGGATTTGGGAGTAATATCTACGAAGGAATACTCCACATATCCAAGAGTTCTAGACATGGAACCTTAGCCTCAAATCGAGTTTTGTTTCATACCCAGGACATTCCATTCTTTGAGGAAGAGGGTCTTACCCCTATGAAATTGATACATTTGTTTGGTTTGGTCTGGTTTGGTTTTATGCCATATCAACCATTGCAGCTTATTCAATGACAAATTCTTCTTTTTCATATATATTAAATACATATGATTTTGACACACATTTTGTAGATAACATTTTTAAACGAGGCTGAGGTTTTTTTTCACACAGACAAATGGTTTCACTTATTTCTATCAAATACAAATAATTCTATTTACTATTAATCATTTGTTTGCCCACAGATCAATGTTTTCAAGTATTGCTATGTATCAGTAACGATTCAATTAAACATCGGTCATTTGCTTACACACAGTTAAATGTAAAAAAAAGTTCAATTTCAAACAATTCAGTTTAGCGTAAGTACGGTTTAAATGTCAAACAGTTCTATTTGATCCATAGATAGGAACCTATCAGGTGCTATTTTTTCAGATCGGAGTGGACCTGAGAGCGATGGCAGTGAAGGGGTACTTTGCATTCCCCAAAACTCCAGCATTACTGAAGCCTCACCATCAGATTGTTTTGTGTCATATTAGGACACTCGTTAGGGGAGTCTTACCCCTCAGCAGAGATGCAATCTGTGTATTCTACAGTCCCACCCACTTGAGCTATGACGTTGATACAGACATAATTCCTACCGCCAGTTAGAGGGAACAAAATAACACCGTCAAATGGAGCAAGTTCTCAAATACAGAAATCACCTTTCCTCATAGTCAGTCACATTAGCAATACATTTTTGCTAGCAATAAACAAGAACCTGTAGGCCATGTTTATAAGAGGGTCGCAACGAATGTACAGCCTACTATTATGCCTCCCACAACGTCAGTGACGAGTGTTGGTGGTATGGTGGAAGAGGTAGAACCTTTACGCCAAAGACTGATTTTTTCAGTGTCTTGTAACAGATAGTAGGTGAGCAACAGTCTATTGAAACGATATCTGACATGAAAGGGTGTCATTAAACTCAGCGGAAAAAGTGTAGCCATCGATACTCATCAACGTTTTATAAATGTTTACAAAGACAAAGCTGTATACGAACACAGTTGGGCGGTGGGTAATGAGTCTCATGACAAACCATGGTACAGTAGGGAAAAGGTGTCTCGATTAGCTCAACTTCGTTAATCGAGCCGATAAAAGATGGACAACAGGAATAACATCGTTTCTATGACTCCGTTATTGTTGATGGAGAGAAACAGGTTGCCTTCGCCTTTTACGAACGCATTATGCAGGCTTTAGTTTATCGCTGGTGAAAATAACTAGTCAGTTGTAGAGACTATGTGAAAAAGCGGGCATAGCTGAAAACCTGCTCTTTCCAACAATGTTATTTTTCACAGCGTCGTTTGTAATATGACTTACATTTTCCCACGATTGATGACTTGTGGTTTCTAGTGGAGGCAAGTCGACAGGTGACTATAAATCTTCTCTTCAGTAGATTTTAATCGTTCTACTAGCTGATGTATACGTTTTACGCGGATTTGGTTTGGTTTGGTTTGGTTTAGTTTGGTTTTATGGCACATCAACCATTTTTGGTTATTAATGCCAAATCCTTTTTATATATATAAACAGTTCCATATCAAACAATTCAGTTTAGTATAAGTATAGTTTTTGTTTACACACAGTTAAATGTCAAAACAGTTCTACTTCAAACAATTCAGTTTAGCATAAGTACAATTTCAATGTAAAAACAGTTCCATTTCAAACAATTCAGTTTAGCATAAGTACGCAGTTTAATTGTTAAAAAAAGGGCTATTTCAAGTCATTCAGTTTAGCATAAGTTCACAGTGAAATTTTATTTGACCCGTAGATAGGACCCTATTAGGTGCTACCACTCTGGACCAGAGTAGACCAGGGAGCGATGACAGTGAAGGGGTACTCCATATTCTCCAAAGCTCCAGCATTACTTGAACGTCACCAGTAGATTGTTTATTGTCATATCCAAGACACTCGTTGGTAGGGTCACCCCTGTACAGAGAAGCTGTCGGTATATTCTGCAGTCCCTGCCAACTGGGCAAGTCTACGCAGAGTTCGACTTCAATTTCCTTGTAAACTGGACTTAAAATTCCTTTACTGTATAACTGTTGGGTATCACCTACCTTTCCAGCATAATGAGCAGGTCCATCTACCATATATGGCAGTGGCTCTAATACCAGAGAGATCAGTCCAGATCAGTCTACGATCAGTCTACGTCTACGAGTCTGAAGAGCGTTTCCTATTGTTGAAGTATATTCTTACTCTATCCACTAATCCTATGTTTCTTACTACTAACAGTATCTCTCTTGTAAATACTCTTTCCTGTAAATATAACTCTTTTTCCTCACATATCGTGGTTTGTGTTATTATTACTACTACTTGTGTTCACTAACCAGAACACAACAATAACTTAGAATATTTTAAATGTATTGCTTTCAAAATAAATCTTTTTATTATGAGAGATTTTTTACTGTACTATGCACACACACACACACACACACACACACACACGTTCGTACACACATACAAACTAAAAAAAGGGGGGGGGAGTACTCATAGTATAGTGGCTAACATGCTTAACTGCAGAATCGTAGAGTTGACTGGGAGTAATAGCAATGAATAAGTTGTCTACACCTCGGAGAACCCTAGAACAGAAGTCTCACCATCGGATACAGTTCAGTATTATACATAGGACACCCCGTCAGAAGATATAGTCGGCATATTCAAAACCTCCGATGAGTATAACATACGGGTAATGGAGTTGGATTACAGTAAACGATGACATATAATCATTATATCTGATGTGGTTAGCTTGTTTAACGGCATATCAATTTCCATGGGTTATTTAATGCCAAATCCATCCGTGTAGAAGAACAGTAGTGGTACAATTTAATATACCTTCCCTAATGGGAGGAGGGACTTTTTCGTATGAGTACTTTTATTGATAGTACACACACGAAACTCTAGTCCTCTTCGAAGTAATCTCCTCCGGCTGCAATACACATGTTGTTCCGTTCCAACAAATTCTGGAAGGCCCCATGGAAGTCCTCTTGTGTGAGTGTGTCAATGACCTTCGTCACATCCTCTTTCATCTCCTCAATTGTCGTATAACGACAGCCTCTGAATTTAAGGAATAACCAAAAGTCACAGGGAGCAAGGTCTGGACTATAGGGAGTGTGAGGAACTGTCTTGATGCCCATCTTGGTCAAATAGTCTGTGACAAGGATGGAGTTGTGGACTGGTATATTGTACTGGTGGAAATGCCACTGACCCGATTTGAAGAGTGCTAGCCTCTTCCCAAGGAATCTCTTCCTGAACTCCCTTAAAAGTTCAACATAGTAACCCTAACCCCAACCCTTTGGCCAATCAACTCTGGTTTATTGTCTTCCTTCCACACCTCTCATCATACCTCACAGACTCCCTGCCTTCCTTGAATCTCTTACGCCACTCAAAAACTGATGCTCGATTCATGCTAGATGCTTCAAAAGCAGTCTGAAGCATTCCATACGTTTCTGTGACATTTTTCCCAAGTTTAAAACACAATTTTATTGCATATCGTTCTTGTAAAGTGTCCTCACGTCCAGATTGCATTTTTGAAATTCACCAGCAGTGACAATCTGTCTTTAGTAAGGAGTATTCCAATTCCTGCTGTAGCTGTTCATTTGAACCGTAAATCATAAAATTGGTCAGTCATCTCATAAGATGTATAGCAATAACATACTGAATTTTCAAGACTTATCAGAAGGTAGACCTTATAGCGCAACTTGAATTTGTACTCGCATATCACGGACCAATACGTTAGCCACATACCACAGGGACTCCCTTCCCAATCTTTGCATACAATATTTGTATTAAATAGAGATATGTGAAGCCGTACAAAAGTATTAAAATAAATATATTAAAACAAATGAATTAAAACAAATGTATTTTAATTTGTTTGTTTTGCTGTTTAATGGCATATCAACATTCTTGGGTTATTTTAGGCCAAATCCATCCTTCTAGAAGAACCGTAGAGGCACTATTTAACTTTTTAGCTGGAAAAATGAATATAGATATTTTTAAAGTGCAATAAAAATAAAACAAAAATATCAATGAAGCACTGAAAATATAGTTATTACATTCAAACAATTACAAATCAAACAAATATCTTCTTTAAATACCCCATTAGGAGTTTGTATGTCATTCAACAAATACGTGGTGCATTCAACAGGTTTCCAGACTTTTTTTTGTACAGGTATTTAAAATTGTCGTAGACTCATGGTGGTTCACTTTGTTATTGCTATACATCTTATAAGAAGACTGACCAATTTTTATGATTTCAGGGTAAAACCAACAGCTACAGCAGCAATTGGAATACACCCTACTAAAGTCTGATTGTTACAGCTGGTAAATTTCAAAAATGCAATCTGGACGTGAGGACACTTTACAAGAACGATATGCAATAAAATTGTGTTTTAAACGTGGAAAAAATGCTGCAGAAATGTAGGGAATGCTCCTGATTGCTTTTGGAGTATCTCCCATGAATCGAACATCAACTTTTGAGTAGCATAAGAGATTCAAGGAAGGCAAGGAGTCTGTGAGGGATGATGAGAGGTGTGGGAGGAGTAAGGAAGTCAGAACACCAGAGTTCATAGGCCAAAGGGTTAGGGTTAGTGTTAGGGTTACTATGTTGAGGTTTTAAGGGATTTCTAGGGAGAGATTCCGTTGGAGAAGGCCAGCACTCTTCAAATCGGGTCAGTGGCATTTCCACCAAGACAATACACCAGTCCACAACTCCATCCTTGTCACAGACTATTTGACCAAGATGAGCATCAAGAGAGTTCCTCACACTCCCTATAGTCCAGACCTTGCTCCCTGTGACTTTTGGTTATTCCTTAAGCTCAGAGGCTGTCGTTATGAGACAATTGAGGAGATGTTAAAGACTATAACAAAGGTCATTGACACGCTCACACAAGAGGACTTCCATGGGGCCTTCCAGAAGTTGTTGGAACGATATAGCAAGTGCATTGTAGCCGGAGGAGATTAGTTCGAAGGGGACTAGAGTTTCATGAGTGTACTATCAATAAAAATGACCATACGAAAAAAAAAAAAGTCTGGAAACTTATTTAATGATCGTCGTAGAACAATAATTCAAGCCGTATGTTTAATCTTATTTAAATTGAAATACATATTCGGAGTGTTGCAGTTTTATTTTCTGTCAATGTACATGATCTTGTGATGGTGACTCAACTAAATGTGAACATGTTTTGCCGACTGTGAGAAAGATTCCAACAATATAATAGAATATTCTCACTAGTTGCCTCGGCAATTAAGGTAAGTAGAAAGAAAACTTTGAATCAATTAACACCTTAATTAAAATTAGCACCTTAATTAAAATCAAAACTGAAGAAAACCTTGATAAAAACAAGAGGCTCCGAACAAACATAGATCATATTTAATTATATTTACAGATAAAGGATATATATCGAATTCCATATTGTTATCGGTGAGAACCTAATTCCAATTAAATTTCTACCCTGTTAATTGGGCTTAGAATAGGCTAACTGGATACCCTGGAAGAAAGCCCTCCCTCCTAAAAGTAGTATCCGGATGCGACACTAAACTATATCAGATGATGAGGCTCTAGTTCTGTAACTGAGAGAAATGTGAAGTGCCACAACTTTGTTAGCCATAAGTTTAATCTATGGATCAAATAGTTCTGTTTGTAAATTATTAGTATTTAGCATACTTGATACTATATGTGTAAACAAATGTTTATTATTACCTAGGAAGCAATGTCTCATCAACCGAAACAGACATCGGCATGGACAGCAAACAATAGCTATCGGTCATATGGAAGTCAAGCCTGACCGATAAAATGAAACGCAGTTTCTTCCAAGCAGCGATCGTGTCGATACTGCTATATGGCTGCACTACATGGACGCTAACTAAACAGCTGGAGAAAAAGCTTGACGGCAACTACACAAGAATGCTGCGAGCAATATTAAACAAGTCCTGGAAGCAACACCCGACAAAGCAGCAGCTATACGGCCACCAACCACCCATCACGAAAACTATCAAAGTTAGACGAACCAGACATGCAGGACACTGTTAGAGAAGTAGGGACGAGCTCGTAAGTGATGCACTCCTATAGACCCCTTCACATGGCTGAGCAAAAGCAAGGTGACTAGCTCGAACCTACATACAGCAACTCCGTGAGGATACGGGGTGTAGCCCTGGGGACCTGCCGGAAACGATGAACGATCGGGAAGAGTGGCGGGGGAGGGTTAGGGATATCCGTGCTGATGGCAAGACAAGATGATGATGATGATGTTTACCGATGTTTGGAAAACTTAAAACCAAGTATTAATATTATTTACCTAAAATCATAAAATTGATTGCAAATTATTGGTGTTAGATGCGAATACTTTAAACCATAAAACTGTGTGCAGACAAATGATTATTATTCAAAAGGAAAATAGTTGCTTTCAACCATATATTTGTCCATAAGTTGTAACATGAACTTTTATTTTCGGCATTAAACTGAATATATATAGTATTCTGAGCATGAATCTAAACTGCATCTAGTGATAATGGTTCCAATTCTGGAGATTTGGGAGTGTGAAATACCCCTTTCTTGCAATTACTTCCAGGTCCACTCTGACTTGAGTTGGTAGTGCTTGTTAGTGTCCCATCAAAGGGTGAAATAGATCTGCTTAATAATTATTCGTATTCGATAATCCTTGGTGCCATATAACTGTAAATTATTTGTATTGAGAATAGTTACTTAAAAATCTATGATTATTTACAAAGGATAATAATTAGTTACTTGAAAACATATATCTGTGTGTAAACATTATTATTAAATTGAAATAATTACTTAAAAACCATATGAATATCAATATTGGGTAGAAATACTTGAAAGCATACAATTGTTTACAAATCATGTGTATATGATAGGAATGAACAACAAACGCGATTCCTTAATCACCAGGCAGAAAATAAAACTAGACGGGTTGAAATGCCGTTAAAATCAATCAATCACTCAATCTAATGAGTTATACACAATATATACTTTTACGTAACTATTCCGATTTCTTCTTTTTTTTTTACACAGCTTTTTGATTTTAAGTATTCCTATAGAAATCTGGTTCCGTTTGAAACTGCCTGGTGATATCCAGACACACTTGAATGCGGCGTTCCTTCTGATCATCATCCAACAGTCTTGGCACCATTTTGGCGCCAAATTTCCGCATGCCCCAAATTTCTGTTGTAATCTTCCAAACATTTTCCTTTTTCATGACCAACTGATTTGCGACCGTTCGAACAGTCAACCCACGATCAGTACACTCCACTTGCATTACCCGCTCGATGTTGGATTCAGTCCTACAGGTTGAAGGCCTCCCTCTCCTGTATTTATCTTTCACTTCCTCGTGCTTCATTTTATCAATCATTCCCATTGATAGAACCTTTATAAGTCAAACGACGTGGGGGCAGAGTGAATCTAGTGTTACCTCCAAAGGTCCCCTTTTCAACTTGTCCTAGGGAGCAGACTTCATGACTCCTCTGTGAACTAAGAGTGGAACTTTTCCTTGCTTTTTGATCTGGGTCATTTTGAATACTATCTTGCACGACTCATTGTCATAGTCTCTCCGGCCTCCTTTGGCCTTGTAGTTTGGGTTGAGACTACTACTGCATTTTGATCAGGTACCCTGGGGTTGCTGCCAGTTAGTCAAAATGAATCTAGCCGCCAACAGAGTGAGACGTGTCTGATCCTTTCTCCCGGGACAAAGGAACGAACCTGTAACCTTTATACTTGCTCTATTCAACTTTTATTGTGTTTATTTTCGCTGGCCAGACTTTGAATAATCTTGTAGACTTTAATCCAAAACACATTTCATGTTGTTTATAGCCCATGTCTTTACTTTCGCCCCTTTTGCCCACGTGTTACTGTTTTTGCCTTTGTATGCCTCCTCGTCCCCTGTATATTCCCTGTAAATAATATTTAGGTTAGTATTTCCAAACCTGTTTTATTTGACTATTTTGCGTGCGATTTATTTTTGTGTTATAACTGCGGGGTACCAAGTCTACCCCAAGGCACCTATCCTAAATTCACCGTTGTTGTAACACTGGGGGTTATGGCAATCAAGGTGCACCATACCCTCACGGTGTAGAGTACCTTCATACAGATTAATGCTTAACTTTTTTGTAGGGATCTTATCCCTCTCTTTGTGTATTCAAAGCCCCGTTTATAGGGCGAGCATATGGGGCATGAAACATACGCAGCTGACTTCGTACCCAGAGAATTTCAGTTTAAGGGAAGTCTTAAGTTATAGTAAATTATTTTTACCTGTGTTGGGATTGAACCTGCAACCGCCAGATTATTTCACTCAGAAGAATTTTCCAACCACATGTTTTATCCACTGCGCCATGAAGGGAGAACCCTAAGAAAAGCGATTTTTCTATGGTGATGAGGCGAAAGACGACACCTTCTAATAGCTCAGAAATAAGCTAAGAAATTGACTGATATATATATCCTCACTCATAGGTGAAAAGATACAATCAAGAAAGGAGACTGTGCTAAGGACTTTTAAAAACCTGGAGACTATTTTATATGTGCTTAAACTAACCCAAAATAGTTAACATGCCATCAGAATCGATCAATCAATTCACCAAATTAAATTCCTACTCACTGATATTCCGAATTGAAAAAAAAACTATTTAAAAAATGTCCAATCAGCAGCACCAAATTTGTACACTACATTAATTCATATCAATTTCCGACCGTCCGTCCCATTCAAGGGCCCGTGAATGTGTTGAATAAGGGATTGGTCGGTAACTGGGAATGGACTTGTTCATTATATCCCTCCTATAACACTGTGGCCATTGAGAAAAACCAGTCAAGCGGCAAGTTTGGCTGCACTAGTCACCATTTTCCAGATGATTGCGGGGAAACGGAAGTGAAGAAAATAAAAGTGTTCTACTTCCGGTTTTACCTGATTTATTCACTTGGCTCTTCTTTTTGTTGTTGTTGTAGTTGTTATTGTTGTTAGATTTGCCATTTATTTTTACTTTCATTCTGACTTTCGAAATATATGCGCATATATACACATATACATGCATATATATATATATATATATATATATATATATATATATATATATACACGCGTCTATGTATATTTACATACTGTTACCGATATATGAATATGCATAAGCACACACGCATATCTTTCTCATCTAGCTTGTGCTCATAATGTCTAACTGTAATATATATATATATATATATATATATATATATGTGTGTGTGTGTGTGTGTGTGTGGAATAATATCTATACATACCTATATATAATCACCCATAATTAAGTCTATCCGTACTAATTTTTATTTTATTCAGTTGAGCCACAATATCAAAGATGATATGGCAGTAGAAGTTGAACTTTCCTGCCAATAACCCATTGTGTCTTATAAATAACGGTTGAACGGCAGAGTGACAAATTGGTATCAGGTATAAAATCAGATTTTTATCATTTTCTGTCTCTACGGAAAAAAATATGCACCAATTGATATTCAGCGACGTTTACTGAGCATATTTCGTCGACCAAACAGTGGATGTGAGCACAGTTAGGGGGTGGGTTATAAATTTTAACAGTGACGACACTATTGCGAGTTAGAAGCTGAGTTAAAGGCAGCTGTCAACCAACAAAATAAAGAGTACTTTGATCACTATGAACCAGGGCGTAGAAAGATGAACTACGAACAAAATTGTTCCTGGTAATGAAAGCGATTAGGCCACCTCCACTGGAACTGGGTTTTTTTTCTTCGCTGACCAAAATGTATATCCAATGATGGTAACTATCTCAAAATATATTATTAGTCTTTCTAACTGTATTGCTGTCTTCTCTCTACTCAACGGAGTTTCCGTTGGAATAAATTGGGGACTTTACTTTTAGACAACTGCAGGTTTATTTATGACTTATCTTCTCTATCCCTTAATAGTTGATGTAAGCTCTCTCAGTAGCGCTTTCAATATGCCGACTGCATCCCCTGAAGAGAGGTGAGACTCTCCCTACCAAAAGAAGTGAATTGAGTAAGACATGAAACCGTAACCAATGAGGCTCCCGTTCTGGAGCTCTTTGAAGAGCTGAGTACCCCATTAATTCCATTACTCTCAGGTCCATTGTATGAATCAAATTGATTTGTTTGAAAATTATTCATATAGCTTTGTGCAAACGAGTATCATAAAAAAAAATTGAAAATATTTACGGCTAAATTGAAATTCGATATTAAGTACCTCGTAAGAGGTTGATATGTCATTAAAAAAACGAACCAAACCTAATAATATTTGTGATGACTTTAGCATGTACCCATAGAAATAATAAAACTCTGGAATTTAAGGGACTCAGTGCGACTTGAACTACCTTGTAATTAGATAGTCCAGCTTGATAAGCATTACACCGCATAAGATGACCCAAAATAATCAGGGGTCTCTGTCGGCTTGGACTGTAGAAAACTCCGACCGAATCTTTACCGATGGGTAAGACTCCTGTTTATTAAACTAAACAATCTGAAGGCGAGGCTTCAGTAATGCTGGATCTTTGGGGAATGCGGAGTACCCATTCATTTACATCTCTCCTAAGTTCACTCTGGTCCGGAGAGGTAGAACCTATTAAGTTTCTATCTATGGGCCAAGTAAAAAAGTAAAGTTGTCTCCCTTAGTCGAGGGCAACCAGAAGGCTCCTTTTTCAATAGCTACTACAAGGAGGTGTAGGAAAGGGCGCTACTCCTATCCCTGGATTGCTCCACTAGACCCTTGATACGTACTTTATATTGCTGAGTGTTAAGCAAGGAGGTATCAGGTACCATTTTTAAAGTCTTTGGTATGACTCAACCTGGGATTGAACCCAGGTCTCGCAGACCATTGGCGAACACTCTACTCACTAGACCAGTGAGCCAGTTTTTATCTATGGGTCAAATAGAACTAAACTGTGTACGTATGGAGTTTTAATGCTGTAGAGTTTGGTAATAAATGATTTCTAATGATATCGGTTTTCAATATATTGCTTTTTTTTAATAGCATATCAATCTTTGTGGTTATTTGATTCTTAAGTTTTCTTTGCAGAACAACAGTAATGTTACTAGTTAACCTATACCGGCTTGGGAGGGTACGGAATTTCATACATTTGAAAGTGATTTAATAATTTATCTTGAGTTTGAAATCGTTTATTCTGATGTTTCAGTAAGCGCGTAAGCCACTAAACAACACGAATACTTCTCTTTTGACAATATAATGTTTCATAAAAATTTTCAATTCTTCGTGTGATAGGTTGGAAAGAAAATACGAGGATCATTAAATAAGTTTCCAGACTTTTTTCGTAAGGGCACTTTTATTGATAGTGCACACATGAACTTCTAGTCCCCTTCGAAGTAATCTCCTCCGGCTGCAATGCACTTGTTGTACCGTTCAACCAACTTCTGGAAGACCCCTTGGAAGTCTTCTTGTGTGAGCGTGTCAATGACCTTCGCCACAGCCTCTTTCATCTTCTCAATTGTCTCATAACGACAGCCTCTGAGCTTAGGGAATAAGCAAAAGTCACAGGGAGCAAGGTCTGGACTATAGGGAGGCTGAAGAACTGTCTTGATGTCAATCTTGGTCAAATATTCTATGACAAGGATGGAGTTGTGGACTGGTGCATGGTCTTGCTGGAAATCCCACTCAGCCGACTTGAAGAGTGCTGGCCTCTTCCGACTGAATCTCTCCCTGGACTCCCTTAAAACCTCAACACAGTAACCCTAACCCTCACCCCAATCCTTTGACCAATCAACTCTGCTGTATTGACTTCCTTACTCCTCCCACACCTCTCATCATCCCTCACAGAATCCCTGCCTTCCTTGAATCTCTTATGCCACTCAAAAACTGATGCTCGATTCATGCAAGATGCTCCAAAAGCAGTCTGAAGCATTCCATACGTTTCTGTGGCATTTTTTTTTTCAAGTTTAAAACAGAATTGTATTGCATATCGTTCTTCTCAAGTGTCTTCACGTCCAGATTGCATTTTTGAAATTCACCAGCTGTGACAATTAGGCTTCAGTAGGGTGTATTCCAATTGCAGCTGTAGGTGTACATTTGAACCTAAAATCATAAAAATTGGTCAGTCATCTCAGAGGATGTATAGCAATAACATAGTGAATTTTCAAGAGAGTACGACAATTTTAAATGCCTGTACAAAAAAAAGTATGGAAAATTATTGAAGGCATCACGTATTTTTAATTTTTTTTTAAATTAAAATTTTTTGATTTAAAAACATATTTTTCTAAAAATATTGCTGGTTGTGTAGTTGCTTACCATATTTACCAACCCCTCTGCTCGGGCAGGATATGACACAAGGTCAATATTTTAGCGGAGTTTAACAGGTTTGAATTCAGAGTTTTCCTTCTCCTAGACTAGTTGCTTCACCAAGGCTGAAGAACCTAGTCTGCCCTACTATTTACCCATAGCTGGAGGGAGAATTATTGGATTCATACCTTTCCCAAGGGTATTAGAGCAATGTGAAATGCAATCAGTCTCGTCCAGGATTTGAACTCGTGTCACCGTGTCCATTTCCTACGACGATAACCATTACACCACGGGCACCTTAGTTGCTTACGGGCGATACTGGTCCATTTGAATAATGGTTTGGGTGTTCACCAATGTTTCGGTAGACCAGGGTTCAATCCCAACTCGAGTCATACCAAAGACTCAAAAAATGGTACATGATGCCTTTTTGCTTAATACCCGGCATTATTAGGTAGCGATCAAGGGTAAGTGGAGCGATCCAGAGAAAGGAGTAGCACCCTCTCCATACACCTCGGTGTTGTAGTTATTGAAAAGGGAGCCCTCAGGTCACCCTCGACTACAGTCGGCTAACTTACATTGCATTCACAAAACATGTCTATCCGTAAGTAAAGCGTGAATATCAACACCGGAAATAAAACTTTACAAATTAGGACACGAAGCACCCATTCTACTTTAGGATGGCCGGAAAATAGGCAGGACAAAAATGCAAAGTTGTTCATGATCCCCGAAAAAAATACTGATCATTGAGCAGCATATCTCAAAAATAAAACAATTTTACGCAAAGTAATAATTTACTAAGCATTTTGCTCAGGTGTGGCACAAGGCCGTATGAATGGGGTCCTCCAATAAGACTCGATTTCACTCGGGTAGGTTTGTAATTTGCAAAGTGTTTTAATTAGATGTGGCTCAATGCCGTATGAATGGGGTCCTCCAATGAGACTCGAACTCACTCGTATAGGTTTGTAATTTGCAAAGCGTTTTACTTAGATGTGGCACAAGGCCGTATAAATGGGGTTCTTCAATGAGACTCGAACTCACTCGTATAGGTTTGTAATTTACAAAGCGTTTTACTCAGATGTGGCACGACGCCGTATAAATAGGAACTTCCAATGAGACTCGAACTCACTCTGTAGGTTTGGTTGTTTAACTTGCCAACCATTACACCACTCGAGGCGCCCAATTTTATGCATAGTAGATACTAGTGTTAGTCAGTAGTTGCTAGATTGCAGAGCTTATATCACGTAACCGAATCAGTTCTGGCAGGAGTAAATACTTTTTGTGATTGGTAGTATCGTGGTAGTTGGTGCGCTGACACGTTGTGTATTGCTTTACATTGCGAGTGATTTGAAAGCCACACAGATGAATGTGTAATGTAGTATGATTTTGAAACTTATGCTTTATGAGTTTGAACTGCGAAAAACCTCGCCGAACCGACCAAAAACATTTATCGTGTAAAAGATGAAGATGTTGTTGATCATAGAATTGTGGACAGATGGTTAAAGATATTCCACTTGGTTTGTAAGAACCTCAAGGATTAGGCAAGATTAAGT